>CM067369.1:112079665-112695823 GCA_034401795.1 Chaetoderma sp. LZ-2023a | reverse complement strand
GCATGACACGTGTGTTGAGATTCATGGAGTTCATGGTTCGATCGATCCAAATGCGGGCAAAGTGTGGGCGGAGATTAGCTAGAGATGGGTGGAACATTAAAATTTGGGTTATTTCATTAACCTCATTAATTTACTACGACACTTTCTGCGAAAGATTGTCACTTGAGGGATATTATCCTAATTTCACTATTTTCCTTTAGATTTTTCCAGCTTGTCTATCCACTGGCTTCACGAGCAACGGTCACTGTTAGTCTACTGAGTAAGATCTGTCTAGCAGTCTGGACTGCAAATCTTATTCAATGTCTTGTTTTAGCCAATATCTACCGCCCTGTGGACATAGCGTACAACAACGAAGTAAACTACATGTGCCTGTTCGCGGGAAACGGAGATACCATGACTCTGTGGATGGCGATAACATGGTGTCTGCTTCCATTTCTAATCACCTCCGGATTTCACCTTTCTAAACACATACTCGTGCTATTTAAGATATCACCCTCTGTAGCTATGACTTCATCATCGGACGGGGACCAGCAAAGACGAAAGCAGACCGACTCGCGAGCATTGGCTATCGTGATCATTCTGTACCTCCTTTCAATCTTCCCAACAGTAGTAGAATATCTACGTGCGATTTTGATTGATTTACCGACCAGTGCTACCGACTGGCTTTTGGCAACCTTTCTAGAGGCGTTCGCGCTCATGAACTCGGCCATTAACCCATGGATATATATGTTTGCCGCCAAGTCTGTTCGATCTGATATCCGGAAAATGTGCTTTCTTGGACATAATGGATGAATCTACTTTTAGCTATGCCACGCCCATGTCTAGCTAAACACCGCACATGCGTTGCGCTTGTTTGGCATCGAGTTACATACTTTGAATCCTGAATTCCAAAAATGCCAATTTCATGGTAGCTATACAGAGAATCGGTTGAAGCTTTTGAAACTAATTTGACTGGGGCTGTTGCTGCCTATGTTTATTAAATGGTAAAGCCATACAATTCGTACAACTAATGGAGTTTTAGAACTTCATGACGGACCTAGCGACGTCATTCATTAGCCTACACATTTTGATTGCGACGTCAGCTTTTATGTGACGTACTTCATTATGACGTCATATAATTGAGTGACAAATTAGATTCATCTATTAAGACGATCTACATAGCAACAGTAGCTATGGTCACAATCTAGCAAGAGCATTAGATCTTGCAGTATAATTTTTCCCGGACTTAGACCACTTGCTATATGGAGGTCCTCAATGGAAGAACCAAGTTTTAGTTACGACACACCCATCTTTAGCTAAACTCTACCCATACTTCGCCCATGCTGGGATCGATCGATCCATATTGTCAATTTCCAGTTTAAACAGCACATGAGATTAGCCGCCACAAGGGATTAGCGGTAGCACTAGCTCTGTTATACGTTAGAGTTTATTGATGGAATTCATGAATCCATTTCCTCACTCAATCATATGACGTCACAATCAACTACGTGACGTGTATGCTGACGGCATAATCATGAATTATTCGATTAAGCCTGTCTTTAACGCTTAATAGTCCGACACGTTGTACGAATTGTGTGTTTTTGCTATTTAATAAACATGGTGTTGAATATTTTGAAACTAATTTGACTAGGCGCTGTTGCTGCCATAGGCAGAAACAGCACCCAGTCAAATTAGTTTCAAAATATTTAACTGCTTACCTGTATACTTTTCAGGAAATTACTTGTCAACGAGTTCAGAGATCGATCGATCTCAGCACGAGCGATGTGTGGGTGGAGCTTAGATACAGATGGGCGGGGCACAGCTAAAACGTGGATATGTTCATTGAAGAGGATACTTCAATGAACAGCTAAGCAGCAGTTAAAACTTTCACTTTTACGCATAGTCCTCTGGCTGGGGGGGGGGGGGTGTGTCTGTATGCAGTCATATGCCACCTCGGTTTTACATTATTTTCTGTTATGGTATGGTATTAGGGGTAAGAAAATCCAGGATAGACGTTCTGAATCAGGTACACAACTTTTTCTACCATGGTCTTATATTCAACCATATTCAGGATCATGCAATTTTAACACTGGGAGTCATGAATCAAAGTTTTAATAAGTTTTAGATAATATAAAGACGTATTTTGCTGAAAATCGACAAAAATCTGGAATTTTTTACGAAAAATCGTTTTCACTTATATTTCAGAAAATCGGAAAAATAGGTATATGAACAGTTACAAAAATAGTAACCAAGCTATTCATACGTCAAAATAAAGCCTTGTTATCCTGAATTCTAAAATTACTAGGATGACTACTGTGGCTTCATTATTCTTAGTGTATTGTCTGTATATGTCATCTCCCTCCTCGCCCCATTATTTTATTTATGTGGGATAAGAAAAATAGCAATATTTGCTCACGCTTCCAGGCAAAGGCATCTTACCTGTATAGTTATTTAATGTATGGAATGACACAAATGAATGATGGTTGTCACACATGCCCAACATAACATAAGTTCAACTGTGACTGTTGGAAACACGACGAGTACTATGTGGAGGATGTCTTATTTTTCTAATAACACTTTATATGCTACATAGATTGAACTATCCTGCCTAATGATGTAATAAACTGATCCGCCAGTAATCATTTATCATCTAAAGGTATTGCATTTAGTTAGTAGTCGTCGATGGTATACTACAAATGAGCAACATACGTGTTCTTGGAAGCTTGTCTCTTATCCTCAACATTTCAACACCTGCAAAATGAACAGCATGGGACCCCACCCCGCCCCACCCTCGTTTTCTTTATTTGTAGAACACTTTAAGCAGTTGAAACTTAGTACCAGCTCCAAGGAAAGAAGTCTTTGGCAAGTGGAGGGAACTAGCATGTCATCATATACTTCATACCCATACCGTTTCACGTTTAGAGTCGCATACAGTTTATTTGCCTGTATATGGCATAGAAGGATCTCTTTATATGACCACGTGTGGCATGGCTGGATGGTGGCAGGTCTATGATTGTTACTTACTACTGGTGGTATAACAAGGTCCTAAGGGAATCCATAGTTTTGCATTCAGCTGTTTGTTTGTATACATGGACCACGTATTCCACAACACTAGCTAAACAGAGATCCACCTCCTCGCAATTAGAGAGCTGCAATTACCTTTTCATCTGGACAACGAATAGGACATTGCTCTTTAATCCATATACTGAGCAGCACTTGAAGCATGCTTGTATTCTTAATTGATGGCCAGAAAGCATGTCTTTATCTCGTTGTGTGTCAAAACAAATGTCCCAGTTTATCAATGACTGCTGTCACAGTTCTCCTTTCTCGTTCGCTGTCTTTCACAGATCCCTGAATATATATGTATCAAGCACAAAACGAATCTGTAGCATTTCTGCAATATGACAGTATCATTGACAGAATTTCAGGAATCTCCAAAAGTTGTCAAGTCTTTTGTGTTGACCTTTCTGATAAATGGCATAACAGCGACAGTATAACACGTCTCTATATCATAAAACCCATTGTGTTGGGCTCTGGTAATCATTCTCGTATAGTTTTTTCTCTATCTTTTTTCTTAACAGATACTTTTCAGGGCTGGTCATTAGGCCATGTCCGTCACATAGATAACTTGAAGGTAACAGGTGAAACTAAAAAAGATCTGTGGTATTATACCCTCTAACTCTGACCAAGTCCGTGTGTCTCTACTCTATGTCAACCTTCTTCTTGTCTTGCTTCTTTTTCGATGATTTAGTTTTCTACAGACGTCTTGCATAGCAATTGTTTTCAGATTGTTTCTATGAATTGTCGCAAAGATTGGCACAGTTTTGTCTATAAATCTCTCCCTTCAGAACTTTGTGTAATGTGCTGTACTTTAACCTAAAGCCCTTTCCTTCACTTTAAGCAGGCTCGTACTAATTTCATCTGACATTTTTGCCTGTGTGAATGTAGGCTAACATGTCCCGAGTCAGCTTCTCATTAGATAAGGTCTCTGCAGTACTGAATTCATGGCTTACAATTAACTTAGAACTTTTGACTCCACTTATTTCTCTGAAACTATTTGACACAGCTAACACCTCGCGATATACATGTATTAAGGTCCACCGTCCTACAAATTGTTTCAGCCTGGTATTTCCAATGACGACTGCACTAATCTTTGAAGGCTGGTTGATTGGCTGATCTAAGCACATGTCAGGAGCAACTGTAGATGGGTTGTTGAACATTTCACCACAGAGTTTCCTGCTACAAACATCTGACGAACATATTGGCAGGTAACTGGCAAATTGTTCATATCCTCGAGATATAAGGAGCACCACCTCAAATAGTTGTTTGAGTCAAACAATGCAAATAGATTCAGAGATTCCTGAACACAATCTATAAGTAGTTCACATTTTCACTCTCTGTCAGCTCTAACAAGGTTTCTTACCAATCCAACAATCTTTATAAAATAGTCCGAACATGCAAATATATTAGTCTTGACACATCCATTTCTCCTAAATTCATCAAAGTCCATAAGCATAGTCTGTGAGGATTCTTCAAATATTTTCATAAGATCTCAACTTAAACACTGGTCCTTCTCAGATACACTTTGTTTTAACAGACTGAATATATCCAAGACCTCTTTATATTTGTCAACGTGATATAATTGGAAGAACTCAACTAACTGTTGTCTTTGCATTGTTCCTGCAAGCAAAGTCACGCCTGTCAAAGCGAACTCATAATCTGAACCACCTATCATTTGTTGTACAACATTTGTCCCAAAGACACGGGTCTGAATTCAAATGTTTCTACCCGACTTCTACACAAGTATTTACCGATTACGCCAATGAGGATTTTGATCAAATGGAAATTTCCCATGAAAAGAACCAAATCTGTGACCTGCTGAGGATTCCACAGAAGCATTTCACGAGCAACATTATAAACACCATATATTAGTAGTTGTGTCTGTTGAAGTTGGTTGCAAATGTTCTTAATTCTTCAACGCAGTAAACAATGTTTGGTATTCTGTGACTGGAAATGGTAACTGTAAGAAAGCCTATTATCTTCACGTTTAATGTCTCATTGCTGATTAGGGAGGTGAATGCATTCCATGGGGGGGGGGGGGGCATTGTTTGGTATTCATTTTCCACATTAGCGTATCATTGTTCAATGTCGTTTAGACTTTTTTGATAGACTCATTTTTATGGTACATGTCATCTGAAACCACACAATCTGGAGGAATATCGGCCTTTTTGTAACTCTCGTAATACGCCACTCGCAATTGTCATGGAAGTCAGAGGGACCCCTGCCTCGTCCATAACAGTGAAAATAAAAGAAATTTGTGTTACAAAATCATAGGTATTCGCCATTATACGACTGAGATATCAAATTCCTAAATTCAATTATAATATACGTACGTAACAACTGATGTTCATTTTTGGAAACGATGTTATTTTGTATAAAATAGCAATAACATTCATCAACTGTTTTCAAACTCTCCTCTACTCTGCTGTCAGAATTAACAATGTACATCACTATGGTAGGGATTGTATCATTTTAAGATCTCAAATTGTATTGCAAGCATGACATTTTTTACAACGTTGAACATGAAAGACTAAAAGTGGATAGCTATTGAACGTGGTGTGGGCAGACATCGTGTCTCATCATATATAGATTTATTAAAGTGACCTCCTTAGCATGTATTGGTGATTTCTAGCCGTATATCATTCCTAATAATACTAACAAAATACAAACATGGGTAATCCTCTGTGCACCAGTTCCTATGCCCTGGTTATACAAATTAGTTCCATGTAGCTGGTGCTTATGAAACGTCAGCACATATATCATGTTATTCATTTTAGTAGGCGCCAATACTGCCAATGCTGAAGAAGCATTGTAAATACGTTTATTTCTTGCTAATTGATTCATCGATTAAAAAGAATTGCTTTTATGGCTTGGGTTAATCATTGTCGAATTTCGATGTTCGTATACACTAAAACATCCAACCCGAGGAGACAATCTATTAGATATATTAATTACTACTCATCCAAGCCTGGTAAATAAAACACACACATCGATGTCACAGCTCAACTCCGTTTAATCAAACCGACTCATCGCAAGATCTCCCTGTACAGTAAAGCAAACTGGAATGATATTACATCGGACCTTGAAAAGGCACAAGAGGCCGATTTTAGCTGCATACCATTGTCCCATACAGTGGAAGAAAACTGGATATTCTTCAAAGATACCATCACAAAAACCATGTCAAAGAACATCCACCAAAAAGTGCTGGGAACCCATAGCGATCTACCATGGATATCACAAAATATAAAAAAGCTAATCAAACAGAAACGTAGAGCGTACAACACAGCCAGGAAGAGTGGGAAAGCAAAAGATAAGGAGAGGTTCCAACAAATACGTAGACAAGTACACCAGAAAGTCCGCTCTTCATATCAAGACTACATCACGAACATGCTTAAGCCCGAAGATAACAAAAGCAGCAAAAAATTGTCGAGGTACATGTATATCAAATCAAGGCGTCAAGACACTGTAGGCATCAACACCCTGAGACATCATGGACAAATTATTACAGGTTCTAAACAGAAAGCGGAGGCATTGAACCAACAATTCACATCATTGTTCACCAGGCAAAACCTCGACAACTTCCGAGCAAAACCATCCTCATCATACAACAGCCTCAGCAACATCCAGCTAACATCACACGGAGTTGAAAAAGCGTTGCAAAGACTGAAACCATCTACAGCAGCAGGCTCTGACCAAATTCCAGCAAGAATCCTCAAAGAAACATCTAGCCAAATAGCACCAATTCTTGCCTCTTTATTTCAACAATCACTGAATCAGTCTACTATACCATCAGACTGGAGACAAGCCAATATCACACCAATCATCAAAAAAGGAGACCAAGCAAAATCATCCAATTGCAGACATATCTCACTAACATCTATTGTATGCAAGTTATTAGAACACATGATAGCCAGCCTGATCATGCAACACCTAGACTCAAACGACATATTCCATCCTAACCAACATGGATTCCGATCCAAAAGAGCATGTGAGCCTTATCATCACAACGGATGACCTCACCAAATACGTAGACCAACGGAAACAAGTTGATGTAGCAGTACTGGACTTCACCGAAGCGTTTGATAAGGTGCCACACATGCGACTACTCACAAAACTCCACCACTGGCATACAAGGAGCCGTCCTTCGTTGGGTCGAGGACTTCCTCACCGAGAGGCGCCAAAGACCAATCCTTAATGGAGAATCATCCAACTCAACAGAGGTACTGTCTGGTGTTCCACAAGGCTCAGTATTAGGACCGATTCTCTTCTTAGTCTTCCTCAATGATATTGCCGACGACATAAGCTCAACAATTAGACTCTTCGCAGATGACTGTCTTCTCTACCACACCATCGAATCCAGTGAAGACAAACAGGGTCTGAAAAAGGACCTCGACGCACTTATGTCATGGAATGACACGTGGCAAATGGAGTTCAACGTAGCAAAGTGCAACATCCTGAAAGTCAACCATCGTAGATCCAGCTACAGTACTCACTACACAATGCAAGATCAGGTCCTAAAAGAGACCATATCAAACCCATACCTCGGGGTGGAGTTGGCCAGTAACCTAAAATGGAACAAATATATCTCCAACTTCACAAGCTCAGTTCACAGAGTTCTTGGTTTCCTCAACAGAAACCTTTGTGGGTGCCCACAATCAGTAAAGAAGCGGGCTTACCAGACACTAGTGAGGCCAAAACTGGAATGCAACTCTACAGTTTGGGACCTACCAACAAAAGATTTAAGCCAATCCAATGAGGCTGTCCAGAGGAAAGCAGCAAGATGTGTGCTAGCTCGACCTGTCTACAAATACCCAAGATAGAGTGTTACCGGCATGCTAACAAGCCTAGGATGGGAGTCACTCGCACAGACAAGAAAAAAAAATGTGACATTCGTGTAAAAAATTCTAAATGGCCATGTAGCAATACCACCCGAATACCATCCTCAGAAAGCGCCGATATCAACCACCAGGCGCAGTCACTCACAAAAGCTACAGACAAGCCAGACTAGCTTCCAACAACCTCCGCAATCACTGTAAATATGTATATAAACTGCTTTTATTCCTGAGATGGAGTGGCCATCTTTATCCAGACGCGCACCTGGGTGTGATGTTCAGTATGAATTTTGCCCAGTAATAGTACAGATACAGATACAGATACACACTAAGGCTCGTTATTTCTATGAGAGATTATGAAATATTGAGTTTTATAATTTTTGGCAAACCAAAACTAATGGGGAGAGGGGTAGCCTATGTAGTGAATATTCTGAATCTACTGGGCTCACAATACTTATTCTGAAGATTTATGAATCCATGATAACAAGACTTTATTTTAATGTATGAATGGTGTGTTGTCTACTGTTATTATAAGTGTTGATAAACCTATATTTTCTGAATTTCTGAAACTAAAGTGAAAACGGATTTCATCAAAAATTCCAGATTCTTGTCAATTTTCATCAGAATACACGTTTATAATATCTAAAACGTTCGGAAAATAATACTTCCGTCCACTCATAATAATTATGATGCATTTTGAGCCATATAACTTATTAAAATTGGATTTATGGCTCAAAGAACTAAAATAGCATAATCCCGAATATGGCTGAATATAAAAGCATGGTAAAAAAAGTTGTCTACCTGATTCAGAATGTCTACCCTGGATTTTCTTACTTCTAATACCATGCCCTAACAGAAAATAATGCCAACCCGAGGTGACATATGATTGCATACAGAAACCCCTCCACCCGTCCGAGTAAGACGTGTGCATATTCTGGTATTTTACCTTGCCACGACATATATCTCAACGTATCTGTCTATCTATAGTTTTCTTTATATCTGTCCGTCTCTCTTTCTGTCTGAGTCTCTCCGCCATTCTGTTTTCTCTCATCGGTCCAAAATTATCTTCGTTTATGCTCATTCGTAACTATATCACCAAACACAAAATGAGCATCTAACATCTTCCGAAGACGTTTACGCATCTAAAATTTGTATTATTCCTATTGTGCTACTGGAAACGTTAATCAGTAATATGCTTAACTAATCTACCTCCAAGCCAGTTGCAATGAAGATGAGCTACGACTAGTGAGACTACTACTTGCAGACACAAATCTGAGAGCACGAGGCAAGTCAGTGGCGTTTCTATAGTTTGAGACATCGATCGGTTTCCCACAGGGAGATGGTCTATCCCCTGTGTTTTTCACCGTGACCTGTTACCTTGCTGCTACATTCAAATCCGTGCGGGGAAATTCTACAATACCTCCCGTTCCCTCACCTCCCCCATACACACCCCACCCCGCCACCCACCCCAGCCCACCCCACACCACCCCCAGCCCACCCACCCACCCCACCCACAACACCCCCAGCCCACGCCCAGCCCACTGTCCATACGGGTATGCCGCTAGAGATGGAATATGCCGACGATATGAACTTCATAGACGAGGAAATGAAACTCCTTGACGAACTTCTCCCAATAGCTGCAAGCAAACTAAAAGTTGATAATCTCTTTATGAATGAATCCAAAACAGAGTTCACCCACATGTACCTATCCACAAAGCAGGAAACTAAAGAAAATGAAGGTCCACTTCGTGGCGGCGAGCCATGGAGGAAAGGTAAAATCCTGGTCCCACTGCTTTGCAGTACTGCTGACATTGCTATACGCTGCGTTATGTGGAATATAGCTTTCGAGTCCTTCTGGAAGCTATGGATTTGTAGATTACAGATGCCCTTGACAAAAAGACAACATTTATACAATGCAACCTGCGTATCCTTAATGCTGTATAAATGTATAACTGTAACAGCTGGGCAGCTCCAAAGGCAGCTCTAGATAAACTTGATACCTGCCACCGCAAACACCTACACACCACCATAACTGGACACCGATGGCCAGACAGCATAATTTCCAATGATGCACTATATAAGATATGTAATACCTCGCCGCTGTCTGTAAAAGTCGGCCAGCAAAATCTGGTCAATGTTTGACCATGTGCTAACGATGCCAGAAGACGTATCAACACAGACAGCATTGGAATTCGCCCTACTGGGATCCAGAAAATACAAAGCCAGGAGAGGACATCATTGCCTAAGCGTGTTGCTAGGTTACCTCAAGAAAGCAGTACTCGGTACGGTCAAATCAAGAAAGATTTCAGCTGAGGACAGGACCCAGAGGGCAAAAGCGAAGAAGGACTGATTGCAGATGTATGATGCTTCTATTACTAGAGTCGCAGAACACAGTAATCATACATGCTTAACCAATTTAATTTTTATACCCGGTGATCACGTGATCACGGTTAGTATAATCGTGGTATAAACTGGTGATTATCATGTTAAGCATTTCCATTTTAGCCATGCCCCGTCCATCTCAATCTAAGCTACACTCACATCACGTCCGTGTTGGGAGCGAGCGATCTCTGAACTAACTGACTCAATTTCCAGAGAGCAAGCCTATACAGGTAAGCTATTGAATATTTTGGCAGCAACCGCGCCCAGTCAGATTAGTTTTAAAATATTCAACAGCATGTTTCTTAAATAGCAAAAACATCCAACTCGTACAACGTGTCGGAATATTAAGCGCTAAAGATGGGCTTAATCGAATCATTCATGACGTCATGATTATGACGCCAGCATACACGTCGCGTAGTTGATTACGACGTCATATGATTGAATGAGGAAATGGATTCATGAATTAGAATGAAGCCTATGGCAGCGTTCAGTCAAACTAAACGGCATGTTTCTGTGGTGTAGAAATAAATCTAGGGTCACACGATTAAAGAATGAATGGTGTCAAGTCTAATATTATATCTCGAAGATTAGTACGTAAGCATCAATGTGTAATAATAAGTCACTGGACTAGCCTGTCGTGTAGGCTACTCGTTGGAAAGGGTTAATCTGATGCTGCCCTTCGATGTCATGTCTGTGGGCACGGTCATGCTTGACTGCAGAAACTCGCAGAATACTGTTCGAAACATATTGAAGTGTAGGGCCTATGTAGTACCTCTAAGCACTCCATGAGACCACAAGCATTCAAAATACCACTCATATCAACTAACTTTCTAACCCGTTAGTGGCTAAATTTGGTCAAGCAAATCCAAATATTTGAAATTTAGTATCTATTTACATTTGTTGATAAAAAATATTCCTACTCTTATATGAAATCGGCGATGTGCTTACACCCTCGACACCCTCCGATGATAGCCCACGTAGATAATCTAACTTTTGATTTTCAATGTTTATCAAACATAAAACCATTAATTGAAAATCATGGATCTATACCTTTAGGTCTACTGTAGCGCAATATTGAATGATACTGTATAAATACTTGACCTGCTGGTGAATGAATGACTAACAGCGGTTGCTCTGCGTGTATTGGCGAATTTCTCAGTAGCATAGATAATAAGTTCAAATAATGTTGATGACAAACTAAATCTAAAATGGTGGCTATGCTTCTAGTTAATTAAAGTACACACCAAATAACAACTATGCCACAATTTATTTAAAGCGATGCTAATCCCATCTCAAATGTTGCATTGCACCGATAGAATATGGTTTATGGATTCGATATCATTCATATCATGTGACATTCCCTGATCTGTATCACAATTATCTGCTTTGTAATATCGAGTAATATCGAGTAAATGTTTAACAGTGACCGCCACCATTTTATCTCCTCAAGCTATAGTGTGTGATGTCATGTAAGCGCCAATACATTACATTCTTTATTATGTAGGCCTAATACTCATCTCGGTGAATATTTTGAAACTAATTAGACATCTTCCAGTCAAATTGGTTTCAAAATATTCAACAGCTTACCTGTATGATTGCTTTTCTACCACATTTCCAAACTATAGCTTGCACCTCTATGACTGAGCGTAAATACCGAGGCAGACACAATAGGTTTTTTCTGATTGGTTGAAAAGTAAATCATGACAGCCATAATAGGGTGTAGAAATGTACCAACATTTAACTACTAGAACCTGAATATTTTTCCTTAGCGCCATGATAAAACGCTTAAAATTATACGGATAGTTTGTGAGTGGCCTGTTAGATCACCTGAATAGCTATCAAGAGATGGGATTAGTTATCCTTTAAGATTTATAATTTTTCAAAATTTAGGGACATTTTAAGTTAAAGCAGTTATTGACAACTTAAAAATATTGGAAAGATAAAATAGTTAACATTTTTCAACAAATCTTTAGACAAATAGAATAAAATGATCACAAACCAGTCACATGTCTATCAAAAAAAACCACGTAGATGTAGATCTTTCAATGAAAATTAATGCATGCTTTCAACGATTCCATGAAAAGGCATATTATTTTTTAATAATCTTAGATGATATTAATCTCGTTAATGTGGATTTATTCTGCTGAAATATATTTTCCAAAATCAGCATTCAAAACTGATCACTATGATAACAAAATAAAACATAGTGCGTCATCAGAATACATTAACTGGTTAAAATCTGGGTGGTGTTATGTATTGTTGATTATCCTTTGTTGGGAACCATCGAAACTAAAAACTGTAGATCTCTAAACTGAATGCTTTTTTCAATCCTTTGTACATCATGATGGTGGTGAAGTTAATTTCTTTGCAACAGGTCTCATTTCAATGTGTAAAATAGATTTGTAAACGGTCACTACTAACTTAGCAGCATGTCTTGAATTTCTCTGGTCTGTATGTGTGTATGATTACTGTATTCTGTGGCTGTAGTAGTAGAAACATCCTACAGCTGCAATCAGCCCTTCTTCGCTTTTGCCCATTGTGTCTTGTCCTCAGCCGAATTCCTTAGCTTCCTCAGTTCCATTCTTGACTTGAGTGTACCGAGTCCTGCTTTCTGGAGGTCACCTCGTAGCACGGTTACCTGTACCTGACCTGTATCATCATTATAAATTACATAGACTCCTCACCAAATGTTGCTAAAACAAACATGATAATGTTAGTACTAAACGGATTGCTGTTTCAATAGACCTCCTTCCGGCAGATTAATTTCAACACTGTTCAATGATGCCATCCAACTTGTCTATACAACATACTGACACTATTTATTGCTTGAATAGTACTAGGATTATCTTCATGTTCAAAATTCCTTGTATGATCCCTACTACAAATCGTGTACACAATAAATCTATCTAGCTGGTCTCCTGTGAGCACCTGGTAAACTGCTTGAGATCTCCATTCAATGGACGGTTCCACTTTATCCATCCATCTTTTGACGACATATGACGTCATAGTCAACTACTGATGGTTAGGATGACGTCATAATCATGAATGACTCGATTTAGTCCGTCTTAAATGTTTAATAGTCCAACACGTTGTACGAATTGTATGGCTTTGCTATTTAATAAACATTTATTCAATGGACCTTTCAAGTTTTAGCTATGCCCCACCCCTCTTTAACTAAGCTCCACCCACACTTCGCAACAGCACCCAGTGAAATTAGTTTCAAAATACTCAATAGTTTATCTGTATAGTTTTCTGGAAATTGATAATACGAGCGTTCGGGGATCGATCGATCCCAACACGGGCGAGGTGTGGGTGGAGCTTAGCTAGAGATGGGCGGGGCATAGCTAAAAGTTGAAAGGTCCATTGGTTGTATCACAAATGCACTACAAACCAATGTTATCAATGCAATAATAGTACACTGAGCACCACGACCGCCATTTCAAAGACAAGAAGATCCAGAAAGTTGTTGACCGGAAATTAAACGTGATTAGGAAGATAACGGTGTGATTAAGACAGACGCTGCTGATAGGAAAAACAATACCAGGTGAGCTCACATTATAAGCTAATTAGATAGACAGCTAAACAGCAGCAGCACAACCAGTATTATATGTATTCTAGAAGCATAAGACCCAATGGGGAAAGATACCACATTAGTTTGTACTTTTCGTCAGTTTTTACCTATTGACTTATATGTTGGTGGGTGGGTACCTATCGCCATAAAGTACCACACAAATATGAACCACCTCATTCTGACTTAGTTTCTGGATAATATTGGCCAATGGTTAAGTTTGCCATTGGTATCAATAGCAAATTATTCAATCAGGATTTTCTGCTGTATTTTGCTAGATCTGGTCAAAATATTCCTTAAAGTATCTAATATCTGTGTGTGTGTTGTAATATTTGAGGCGTTTATATGCTAGTTCCCAATGCTAGGGTCTAGACTCACGCCTGGCCTTTATGGTTTCTGTTGAATTCTTGTGAATTCTTGTGACGTCGGTTTGTGCATTAGCTTGTGTCTCTCTCTGTGTGTGTGTGTGTGTTGATCGTTGTCTCTCGATTTTGTCTCATGTTGCTGTTCTTTTCCATGGCTTTTTTTGTTGCTCCTCATGCTTGGGCGTGTGTAATGGGGATGGCCTAACCTGGACCTAACAGGGGTGGGTAAGGGATGGGGTAGGTGTTGGGTCGGGGGAGGTGCGTACGGTCTTATGACCTGATGCACCCAAGGGGGGGCTTTAGGTCAGAGACCTCCCGGGCCCTTTGGGGGGAGTGGGGAGGTTGGGGTGTGGGGTCTTTTGGGTCCTGGGACCCATTTGGTCTTCTGGCCATCATCCGAGCAGGCACCAGCGCGCACTTGTTTGATTTTGATTGGTTAGGTAGCCCGTATGGTGACTGTGTCCGTCCGAGGACGAACTCGGTCAGTCATCCGGGTTACATCCCTCCATAGTCCCCTCGAAAATTCCGAAAGATTCTAATTCTAGCAATTTGGGTTTGGTTTTGTAATCCGTATGTTGCGTGGTTCCATCCGAGGAGGGATCCATTCAGCATCCGGTTTACTTTGACTATGCCGAAATTTCTTGCCTACCTAACCCTAGCTCACGTTCACACAGTGATGGGCACTGTGTGACGGGACCTCAGTTTAAAGTCCCATCCGAGAAGACTGAGCAAGTGGGGCCAAGTACATTGCTTAAGCGTACTCCAGCAGCTTGCTGTGCCCAGAGTTGTCCGTCAGTCTGTCCATTTGTTGATTGGTTTGTCAGTCTGTTCGACAGACAAGCATACCTGCCTACGGGCCACGAAAGAGATGGACACACGTCCATATCCCTCGCGGTCCGCCGCCAGGCCGGCCCATCTGTTGTTCTGTTGTCCATTCCAGTCCTCCATCTGTCTTTCTGCCCGTCTGTCATTGTTGTTTTCGTTGCTGCATTTTAGCTCCAGCTCCAGCTCTGGCTCTGAAAGAAAAGGAGGGGAACAATGCTGAAAGAAAAAGAAGGAGAAAACAGACAGTGTGGACAGGTGTTTTGGGGCATGTACTCACATACTCAGGGTCATCAATTCATGACAATGTCACGATCCTTAAGTGGAATAGTCAAGCCAGAAAGAAAAAAAAAGTTCTCAAGAATTTAGTAACATTCATAGAATGACATTACAGATAACATACTTTAAAGGCCATGCAACACAGCAAATCATTCGCTTACACATATTTCCCCTCGGACCTGACACCTCATGCGCCTAGGGGAAAAAGTGCGAAGCGATTCCCCTCGGACCTGACACCTCATGCGCCTAGGGGAAGTGATTTGCGTTTCTCCTCGAACCTGACACCTCACGAGGGTGGTGAGGCAGTAAATGCTGCAGTGACCAGGGGTCGGTTGTGGGGTGGCAGTAAATGCCGCAATAGCCGTAGAGGTCGATGGTGGGAAGGCACTAAATGCTGCAGTAGAGGCCGGGGATTGGAAGGCAGTAAGTGCCGCAGGACAGGCCGGGGTCGTAGAGGCCGCAGAAGAGTGCTTCTTGCGCCGTCTCACGTGTTTGCTTTTTTGACATCAGAGATAACATGCTGTATAAGTCATGCAAACTGCAAATCGTTCGCTTACACGTATTTCCCCTCGGACCTGACACCTCATGCGCCTAGGGGAAAAAGTGTGATGCGATTCCCCTCGGACCTGACACCTCATGCGCCTAGGGGAGTGATTTGCGTTTCGGACCTGACACCTCCCGAGGGTTGTCTCGGTCGGTGTCTTGGGCTAATCAGAATGTGTTCTGATTATGTGATGTGTTTGTCCGATGCAAGCACGAACTTGATTAATTCGTGGTTGATCTGTCGGTCACGCATCGCTATAATGTCTTCTATAGGGTCAAGATTGAAGTGTCCCTTTCTCAGCGTATTGATGAGTTCCTTTCTAATGTCTGCATATTCAGTGCACCGTAGGAAGAAGTGGTCTAGAGTTTCAGTCTCCTTGCAGGCCTCACATTGGTCTGTGTCTGACAGGTTGAGTTTTTTTCGTGTCTGGTTAACGCTGATCCGACCCATTCTGATGTGGCGTAATACAATGTCGCCTTGGCGTCCTGGGATGTGGTTTTGGTATTTGCGTTTGACTGCAGGGACGACTCTGTACAGGGATCTGCCGGTTGTGCTTTCGTCCCATTGTCTTTGCCATTTGCTGTTGATGTGGCTTTTGACCAGGGCATTCGCTTCGGACTTTGAGAGTCCTATGCTGGTCATAGTTCCATCTTTGAGCGCTTGCTTGGCTGCCTCGTCTGCCTGTTCATTGCCTTTAATGTCAACATGGCTTGGGACCCAGTCGATGTCCACGGTGTTGTTGTCAGTCACCACAGTTGCATACAGCTGCCGGATTTCCTTGATTAGGTTGTCCCTGCTCTTGCTGCTGCTAGATTTGAAGCTCTTCACTGAGCTTAGTGAGTCTGTGAGTATAACGTATTTGCCTGGATTTGCTGTTTTAATCCATTCTAGAGCCTTTTTAATTGCCACCAGTTCGGCTGTGAATATTGACAGGTGATTCGGAAGCTTGTACTTGAGGACTTCTTCCTGGTCGCCTATGACTACTCCTGCTCCGCATTCGCCAGAGTAGGGCATTTTGGAGGCGTCGGTATAGATTTTCCTGTGCTCCTTCCATCTGTTGTCAATGTTTTCCAGAGCGTAGCTCTTGATTAGCGCTGGTGGGTCTTTCTTGCTTATCTGTGAGGATAGGCTGTCATGCGCCTTGATCTGCGGAAGTAGCCATGGCGGGTCAGGAGCCGGCCTTGAGCTTTCTATTTCGACGTTTACCAGTTCAGTGGCACTGACGAGCTCTGTCATTAACAGGCCTGGTGGTTTGGTCTTTTTGGTCATTTTGGGCAGTACCTTGTGTCTTAGGTGCTCCTTGCATGGAAGACATACCTCCCTGGTAGGGTGGGTGGGTGCAGAGCTTTGTAGGTATGTCCAGAATTTGAGAAGCCGTTCCTCTCTTCGCAGATCTAATGGGATTTCTCCACACTCTACGTTGATTGCATCTCGAGGGCTACTCTGTGAGGCACCACAGCAAATGCGCAGGCATTTTGTTTGGAGAGTGTCAATGGTTTCTAACAGTGACTTTCTCGCTGTGGCGTATGCTTCGCATCCATAGTCTATCCTTGACAGGATTAGGCCGCGGTATAGCATAAGCATGCTCGGCAGGTCTGCACCCCAGGTGTGCTTTGTTAATGAGCGAAGGAGATTTAATTGCTTGAAGCATCTCTCCCTCAGACTCTTGATGTGGGGGTTCCACGTGAGCTTTCTGTCAAATGTTAGTCCCAGGAATTTGGCTTCAGCACATGTCTTGACTTTCTGACCATTGAGGTACAGATTTGCATCATGGTTTATGTATTTAACATTGGTAAAATTGATTTGAACTGTTTTTTCCGCAGACAGTTTGAAGCCATTTTTTTTGCACCACCGTGAGACTATGTCCAGAACTTTCTGCATGGTCTTACGTGCACGGTCTATCTTCGCATATTTGTTCCACAATGCTGTGTCATCAGCGAAGATAGACCCGCCTATTGCGTTGGGACCCAGTGCATGGTCTTTTTCAATGTCTTTGGGTAGATCACTCATCATGATATTGAACAGTAGGGGGCTTATTACGCCACCCTGCGGGGTGCCGTTTTCCAATGTTTGTTCCCTAGACATTTGCCCATTAACGCGGACGCTAATCCTTCTGTTATCGAGAAAATCTCGTATCCAGAATAGGATGCGGCCACGGTAGCCAAAGTCATAGAGTTTTTTTAGGACTCCGTTTCGCCACATCATATCAAAGGCTTTCTCAACGTCTAGGAAAACTCCTATTGTTGTGTTTCCTCTTCCGGCATCTAGGGCTTTCTTGGCTGCCTCCGTCAGTCTGACTAGGTGGTCCGTAGTGCGTCTGCCCTTTCTGAAGTCACTCTGCCAAGGGTGGAGTAGACCGTTGTGTTCGAACTCATGTTCTAGTCGGTTTTTGATCATCCTCTCCATGACTTTGCAGAGACAGCTCGTCAGGGAGATTGGCCGATATGATCTTGGGTCAGTTTTGTCCTTCCCTTGTTTTGGGATAGGAACCACGATCCCCGTTTTCCATACTGATGGCATTTTTCCAGAGCTCCATACAAGGTTGTAGAGATTGAGTAGCATTTGTTTACCCTCCTCTGGCATATTACGAAGCATGTCGTATTTCAGGCCATCCTCACCTGGTGAGGAGCTTTTGCCTCTGCCAAGGGCTTGCTCAAGCTCCATTCTGTTGAAGGTTTTGTTGATGTCTCGGTTGTTAGGATCTTCGCATTTCCCTGAGCTGAACAGGTGATTGATATGCTCATCAACCTTTGTTTTGGTAGCTACAAAGTCAGGGTCATGGTTATCACTGCTACTGGTTGCAATGAAGACTGTGGCAAGCACTTCAGCTTTTTCCTTGTCGTTGGCGTGCTTTACCCCATTTGCTATGAGGGTGGGTAAGGGGTTTTTGGATTTGGTTTTTTCGCTGGCAATAGCTTTCGCTTTGCGCCATATTTGGCTCGAGGGTGTGAACCGAGTGATTTCAGAGCAGTATTGTCGCCAGTGATCACGTTTTGCCTTTTTGATGGTTCTTGTTACCTTGGCCTGTAGTCTCTTGTGCTCGACTAGGCGTTCAATGCTGAAGTTTCTCTTTAGTCTATTCCAGGCTATTTTCTTGAGCTTAACTGCTTCTTGGCACTCCCTATTCCACCAAGGCACGCGTTTGTGTTTGGGGTTATTGTCTGGCTTTGATTGGGGGATGGCTGAGTTGGCAGCCTTGTAGAGAATCCCCATACACTGCTCATAATATTCCTCGGTGCTGGTACTAGTAATCGGTGTCTCCAGCTCCATGGCCATTGTGTGCTTGTATTCGGTCCAGTTGGCCTTTTTCAGATTCCAATTGTTCCTGTGCAGTGGCGCCTCGTTCTTGTTCTGTAGGCTTCCTATCTGTATTTTGATAGGGAGGTGGTCGCTGCCGAGGAGCTGGTCTTGGATGTCCCAGCTGGGGGTTGGTCGTAGGCCAGGTGTTATGAGGCACAGGTCCAAGACCGACCATTCTCCATCACTAGAGTTATATCTGGTGGGTCTATGGTCATTTAGTAGGCACAGGTTGTAGTTGTCAATAACCTGTTCTAATACTCGGCCTTTGGGGTTCGTGGTTTTGCTCCCCCATAGGGCATGGTGGGAGTTGAAGTCGCCCAGAAGTATTGTTTCACCTTCTAGGCCTTCAAGGAGCTTGTCGTAGTCCGAGGAAGAGTGCAACCTGGGACTATAGACGTTTACAATATTAATAGTTTGGTGATTGATTTCTATTTCTATCGTAAGGTGCTCTACGCTACTCTCACGTTGTGGCAACCTTTTGTAGGAAAGATTACTTTTTATGAGGGTCGCTATGCCGCCACCGCCTTCACCCCTAGGGGTGGTTGCAGATTCTGTGGTACGGTCTTGTCTTTCGACATTGTAGTTGTACCTTTTGAAATCCTGGTTGGGTTTCAGACGGGTTTCCTGTAGACATATAATGTCTGGGTGGTCATTTTCGTTGTGGAATGTGTTCCACAATTCGTCGAGGTTGGTATTAGACCGGGTGCCTCGAACGTTCCACTGAAGAATTTTGACCCCCATGATTAGTTCGAAGAGGAGCAAAGTTCTACGAATTTCGCAACGAGGCCGTCCACATCAACCTTGGTCCTTGCTGCTTCGTTGTCAGTGCAAACTGATGATATGATCGTCTCAATGATCAATCTGAAGGTTTGTACATTTAAGACAATTTTATGCTCTCCAACCATGGGGGTGGGACTTACCTCGCTCGTTGGTGTCCCTCTGGTGGTCTCGGCCGGCAGGTCACTGCATCTGCCAGTACTGCTAGTGGGGTTCACAGGTTTGATAGCCTGTTTTTCCACTAGAGGTACCTCCAATGTGCCGATTGGTTCAGCCCTTTGGTTTCGGGCCCTGCTCCTGCCTACAACTATGAGCCCTTTGCAGGCGGGTTTTTTTGGCGTTTTTGTTTGCCTTTTGGGCTGTTTGCCGGCTTTTCTGGCCGGACTCCCAAGCGGGAGGGTGGGCGTGGCCGTATCTATTGTAGGTGGCTCAGTAGGAGCCTCCTCCCCTCTTTCCTGCTGTCTCGGTACTGAGCAGTCCCTCCTGGGGGTGGCCAGCTTCCTCCTCACGGAGTCAGCCCTTTTCTGCCATGCTGTACTTTCCAGAGGTATGGCTGGTCCAGGTGCTGGTATTCCAGTTGGCTGTTCGGTTTCCCTGCTTTTTTGCTGGGTAACCTTCTTCTTTGCCTCCCCGTATGAGATCTGATCTGTCGATTTGACCTTGAGGATGTCCTTGGCTTTTTGCAAAGCCGGACATCCGCGATATGCAGCACTGTGGAGCCCCTTGCAGTTCCTACAGTGGGGGGTCTGCTGGCAGTCCTCCAGTTTGTGGTTTCCTCCACAGTTTACGCACGTGCTGGCTTTTGATCTGCAGTGCTTTGCCACGTGACCCAGCAGGTGGCATCTAAAGCATCTGACGGGCTCTGGGATGTATGGCTTAACTTTGAAGCTCATCCATCCCAGTTTTACCTTACTTGGCAGTTCGTCTGACTCGAATACCAGTTTCACTGCATAGGTCGGTCTGGCTGTTCCGCCAATCCGACCCACCCACTCCACTTTGCGTTCCCCATGGGCGTTCAATTCCTCCTTTATATCGTCATTCGTGAAGTCCCTTGGGACTCCCGATATGACACCTACCGCTTTTTTTTGTTCAGTGTTTTTTGTGGTGTGCTCTTCGATAGACACCACGTGGCTGCCTATCGTGGTGATTTTGAGCAGCTTCTGAAACTGCCCTTCACTGGTGGTGGTTACCAACACCTCCCCGTCTCTCTTGTCTAGGCCAGCCAGCATGCCCACCATGGCATACAGCAACCTATATATTACCATGCGGGTTAACCCCGCAAAATCATTTCCCGCGAGTCCCTTGACCCTGACCCTCCTTCCCTGGGTACCATTTCTCTGCCCCCCTTTTTGTCCCACTTCCCTCCCTTCCCTACTGGACGCCCCACCCGGGGAACCCCCGCTCTGCGTGGTGGTTTGGTCTCTCCCTCCCACTGGGGAGGCCCCCTTGTCCCGAGACCTCTTGCTGGGGGTGCCTTCCCTTCCTCCCACTTCCTCCCCCTCCTCTAACACCCCGACCATCCTCTTCCTTTTGGGGCCTGGTGTGTTCTGGAGATTGCTCTCCAGGATTATCACCTGCTGAGCCACCTGTTCGTGGGTGAACTCATCCATGGCCACTTCGTCGTTTTTGACACCACTTGGCGCCGCGTTGGCTGTGACTTCAGGAGGCTGCTTGAGGAAGTCAGCTTCCTCCATTTTACTTACCCAAAGGTGTGGATTGTTTAGAGGGTAGTGTGTAGTAGGATAATTTAGTAGGTACAGTATGAGAGATAGGATAGAATGCAGTAGGAGTAATGTGTTAAGGAGATGAGTAGAGTAGGCTGTGAAAGGCTGAAGTGTAGAGAGAGGAGGTAGATTATGCCTAGTAACCGTTACCAATATATCAGTGCTGTGTCATCCCCTTCGGTAAAATTCGCGAAAATTCCAACTAAGCACTGAAAGGAAGATTCCAAAAAAAAATATTTTAATTTTTATTTATTTTTTTTTTTCGAAAATTGGTGTCGAAGTCGATCAAGACTAGCACTAATGGCCGACAAATGCGGCTGTTTGAGTGGCGAAAAATCTAGTGTTCTAACTCACGCAGACGAACATCCAAAAGAAAATTGATCAAAAAGGTTTAAACAGATTTTAAGGTTACGAAATTTATTAAAATAATTTAATAACAATACCTTGTAGTTACGACTCGGGGAGCACAGCAAATAAACGTAAAAATAAAAAGCTTTGTTTTCGAAAATGGCGCCAAACACAAACGAGCAAGACAACCCTAATGGCCGACAACAACAACGATTTTACTGGCGGAAAAGCTAGTGCTTGATGCACGCGAACGAGCCTCAAACGGAAAATGTTTAAAATAGCTTAAAGAAAAGAATTATCAAATAACACTGTTCCTTAAACTCTAGTCTCACTAAGCACTATAATTTTTTCGCAAACGCAATAATGGACGCAAATTACACTATTCTAAAACACGTCTATCATCAACGAACGCAAATTCTTTTGGATGTGTTCATGTTGTTATACACGCTTAGATATATGCCTGGTGAGCATTGAATTTTAAACTGCACACGTATATCTAATATCTGCATTATGAAGATGAGTCTTATTCGATGCCAACCACACGAGTTATCTCCCTTGCCAATTTTCTACAGTATGTACCCAAAGGGGAAGGATATTATTTTGATAGTACATTTCGCCATCCTTAGACCTATTGACTTCAAACTTGGTGGGTGAGTACCGTTAGATATACGCTAACACCCATATAACAACTAGGTAAACTTCACCCAGTTTCATAATAGTAGGGGTAAAAAGTTAATCCTATTAGAACCAGTAATAAAATAATCAGCCATTACGCTATGCATTAGTATTATCCTATTCGGCGAAAGAAATTCCCTTAAGCAACCTATACAACGTGCAGATGATCGTCAAGGCCGTTAGACATCTTATAGATATTTCAGATCTAAATGTTAAGTTAAAAGGTCGAATGGTAAGATTGTGAAATATCCCAGAACCAGAAAAATCAGAAATCGAGGCTCTCATTATCAACAGAAATTTTCAGACTGATGTAATCTTAGCATTTTTAGAGACTGAATGACTATGTACGTGAACAGAAGCTGATTGGCCTCCATGCGCTCTCCTCGTCGTCGCAACGATCGTTATAATGCAGAGCTCGAAACTTATAAAAAATATGTTGTTGCCCCCAGGAGCAAGTATGCCGTTTCAATTAGGTTGCCAGACTAGTTCCAGGTTGTCCCATTTCTATAAATTATGTTGAAAATATGTATTGTTGTAAGCTACACAGACTACAGATTCCTTGGAAATAGCAACTCAAGCGTTATAGTAACCCTTTATCGCTCATATCAGCCAAGAACGGCTGTTGTAGTGGTCTTTAGAAATGTCCATTTGCAGACCAAGAGAAGACTGTTTTTGAAAATTCACCAGTCATTCCAGTGATAAATTTTCAAAAAAAGTCTTCTCTTGGTCTTCAAATGGACATTTTCGATGAGAAAATTGATATTTTCTTGAACAAATTTGAGTGGGACACGGTTAAAACTAAATACTCACCATGAGTACATATACAAGGCCTGAAAATAACACATTATCTAGGATGTCCCCCTGGGCAACCAGTGAGTTAAAATGTGGTTGCCCTGCAGTAAAAGGTTGTTGCCCCGGGCCGCAGGAACGTGTAATTTTAGTGGCCTTTAATGTGGTCACTAAAGACAGATGGTCCCGTAATACAAGTGGTTCGTGTTGGATGTCCCATACATTACCAAGTGGATTAACTCGTTAATGCTCAAATTTATTCGCGACAATTTTAATTGGAATAGATGTCCATTTTAGTACCAAGAGATGATTGGAGGTTTTTTTAATAACTGAGCAGACTATCATTCCAGCGGCAATTTTTTTGTTTACAAAAGTCGTAAAGTTAGATGCAAGTGTACATTTCTCAAGACCACTGCAGTAGGCATTTTTCCCCAATTTCAAGTGTTAAAATGGAAATTAAGATGCGATTAGTTGGATTGGTTGGTAATGAACCTTTCCGGTATTAGCTATGCCCCGCCCATCTCTAGCTAAGCTCCACCCACACCTCGCTCGTGTTGGGATCAATCGATCTCTAAGCAACCTGACTATAAATTTCCTAAAAACTACACAGCTAAGCTGTTGAATATTTTGAAACTAATTTGACTGGGTGCTGTTGCTGCCTAAGGCGGCAACAGCGACCAGTCGAAATTAGTTTCAACATATTCAACAGCATATTTATTAAATAGCAAAGAATTACAAAGACATACAATTCTTACAACGTGTCGGACTATTTGAGATTGATGACGGTCTATATGGAACCCTTTGTGACGTAATCATTGTGACGTCGTCATACACGCCCTGAGCTGATTATGACGTCATACGAGGTCAGGTGATGGGTGGATACTCTGGAAAGGTGAATTGGGACGAATTGACTGGAATTCCTTCTCACAAAGGATAATAAAAGAAACGCTTTACACGCGCTTCTACATCCTTTTGAAGAGGTCAGAATGAAGTCAATTGGCGTGTTTCGTGCGTATATTTCTATTGGCTAGTTCTAATAATTATTCCAGTCGGAACGGAGCAGATAATAGAACTCACCACGAGTCCAATGAATGAACATAATTATGGGAATGGCTGGCAGGTGTTGTAAGATAGTCTGTAACACAGCCTCGCTCCAAGTGTAATAATAATAATAATAATAATAATAATAATAATAATAATAATAATAATAATAATAATAATAATAATATTGACCACAATCCTCAGCGCAAAATGGCCGCGCCTATAGGTAATTCTAGAGTCAAGCAAATATATGTGTGGCCTAATCACCACAAAATGAAAAGACCATCATTTACTAACTATATACATGTGTTTTATTATGTTACATAGTTTTCCGAATATGTGCCAGTACATAACAACAAGTACTTGATACCATGTCCACTGGAATTATTGAATGGGTCTTTGCAGTTTTAGCTATGCCCCACCCCTCTTTAGCTAAGCTCCATCCACACTTCGCCGTGTTGGGATCGATCGATGGCTAAACTGCCTGACTCAATTTCCAGAAAACTATACAGGTAAGCTGTTTGACATTTTGATATTTTGAAACTAATTTGACTGGCAACAGCGCCCAGTCAAATTAGATTCAAAATATTCAATAGCATGTTTATTAAATCGTAAAGCCATACAATTCGTACAATAACGCTTAGTCCGTCACCAATTAAGCGTTTGTAGCGAACTTATGTACGTCACTAATGACATCATTTGTTATGACGTCACCCTACATGTCACGTAGTTGATTATGACGTCATATCATTGGTGGATAAACTGGAAAGATCCATTCTGTGCTGATTAATGATTCACCGACAAATCTTTGTAAAAGTATATTTTTATGATATAAAACTGTTGAGTATTTTGACTGGAAGACGTTGATGCATAAGAGCTTAGGTAATGGTAAAATGGACGGGGAAAAAGTGATTTTCAAATCAGCAATTAAAAATGGTGGCTACATTTCCAGATCTGATTCTGCACTGTTCTTTGCACATTTTCAGCCAATGCCACATGACCTTCGTTCTGTGAAGCATAGAATTGAATTTCCGCATCCCCAATTTCTTGTTGAAACTTACCGTTCAAAATCTCTCCTCCTTTGTCAGTGTTCACACTAGCAAGTCGTCTGTTGGTAGTGTTCATTAATATTTCAAATGGCCTACATAATACCGTAGATGTTTTGACTGCATTGGGATTTCCCAGAAATATTTAGAAAGGACATATGCTACGAAATGTTGATATTTCACAGTGTCATTATCAGTGGCTAAATTAAACACATTACTGACATTTGCCATAGCTTGTCTACTGCATATTTTGATTCTCTCACGCTCAACCCTAATTCTATTTGGTTTTTGCAGAGTGTGCTCTCTTACCCGATATCCAAACTTTAACGTGTCCACGTCTCAACTGGCAATTGAAAGATTTATGCAACTTTTTAATTCCTCCAAAGCTGACGGGATGGTTTAGGTTATAATAGCAGTCATGACGTTTTCTAATTACTCACACGCCCCCCCCCACCCCACGCCCCCCCCCCCACACCGCCCCACCCAACCCCAACCCCATCCACTCCTCCTCCTCATCCTGCATTATTGGAACTTTAACCAGCTATGTGGTTTACATTCGCGAGCCCTAGATTGCTTTCTGTGTTTGCTTTGCACATTTGATCTCAATTTGCGGAACAGACTTGGAGGTAGAGTCAAGTCAGGTAAATGCCTAGCCCATGCATGTCCTCTTTCTGGAAATTTCTCTCTTTCAGTAATGTCCTGAATCTCATTCCGTCTCTGCACATTTTCAAGGACTTGTCTCAGGATATTTATCGAATTTAAGAACTGCAAGAAGGAGGTTTCTGCTTCAGACACCTCTTTTGAAGCGCCACGTTTTTTCATGTCTCATGAACACGTCTATGTTCTTTCGACAACTCTCGAAATTAGATGTTCAACAATATTATTCATCAGGTAAAAGTTATTGTATTGCAATCTGATTATTTCCATCAATTGCAATTCCTTCAGACCTTTATAGAATATTTAACAAACCTTCACCTTTAGTGCGAGCTTTTCTAGTTACTATTCGTACCGCCTCTTCAATCCACTGAAGACTGCCTCCGCAACGTCAAATAATTTTTTTAGCATATGGGAAGAATAGGGCTCTATGAGTCGTAGTCAATTGCTTAACTTAGTTTTTTTAGACTGCGTTGAACCCCCAATATATTTGCATTTGCAGGGTGAGCGAATTGGGTTATCGAATTCAGTTCTACATCTGAAATTGAATAGTATAGAAATATATAATTCATCTGTTTTAGGTAAAAACCTCAGAAATCACTGCTTTACACCATTCATTTCTGTATCTGTAAAACTTCCATTATTCTGATGAAATAGTTCTTGGCTTAAGCATGATGTAAAGTCACGAACCCCCACTGTGGCAAATGCCTGCTCATGATAAACCTCCATAAGATCTATAGGAGTAAATTTAAAAGTTGTCGCAAAACAGTTGTGTTCACATTGCCTTTGTCAGTCATGAATACAACCATTAAGCTTTTTCGGTAACAGCTGACTATCGTTTATGCACATCTCCAGCTAATCAGCTCGCATGTCAATCCCTATATCCAACAACTAATAATTCCACATCTATCACTTCAGCCAATGAGATTGTGCATCTATATATTTGACATTCTTCGCATGCATATACTTGATTGACATTTTGATTGACAATAGATCCAATATAAAAAGTTGTATTCTATTCTGCCATCTTTTGTTTTCAATGTGTTATGAAAATGAAAATTACAAGTCAAATTGTGCATCTATCGCTTCCAGGTCACGCATCTAACATTATAACCAATAATACATTTTTGGGATAACAACTGGCTATGATTTATGTGATCTATTGCTTCACTCAATCAAATCAGTCGTCTATCACTATAAGCAATACTCAATATTGGGCAACAGCTGGCTGTAATTTATACATGACTATCGCTTCAGCCAATCTGATCGTGCATCTATCGCTATAGACAACCATAAATATTGGGGTAACAGCTGGCTATTTTTAATGCGCATATCTTGCTTCAGCGACTCAGTTCGCGTGTCTATGGCAATAGACAAAAATCACTATTCCAGTAACAGCTGGCTATAATCTATGCACGCCTAGTGCTTAAAGGGGAACACAAGAAGGGTTACCATCGTTTGCATAAAACACTCAGTTCTATTGTAGAGCCCACATTTAAGCTACTGTATAAAGCGTCCCCCCCCCAACATTTGTATATAAATCCGAGTAAAATGGTGTTAAAAAACCCCGTGTTGCTATAATTTTCTACGAGTTAATTAAACCTATGACGTCATAGGTTGAATCCCATCCGACAAGAACCATAATAACGGCACTCTGAAGACAGGAGTGCACGCATTTGGATGGTGATATCTCTATCGGTGATAATGCTATCGACATCATTTATATATGTACAGATTGAAGAGATTAAGACGTGTATCACACTATCGCAAATTTATGGAATGTATTTGTTATTTTCACACATTAATTGCCGAACCTTAAGATGGCCATTTTCTATGAAGATACCTGCCAATTACATTAACATTACAAAATCTCAGGAAGTTTTGAGGCTAGTATGAAAACATAAGTACCTACAGATGGACTGAATGTATGTACAAACTATTTAAACTCTCATATTAATAGATGAAACTTTAATAACAGTATCTGCCGTAGCCCCAGTGAGAGCGTTGATTCAATAGTGGCAATTATATTGAATTGCCTATACTATCGCGTCATTCATTTATCTCAAGATCAAAACTTCATGTCAAAATTGGCACCATCAGAGAAATCAGACAAAGGACTGTTAGTATATATTCCTCAACATTTCCGCAAATATAGTTTATATATTCCTAAAACCGCTGAGGAGAATCCCCTTATAAAAACGTAATTCGCAATTTTATTGCGATAGCGTTGGATGACAGCGAGAAAAACGTTCAACTTATGACGTCATACACCTTCATCTGGGAATAGAAATTTAACCCATGTACCACATATTTAAATAACGAAGATAGATATTTCTAATTTGAGCACAGATCTTACAATTATATTTTTGAAAACGTTACGGTCTGTAGATTCATTTTATACACAGTAGTATAGAGGGTCTGGTTATTCCCTTTAAGCCAATCAGATCGCATGTCTATCCCTATAGCCAAACATCAATAATTCTGCATCAATTTATTCAACCAATCAGATCGTGAGTCTATGAATTTGATTTTCTGCGCATGCGATTACTTAATTGACATTTCGATTGATATCTAGCACCATATAAGACAAGACTCTGTTTTCTCAGGATACACTGACAAATCTCTGTAGTAACTTGTAGTAATGGGTGTTTTAATTATCCTTCTCCTAGTACTACTTGCAGTGAAAGTGTCTGAGTGCGCCAATGGATGTAATTTATGGATATACCATTGGATTTACCAGAATCGCAGCAAGAAACTACGCAAATATGTATCTTTAGTATTTTTCTAGCATCCTGTAGATAAGAAGTGTATAAGACTGTTGATAGACACCATCCTTAATTGCATGTTTGAAAATTGCATTTTCAAGAGTTTGCAGTTTTACTATTAGGTTAGCTCTGTCACATCTTCTCAATCAATAACGCAGACTATGGGTGTGATAGAGGTGCTCTTTCTTTATTCCGCTCAAGTCACGAGGTTACAAAGGGTCGTGGCCTAATTATTCATACATGGACTGGCCAAAACGGCCCTGTTTCTGGTGGATTTGTGTGTAAAGGACATTCACCAGAATGCACCCTGTTTGGCTACTCCATATATGGGCGATTAGGCCATGCGCATTGTAACCACGCACCTTGGGAAGTCCAACGAAAAAAACGTGTACATCCCACACCTTTGCTACTGCCCACCTCCACGTTCAGTATTTATTAAAATATGTTTGGCATATTTGAATATTTTCTACTTTTTGAATTCTCTTTAATCATTCTATGAAATTATTGAACTTGCGCTATTTTTGTACTGCATATTATATGATATTGTTTAAATGACAGGAATGTGTCATGGTATTCTATTGCAACACGTGATTTTCTGAGATATGTGGTCCAGGTCTTTCAATGTACAATAAAATATAGGTATGTATTCTAACTATGCCCACCCATTACTATCTAAGCTCTCTCCCACCGTGTCTGTATTTTTAATAGATTTTAACACTATTGACACTGAATTTCCATAATCTTATTTTCAATGTAAATATATACAAGTAAGCTGTTGAATATATTGAAACTAATTTGAATGTCGGCTGTTGTTTCCTATGACCGCAACAGCTCCTAGTCAAATTAGTCTCAAAATATCCTAACGAATGTCTTAAATTGTAAATAAATATAAAACTTTCTTCGTGATGGACTTGAGTTATCTCGATTGTGACGTCAGATAAAAAGTGGCATATCTTATTATGATGTCAGACACTTGAGTGACAGATTGGATCCATCTATTTACTTGCCAAAATATGTCCAATCACAGCTCAACACAACTTTTCTTAAATATCTACTGTTTTTCCCAAATGTCATCAGGACCTCACAATATTAACATAATAATATTTCCGAAAATGTTGGTCCCGATCCCAGGATGATTCATAATAAAGAAATATTAATTACCTCTCCGGGATGTAGAAATTGTTTGAGTGTAGCTTTTGGGAAAGCTATACACAAACAATTTCTACATCCTGGAGAGGTAACTAATGTTTCTTTATTATAACATAATAATAGATATATCTTACCTATAGTCTACAATGTTCCTATTGCCATCATGCTTAGATAATATTGAGATAGTAATAGACGATATGTTTTATAAACAGTTTCTAACATTTCTAATATCATCATGTTAACATAATAATAATAATAATAATAATAATAATAATAATAATAATAATAATAATAAATATAGTCTATGGTGTTTCTATTGTTATCATAATTCGACAATATATTTCTGGAATTTGGAAGCTAACACCAAATCGAATTAGTTTCAAAATATTCAACACAATGGTTACTAAGTTGTAAATTCGCCAAAGACATTCAATTTGTTGGGCTACACTTAATGAGGGCCTTTTCGATTTGTATGACGGCATCTACATGATTATGCTTGCTAAAATGTGACGTAATTGATTATGGTCTCATAAACTTGAAATACAGATTTGTGTGCATCACCTATCTCAGAGGAAGTAGGCGTGGTCACTTTCTAGTCACGACCTAATATATTAATATCGCTACTCATATGTTGTTGATGAAAGGGATCTCGATAAAATTTGATAGAAATATTCTATTGGTAATACTGGGCCTCAGAACAATGCCCCACCCTTAAATTCTAAAATCACCACTCCTCCATTATTGATGAAGGTATCTCGAAACAATTAAGTCTATGGGAAAATCTCGACATCAGTGCCGAGCCTAATTTTTTATTCACTGCCTGCTTGGCTTTTGAAGAGTGCCCCACGCATAAATTTTAAAATTTTATTTTCTTTCCAAATGACGTTTAATCCTGCAATGGCAAAAGGGAATAAATTAAGCTGTCATGCTGGCTCAGCGTAGCCCTAAATTTTTTGAGGATGTCTACTTCTTCAAGCATCTCTTCATTCAGTATGATATTAGTTACTGATTGTTTCCCAGGGCTGGTGACTAGGGCCGTGCATTTCTCAGCTGCCTTCCATTCCGTAAGCACCCGATGCCTTTTATAGTCGATAGGTAAAATTATGCTGATGATTATTTACCTTATGGGAGGAAGTGAAACGGAACTCCATAATTTTATATGGGACGTTTTCCAATAGCCCGGCATCATCCTCATCCTCATCCTCATCATCATCATCATCATTATCATCATCATCATCATCATCATCATCCGTCATCATCATCAATACTGGTGGCAACTGTCTGTGCCCGTTCATTTTTGCAAGTGGATTCTGCTTGTTATGCACAAATGGTTGTACATGATAATTTTGCAACGCGGTAGAACACGGTCTGTCAGAAGCACACCAACATCTAAATCAATCGCAGCGCCCCTGTTGGTGCAAGGGCAATATGCGTCGTCAGTGTGACCGTAATTAATGATTGTGATGCATCATCGCGTGACCATCCGTACTTTGTTTGGTCCAGCACCAGTGGCACTGCATTCATTCCTGGCTTCCAGAGAGTCGTTTTGGTATGCGTCCGTCTAACATTTTGTGCAAAAGCCTCATGCGTGGGAGGATGTGACTTTATAGTGTAGGCCACTATGTCAAATATTTCAATTCCGTGTCAAATCTTTTTAAAAGCAATCTGTTGCTTAATTCTTGTCCATAAGGATATGGAGATAAAAAATCAGAGTTCCAATTTGTTCATGGATTTTAGCTAACTTGGGAATCAGAATTAAATGTGGCCTCTTTTCGTACAACACTCGCGTGAATTCTTCATTACTTTCATATATAACTATATCCATGTGTCTATATGCGTGATACTATATGCCCATATATTTATTCATAACATCAAAAGACTTGAACTGTCTGAAAATAATTAACCTTTTCAGTTCATCCGTCCATCAAACTACGTTATAATCAACTACGTGACGTATATGTTGACGTCATAATCATTACGTCATGAAAGACTCGATTTAGTCCGTCTTAAACGCTTAATAGTCCGTCAGTTTGTATGAACGGTATGTTTTAGTATTTAATAAACATGCTATCGAATATTTCGAAACTAATTTAACTGGGTGCTGTTGCTGCCATAGGCAGCAACAGCGCCCAGTAAAATTAGTTTCAAAATATTTAACAGCTTAATATTACATATAATTATTATATTAAACCGTTCATCTCCAAAAAACAGATGCGAAAAATTGTTTACAATGAATGTAATATGATGTTCCCGCCAATCTAACTGGAGATATTGCAACAGCAACGGGCTCAAATCAAATTAATTTCAAAATATTCAACATCATTTGTGTACGATTGCCGTGAAATTGAGAGTATGGTACTTCATAGTATGTATGATTACTATATTCTGCGGCTGTAGTAGTAAAAACATCATACAGCTGCAATCAGTCCTTCTTCGATTTTGCCCACTGTGTCTTATCCTCAGCCGAAATTCTTATCTTCCTCAGGGTCCATTCTTGACTTGAGTGTACCGAGTCCTGCTTTCTTGAGGTCACCTCGTAGCACACTTAGCAGATTTATGCAATGACGTCCTCTCCTGGCTTTGTATTTTTTTGGCTCCGAGTAGGGCGAATTCCAAGGCTCTCTGTGCTGGTGTCTTGATACTTGATATTATTTTGTCGCATTGTCTTGGTAATTTGTACCCAAGCCAATTAATCGAGTAATCACGATTTTGTGCGGATGATTTTCAGGTCGAATAAACGACTGATGTTCATGGCGTGTGATGGTGACAGTTTAGCCTCATTATCTGCTGTTGGCTCTGAGAAAATACTTCTCAGAACACAAATTCTTCACTTGATATGTTGGTATACCTGCTATTCAAGCCGAGGGTATACGAAAATGAAAGATTGTGCTGGTTCCTTTACTCCAACCGTGGCCTTAACCCTTTAACCATCGTATTTGTTCAAGATAATTTCAATTTTCTAATGAAACTAAAGAAAATGACGATCCACTTCGTGGCGGCGGACCTTGGAGGAAAAGTAAAATCCTGGCCTCACTACTTTGTAGTAGTGTTGGCATTGCTGCACGCTGCCTCATGGGGAACATAGCTTTCCCGTCCTTCTGGAAGCTATGGATTCGTAGATCAAAGATGCGTTTGACAAAAAGATCACGTTTGTACAATGCAACCTGCGTATCCTTGATGCTGTATAACTGTAACAGTTGGGCAGCTCCAAAGGCAGCTCTAGACAAACTCGTTGTCTGCCACCGCAAACACTTACGCACCATCATTGGAACCGATGGCCAGAGAGCGTAATTTCCAATGATGCACAATAGAAGATGCGTAATACATCGCCGCTGTCCGTAGAGGTCGCCCAGCAAAGATGGTCAATGTTTGGCCATGTGCTAAGGATGCCAGGGGAAATACCAGCGCAGAGCCTTGGAATTCGCCCTAATGGGAGCCAGCAATTACAAAGACAGGATAGGACGTCATCGCATAAATCTGTTAAGCGTGCTTCGAGATGACCTCAAGAAATCAGCACTCGGTACAGTCAAATCAAGAATGGACCAGAGGAAGCTGAAGATTTTGGCTGAGGAAAAGACATACTGGCCAAAAGCGAAGAAGGGCTGATTGCAGCTGTAGGATATTTCCACTTCTACAGCCGCAGAATACAGTAATCATACATGGACAATATGCAAAAATGGTGATGTTGATGTAGCGACCCAATAACCAATTTGGCCCGTTTGTAAACGGAGCATGGTTAGTTTGAAAGCGGTGCAAACCCATATATCAATTTTCTATCGGCGTGCCCGTTTGTAAAGGGCGCAGGCTAATATGCCAATTGGTTATCCACATGATCATTTGTAAACTGCGCACCTCCCATATGGCAATATAAAATTTGCGCCAATATGCAATGCTTGCATCCATTCATTAATTCCGTCTTGCTGGTCATTTTAGCGATCGATTCAATTGTTCAGACACGCCTGTCCGTATTTATGCGTGTGTTTATTCATACATGCGTGTTGTTTAATTGTTGTTCGTCCACCCGTCCATCTGTTCGTTCATTCACTCATTCCTTCAGTTGGTTAGTCAATAATTCTGTTTGGATCAGAAAATAAACGGGCGCATATATATGCCTGTGCATACACCGGTAATGGAAGAATCCCGTTTTAGCTATGCCCCGCCCATCTCTAGCTAACCTCCACCCACACCTTGCTTGTGTTGGGATCGATCGATCTCTGAACTCACTGGCTATCAATTTCCAGAAAGCTATATAGGTAAACCGTTGAAAAGTTTGAAAAAAATTTAACTGGGTGCTGTTTCTGTCTATGGAAACGCCCAATCAAATTAATTTCAAAATTTTCAACAGCATGTTTATTAAATAGTAAAGCCATATAAGTCGTACAACAACGCTTAGTCCGTCAGCAATTAAGCGTTCGTAACGAACGTATCCACGTCATTCATAACGTCATTGATTATGGCGTCATCATACACGTCAGATGTAATTATGTCGTAATATGATGGATAACCTGGAACGGTCCATAAAATTGATTTAAGCTGCTGATTAATTAATTGTTTTTGGATTATACATAATGTCTGCAGGCTACCTAAGGATCAAACTGATTAATGAGAAATTAAATTTTGCGTTTTATTGAACTATATACATTCATAAACACTTTAGAATAATGCTGAAAGTTATTTTGCCGAATAAGAAATTATTTTTGAAACCATATAGAAATATTTTTATTAAAACTATAAGCGGATCACACCTCGCCCCACGATTATGCACGCATGTCATAAAGATTCAGTGAACCACCAACTTGTTTGATAACCGGTGGCTCTTTAAGTAAGACGTGTCAAATAAACTAACCCAGTCACAGAAAATCAGCGCGCTGATAACAAATTGACATATGGGCATTGCGCCGTTTATAAATGGCCACGTCGATAAGAAATTGGCATATGGGTCATGCACCGTTTACAAATAGGAGCGCCGATAGCGAATTAGCATTGGTTATTGGCGCGTTACATTAATATCGTGAAATGTTACATTTAGGGGACGACAACTCATTCCTGTAGTGGGATATATCCTCTTGCACGCCACACACACCCGCCCCACTTGCCCACCCACCACCCGTTCCCTGTCCCTGTTGTGTCGGTGCGTGTCTCAGATCGGCAAAAAGTGATACTACGGCGAAACGGAAGAGCTAGAACTGTTAACTAAGATCGATGCAAACCATATGTTCTGTATCGACAAAAGTCATGGAAAGACCCCGCGTGCCCCAGACCTAAAACTGAGTCACTTCTCATCTTACATGACGTCAAAGAACTCACGAAATTACTACTCGGAACCGAGATCGATTCCCGGTCACTATGGCTACGAAGAGCTTTCAGGAAAGAAGTCCAATTTCCAATTCATCTTTGCTGCGGCGTGGACGCGACGTCGCTCTATAGCTACCCAATAAGGTTATGCAGTGTTAATAGTTCTAGGAATGTCTAAATGTGGAAACCGACTTTTCTCAAATCTAAATTAGTTTTCACTGGTAATGTAGCGCATGCCAGGGTTGTAATGTCAAAGATTCCGAGGTAGCGCGCTAGAAGTGAAGGATGCCATTTTTGACAAGCAATATTTTAATCTGACAGGCCACATATAAAGGCGCTTTTCCCTGTGAGCGAGCTGCTTTTCCACTGCTCGCGGTACGAACCATACGAAAAATGTGCATTTCAATGGACCTTAACGGTTTTAGCTATTCCCCGCCCATCTCTAGCTAAGCTCCACCCACACCTCGCTCGTGTTAGATTCGATCGATCTCTGAACACCATGACTATCAATTTCCAAAAAAAAACTACACAGGTAAGCTGTTGAATATTTTGAAATTAATTTGACTGGGTGTTGTCGCTGCCTAAGGCAGCAACAGCACCCAGTCAAATTAGGTTCAAAATATTCAACAGCATGTTTACTAAATAGCAAAGAATTATAAAGACATGCAATTCATACAACGTGTCTGACCATTTGAGATTTGGTGACGGTCTATATGGAACCCTTTGTGACGTAATGATTATGACGTCATCAGACACGCGCTGAGGTGATTATGTCGTGACATGAGGTCTGGCGATGGATGGATACTCTGGAAAGGTGAATTAACTGCGTGCGAACCCAACAAATATAGTTTAAGCTTTTTTCGTAGTAGGTTAATGGAATAACCCGAATTTTACCTATGCCCCGCCCATCTCTAGCTAATCTCCGCCCACACTTTGCCCGCGTTTGGATCGATCGGACCATGAACTCCATGAATCTCAATTTCAAGAAATCTACACAGGTAAGCTGTTGAATATTTTGAAACGAATTTGACTGGGAGCAACAGCGGCCAGTAAAATTAGTTTCAAAACATTCAACAGAGTGTTTATTAAGCAGTAAAGACACACAATTCATACAACTTGGGCTATTAAGCGTCTATGATGGTCTTCGCTATGCCATTTTTGGCGTAATTGATTATGACGCCAGACTACGCGTGGCGTAGTTGATTATGACGTCATATGACTGATCGATCGACTAGATTCATCTATTACCATCTTCTAAGTACTCTCCTTTGTGCCAAGCCCTCGATAGTATCCTTTTTGTCATTTATGTTCATGCAATGTTGTTTTCTAACCTTCTGGTTCTAAGTTCAACATGGAAAACTCAGGCTGTATGTCTGTCACTTGTTCGAGTTCAACAACCCTCAGTAGTAGTAGTATTTGCCATCGGCGACTCCTGAATGGCAATGGACCTTTCCAGTTTTAGCTACTCCCCGCCCATCTCTATCTAAGCTCCACCCTCACCACGCTCGTGTTGCGATCGACCGCTCTCTGAACTCCCTGACTATCAATTTCCAGAAAACTATGCAGATAAGCTGTTGAACATTTTGAAACTAATTCGACTAGGTGCTGATGCCGCCTATGGCAGCAACAGCGCCTAGTCAAGTTAGTTACAAAATATTCAACAGCATGTTTACTAAATATCAATGGCATACAGTTCATACAACGTGACGGACTATTTCGAATCATTCATGGCGTCATGATTATGACGATCATCAATTCAGATGATGGATGGATAAAGTAGACAACTGAATTAACGTCATTGCTCTACATCATCGCATGGATTCTCAGACGAAAAACTATTTTCGTATTTCCCATACTTATTTCCCTAACAACATGATCAAACTGTGTTAGACATAATCATAGTGAGGACACAGTGTGTTCACAATCTGGATCCTTTGACAGTTAGATGCTCTGACAAGCATTCTCCTGCATTTGATGGAAAATGTATTATTAATTTTGATGCTCAGAATGTTCCCTCTTTAGTTATATAAATTATCAGCGAGATGTGCGAGTGTTGGTCACAATGGTGTGTAGGCACATTCTGTCTCTTTGTGTGTCCCTCTGTACGCGGGCCCGTAGGCTGAATGACGAATAGTGGTGTATTCTTTCACCAGGCATGGGTCGGGGGGGGGGGTGTCCTGGGCGGAAAATTTTGAAATCTGGATGCTTTCAGATGGATTCTCTTGCATTTATGGAGGTGAATACAAATAATCAGATGCAATTAAATCCACTTTTCACTGTTTTCTTTTTCCACAAAATTTCTTTAACATTTTTTTTATTGCGACAGCAGTGGAACTGTCAAGTTAGTGAGATGGGGGTGCTGACGCCCACCGCCACCAACCAGCCCCCCCCCCCCGCCCCCGCCCCGACCCCAGTTTACGGGCCTGCATACTACGGTTTTGTCACTGATGACCCATCCGTGACTTGTCCATGTTACATATATATATATATGGACAGTATGGGTGATGGCTGACCCACAGCCGCTCACTAACCCCACCCGACTTACAGGAAAGCGTTTTGTATTTTGTAAAATATTAACCGACGGGTTAATCTAATCAGATCTTGACCCTCTGACATTAACACAACTCTGACGAGAATTCAATCGTTTATTGTCTGCCGTAGCTCAAATAAAACTCAATAATTTAATAATGTCATATATTAACCCTTTTATGACGAAGCCGGCCCAAACCGGCCTCTGCAGTGGTCTTGAGAAATGTCCATTGACAGGCCATGTGAAGACTATTTTTAAAAATTTACAACTGGTATGACTTGCTCGGTAATCGAGCCAGCCATTCCAGTGGTCAATTTTCAAAAATAGTCTTCACTTGGCCTGCAAATAGGCATTCAGTAAGCACATATTTTGATTTTTTGACCAAATTCAGTCATTAAAGGGTTAAATTATTGAGTTTTATTTGAGCCACTAAAACAATGGATGGTAAGCCAACGCAGCATGTATAAGAGTTATGATATAGTACCTCAAACTTTTTTATCTGTGGGTTGCCCCCCCCCCCCACCCCTCCCCAACCCCACCCACCCCCGCCCCTCACCCACCCCACCCCACCCACCCACCCCACCCCCTTGAACCTCGGGCCCCTGGACTAGCTCAGTTAGCATATGCGCTAATAGTGCACTGCCTTTCCTTGAATGGAAAACTCATCACCATGACATTTATTTTGCGCATGAGCGGTATCTTGACACTGGAGATTCATTTGCCTCCCACTGACTGACTCGCTATGTTTTTGCTTTTCATCTATATAATGCTGGTTCAAAGGATTATATAGCAGCTCAAATTTTGAGATCTCTGCTATGTTGACTTACAGTAAAGGACTACAGATAGGTTAACGGTCACACGATTATAACTGATTGGTTATTGGATTGGGAAGACTGCGATACGAACGATTTTATTTCCAGAAATGCCGTATGAGTCGACTCCGGTGTCGGTCGGATCGGGCGCGCGCAGTGGAAAAGCTATCATTGATTTAAACAGTCTCATAAAAAATCGTTCGTATCCTTCGCAACGCACGTAATGCAGTTGAAAAACACGTACCCGTCTCCATCATCTGGCTCCGTATACGATAAGATTGAACAAAATTTGTACACGTTATTGAATGGACCTTTCCGGTTTTAGCTATGCCCCGCCCATCTTTAGCTACGCTCCACCCACATCTCGCTCAGGTTGGGATCGATCGATCTCTGAACACCCTGACTATCAATTTCCCTAAAAAATACACAGGTAAGCTGTTGAATATTTTGAAACTAATTTGACTGGGTGCCTAATGCAGCAACAGCGCCCAGTCAAATTAGTTTCAAAATATTCAACAGCATGTTTATTAAATAGCAAAGAATTACAAAGACATACAATTCATACAACGTGTCGGACCATTTGAGATTTGATGACGTCTATATGGAACCCTTTGTGACGTAATGATTATGACGTCATCATGCACGCGCTGAGCTGATTATGACGTCATACGAGGTCTGATGATGGATGGCTACGCTGGAAATGTGAATTCCATGTACAGTATATGTCTACGGTTTGTCATCGCCTTCTGTTTGCGGTATACGTCTACGTCGTCCGTTAGAATCTGTGGAGAAGCGATTTCACGACTTTCTCGTCCCGGAATAGTAAACGAATTGGTATTCATATCTTTAAATGGCATACTTGAAGGCTGGCATGGTGCGTTAAAATAGTCAACCATACCCAATATTTGTTATTGAGCACAGCCGTATCGTATCTATCTGCATACCACTCAGGCAGAGATATCCTGTCTGAATAAGAAGATCGGTGTATTGAGCGAAGGGCTGTGAGAGATTAGTTGGGTCACTTTAGAATCATTACCCGTCTCCGTCTCCAACCATACGATACATATACGCTACATATACAATTTTGACCCTCTTCTATCTATCAACAACGCATTAAAGCGCTCAAACTACTATATACTATAAAAGTACAAGAATCTTTACTCAGGGGATGGCCATTAGAATACAATTTTTTTTTTATAAATGTGCCACTGGATTCTTTACAAAAATAGCTTTCCGTTGTCCCACAACTCGATGTTTCATGTGGCTACTGCAGGCTCAATGGTTAAGACAGCCAAATGTTTGCTTATCCGGTGTGCATTTGCATGCCAAGAGAAAAATATATTTTAATATTTTTATCAAGTTGTCGAACCAGTTATTCTACTGGTAAATTTCCAAAAATTGTATTCTTCTAGCTTGTAAATGGACATTCTTCAAGACCACCATAGAGACCGTTTTTGGCCGACATAACCGTTAAACAAACGTTTAATGTAGCGCAAGATAGGTTAACGAGAGGGTAGGGCTACGACAGGGGTGCGTAGGTGGGGTGGGGTGGGGTGGGGTGTGGTGGAGGGAGTGGGGTGTTGGTGGGGTGGGGCGGTAGCTACCGGTTTCCTGCCCCACCCCATCCCCACACCGCAACTAGACCACATAAATTAACTTTTGCGATCCAATAAGATTAGTCACGTAGTAAATAAATTACATCGTTCCACCTTCCATCACAATGCAAGAATTGTTTTGAATACGATGAAAATAATTTGACTGACCGTTTTTGCTGCCGCATAGGCAGCAAAAACACTCAGTCAAATAATGTTCGACAGATACCCATTGTCTGCATGTCTACAGTCCTGCTAGCAACATATTTCCATCAATAGAAATGGTCTGCTGCTATTAGGTGGACTATTACTGTATGGCTTCTTTTTTGGTAAAGGGCCAATTACTTCGATGTTATGGATGGACTGGCTGACGTTTTGTGAGATTTCTTGGCGCTTGCCCCAATGTCCTCTGACATCTTGTATAGGGGGAAATCAGAGTGGATGCTTATTTACTCGGTAATGACAAGCAGGATTCGCTAGGTGGCAAATAAATCGAATTCTCACTCTCTTTCCCATCAACTCATCGTCTTTTTCGACGTGGAAAGGAGATATTTGCAATCATCAGTGGGCGTAAATCATTTAGGTAGTTTTCAAAAGATTTGTGTGTGATATCGTCCCATAAATGTGTTTGTTCGTTTGGAAAACAACTTCATATCTTACGAGTTTTGATCCTGACCATGAGCGAAACGCATATGACATATATACGCACATACATATGCACGTACATGCAAACACACGCATTAAATAACACGGTCGATAGGATCTCGGTAGCTGAGTGTGAAGCGTGAATGGTAAGGCACGCTGAGAATGAAATCACGATGACCTATTTGTGTGTCATACCAAGCATGCACCGACAAGCTTGATTACTGTACACGAAAAACTCTTGATGCGATAGCCCAGAAAAAGTTTTTGCGACTGACTGACGGACGAACAGTTGGCTGGCTGGCTGGCTGGCTGGTTGGTTGGTTGGTTGGTTGGTTGGTTGGTTGGTTGGTTGGTTGGTTGGTTGGCTGGCTGGCTGGCTGGTTGGCTGGCTGGCTGGCTGGCTGGCTGGCTGACTGACTGACTGACTGACTGACTGACTGACTGACTGACTGACTGACTAATAAAGGGGCATGGCGGTTTATTGAGTTGCTACCCAACCGAACACGCATGTCTAAAGCGACAAGCCACCTCTGTTCTTATGTGAACAAGCTCGCGTCTTTCCCATTTGGTAGAATTGTAATTTTCACTGTGGCCTTGATATTTGACATTTCGACCCCAAATTTATCACAAATCTTCGGGATCCCATGGACAACCTTCAACCTATGTCTGGTCCAGCTCTCTCCAGTAGAAGTGGGGATATTTTGAGAAATTGTGTCTTTCAGACAGAGTTTTCAAAATAATATTGTTTAATCTAGTAGCCGTGACCTAGACCTTTGGTCGTTTGCCCCCAAATTTATCACACGGCTTCAAGACCCCATGGGGATCACACATCTTTGGAAGTCTATGCACAACCTTCTACACAAGCCTGAGTAAGATCTCTCCATTGTGAGAGAGTGTGTCTGAATACTTTTCAAAATAATTATTTATTATCTGGTCGATGTGGCCTTGAAACTTGACCTCTTAACTCCAAATTTACCACACATCTTCAGGACCACATGTGTACCTTTTGCCCCATGGTTGCTTACTGTATTAAAAAACTCACGAAACTACAACGTGGAATAAGCTTTTGTGACTGACTGTCCGACAGACTAACTGAGATTTATTAAGCTGCTACCAGCAGCTAACATATATAAACCGAGTATCGAACCATTCACATAATTTATTGAGATTCTGTTCAATTTATTCCTATCCTCAGCATCCACCATCTTACTAAATAATTTTGTGTCGTCTGCAAACATTCGGATGCAGCCATCAACTACATCTAGAAGATCATTCACAAAAAATAAGGAATAAGATGGATCTAAGCACAGATTCCACTTGTCACACTAGACCAAGGAGACAAATTTAAATTTACTTTTACAAGTTGCTTGGGTCTTTCAGGAAGTTTTAGATCCACAAACATATCTGACATTTTATACCATAAGATTTAAGTTTATTACAAAGTATGTCATGTGGTACGGTGTCGAATGTTTTATTACTAAAGTCTAAAGCCGTATTCTCACTGGCGAGTTAATCAGGTATAACGCCATACCTCAGTATTGCGCTACGCCGGTTAAGTCTCTAGTGATAACACGGCCTAAGTATGCTACATCTAGTGCTTTTCCAGAGTCTAAGATTTTCGTCCACATTTCAATAATTTCCAATAATTGTAGCATACATGATCTTGCTTTACGAAACCAATATTGAGTGTCTGAAAACAACTGGTTATCATCCATGCGTTTCATTAGTCTCTCTCTCTCTCTCTCTCTCTATCTCTCTCTCTCTCCCTCCCTCCCTCCCTCCCCAACCCCTCCCTCCCTCCCGTCCGCCCGCCCGCCCGCCCGCCCGCCCGCCCTCACTCCCTCCCGCCCGTATTTCTTTCTGGTTCATTTGAAATTAGCCTGTTCAAATCGTATTTGGCCTGGTTCATTTGACTTTTGTATTTTTGGCGGTGATAACTATCGATCTATCGATCTATTGGCTATGGCCGTAAAGATGTCCTGGACACGCTTTCCCATCCCCAATGTCATCGCCGTAAACAACACAGAAGGCTAATGTATTATGGAGTATCAAGGCCGGATAATAGGACTTCTGCAAGGTATAGTAGCAGGTATCCTGATAGCGCATGTTACTGAACCGGCACTGAACGTACGAATACGGGCATCTCATATCTCGTATAAAAGTGTCTGTATTTAATGGGACACGAGAACCTTATGGACGAAAACATGCGTAAATCTGGCGTACGTAAAAAACGCCTAAGTCTGTATTCACTTACATTAGATGAATCTTTAGCCGCCTCTTCGCGAACGCGACGTAGTCATGTCTTCTAAATAGATGCAAGCAGTTAGTCGGGTACGTACTTTCGGTACTCTTCGTGAATATGGCCTAGCTCAGGTGTCGGAAAGATGCATAATTTTTGTACGATCGTAAAGTAGACGACAGACAAATCAGAACGAAGATTTAGGATATATTGGCTAGATCGCTCATGGGCTCACTATGGGGCTAGTTGTCGCGACCGCTGATGACGTCGGTTCAGTATATCACTAGTACGCCTGACTGGGTATTTTAGGATTATGACGCCTCAAAGTAACCTGTGACTAACAATTGTTCAACACCTGTGTTCATTGCATCGTGGCAATTTGTCAACAACAATCCGCCGACGGTGGCGTTGCTCGGTGCTCTTTTCATTCTTCCGGCAAGTACCCGGTCCAATCACCATGATCTATGACACCCTGTCAGCATACAGGGTACAGTGCCATCAACCAGACTCTCATGACCATAAGTTATATATTTTTCTCGAAAATAAAATTTGGTTTTCAGTATTAATCTGACTAGGCTAAAGTTCGGTTATGATATCGATATACTCCCCCTTACCCGGATTACATATCCGAACGCCCGAGAGTATAATCGGATGACGGTATCACGTAGTGCAAATTCCACTTGATTACTCATGCTTCAAGCGAGAGTAAAAGTGTTCGCATGTGTAGATAGGTAAAGAAACCACGTGATACTTCCGATCGGAGTACCTCGATAACATATATCCGAGCTCAGCCTACCCAGATAACACCGCTTACTGGGCCGATGCCGGTGTATCAGTCTGGTATCGGCCCAGCATCGGCTCAATAAGCTGCATTATCAGGGTAGGTAATAGAATTTGCAACAAACCTAAAGTTCAGTCACTCCGATTACCCCGATAACATATCCGAACGAACAAGATTATAATCAGATAATGGTATCACGTGGTACAAATTCGTATTATGAGGTACAAATACTATTCGATTACTCCTCCTTCTAGCGAGAGTAAACGCGTGGGCATGCGTAGATAGGTAAAGCAACCATGCGTTTCGTCTGGTCGAAGTACCTCGAAAGCGAACAGCGAACCCGAATTCAACTTATAATTTAAATTTTGTTAATAATATGATATTCTCAGGAAATCACTTTGTCGTGTGACATGCGCACTCGGTCGAAAATTACTAAACTACGAGAATCCACATCTGAAGGCACCATAAGCAATCTATAGTATTCAAATCTGTGGTCGGCCTACACTTTGTGAAACCAGGCCCAGTTCTGGTCATTCGTATCTCGTGAGATCTCCTTCGATACGAGATCGAGAAAAGAATCTCGTATGTGTTGAGTAGCCATTGGCACAGTGATTTCCCCACCAGCATATGGTGGTAGAGAGAACTGAAACTTAAAAAGACACGAGAGCTACTCTCTTCATACCAGATAATATTATTTCACGTAAAACTAGATGATATAAAGCACACAGTAGTCTGTATGACAAGTAGTTAACAGAAAAATAGTGCCTCTGAATTCGTCGTAAAATTCGAATATGGCGCACACAGAATTGTGTGTGGGGTGGGGTGGGGTGGGGGGGTCAAGAATTTGCTGAAGTCGCATAGATGCTGATATCACACGAGCCACTTACCATGGATTAGGCTTCGTAATTGGACAAAGGATATTTGACGATGTCATTAGCTTTGGATACGTCAGTGCTCGCGTTGCATTTATCGACCTGGCTATACCAACGCGAAAGCACACCACCACTAAGTGTCGCATAGTCAACGCATCTGGCCCAACTCCCGAAAGGGACAAAGAGAATCCAGCTTTATTAGATTCCTTCTATGCATAACTGAGCTCATTCATTACTATCCCAGCTAGATGGCAACTGTTCATGTGTGGCGATTTCAACTCCAAGCTGGGTAAACTCGGCATTGCGGACAAAAGTTCAGAACTTGGCTCATGCATGGGATCGTATGGCGAGGGCACGCGCAACAGCAATGGAGATGCACTGGTGGCATTCCTTAGTTCCAATGGCCTATTTGCCACAAATACAGCTTTCAAACACCCATGCCGCCACCAGACAACATGGGCTGGACACATTGCTGATCGCAAAGCCCCAAAAGGTTCTAAGGCTACAAAAGCTGTCATCAACCAAATAGATTTCATACTATGCAAGACAGCAGCAAAACCCCTACTTCGGGATGCTCGTTCCCATGGAGGCACAGACCTCAATTCTGACCATAAGCCAGTCATTACACGCCTCCATATGAACCAGCTCTACATAATGTATAAACGCCATACCAGGCAAGAGGGTAGAGTCACCTACAACTTACCCAAACTCATCAGCAACACTGACACTCAAATGTCATACAAAAAGGCCCTCGGGGACATCGACGGCAGCTCCGATCCAAACGAAGCACTAACCAAAATACAGATATCTATAGAATCATCAGCTACTAGCACCATAGGTGTTCTAAAAAAACAGAACTATGTATACTGCCGACCCTCTCGTAGTAAAGCTGTCAGCAGAGCAGAAGGCATTGCATCTGCACATCCATCAAAGTGACCAAAGTGAGGATCGCACCAAACTAGGCCAGGAATGCAATAACATTCTGCGCCACATTGGCGAATGCTTAAAAGATCTTGCTATCCAACAAGCAGATGCCCTACCAGATGAAATCACTGCCACGGATGACTGCCGCAAAATCTTTCGGGCAGCCCGGCTCCTGAGAGTTGCTGACTACACACCACCACTAACTGTACACAACTCTCAAGGACACTTTATCGGGACTGACCAGGGAAATGCCGAGGCAATTCGAAAATGGTTCAAGGAACAGTTCACTGACAACGATGATAAGCCCTTGCACCCATTCTCAGGCGACCCCAGGCCATTACTAACACCAATTAATACAGCAGAGGTTGAGAAGGCACTTAAAGCCCTGAAAAACGGACGTACATCTGGACCTGATGGCATGAGCAATGAACTATTCAAATATGCAAGTGACATTATCTCAAAACCGATCACGCACGTAATCAATTCAGCTTTTATGCACCACCTTCCCATCGATGCTGTAGGCCAAAGTATCCTTATCGCACTACCAGAGCCCAAGAAGCCACCTGCCACTACCACCACCCCCACCCCAAGTCAATCTGTAGCCCATTGTGCTCCTTAACAGCATACGGAAAATCCTATCCAATGTTACTCTATGCCGCATCCGAGACAAGATTGATGACTTCACGTGATCATGTCAAAGTGGCTTCAAACGTCGACGCAGCTGCACAGACATTGTATGGGCTCAACGCATGCTTGTGTCTGTAGTCATGTCTAAACACTGGGATTTCCACAAAATTGGTATTGACATGTCACGAGCCTTCAACACAATTAAGCGCTCAAAGATCCTAGATGTACTACACCAGGCCAATTACAATGAAGATGAACTACGACTAGTGAGACTACTGCTTGCAGACACCAAGATGAGAGTACGAGTCAAGTCAGTGAAGTCTGTAGAGTTTGAGACATCAATCGGCTCCCCACAGGGAGATGGACTATCCCCTGTGCTCTTCACCTGTTACCTGGCTGCTGCATTGAAATCCGTGTGGGAAAATTCCACAAGACCAAACCCTCCAGTGTCAATACTGGGCATGCCGCTAGAGATGGAATATGCCGACGATGTGGACTTTATAGATGAGGAAAAGAAACCCCTTGACGAACTTCTCCCAATAGCTGCAAGCAAACTAAAAATTGAGAATATGTTTATGAATGAATCCAAAACAGAGTTCACCCACATGTACCTATCTACAAAGCATGAAACTAAAGAAAATGACGATCCACTCCGTGGTTGCGAACCATGGAGGAAAAGTACAATCCTGGGCTCACTGCTTTGCAGTACTGCTGACATTGCTGCACGCTGCATCATGGGGAACAGTCCTTCTGGAAGCTATGGATTCGTAGATCAAAGATGCCCTTGGTAAAAAGACTACGTCTATACAATGCAACCTGCGTATTCTTGATGATGTATAACTGTAACAGCTGGGCAGCTCCAAAGGCAGCTCTAGACAAATTTGACGCCTGCCACTACAGACACCTACGCACCATCACCTGACACCGATGGCCAGAGAGCATAATTTCCAACGAAGCACTATGCAAGATGTGTAATACGCCGCCGTTGTCTGTAAAAGTCGCCCAGCAAAGATAGTCCATGTTTGGCCATGTGCTAAGGATGCCAAAAGACACACCAGCACAGAGAGCCTTGGAATTCTCCCTACTCGGAGCCAGCAAATACAGAGCCAGGAGAGGACGTCATTGCATAAATATGCTAAGCGTCCTACGAGGTGACCTCAAGAAAACAGGATTATGTACACTCAAGTCAAGAATGTACCTGAGGAAGCTAAGGATTGTGGCTGAGGACAAGACACAGTGGGCAAAAGCGAAGAAGGACTGATTGCAGCTGTAGGATGTTTCTACTACTACAGTCGCAGAATAAAGTAATCATACATACATACTGGACGGATCGAGTAGATTGTAATGTCTGTATCAAGCTAGTGATACAGAGGTTAAGATGATATCAAAATCAACACGAGCCACAGTGTTGCTTTTACAGTCCGTCTACAGAGATTGACTGGCCCCGATCTGCCTGGTCTGTGTAACAGTCTAGTCGTGATGACGTAATAAGATGGCAGTCATGACATTGGAGGTGTATTCTCGAAGAAGCCACGCCTCTATTTTTAGAGTATGTGTTCTCGAAGAAGCCATGGCTCTTTTTTAGATTGAGCTCTGGCTAGTTCATACCATGGGAGCTAACTCTATATATGAAATAAATGGCATAAATATTTCCCTCCCTTGTTCAAGTCTGCAGGCATTTGCGAAACATCGGTGTTGTATCCATAGACCTAATCCAAGTCTGCTCTGCCTCGGCCCACCCCTCTGGCAGATATTTAGGCCGAGTTCGGTTTCGTTATCGGGGTAGTCCGATCGGAAGTACCAAGTGGTTGCTTTACCTATCTTCCCATGCGCACACATTTACTCTTGCAATTGACAACGAAATTTCCGACAGTACGGAATTTTTTAATACGGATCCAGGCTTTTGTAATGAACAAGCACGCACATTTTCCGACAAAATATTTGGTGGGGTGGGTGGCCATCGCCCCCCCCCCACCCCACCCACCCACCCCCACCCCACCTCCCAGGTTCCCTCTATTTACGCCACTGATGCACAGTCAAATTCTATCATCATTACATGTGTTTGCATTGGATTTGGTCAATTCTCTAAAGCGTAGGAAGCAGTTACTTATCCGCTTATTTCCAATTCCTTATTCAGATGGCCTATTTCTAGGTCATGTGACCTAATTTTTTAATGTAGGTCAATGCGCAGTCAAATTCTATCATCATTACATGTGTTTACATTGGATTAATATATTCTCCGAAGCGTGAGGAGCCAGTTACATATTCAGCATTTTCCCAGCTCCTTATTCAGATACCATATTTCTACGCCGCGTGACCTACACAATTTTTGTTGTAGGTCATTAAAGTCCATGCGCAGACGAACTAACATCATACCACATATTTGCGTATTCCTGAATAAGAAACTGGGAACTGGGAATAAGGAGTCAACTTCACGTCCGAATAAGGAACTGGGAACTGGGAATAAGGAGCCAACTTCACGTCTGTATAAGGAACTGGGAACTGGGAATAAGGAGCCAACTTCATGTCCGAATAAGGAACTGGGAACTGGGAATAAGGCGCCATCTTCATGTCCGAATAAGAAACTGGGAACTGGGAATAAGGAGCCAACTTCACGGACCGAATTATTTATGCTGCATTCATTATTCTCACTTTACATCGGCACACCCTGCATACAAATCGCCTGTAATTACTATCAGAGGAGTGTGTCACTATCGGAAAGGAGGTAACATGAGACATGGTAAGAGTCTTCGTAGTTTCGGTTTAATTTATACTTCACTATCATAATCACAATCACATACGATGATGTCCAGATGGAAGATTACTGGACTATTTAACATGTAGGCCAGTTTTTAAAAGCTCACTTTCGTCTACTAGATAATTATATCAGTAAAAGTCTATATTTAGCCGCAAATATTGCCAACATTACTCAAAGACCTGTATTTAAAACAAATAATTGGACTTGTGACACACATATTGGTGAAAGGCAGACATATTTCTAATTTGTGGTAGTATATTTAACCCAACATATCTATATTTCTATTGATGCAGATGTGTTAAGGAAAGCAGGTGTGCAATCCATGATGCAATTTACGGCGACGTAAGAGACGACTATCAGCGAATGACTTAGTTATAATGATATCGCTAACGGTGAAGTAAATTATACTTCCAATCTTTAGTGTCATTTAACTTCCTATTTGTTGTAGGCATCTGCGTGTCACTTCAAATGTTATCGTTATGCGTATTTCCCAGATGACCTCGAAGCGATAATAGCTCATACAGTCGTTCCCACTCCACCCTCCACCACCACCCCCACACCACCACCTACTCCCCACCCCAGAGGAAGAACTTGCAATTAGGAAATTTCGTGTGAATCACGAAAATGAACCACTTGAATATTTCACCAAACATTATGTTGTAGTACCAAAACATCTGGAAGAATGTAATCCTCCAAAGATGATCACGGTAACCTGAAACAAAGTCCCAGTGGCCGTGTCCCACAGTGGCAATACGCCTGCTACAAGGAAGGAAGATCAGAGCTATAAATAACGAGGTAGGGGAACAATGTTCAACAAAGTTGCTACCACCAGGTGAGGTGGATCGTATCGGTGTTCTTGACTGTATTCTGACCACTGAAAGTATCGTGCAGAAAGAAATGCACTCATTGGAGTTCACTATATCGATTTTAACGTGCACGTTTCTGGGCACAATATCGTGTACATGGAAATCAGTCTTGACTGTTCTACTCATGTTTGATATATTTGTTAATGGCTTTGGTCCATTACTTTGAGTAATATGAATTCGCTGAAATGGCCATTACAGATGTTGAATGACAGCGCATTGACGTTACGAATAAATTGATCAAATTAGCACAGACCATAAAATAATATTCCACCTTGTTTTCCTGATAGCAATAATACGTTAGTCCTAAGTTGGCTCATTGTTAGTCACTACATTGAGTCACGGTATGTTTTGCTCATCGGCATAAAGTTTAGGCCAACGTAGACATGTCTGGTGTGGTTTGGTTTAGATTTACGTTGGTTGTAGATTGGCCCATTACGGTTGGAATTAATCAGTTGACCCAACCTTTTTGGTTCCCAAAGGCGGGGAAAAGTTTGGGGCAACACTGCATCTCGCAAAAATTTTAGACCCGATATTGTTAATAGCCCACAGGTGTTTTCTTTGTTTAATGGCATCAGAATTCCTTCATAGTCACATAAAATTACATATTCAAAGCGCCGTTGGCATGTCTACGTTGATCCAATGTTATTTCGATGGGGTGGAGCGAGAACGTTTTCGAGTCTGCCCCATACTATAGGGCGATCAACGTGCAGTCGCTTTCTTTAGCGTTGGCAGCATCAATACCGTACACGTTCACCAGGTCAGCAAGACCTGAGTGAGCAAATATCGGCTTCATCTTATATATTAGGGTTTAACGAAACATAGCCATGGCGATTGTCCGACCGCTGCTTCAGGCTGGAGAGAACTTAATCAGGCCATCTTTAGTAGGTAGACGAGTGCTACAGTACAGTGGAAAATGGGTCCTCATCGAGGTGGCTCAGCGTTCCACCACATACATACATACGTACATACATACGTACGTACGCACGCACGCACGCACGCACGCACGCACGCACGCACGCACGCACGCACGCACGCACGCACGCACGCACGCACGCACGCACGCACGCACATACGTACGTATGTATGTAATATTGTAAACGCACCGGCTCAGAATTTTCAAAATTGAAAAAATTGAAAATATCTTTGCTTATTGTATCACCTGAGACTGTCAATTTTTTTTAAGAGATGCCATATTGCCTGATTAGTATACCAAGATGTCACGTAAATTAGGATTTTTCTTAAATGCAATTACCGAATGGTTGTTTTAAATTGTCCTGTAGTTTGTGATATTCATCCTTTAGGATTTTCGCAATTTCAACATTTTTCCCTTTGTATGTGAGAGTAAATGGGATAATCTCACGTTGATCCGAGAGGCCTGGGTCAGAATTTATGCCCCTTGGCCATTGTGTTTCGAGTTCTTTAATCCAAAACGATTCTCTTAGTTTCTTTGTTTCTCAGTTTCCTCTGTTGTGTCTGAAAGAGGTAGCTGTTCGATAGGCATAATTTCAAAATCACGAGGGACTAAATGATCAGGAAGATTAAAATGTTTCGCCACATGTGTGTCTTCTTCTAGTCTAATATCTGAAAGGTGTCTAGTTGCACAGCATCATAATTGAAATTTGCTTTTGTTTTGAAAGCTCGTGAATGTACTCTGGGAAGGAAGAAATTTATCCAAATTACACCCTTTTTTTTGGCCAAGTTATGTAACTGCTTACCATTGTATACCGCCCTCTCTGTTAATGGGCAACCTTCAACGTTACTACTTCCGTCGCCGGACGGAAAACTTTCTCACTTCCGCATAAATTGTGATTTAGTTACAAAGACTATCTAATAGATGTCACTTCACTGCGCTGCTTCACTGTCCTGAGTGTGTACCGTATCTACCCTTGCCTGGAGGAGTCAGCTTGTGGAGCCACCTGCGGAAATCAGCTGCAGGAATCGCCTGCGGAAATCTCTCCAGCTCCAGAGAACGTGTCGGCTCACACTATGAATATGTTAGCGCCTCAATTTCAGTAACATAGTAGCCTGTTCCGTACCGAATACTATTGGGTACTCAAGTAACTATACTATTGTACATCTAATTATTATTTCCGTATTTGGTACCGATGACTAATAGGTGCCTTCCCGATCTTAGGACCGCAATTTATAATTACTGTTCATATTATCCTCATTTACTGTAGGTGCTTTAACTAACCACACCGTTTAGGTATTTCAACCTGATACTTACTACCTCATTAATTCTTATATAAATTATCATTGTTCATTGCATCGGTTAGTTATATATATGGCAGACAGCCATCCAGTTAATATGTTTTGTTTAATTGTAGAAACCTTTGGACCGCAGTACGCTAGGAAATACTAAACAGCAACATTTATATCCGCATCACTTATTCCCACCATCATCAATTTTACACTGAGGTCGCTGACCGTGCTCTAATTGTTTGAGCCCGGCATGTTACGACTAAACCTTACTATTTAGCTCGATAGGATAGGTTAAAGTGGTTAGGGACAATCTCCACGTTAGGAGACATATAGTGTATGCCTCTTTTCCGGTTGTTGCGATAATGTATCCCCACACCCCGACAAGGTTGTGTAAAATTGGCCAAATACCTATAGGGCCTTGTATATATCAAGTTTTTGTCTCTTTCCATGATCCACCAGCCGTATGACTTTATAATTATTTGGATTCCCTATCAGCACATTGGTCTGATCCGACCCTGGGAAACCATTGGAGGGTTCCGAGCAGTGATGGTTAATGTGCTGATTTACATACATCTCCCCATATCCTCGGATACATGTTAGCTAGATGACCACGCCAACGAAGGAAAGCACTGCGAAAACATATAGCAATAAATGTGAGTTTTATAGTTTATTTACCGGCCCGCAGTGCATATCTGGGCGCATTGGAACTTAATCCTAACGACAGGTGAAAAGTTAGAGCCGTAGGATTCGGTGACGGACGAGACGCGCATCTCCATCCAACTCGTTGGAGTGTCTGGGAAGGATCTTGGAATCCACCACGCCCTCACGGGAATGATGCTCATGATGGATATTCGCCTCTCTATCCCCAGCTTAGCGATATGTCAGTGATCAAACTTGCTTATGTGAAATGTAGCCATTGTCCAGGTGATGTTTTATGTGGTTGCGGAGCAAGGTAGCCGGATTTTCATCAAATTCGGATACGTTGTGATGTGACATGTATGCATGCGGCCAACTCTTTTCCTCCGCTTCGGTGTTGAAGGAATTTTCCTGTGACAGAGGCCTGCGCGAGGCACTTGCATCTTGCAACAGCGAGAATTCCTGTGATGGAGGCCTGCGCTAGGCACCTTCCTCTCGCACCATCATGGAACATTCGGTGATAGAGGCCCACGTGAGACACTTTCCTCTCGCAGCAACATTGTTCTCTCTGTGTATGTTAGGAGTATATTAACTCATATTAAGTTACTTAGTGATCTCTTATGCAGATGCGTCCCTTGCGGGGATAACTCTGCAGATTCAAGGATCTGTGTGTTACCTCCGGGGACACCACGTAGAAAGGACACCAGCTAGCTCTATATTGTGTAGTATTGTGCTCATTCTACTGTCAAATGATTCACCTTGTTTGTATAGTACTTATTTATATTTCTAGTATATTGTTCTAATTGATCCATTCTCTAAATTAGTATGGATAGACACACCAGTGACAGAAATAGTTGAGACGACACCGTGTGGTTCAATCTCAGCGGCAATGGTTGCATGGCCCCACTGGCTCTAGAAGTCAGTCTTTGTACACCACAGAGAGATGTCATACGGGATCCGCATCCCCGAGACCCGCAGCTAACCAGCCATCCTAGTCATCATGCACTTGCGGTTCGATGGGCGGACATTTATCGGCGGACCAGCACGTACCCCCACGAGCTACAATATCACAGATTGAAAAACTTAAACAGTGCAGCTAGTTGAAAGCACTCACAGTAAACAAGGATAATATTCACAGTAAGACAGAAATTATAAATTGCGGTCGTAAGACCAGCAAGGTACCTATTAGTCATCAGTACCATATACGGAAATGAGAATTAAATGTACAATAGTATAGCTACTTGAGTACCTAATAGTCATCGGTATGGAACAGGCTACTTAGTGGAGCGGATATGTAACAAATTTGAGGTAAGATGTTCCATTCTGGCAGAAAGCATGAAATTTGGCATATAGGTGTTTAAGGTATGCTGAACATATTTAGATGCGGTGCCACGTGATTCTACCAAGGGAACCCATTCAAAATGGCGGATTCAAAATGGGCGCCTTCCCAGTGGAAAATCTGCATTACTCAAGTTCTAGATGGAGTAGAGGGCTAGAATTGATGTCAAATTAAGGGTTTCTTGGGTCACTCGTTATGATTTTACCCATTACAAATACTCTAAATAGATAAACATGCTGAAAAAATATATTATTATTATTATTATTATTGTTGTTATTGTTGTTGTTGTTGTTGTTGTTGTTGTTGTTGTTGTTGTTGTTGTTGTTGTTGTTATTGTGCTCGTCGTCGTCGTTGTTGTTGTAACATTTGTAAATTAGTAGTATTATTGCTAAACGTTTGTACACACATGTTCCGGGTGGAGCATTTTAGAAACAAGTTTTCGCTACTCAAAACATTTGGTCTACACGTTTTCTCCAGTAAAAGTAATTGTATGCCAGCCCCTCGCTTCGTCAAGCATTATTTCGTTGCGGATTTCCATATAATTATTGTAGTTTCCTAAACTCACACTGACTATTTAAATATATCAGGAGAATACATAGCTATTCTGAAGGGCGATGGTGGAATTATCGGAATCACAGAAAATGAAGCTGCTTTGAAACGATGGATGGTGTCAGGCCCAGAAATAGGAAGGATGATCAGCGAGTACGAAGTGAAACATGCACACAGAAATATCAATGATAACTGTCACCATGAGCAGATTCCGAGTAAGCAGAAATTGTTTGCTTTAAACACAATTTGTCTCATTGATGCAATCGAGGAAATGGGAAACCCATTTTTAGATGACAGTTTTGACTTAGTGACTCTAGATACCAAAGTCATTATGTCCAAGTCTGTAGTGAATGCGATCCGAACAGCAGAAGAACTAGGCATCAGACAGTACCATGCATTCGTCGCAGATCGACTATCTGTATCATCAAAATTGGTATATGACCCAACCCAAAAGAACAATTTGGCTTTGTTCAAATCAAAACAGAGGAAGAGTACTAGAACCAACAAGAAGCTTGTTGCAATTAAGAGAGATGTACAGTTATTCTCTAGACTGTACATTTCCTGCCAATCCAGAGACGGAAACCTTGATTCATTCTTTGAGCATGAAAATCATCCATGGCCCCCATCACTTGCTGAGAGCAACACAATGTCCCAAGGCAGCAAAGCAGATCTGATGAGATGTTTGGAAGCATTAGTAGCTCGTGTAGCTGATTTTCCAGAGGTTGAAGTGAAGATCATTAACGGAGCAGCTATGATGCATAATCTAGATCCCAAGAAATCAAACGTGGTTAGGAACACATTTGGAGATTTTGCAGAGCATGTCTTCCTCCCACACATTGCTAGACAACTACAGACGGTTAAAAGATTGGATGTTGTATGGGACGTGTATACGGTGGGAAGCTTGAAGACACATGCTAGAGAATTACGGGGGAATGGTGAAGTTCTTCGTGTTGCATCGAGTACAAGACTCCCTCAAAATTGGAAAACTTCCTACGAGTTGATGCAAACAAAACAGGCCTCTTCACCTTTCTCGCACATACATTGGAGTCAATCGAGCTACCAGAAGGAAAGATACTCGTCACAACATGTGAGGAAAACGTGCTGATGAGGCCAGAGCATGACATCTCACAACTCACGCCATGCATGCAAGATGAAGCAGATGGTAGAATGTTGCTCCACGTCTTCCAGGCATATCACCAAGGTTATCGAACAATAATGATTCATGCTACAGATACAGACGTCATAGTCCTAGCCATACAGACCGCAAACTTTCTTCATGGGTGTGATCTCTCGGTCGCATTTGGCCATGGGAAGACATTCCGCTATGTATCAGCTCATGGCATTGCAACAGTTTTGGGTGCAGAAGCGTCACAAGGACTGCTATTTATGCATGCTTTCTCTGGGTGTGACACTGTGTCTGCATTTTGTGGGATTGGCAAGACGACAGCATGGGAAGTTTGGAGGACTTCAGATCTATTCAAGTCACTATTCAGGGGACTGTCTGATGCCCCGGCGTCTCTGTGTGACAAGTACATGGACACGCTGGAGAGGTTTGTCGTACTATTGTGCAAACGCACATCACCATTGTCAAAGGTTAATGAGGCACGAAAACGGCTTTTCACTTTTGGCAACAGGCAGCTAGAAAACATTCCTCCGACCAGTGCAGCTCTGCTGCAACACACCAAACATGCAATGGAGTTTGCTTGCAGACGCATCTAAGGCATGCCGGGAACTCGTGAAATGTGCTTGCAAAAGCAATTGCACTGGCAGATGCAAATGCTATAAATCCAACTTACCTTGTACACAGCTGTGCTCATGCGGTGCACAGTGCGTGTGACGTCTGTGAATCATGATTCAACAATCAAAAGCATCATGTATAGCCTTGCATACTCTAATAGGATAATTGAACGTACCTATAACGACCATTACTTGGTTCGATATTAAGAAGTCAAGTAATTTAAACTATTTCTAGATACTATATTGCTTTTGTTCTCAAGAGATGGATCTTTTAGTTAACACATCTTAAAGAGCCACCATCTTTTGACATCAAACACAGGTGGTCGCTATGGAAGGATTGATATTTACATATTTAGAGTATTGTAGTGAGTAGAATTATAACGATTGCCCCATGAAACCCCTAATTTGACATTAATCCCAAGTCTCTACTCCGTCTAGAGCTTGAGTAATGCGAATTTTCCGCTAGGAAGGTGGCCATTTTGAATCCGCCATTTTGAATGAGTTCCCTTGGGAGAATCACGTGGCACCGCATCCAAATATGATCAGGAAACCTTAAACCACCTATATGCCAAATTTCATGCTTTCTGCCAGAATGGAACATCTTTTTCACATATCTGCCCTACTAACTATGTTACTGAAATTGAGGTGCTAACATATTCATAGCGTGAGTCGACACATTCTCTGAAGCTGGAAAGATTTCTGCAGGCAGATTTCCGCAAGTGATTTCTGCAAGCTTGTCTCTGCAAGCTGACTCCTCCAGACAGGGTAGACATGGTACACACTCAGGACAGTGAAATAGAGCAGTGAAGAAATGTCTATTAGATAGTCTTTGTAGCTAGTATATAATTTATACGGAAGTGAGAAAGTTATCCGTCCAGCGACGGAAGTAATAAAGTTGAAGTTTGCCCATTAACAGAGAGGGCTGTATACAATATTAGGTAGTTACGTAAATTGGCACGCAGTGCGGGATGCGTCGCATAGCTCTTGTGGCACACCCAGCAACGTTCCACCAGACTGTGGTCAAAAGGTTAATTAAACACACACGACATGCAGTACGGAAATTGAAGTCCACTTTTGGCAGATCCGGTGAGTCATCCACCAAGAATCACTGTAAGCTCTACATTCCATAGAATCACATCCCGGGCCTCAGAAAGGCTCCCTTAGGAAGGTCTGGATGCGGAAGGTATAACTTTAAATTTAGTCTATTACCCCCGGATGGCCGCCCGGGGGTATCCAAAAACTGGTGGAAGCTGAGGATGTCCTACCACCATGGATGTGCTGGGATCCATATAACACAGGTTGAAGTGAGAATCACTGTAGGTCAGCAGTTCCATCCGTCCTCCTGATGGTCCAGAGCTCCTGCGCGGGCCGGCTTCAACACCGGCGATGCTCCTGATTCTTGATTTTCCACCCATTTTATACTACTCGTGACGTCAGAGGCAGATGCCTCAACCAATCAGCGGCCGAGCGGTAGCCAATCAGCGTGCAGCTAGATCAGTGACGTATTTATCACGTTCTAGATCTATTTATGCATACATGCGATTATGACATCAAAAGCAATATTTTGAAGATAATTGAAGGGGATTTTCGCGGGTAACTCAGCCATTTTTGGTCCGATTTTAAAATAGTCAACAGTTCTAGAAAGCTCGTTTTATTCTGGTCCTGATGGGTACCAAGAACAACGAGAACGGAATAAATAAAGTTTTTTACGAGTACCAACTCGGTACACTGTATGCACTCGCTTCCAATTCCGTGACACATTGTTAGGGAAGCTCTGACGCGCATGCATATGCACCACACGTTTTATCGGACGTAGCCAATTTTAGCAAAAACCTCTCTCATAGGGCTTATGTACGCATATTATCCTACCTAGGGGGCGTGCTTGGAGCGAATCCGGAGTGGCCGGTCCTTACCCAGCTTTACTGGGACGGTCAGTACCCATCCGGTCGGTCCGCGCTACACCACCCACTCCTAGTTTGACACCCGTGGCAAACGATCATATATGGCAGATCGAACGCATGGGAGCATGCCAGGTGGGAATTAGAGACTTGCCTAGTAGGGGCGCAGCCGAGAGGAGAGTGACGCAACAGACGCGTGTTCATAAGAAAGAGCACATCGGGTGTGAAAGAGTTTGGGAGGGAGGCATACCATTGATTTTGATTTTTGACCTGGAATTATTTTTCCAGGTCTTTTCTTTTTTTCCCTTTTTTTACGGTGCGTGCATACTTTTATTTAGATCTTTTAATTACCTAAACATTAGCTCGCATGGGTGTTCTCTCGGATGCGGATAATTATTTTTCCGCAGAGAACATCCAACGTACCACAATTACAATACAGTTTTTATAAAATACAATATAAATATATAATCACATAACTATACCCGAGAAGAGTATCACAGATTATGCTAATTACATGTGCATCCTGGGTAAATAAAGGGATGCACATAGATGTATATAGATTGATATAATGCGGCCCATTAGTGTGGATCCGCACAGGTAGCTTCCGATAACACACAATCCGTCCCGTTGTACTGATGCGGGAACTAAAATAATAAGAAAAATATCAAATAATAATACGGTAAAAAGACTAGTTCATCAGGCAGCCCCAGCGTAGCTGAGACTGCATGATGGGATTATGACATATTCGCTACGGTGTGTTGTGTACTTACGTCGCACACGACATGTTTACAACACAGGAATCCGAAGCGATTATTTTATGTGAGACACAGCCACACAGGAATATGGCTCAGCTGTGTAGGATGACCGTAGTCAGCCTATGGACTGGGTATCAATTGTTAAAACATATATAATAAGAAGAAAAAGATTTAAAAAATAAACATAATAGTAATAAAGTTCTGTGTTCCGCACAACTACTGATAAATCCTGCTGCAACCTCGGCAATAGTGTCCACAAACATCGGCTGTGAAGTTTCCCCAGTATGTCTGGGTAACCCGACCCATACAGGATGGACGCGGCAGATGGTCCTCTGCTGCCAATATATCTCTACTAAGCAGGCCAGGTCATTAATACTAAAGCTGGAAGATGGTGCGGACGTATCCATTGAAGCGCTGGTGGTGGCGGAGCTGATGACCGGTTATGTGCGAACTGGTGGTGGTGAGGAGATTGCGGACATTACTGTTGTTGCTGAAGTATGGTTGTTGTCCGTGCTGTGGGTGGACTGAGGGCTGTAAACTGGATGAGTGATTTCTGTAACGATGATGATGATACTGCTGCAGCTGCGGATGCTGTGCTGGCGGATAACATCCAGATTTTCGTTGCCTTCAGTAGTTTAGTGGCAACAATCCTTGTTACTGCACGGATTTCAGTGGAGTGCGCGAGGCAGTTTTTTTCGGTGTAAGGACGATCCGGTGTAGCTACTTCTCAAACTGCTGGATCCATGGGAGTGCTGCTGCGTGGGTGTAGTGTGGTGGTGCTCTGTGATGCGGTGACGATTGCTGCGGCTTCCGTAAGGTGAATCTCCTCGTCGATTATTAGACTACAAGGAGATATAGATCTGTCTGAAACATCATTTAACCCCTGCTCGGATATGGTCACCAGTGTTGAAATAACAACAGAAATAGGCCGGCCGATTATGGATGTGGATGCGGATGCTGATGTCGTGCATGATGCGGATGGTGGTGTTGGTGCAGGTGCTGCCAGGGTGGAAACTGCAGGCGATGCTGGTACCATTACTGCAGGTGCTGCTTGTGCTGGTCATGCTGGTGATTCCATCATGATGGTGGCTGATACTATGTAATAACTTAGTGCATGTTGCGTGGTGGATGCGGTGGCTGTTGCTGGTCTGTAATGCAGAAAGTCTGGTTGTCTCCGTATCGTACACTTGGTCGTGGCCATCTTTCCCGTAGGAAGTACATTAAGTGGAAGTCTAGTTTCAAAACGAGTGGCTAGAACTTCATTGTTCTCACTTTGTTCATGAGGCTGCAATGTTACTACTAACACACGATGCTTTTCCGTCAATGCGTGCGTCACACCGTAACGTGTAGCTGTATATAGGTATTTGCAGTCCGAACAGAATGTGCATTGAAAAAGATGATCGCGATTGATGTGTAGCGTCAAGTCCGAATTGCGGGAAAACGCACGCTTACACGGCTGTCCGTTGAACTGTAATGCTGTACACGGATACTTCTTTTCGGAATGAGCTGGCACCGACTCTATCAAGCTGTCGGACAAGGCGAGATCCTCGGCAAGTGACATCTTATTTCCGCAGATTGATAATGGTGCGGACTGCCTAACCTAATCTATTTTTCCAAACTCTTCATACTTTTCCTGGCCAAATAATATTAATAGTAGCGATAAATAAATAATAGAAAACAACAGAATTTGGTTTGCGACGCGAAAGTAGCCTAATGCTTGTTCTTCCCTTGTGTCGAGTTTGACGGGAAGATGAAGTTTCAGTGCGTGATCCCCTCCTTTTATACTCTTTGGTGACATCACAGGAGGGCGGATGACCACACCCGCAAGTTCTAGGGTGATTCGACCATGCCCTATAAGGAAAGTTTCGGATTTATTTAATCTTGGAGTTAGATGAAATATTCCTCTCGTGTAAAGGAAGTAATTATAAATATAAAAAGGAAAGAGTATCACTTTCATCTCCACTCAAAGGAAAAACAAGTCTCCGATCAACGTAAAAACTCGGAACTACTTATTCCCGTGGAAGCTCACCTTTTAATTAGCATGAAGCAGTTTTTCAGATTGGATGCTTATAAACTTGCCTGTTTTAATTTCAGGCTGGAGCGATGACGTCAGCGGCCATTTCCCCGACTCACCCCTCTCGCCTCTTCCACCACTCTGTGGTAGATGCACATTTTCGGTGGCTCTTGTGTTTAAAGCCTTTGATCCAATTTACTGGAAATAGAAGTCAAAGTCACGTAGTTTCTTGTTGTGAAAGCACATGGTTGATTGGAAACTTATGCAATATTTACGTAATGGCGGAGTATTTATGCTGCTGATTATTCGTTGTTGATGTGAAAGATGGAAATATATGTTTTAAAATCTGTTCCTCGAAACAGCGTCCCTGTATGCGCGTGATCTTTTACATGCATCTGTGGTTTGGCTGTAATAAGTGTATTCAAGCCCATGTTGATCTTGTGCGGGAATATGTAGGTAAGAGAATATTTGAAATTATCCCTGGTAGTATACTGTCGAAGTTTTGTTGCCGCTTCATCAGCTCGTGTGCTAATGATCTGTATACATGGTTGAACGACGGTGTTCTTAATCAAAATTAGGACAATATAGCTGTCTATAACTATTGTCTGGTTTAAAGAGCTCCATGCCTTGCAGAAATTAAGTATACTAATTCCGCCAAGCTGGACTGTGTTTCTGGATGGGCGGACTGCCAAACATCCTCCTCTGCAGGTAGGACTAGTGTTGGGAGAATCCCCCGCAATGTGTACTGTAGATGGCTAGAGAATTGTTCGTTCTTTCCGTATGATCAGTTTTCCGTAAACCGGATAAGAAGGTGATTGCGGAAAATGTTGACTGGTGTTGATGGTGGTAGTGTTCTGTTGTAGGGAAGTCGGGGGTGCTGTGTGATGCTGGTGTACAAGATTAGGCATATCTATGTTTCCACGCTGGTGAATGCCAAGTCTGTTGTGGTTGTGGAAAAGTCAGGATTGCGGAAAGTGATGAACTTCCCGCATCTGTGCGGGAGGGAATGTTGCGGTTGGGGGTGGGGGTTGCTTGCTGCGGTGCGGGATACCACCTCCTCTGTAACTGCGGACTCTCTCATATCTGAAGAGTGACAGTCTACAGACGATGAGTGGAGTGTGAAGTGGGCAGGATGAATGATGTCCGAACTTGGTGCATAGAAGAGAGACGTGCATTGGAGATGGGGCGGTGCAGGTGAGGCTGGACGGGGAGCACCTTGGGTGGGGGTGGTTGCGCGGTTTGATGGAGTGGACAGGTACACCGAGGTGTGCGGGTCTGCTGTTCTTCAAAACGAGCCAAGGCCTCATCTGGCCTCTTCACTTCCATGCTATTCACTACCTGTTCCACTCCACAAGAAGCATGGCCCTGGGCAGCCTCTTCTTCAGTTTGTGGTAACTCTATAATGGGGGTAATAGCATGAAGTGGGTGGGAATGGGAAGAGGTTGGCGGAACAACTTTTCCGTCCATCCCCTTGGACAACACAAACGAGAAAGTCTTCTGATACGACTTCCCAGATCTAGTAGACCCACACTGAGGAGGGAGAGGGCGAGTACATATCTCGTCATCGTCGCCAGCATTAGTCGATCGTTCACCAGACTCCTGGCTTGGTAGGAGAGAGGTCAAACTGGCACTGCAGTGCTCTGGACTAACGTTGGGAATACTTGTTTCCACAGAGACATTTGTCTGGGTACCGGTGTCACGTGGAATGCCCAACCCGAGCTCTGGCACTGGGTCATCGCTGACACAAGGTTTAAGTCGATCAAAGTGGATGACTGAGGTCAGGCCATCCAAAATGCGGATATGGTAGGTCACATCCGATGTCTTACCTACTACCACATAGGGGCCTTTCCACTGGTAACTCAGTTTACTCGGCATGTCTGCAGAACGTTGCGAATTGTGTACCCAAACCATTTTTCCCACTTCATATGGCTCTCCATGCACCCGCCGGTCATGCCATGTTTTCTGACGCTGGTGTGCAGTGGATAAAGTTGCTCTCACTAGCTCATTGGTTTGTTCTATCCTCTGCCGCATGAGCTCTACATAGAGAGATGGTGAATTTCTCTCTCCTGGAATCCTGGGCATGGCCAGATCCAGGGGTAGGGATAATTCACTGCCTAATATTAAACGCACAGGGGTATAACCCGTGCTGGAATGTACTGAAGTGCGGTATGCCATGAGCACATATGGGAGGCGTAGATCCCAATCTCTACAATCAAGGCGTGTTTCCTTCGTCAACATCTCCGCCTGCGTACGGTTGAATCTCTCCACCATACCGTCGCTGCGGGGATGATATGGAGTAGTTCTTGTTTTGACGATATGAAGTAATTTGCGGAGATCGGAGATCAACCGGCTCTCAAAATTACTTCTTTGATCGGAGTCTAGCTCATAGGGCATTCCGAACTGGCAGAAAACATTGCCTGCCAAGACCTCCACTACTGTGGATGCCTCTTGGTCCGGCAAAGCAAATGAGATAGAACTGCGTCGATAGCATAAGCTGATGCATCAGTGTCCAGGATGAAATCGAGGTTAGGGTTAGGATGAGCGAGAATAGGAACGGTTGTCAAGAGTCCCTTCAATGCCTTGAAGGAACCTTCACACTCACTCGTCCACTCGAATGGTCGATCTTTTTGGTGATCTTGAAGAGGGGTGATGCAACCTCGCTGAAATGATGATATATTGGCGATAGTACTGACAAAGACCATGGAAGCTCCGAGTTTCCATGACAGATACGGAGGTCTGCCACTCTGCCACTGCTTTTGTTTTTGATGGCTGGGTGGCCACTCCAGCATCGGATATGACATGTCCCAGGAACTTGATGCTCTGTCTGAAGAGATGACATTTCTTGGGTTTGAGCTTTAAGTTAACCGTGTGGAATCTAGAGAGCACAGTGTCTAAATTGGATATGGTTTGCTCAAACGAGGGACGAAAGATGGTTACGTCATCAAAGTAACACAGACAGATTTCCCATTGCAGGGTGGTTAATACCTGCTCAATGAGATGCTCGAAGGTTCCCTGGGCATCTTGCGGAACTGGAAAAGACCATCTCTGTAAAAGAATGCGGTCTTCTCCATGTCAGCCTCATCCATGGCTACCTGCCAGTCCTCACTAACTAAATCAAGGGTGCAAAACCACTTGGCTCCGGACAAGGAATCTAAGGCCTGATCTATCCTTGGTAACGGATAGGTGTCTTTGACGCTGAAATCATTAAGGCAGTGGTAATCTATACAAAACCGCAAAGATCCGTCCTTTTTGCCTGCTAGTACTATGGGACTGGCCCAGGGGTGTGCTGATGGCTCAATTATTATGGTCCGTAACATGTCCCCTACCTGTTGGTGTGCCTCCACTTCCTTATGGATAGGGAGACATCGAACAGCCTGTCGGACGGGTCTGTTGTTTCCAGTGTCTATGGAGTGTCATACTAGATGAGTCTCCCTGAGGTCCTTGTCTCCTGCTAAGAAACTATCGTGATATTTATGAAGTAATTTCCGTACTTGTTGTTTTTGTGATTACATCAATCCAACTGTGGCACACAAATATAGGTCATGCAAGTGTTCGGGAAAATCATCAGACATTGTTGCTGGCGTGATTGCGGGTGGGGCAGTGTCCAGTGATATCACACCCACCAAATGGCCAGAACGGACTACTGATGCGAGTGTTATTGTGTCCGCAGTGCCATTGAATCGCGAAACGGTATATGATTCTTGTTGGTGCTGTCCACGATTATGCGGGGACTGGCGTATTGTGAGGCGATCATGTATTCAGGGTTGTGTTCCAGGATGGCTGTGTGAGTGTTGTTTCCTAATTGTGGTACAGTGGGCCACAAGACCCTTTCTTGACCCGACTCAACTCTGGCTGTTGTTGCTAATATTACCATGCACGTATCATATAGTGATGAGTCTGGTCCAAGGGGTATCCGTCGGCCGTGTATGTCTACTTCCTGTTGTCTGCAGTGTATGACGGATTCGCTGGCACTGAGTAAATCAGAACCAAGCAGGGCATCATTTTGAATCGCTTAAGGGGTGCCTTCTTATGAGGTGGGATGCTCTCATACAAGCGGTTGTTGAAAACAGTGATGGAAGCTCCAGTGTCCACAGTGGCACTGGTGGAAATCCATCTAAACAGACAGGCACACTTATATATCAACTTGCGGTGAGCCTGCGGAAGAGTCTCCAATGATACCATTTGCGGAAGTGATGGTGGTGCGGTATCATTCTGTATATAGTCAGCTTGTCTCCGGATAGCTTCTGTGAGTGCTATTGGTGGCTGAGTGTGGAAAGGGCCAACTCGTCGTCGTCGCCACTGCTGTTGCGATTGCTTAGGCGATGACGGAGTCGGGGCGGGGGGGGGGGGGGTAGCAATGGTGGTGGCATTGTTGCGGATTCCATGTAAGCTGTGTTGGTGTATACTGCAGTGTGAATAGGATTATTGCGTTCATGAGTGAGGGCTATCTGTGTGAGCCACTTTTTACAATGCATCATGGGATGTTTAGTTGATGCCCAGAAGAAACAATGACAGCGCATTCATTTTCCGTTCTTTGTACAATGTTTCTGCTTGCGGATCCATGATGCCGAATGAACGCTTCCTTCAGAATAACTGCTGGTGCTGGATGTTGTTGATGAGGCTATAAGAGGTTGTGAGTTGCATACCAACAAAGGACACCAGGTGTTAAGTGCCTAGTCGGTAACATGCCAGGCTCAAACAATTAGAGCACGGTCAGCGACCTCATTGTAAAATTGATGATGGCAGGAATAAAGTGATGTGGATATATCTGTTGCTGTATAGTATTTCCTAGCGTACTGTGGTCAAAAGTTTTCTATAATTAAACAAAACATATCACCTGAATGGCTAACTGCCATATACAACTAATAGTCATTGGTACGGAACAGGCCACTATTTTACTGAAATTGAGGCGCTAACGTATTTATAGCGCAAGTCGACACGTTCTCTGAAGCTGGAAAGATTTCTGCAGGTAGATTTCCACAGCTGATTTCTGCAGGCTGGTCTCCACAAGCTGACTCCTCCAGACAGGATCGACATGGTACACACTCAGGACAGTGAAACAGAGCAGTGAAGAAATGTCTATTAGATAGTCTTTGTAGCTAGTATACAATTTAAACAGAAGTGAAAAAGTTATCTGTCCGGACACGGAAGTAATAAAGTTGATGTTTGCCCATTATCAGAGAGGGCTGTATACAATATTAGGCAGTTACATAAATTGGCACATGGTGCGTGATGCGTCGCATAGCTCTTGCGGCGCATCCAGCAAAGTTCCCACAGACTGTGGTCAAAAAGTTAATTAAACACACACGACATGCAGTGCGGTAATTGAAGTCCACTTGTCAGCATGGGTTGGCAGATCCGGCGAGTCATCCACCAAGAATCACTGTTCATATGATGTACACATGTGCATTGTAAATTGTATATATGTCAATAAACTATATACACCCTATTGCACACAAAGGAAAAAGCAAAAAAGGGTAAAGAGTACAAGAAAATACGAACATTGTGCAAACAACGGTGTTGTGAGAAAAAGTTTGAGATCGACACTAGGCCCTGCACGGGCCTCAAACGTCGCAACAGATGATGACGATGATGATGACAAACAACAGCGTGAGCCGCGTTTTTCACGAATCGATCCGTATTTTGATTAACCCGTCCTTCGTTACAAAATGGCAACTTTAGCAGCACCAAAAGCAGTTTCTCCTATGATTCGAGTGAGTTTAGGATGTTAGGTCTAGAGATTTGTTAACTCTACATTCAAAACAAAATAATTGTAGCAATCTGAAAAGTCGATATCTGACCATATATTAACAATACCAGTTTTCGTAGTATCTAACATTCAAATCAATATGCGGGCAGCAGTGGTGTTTATTTCATTCAGTTAAAATTCACTAGAGTGTGTGTACCAGCCATTTTAATATTATTTTATGAGTCAATATCTAATCATTCATATGAGGGCTATGTACTAATGTAGTGCTTTTGGACAAAATCGTGTTTCTCCCCCATAGTGATATAAATTATTCCACGCTCCCGAGGACTCCGCCTCTCCTTGTGCTAGATTTTGGACATGCTATGCACAAAACTTAATGCTTCTACCTGAGACGCAAAAAAAGAATTGAACCTATGTAATCTTCGCATACAACCCAGCGTACGCCTGCCTTACGCGAATACGTTTAACCGCTCGTGGACACCGTTTTATCTTCAACTTACATGAATCCTCTTCTGACAGAAGGCATCAAATCGCCTCTGACATAAGTTCTGGGCTGCATATACTGGATGGCTGATTTAGTTGTAGGTTGTCATCACATTCATGATTTGTTAGTAATTCTGTAGAGAAAGTGGGATGACAGATTGGATCAGATTCAAAGTTGAATAGCAGTGGGTGTTTACTCTATAGTTTGTCTAATCTGGATTTAAAAGAGTTAATAGATGGTGCATTGATAATGTGTTCAGGGAGTTTGTTCCATTGGTCTGTGCAGCGCAACGCAAATGAAAACTCTGATAGTTAACCTAGCTCTGATTTTCTGAATTTTTAGGTTATGACCTTGTAATACTGTTATTGTCACAAAGGTTGATAAGGTTTGATGGAGTTTGGTCATATTTGTTGTGAAGTATTTTATATATTTCAATCATATCACCTTGTAGTCTTCTGAATGTGAGATTTGGTAAGTTGAGTTCCTTTAGTCTTTTGTTGTATTGTAGGTTACGCATACCTTGGATAAGTTTTGTGGCACACCTTTGAACATTTTCAATCGCATTTACATGTTTTTAGCTCACCTGGCCTGAAAGGCCAAGTGAGCTTATGCTGTGGCGTCCGTTCGTCAACTTTTCCTTTAAGCGACAAAAGAACCGCTGGGTCGATTTCGATTATATTTGGCTTGTTTTTGGGTCCAAATAATTATGCTATGAGTTTGCAGTAGAGCTGGGCGGTATTGATATTTACATGACGGTATCGGTACCATGAAAAAAATACTGCGGTGCCACGGTATACCGTCATCTGAGCTTGAGGCATGCCACGAAATTAGAACAATTTTTTCCATTTCCTTTTCACTTCCATCTCCAATCAACGGTAAATATAGGTAAAATAAATAAATCGGCTTCCTGATTTAGAGAAGAAAAACATGGCTATTGCGACTGTTTAGTTTCACGATTTTATTAGGTCACTATTTTTATTGACGTAATATCATTCACAGGAATATCGGTCAAAGGGTGTGGTCAACTCGCTAACTATAACCCGCTGTTTGAGACATTGGGGTGCACTATTTTTAATCTGGATTGTTCTTGCTATTAATGCGTGCGACCAGCAAACGGTAAATTTTATTTTGGCAGTCGAGTGCTTTGATAAACAGAGTCCAGACAAAATCCGCGAGTATTTAAACGGGGCGAGTGTTGTACTCTTATTTCTGTTGGAGTCGTATATTCTGTTACTCGCGAAAACAGGCCTATACACATACATATAACACGACATTGAATATAGCCGATTCCAAAGCTTCTGATAATTACCGAGTACCCGATGTGCAGACTCATTACTCGCCATGCCTCACGTTAACAAGGCATGTAAAAAGCTATTTCCGTGAACTTCCGACGTGTAGCCAGGTGAAAAATTAATTACAAAAACTAAAACATTATAATTTTTAGGTGTCGTTACTTAAACTGGATTTAATCCTTAAAGAAATTTCTTAAAACAAGCCAGAAAAATAAAAAATAACGACTTCAACGCTGCTCGTTGGTAATAAATTAGCACGTGATCAAAACGGCGCGAGCAAATACTACGTTTTAGTAAATTTTCATTGATAAATTCAGCATAGTAATGTATTTTCCCATGGTCTAGTTCATGAACAACCAATCAGATACGTCTGCGAGATTGCTGTTGTGTTTGAATAGCACACAGTTTGTAATGTTATTTTGTTATTCTAGCGTGTTTGTTCGGTGACAAAATGCTTGGAGTAATAAATTACAAATAATAGAAACAGGAATATGGAATATATTATAGTGTAATTACTATCGGCAGACGGCCAGAGAATGAGTTTAGATGTTTTAAATAAAGCAATTTTACCGTGAGACTTTCAAGACATATGTTTGACATACAATTCTGCCTGTCATTATTTTGTAATTGACGTCTTGATGTTTGTTTTTACAACGACCCTTTCACCTCAACTCGACTAATAGTTAGGGATGCCTGTATTTTTGACGCTATTAGCACTTATTTACCCTTGGTCAACTCAGATTTTATGAATATATTTCTCAAATATTGCTCAAACATTATGGATGTCAACGGTATCGGTTCACGGTATACCGCGGTCCTCACAGTACTACCATCAGACCGCCCATCTCTAGTTTGCAGAGGGAATTATTACCATAAGAAATAATTTTTCCGCATTCTCCCCCCACCACAATCCACATGGTTTTGGATTCCGGACTAGGTATGCCTGTTGTTGTCCAGCAGACCTCACTTGCTTCTTCAGGGGTAAATTCTTACTTCCGAGGTCAGGTATGGAGAGTTAGTGTCAGCCATTTAATTTTTTGAAATATTTCACTATTTATGACTGAGTTGATTATTCTATCTCCCTTGATGGTTATGCTTAGGTTCATTGTAATAAAGTTCAATTACTAATGAATCTTTTTTTGGAGTGTTGAGTCTAGCATTCGCCTCTCAAGTGTTGAAGTTCAAATTCTGATTATCTCCCTTGTCTTCATGAAGAAGTTCAGTTTTGACGTCTTGGTCAAGTCCATAGTATTATTTATGGGCCTGGCTTTGCTTTTCTCATCTAGGGGTCTAACTTTCCTTCTGCAATTGGTTTTTAGTTTCGTTTATAAACCCAAAACTAATTGTTTGTCTCTTTCAGAGGGTCATTGACAATAAATTCCCTGCCTGCCACTGTTTTTTAAAGGCCCACTTCTTCCCGTCATTGCACTAAATGGTCTCTACTTAAATGCCATATGTGTGAGTCGTGGCCGGTTGAACTGTTTTCTGATTTTTTTAAATCAGGTAATGGACCGGGCGGCTGATGAGGCGAGTGGAGAAGGAAATGTGGTAAGAAAAGGAAGGCGTCCATGCGAGACATGGAGGCCTTCCGTTTGGAAATGGTGGGAGAAGGGAAGAAAACAATAACGGATCTTGTCCCCGGAATTGCTTCGCAGTTTGCTTCCCAGTTCAAGTTCACCATTGTCTTCTTCACTTGCTCCTGGGCAGAGTGTTCCCATCTCTGGGTCTGGTTCCTCTAGGGTACCAGTTTTCGATTTAGACCTAGCGAAAGCCATGGTCTCGGACATCCGCTTTTCTCCTTCGATCAATACTCACCGTTCTATTACTTCTGATAGAAGCTATCCTGGATAGCTGGCCCTAGGACTATAGACTTAGTAAGCTTTACCTGGAACCGGGTACTCGGCTCCCAACTGCCGAGTACCCGTTTGCCATGAAGCTCATTCTTATTTGCATAGCAACAAGAGCTACATGCTTTTTTGTGCAGTTGGAGTCTTAAGTTTTCTAAGTCTTTTTCTGTGTGTTGTGATAGCTTTGTGCACTCTCTAAGGATTATATTGGATTACCATGGAAGGAGCCGATGATAACCAGGTTGTTTAATTCCATGTTATTCCATAGTTAAAATGCTTAGGTCTTCAAAATTTTGTCTGTGTTGCATGTTCCAATTTCTGACCCCGAATCTGGGACATGTGTTAACAACGAAATATGCCAGATTGATCGCCTTCCTTTACCTCCAACAGGCGATCGATCGGCAGATATAAAATAAGGTGTTGGCTTTACAGTGTTTTAACACGAAAATCAGCTGATGTCATTCTCCGTAAGATCCGAGCGGGTGACGTCACGCCCGTGTTGTCTCAGATTTTTATGTAAATAAAATGTTTCATTAATTCGCGCATCCGATTCTGGGTGCTGCGTACTTTATTGGTACCAGAAAAACTGGAATTTTCAAGTTTTGCGTGTTATCACGATCTGTTTGCAATGATTGGTGGTTTCAAAATTCTTGATTTAGATGTGTGGTCTGTGGTTTTACCGTGTGCTACAGCAGTTTGTTTACATTTTGTTGTTTCTTCACATATCGTTTTGGCCTTCATTAGGAGTATAATTTATATTGATTAGTAAATATACCCCGAATGCTATGTGATATGATTCCTGGTTCAGTTATACATCCTTGAGGATCAGTTTATGGGTGTATTATTGCCCGCTTCGTTCTTGTCGTCATGATCAATGCGATCTTTGCTGTAACGTTGCGGGGTGGGGTGCGGGAGGGTTAACATTTAATTTATTATCAAATTATTTGAAAATTAATTGTCTGCCTTCCATTCCTGTTTCGTTCCGCTTGCTTATTGTAGGTTTGTGCTTATTTATAGGCCAAGCCAGCCCCGCCAGCATGTGACGAGTGCCATAAATTTGTGATGGTTCTATTCAAGGACCATGTCTGTTTCCGTTGTACAGTAGGTGTAACATTTGTGCAGTGTGGTCGTCCGACATGATGATCAAGTTCCTTGCCCAGAAGGACTTGGCAGGGTCTGGCGCGGAGTCGGGCAGTCCGAAAGCAAATCGTGGAGCGTCCGTTTCGGCCCTTGGGTGCGTTCCAGGTCTGCAATGAGAGGTTGCGGAGACGGCACCGCCGGCATGGTTTGGTCCTGCTATGCAAGGCTTCTTGCATAGCGTTCTGCCTACGCTGGTGTCGTCCCTGCTTCCAAAGGTTGTAGGGCAGTCTCTTCCCGTGCTTGGTTCGGACCCTGTCCTTGGACAGGGTTCTGGACTGGCCACCGAGGGAGCCGTCTCGTACGGCTCCCTGGCAGTTCCATCGGGCTCCTGCCTGATGGGTTCTGTCTCTCTGCGGCAACCTCAGGGTGGTCCAGTAGCGGTGGCCGGTCCGTCAGGCATGGGAGCCGTCCGTCAGGCATGGGAGCCGTCCGTCAGGATGGCTCCACTGTTTCCTCGTCTAGTGACAACTCTTCGGGGTCTGAAGACGAGGAGGCCGAGGAGGAGATTGCTGCGGCCTGAGATGCCGTGGATGGAGAGCATGGAGGCCGATTCCGTCCTGGATGGAACCGTCCTCCATCTGTCTGGCTTGGCGCAAGCCAAGGCAGCGGCTCCGTCCGTGGTTGAGGCCACTCCGGTACCGGTCCCGTGATGGTTGGTTTGCCGACACGGTGACGGGTGTGGCTGGCCAGGCGTGGTACTCACCTATCTCGCCTGGTCCGGCGGTCAGGCATGGGGTGACGTTGGCGCCCGTGTTTGGCCATGGTTCTTCAACCGTTACGGGACCGCACAGTTTTCCGTGCGGGCCTACTCCATGGACTGGTGTTTTTCATGTGGTGGCAGAACCGGAGTTGTTATTACACCACAAAAACATCCATTACCGTTCAATCACTACTTGCTAAATCAAATATCTGCATTTAGCTATCAGAATAAAATTTTTATGCTTGCTTACATAGTCCCTAATGCCAATACCATCACCATGTAGACCCTCAACCAGGCTTCTGGTAGAGGGACCCCCTGCATTAGCCTTACAATAGACTGGCACCAGTCTGTACACACTCCTTGGTGACGCCTGTCACTAAGCACGCTCGCGCATGCGCAGTAGGTGCCAAATGTGAAAACTGATTCACTTTTCAAATATTCTGCTAGCAGATCATTTCGCCTGCTATCATATGGATAAAAGTTTATAGCTTTGCACTGAAAAGTTCAGCTACATTTAATTCTCCGACTCAAGAAAACATGCCTACCATGAAATCTTTCTTGCCTATGTTATGTTTAACTTTCATGTCATGGTGTTTTAGAGGGTTTTTGTAACTCTAGTTTGGAGTTACCAGTTTTCTTGTCAGTACTCCCATTTTCGAGTTTTGTGAAACCATGCCTATTATATACCATCAAATTACCATGTTATAAAATAGCCAAGTAGCACACTTATTACGTAGATCCTTTATAGTGCTTTCAAACATTTTATTCAGGAATCACTGTGATTCCAGTCTTCAGTCAGATTTCACGCACTTCCAGACAAGAGATGAAATCTCTGAAGTAAAAGTCTGGTGATTCAAAGAATAAGTCTGGTTATTCATCCTCAGGTAGGTATTGCCCTGTAGGTGGGGCTTAGAATACACCGTATCCTCTGCGTGTCATAAGAGGCGACTAAAGGAGGTAAGGGTGAGGTAACCCTGACAGAAACCTCGAGTGCTGAAGACGGAGGTTCCAGGCCGCACGGCGCACTCTAATAAACCATGGATCCACGCACTTAACGCTTATGATCATGTCGATAGTCACTTAGGACTGGCGGTATGATCAATGAAAAGAAGAAGATCCTCAGGTAGGAGCCAGACAAAAGACAATATAAGTCTTGAGGGTCTGCATAACGCTCATGCGATGGCATCGGTGGCGGAAGCTTCGGATCCTTCATCTCATGCATAAGTTCATCTTTCCCGTAATTCTTATTGCCAGAAAAGAGATCTTCCATCTCCTCTGCTCATCTTGGTTTGTTTTCCCGCCATAGTCTCCCATAGTAAAGCAATGGGGAATTCTTTAAAGAAATTTAGAGATCTAACTTTGTTCAAACGAAGCGGATCGGTCAAAATCCAAGATAGCCACCGGCCAAAATGGCCTCTTTTTAGAACCACTGTAAAAAATCTCCGAAACCGCTGGAGGAATTGATTCAAAACTCATAACACATCACCTATGGCAACATTAGACCCAAGTTTATTCAAGGCAACCTGATTGACTTATTTGCTTGGCGGCCATCGTGGATGACCTAGTTTTCGTGAAAACGACTTTCCCGAACCGCTGAAGGGATAGCGCTGAAATTGGGTAAATATGCTTAGGGACCAAGGGCCATTCAAATTTGTTTAAAGGAAGTTCGTACGTTAAAAAACATGGCCGGCATCAACCAATCAAAATTTAGCTTTTTGTCATATTGGCTTTTTTGGTATTTGATGTATTTTGATGGTGAAAATTGCTGTATATATGCTTATCAGGGTGGCGAGTTGAAATATGCCACTTTAAAAGACTGTTGGATAAACGGTGTGACTGCCATCTTGGTTTGTTTTCCTGCCATAGACTCCCACAATAAAGCAATGGGCCCATAGCAAAGCAATGGGGAATTCTTTAAACGACTTCGCAAGAACCACTGGGCCGATTTCAATTATATTTGTCAGAATGCAGCCTTAGGGCATAGAGGTCTAAATTTGTTCAAACGAAGCTGATCGGCCAAAATCCAAGATGGCCACTGGATAAACCAGCCAATTTTCAGAAATGTCTTTAAAAATCTCTGAAACGGCTTGGGGGTTGATTCAAAACTCATGAAACATCATCTAATGCAGGAGGAGAACCAATTTGTTCAAGAGAACCTGATTAGTCCATTGGCTTGGCGGCCATCTTGGATGACCTAGTTTTCGCGAAAACAACTTCGTATCCAGAATCGTTGAACAGATTGGGCCGAAATTTGGGAGATATGATAAGGGACTAAGGGCCGTTAAGTTTTGTTCAAAAGTAGTTGATACATAAAGAAACATGGCTTCTCCTTCGATCAATACTCACCATTCTGTTACTTCTGATATACAGCTGGCCCTGACAGCGGCTCTAGGATTATAGACTTAGAAAGCTTTACCGACTCCTGGGAACCGGGTACTCGGCTCCCAACTGCCGAGTACCCGTTTACCATAGAGCTCATTCTTGTTTGCATAGCAACAAGAGCAATACATGCTTTTTGCATTAAGGATTTTAGTGTTTTAAAATAATCTAAGTCTTTAATCAGTGATAGTTTGTGTGTTCTGAAAGGATAACTAAGGACTATGGAGAATACCGCCCAAGACAACCAGGTTGTATTGTTCTTTATTATCCATAGTTAAAAGACTTAGGTCTCTAAATTTCGTTGTGTCGCATGTTCCAATTTCTGACCCCATAGAATCTGGGACGTGTGCTAACAACGATATATGCCAGACGATCGCCTTCTTTAAACCCCAACAGGCGATTGGCAGATATGAAAATAGGTGTTTGCTACGGTATTTCTAACACGAATATCGGCTGACGTCGTTCTCCGTAGAATCCGAGCGGGTGACGTCACAACCGGTCGCTCGGATGTTTATGTGAAGAAAATTTTTTCATTAATTCGCGCATCTTGTTCTGGGTGCTGCGTACTAAAAATGGTACCGGAAACTTTAGAATGATCAAGTTTACGTGCGATCACGATCGGTTTGCAATGATCGGTGGTTTCAAAATTCTTGAGTAGATGTGTGGTCTGCGGTTTTACCGTGTGAGACAGCAGTTGTTATACATTTTGTTGTTTTCTTCACATATCGTGCTGCGTTCGTTAGGAGTATAATTTATATTGATTAGTAAATATACCCTGAATGCTATGCGATATGATTCCTGGAGCCGTTACACATCCTGTAGGATCTATTATGGGTGTGTTGTGCCCGCCGCGTACTTGTTGTCATAATCAATGCGATCGTTGTTGTAACGTGGCGGGGTGGGGTGCGGGGAGGTTACGGTTAATTTATGAGTCAAAATATTTGAAAATTAATTGTCTGCCTTCCATCCGTGTCTCGTTCCGCTTGTTTATTGTAGGTTTGTGCTTATTTTATAGGCCAAGCCAGCCCCGCCATCATGTGACGACTGCCATAAATTTGTCCGTGTAATGTTCAAGGACCATGTCTGTTTTAGGTGTGCCCTGTGTAATATAGATCATAGGTGTAATGTTTGTGCAGTGTGGTCCGTCGAAACGATGGTTAAGTTCCTTGCCCAGAAGGACTTGGCTGGGTCTGACGCGGGGTCAGGCGGTCCGAGAGGAAATCGTGGAGCACCCGGTTCGGCCGGTGGGGGTGCTCCACGTCCCCAGCTGGAGGTGGCGGAGATGGCACCGCTGGCGTGGTTTGGTCCGGCTATGCAGGGTTTTCTGCATAGCGTTCTGCCCACGCTGGTGTCGTCCCTGCTACCAAAGGTTGGGGGGCAGTTTCTCCCCATGCCTGGTACGGATCCTTTCCTCGGACAGGATTCTGGACTGGTTACCGAGGGGGCCGTCTCGTACGGCCCCCTGGCGGTCCCGTCTGGCTTCAGCCAGACGGGTTCTGTCTCTCTGCGGCCACCTCCGGGTGGTCCAGTAGCGGTGGCCGGTCCGTCAGGTGTGGGAGCCGTCCGCCAGGACGGCTCCACGGTTTATTCGTCTAGTGACGGCTCTTCGGAGTCTGAAGACGATGAGGCCGAGGAGGAGAGGTTGCTGCGGCCCGTGAAGCCGCAGCTGGAGAATATGGAGGTTGATTCCGTCCTGGACGGAACCGGCCTCCATTTGTCTGGTTTGGCGCAAGCCAGGTCAGCGGCTCCACCTGCGGCTGAGGCCAATCCGTTACCGTGCACCGGTTCCGCGCGGCTTGGTTTGTCACCAGCCGTCAGGGGAACGGGTGTGCCGGGCCAGGCGTGGTACTCACCTATCTCGCCTGGTCCGGCAGCCGGACATGGGGGTGCCGTTGGCGCCCGTGTCCGGCTATGGTTCCGCGACGGTTACGGGTCCGTACGGTTTTCCGTGCGGACCTACCCCATGGACCGGAGTGTTTCATGGGGTGGCGGCGGAACCATGTGGTAGCGGAGTGCCTGGCGTGTCAGCCGTGGCTCCTTGCCGGGAGGCCATGGCTGGCAGACCCGTGAGCACGTCAACGGGTGACGTGTTTGCGGGGGTATCTTCTTCGGAGGTAGATTGGTCTGATGCTCTGGCGTGGCTAGCCAGAGTGGACCCGTCTGTGGTTTCGGCCACGGCCGATGAAGATGCGCCCCGTCCGTCGGTTGCGTCGATTAGGACGGGGATTTTGCACGCGGCCCGGATCCAGTCAGTGGGACTGGATCCACCGTTCATTGATTTGTTGGATGCTATTTATAGTAAACAACTAATGACCAAGGGTCAGCTCCCTGCGGCCTCCAGGGAGGTGCGGGCAAGATGTCGTATTCCACGGGGTGAATACGACAGGTATGGTGTAGTCCCGTCGGTCACGGAACTGGGCGTCCAGAGTGCCGGGTCGGGTGGTCCCGGTCCGGCACTAGTGGATAAGTCCCAGGTACACCAGGAAGAAGTCCTGGCCCTATGCGATGAGGGTGTGAGGGCAGCGATGAGCGCTGTCAATCACTCTTATCGTCTACTTCAGTCGGTGTGGGCTGAAGCGGGGGCAGGCCACCCTGTGGCGCTATCGTGCGTTAATGACGGCTTGGTGCTGTCAATGGACGCATTGGCAAGGGTGCAAGCGTGTGTGACGAAGTCCAGGAGGCAAATGGTCATTGACCATATGCGTCCGGCTACGGCAGTCAGGGAACGTCTTCTTGGGACGCCCCTGACAGGGCCTAGCATCTTTGGTGGCCAAGCGCGGGCCATCTTAGAGGACACCGCCAGTATTGCGCAGAATCGGTTAGCGGTAAATCTAGAGCTAGTGCGGCAAGCGCACGCAATAGGGGCTGTGGGTAAGCCGCTAACGGGACAGCCTTCAAAGAAACAGAAAAAGCATACGGGCAAGGCGAAAGCCAGGCCTATTGCGACGTCTGTTTCGGCTGGGTTCTCGGAGCCGCCGCCGGCGAAGAAACCCAGGAAGCTTGTAGAGGCGCCTACCCTCCCCAATGTTGCTCCTGACCGCCCTAGAGGTGGGAAGGGTAAGGGTAAGGCCTCAAAGGGCGGACAGAAGGGGCCGAAGCGTACCTGAGGGTACGCAAGCTCCCTTCATATCCGCCTGGACCGCACCTGTGCGACAGGAACAGCGGTGCCAGTTATACCCGTCGTGCCTAGAACGAAATGGTTCTCACTCTCTCTCGCTAAGAAAGGGGGGGGAGGACTGCGAGCCGGACAACCCCGTTAGACGTTGAGGCGTCTATGGTGGGTGGAAGGCTCATGCGTTTCGTCGAGGCCTGGCGAGGTGTGACGTCAGACAGTCTGGTCCTGGGATGGTTATCCCAGGGTTACATGCCGGAGTGGTGGGACTTTCCGCCACAAAATCTGTCTTTGGCACCTGTCTGGACACCCGTACCAAGGGAGCCAGACAAGTTAGAAGCCGTTCAAAAGGAAGTGTCGGGTTTGCTTCTGAAGGGAGCAATAAAACCAGCAAACCGGAACACTCCAGGCTTCTATTCAAACATGTTCCTTGTCCCCAAGAGCACAGGGGGATGGAGACCCATACTCAATCTCAGGCCATTAAATTGGTTTATCCATACGCCTTGGTTCCAGATGGAAACGCCGAGGTCGGTAATGGCGGGATTGAGGAAAGGAATGTGGTGTGTATCGATCGATCTGAAAGATGCATATTTCCACATTCCGATGAATCGGAGTTGGCACAGGTTTCTGAGATTTGCGTTTCAGAATCAAGTATGGGAGTTTACAGTTCTCCCGTTTGGCCTGTCGACAGCTCTGAGGGTTTTCACAAGAGTGGTCCTTGCGGTGACAGCGTTTCTCAGAAAAGAGAACGTGCCGCTACACACCTACATAGACGACTGGCTGCTCAAGGCAGACTCGGCAGCCAGGTTGAACGTGGATACTGCTCTGACTCTGAAGTTACTTTCAGATCTAGGCTGGATAGTCAACGAGGAGAAATCCGAGTTGACGCCCACTCAACATTTCGTTTATTTGGGGATGCGATTCGACCTCGAGGAGGGCAGGGTTTACCCATCAGAGCCCAGAGTGGTGTCTCTGTTAGCCATCCTCAGGAGTTTTCGAGTGGGAAACCACATTCAGGCAAGGCGGTTCCTTCAGATGCTGGGCATGATGGTTTCCATGGAGCAGGTTATCCCGTACGCTGCTCTAATGCGAAGACCTATCCAGTTGTATCTGATGTCTCTGTGGAAACAGAGAACAGAACCCCTGTCAAAACTGGTGCCAGTTTTGGAGCCGATAATATCGCATCTTCTATGGTGGGAACAGCGTCAGAATCTCCTAAGAGGGGTTTCGCTGCACCTACCCCACCCCCAGCTGTCCGTTTACACGGATGTATCGCTGGAGGGGTGGGGTGCCTGCCTGGGAGAACACCAGGTCTCGGGCACATGGACTCTCCCGGAGAGTCAGCTGCATATCAATCTGTTGGAAATGATGGCAGTGGAACTGGCGTTGGAAGAGTTCCTTCCGATGATCAGGGGCAAGGTGATATTGATACGGTCGGACAATTCGACAGTAGTATCATATATAAATCGCCAAGGAGGGACCAGGTCGCCCACCCTGTGCATCAGGGTGTGGCACTTGATTCAATGGTGCAGGAATTACTCGGTTGTTTTGAAAGCAGCTCATATTCCTGGCCGATTGAACATTCTGGCGGATGCTTTGTCTCGCAGACAGAGAATCTTGCCAACAGAATGGTCCCTCAACCCTCCAGTTCTACGACGGATCTTCGAGAATTGTGGCAAACCCAACGCGGACTTGTTCGCCACAAAGGAAAATGCTCAAATCATGACATATGTCTCGCCGATTCCAGATCCAAATGCCGTCGATACAGACGCTCTGGCGATAAGCTGGAGAGGGATGCACGCGTGTGCGTATCCACCCACCATTCTTCTACCGAAGGTATTGGTGAAGGTCAGGGAGGAGCCGTGTCTGGTCCTGCTAATAGCGCCATATTGGCCGAGCAGGGCGTGGTTCACGGATCTTCTGGATCTGCTGGTGGAAAATCTTGTGCAGTTGCCCGAGATTCCGAACATAATCTCCCAGGCCAAGGGACGCTTCCTACACCAGCGTCCCGAAATGTTCAAATTGACTGCGTGGATGTTGTCAAACAACGTTCCACGTCGGAAGGCTTTTCTCGACAGGCTGCTGATTTCATCGCAGCTGCGAGAAGGAGGTCAACCTTCAAGTCATATAACAACAAGGTTAACAGATTTGCAGACTGGTGTGAAGAAAAGGGTATTGATACCTTTCAATCCACTATTCAGCAAATAGCAGACTTTCTCTGTGAGCTGTTCTTTACAGGACTAGCTCCCGTCACAATTGCTGGATACAAGTCAGCTTTGGCATCAGTTATCCCTTGTCTAGCCAACAGGGATAGTCCAGAGGTGGCCCAGTTAAACGTGATGTTGAAGGGAATGAGCAATCTCCGCCCGAGACAACCGGTAGTCATTCCAGCCTGGAGTCTATCTTTAGTGCTTAATGTACTGGCCAAGCACCCATTCGAACCGTTGCGTTCGGCTAGTCTAAAGCATTTGACTCTAAAGGCGGTCTTTCTATTGGCAGCTTCCTCAGCTAGAAGGCGCAGTGAGATCCATGCGCTTTCGGCAGAGAGGAACCGATTTATTGTTTCTGGAGAAGGTCTGCGTCTTCTGCCAAGAGCAGAGGTTATGTCAAAGAACCAATCTTTGAGATATCCCGGCAAACCGATCATTATACCGAAGTTAACTAGGTTTGATCGTGATGCCAGTGTCTGGTGCCCGGTCCGTGCTTTGACTAAGTACAAGAAACGGACTGACTCGTTACGGTCGAATGATAGACATCTGTGGATCTGCCATAAAAAGTCTTATGGCGCCGCATCCATGGATACTATTTCTCGTTGGGTGGTCGAACGCATTCAGACTACTCACGAGATGGCGACTGGGCACCAGGTGCAAGGAGTAAGGGCACACAATGTCAGAGGAATAGCCGCCTCGACCGCCCTTTACAATGGTGTTCCGTTATAGGACATCATGGCCGTTGCACAAAGGCACTGTGAGTCCTCATTCATGGATTACTATATGAGGGATGTGTCAGACTCAGCCAATCCACTCGCTTTAGCTGTTTTGAAACGATAGTTAGTGACCACACTGCTTTTCACCCTTTTCTCACTTTGGTAAGAAAAGAACCTAAAGCAGGCATGGTCAGGCGAGAGGATGTCAACCAGATTGTGTCACCGATGGCCGAACCAGTGAATGGTTGGAGGCGGTACGTCTGAAGTCCAATTATCATAAGGTAATTCAATAAGTGAGAGTTTTTTGTATTATGTATATGTATCATGTTCATTCATCTTATATATATTCATGCTCATTCCCAGGCTAATACATGGAATATGCAGGGAGTAGTTAACCCTCTTGGCATATTTGTGTTTTCAGGCGAGATACATGTTCGTTAGTTCTCTCCCTTTTCTTAGGAGGAAAAAGGGGGGGGGGCTGCGACGCGAATGTGATTCGGTTCCGTGAACTTGACGGTCCTTTTAGGTCTCCGTTTGTCAAGTTTGAAGTCTAAAATCTTTCTCCAAGGGGCAAAATTAGCATTTATGGCTTGCCCCTTCCCACCAGGTTACTGATCAAATCTGGTGTATATCAGAAGTAACAGAATGGTGAGTATTGATCGAAGGAGAATGCAGGAAATGTCAATTTCCCTTTCTCCGAGATCTAACAATACTCACCATTCTGTTACGGACCCAGCCTCCCAGCCCCACGGAGGCAAGCCATAGTTTTCTCTTGTTTGGTGGCTATGCAAACAATATGAGCTCTATGGTAAACGGGTACTCGGCAGTTGGGAGCCGAGTACCCGGTTCCCAGGAGTCGGTAAAGCTTTCTAAGTCTATAATCCTAGAGCCGCTGTCAGGGCCAGCTGTATATCAGAAGTAACAGAATGGTGAGTATTGTTAGATCTCGGAGAAAGGGAAATTGACATTTCCTGCATTCTGTTTTCTTGTTATAATTCTCAACTCTGTAGTGTTCTACTTATTGTTGATGGCCTTTCTGTTTGAAATGCCTATGATGCAGGTGAGCGATACAGGCCCCTTGGGCCTCTTGTTTAGTTGAGGGGTGCAAGCTGTATTATGTGGAGGTGGGGCACCGGTTTCAACATAATTCAACACTGTCGTCTCTTAAGCTACTTGCTGGTTTAGTCGACGCCGCATTATTTTAGCGGTCCTTCCTGAGGAGCCTAGGCCAACCTTTAGTTGTTATGTCCAGACATATATGAGTGTACGCCTCAAACAGCTTATGCCTATTTAACTTTAGGGGAGGATGCCCTCCTGGCGGATAAGCCTGGGTAGCCATCTCGGCACGTACCCATTGAACTACTCCCTCAGGCTGAAGGCGCGTACATGTTTCCAGTCGACGAGTCCAGAGCCGATGAGCGACTCCTAACCACATGTCAACGCAACCATGAGTAACAAGACATGGACAGATATAGGAACACACAAAAGCATTGAGCAAGCAATGTATCTAGTTACGGCGCAGCCTGAAGGCATTGGCGACCTTCCTAGAGGGCGTGGAGAGCTGATTGGCTTCTGCCAGTCACCATGGAGTTTATCCGTTTTCAACCCACGCCAAGCGTGGCGAGAGTGACCCATATAAGATTTGCTCCCTGGAGCTAACATTTAGCTGCATTTAGAGTTATGTAACAGCCCTGACCTCCCTACTATAATTAACATTAGCGCAGTGAATCCTACTTTGGCTTAAAGACTAGCTACGGGTACTGGTGAAGGTACAAGGGAAGTGTGTGTGAAGCATCGCCGTTTTGATTCTCACCGTCGAGAAACCTCTGCAATTTCCCGGGTCGGCGCTAACCAAACCGGTGGAGGGGACTACCAGACAATTAGTTGGTCAGAGGCCGGAGAGTCAAAGCAAGAGACAGCTGCTCTAGGAATTTATACGGCCATACAGTTGGTGGCCAGTTACATGTATGGAAACGCCAGTCTGCTTGTGTAACGGAGCAGCAGTACTGGATCAGAGGCTTTACAGTAAACAGCGCTCCATTATTCGAGCAGTCGTCCCTATCTACTCTATCCTACAATGTACCAAAATATCTGAGCTTAATACTAGTTAGGATTAGTCGCCGTATTGGGGTGGCACGAGAGATGACTAGTGAAAAAGTGTTGCCGTATTTTAAGAGAGTAAATGTTGTACCGGTAATTGGTGAAGCTGTTTAGTATACAGTTTAGCGTCTGCTCGCTTAAAGACTATATAAATAACTATTTAACCTAACGAAAAAGTAATAATCAAAAAGAAGTAAAGTATCGAAAAACGTATTACAATGCTATACAATACAATAAGGTCAGACTGACCTACAGCACTTACTTGTAATCAGCGCTACAGAAGATAAGATAACTATATTGGGCTAAAAATGAGCGCCTATTAGTCATCAGCGCAATGTTTGTTCTTACCGCATTCACAGTCTAGTTGGCGCCTTTTAGTCATCAGCGCAATGTTTGTTCTTACAGCATTCACAGTCTAGTTGGCGCCTGTTAGTCATCAGCGCATGTTGGCGTCCGTTTTCGAGGTTCTCTGGAATCGATGCAGTATTCGAAGTTATGGGCGCTTCATAGTCACTGGCACCAAATTAATAATACAAGTAATAGCGGTTAATTTACGGCTAGGTAATAGCACACAAAACTTGTGCTTTAAGAAGATGCCTCCATTTGATGGCACAAGATGATCCGCGTCACTTAGCTCATTGGCGACGCTGAAGGCCATGTTAGCAGACAGAAACGAAAGTTCAAAACATAATGATGCACTAGATATGCGCTTTTTCTAGTCTCCACTGGTTGGTGTGGTGCGGCAGGATCGGCGAGACATCAGTATAGGCGAATCGTTTCACATACTAGTTTTGTATGTTACAGGCCGAAAACGGCGACCCGACTTAGAAGTTCCCCGAAGTTGGCAGATGGGAAACCTTTTAATTCAGGTTATTAGCCCCAGTTGATGCGGGGCTGCAAAGATTGAGCCGGAGTTTGCGGTGTGTGTTGTGTATCCGAAACAAGAACAGGAACTGATATAAGCTGCGTTGGTGTAGATTGCTAGAACAACGAGCTCTACGCAGTATGTACGGATAATGTTCCTTGCTCCAGACGATCCGCGGTCCGACTGAGGAATATTGTCGGAGCAAGTCCTTTTATTCTGTATGGTGACCAACCAGCGTCACCACAGCAGAGCTCAACCAATCAGCACTTCATAGGGAGATAGCATATGACGATTATGCGTCTGTGATGTCACGCTACCCACACATGCGTGATGGCGATCTAAACCAACGTTAGAAAATTATTCAGACCAATTTCCTTTCACTTATATCTCGGCCAATACTGAACCGATTTCAAATCTGTAACGAGTTTCACGTTTCCCAATGAATCCTGGTGTCGATTCACACAAAGATGAATGGAAAGGGTTCCATATCAAGGATTCCATAAATTACTGATAATTATATCATAGGAATGCCATACCCTCAGCACAGCGTTGGTGAGCTATCTCCTACTGGCGCGCGTGCACGCGCAGTGTTTCTACGGACTCTATTATTTTGAGCTCTCAATATGTTGCCTCTACGTACTGATGTATAGAACCAACGGAGGCATTGCTCGGAGCAACTCAGACCAGGCCGTTTTTTACTCTGCTAACCTGGGTCGGTTTTTACCCGACTGAGCGGTCCGCTCTACAGAAGCTTGTCCACGTTGTCCCGAGCAGATGTGCCAATTTTGTGGCCAAAGGCTGAAACGCAACAGCTTTCAGCAACATTGTTTTCAAAATAGACATGTTTAAAGCGTTTTTCAATAACTAATGGAACATTCTTTTCCGAACTTGGTTTCATTTATATCTGTAGGGTCTCGAAGATGTATGCCAGTTTTAGGGTAGAAAGTAAGACGCAACAGCTTTCAGCAACATCATTTCCGAAATAGACAGTTTTGACCTTACTGGGCCCCGACTGAAAAATATATCAATGGCACAGGTATTAGACAAATTTGTCCTTGTTTTAATGCTATAACCGTTATTCCAATGAAAAAATCTAAAAAATGTAGAGATGATTATTTAGGCTCACAAAGGGCCAGGTGAACTCGATGGCGACTGCCCGCCATCCGTCAACCTTTGCTTTAAAACGCCACTCTTTAACCGATTACCACATTTTAACAAAATTTTAATCATATGATCCTATGTATCTTACTCGACTCCAGAACTTCCATTCAGAATTTTGATTCGTCAATTTTTTGGGTCAAAACCTTAGATTTTATTCGAAATTTACTGGAAATTCTCAAATTGCTTAGAACTCCTTACAATTTTGACCGATTTCAACCAAGTTAGGCTGAATGGATCCTATCGTCATAGGTTCTAGAACATCCATTCAGAATTTTTATTCATCAATTTTTTGGTTCATATTTTCAGATTTTACTTTTAAAATCTACCGGAAATTGTCAAATGTTGACCCGTTACCATGGATATAGTACATTGCAGTAAATTCCATATGATTCACAATATGTGGTTGAACATTTTGAAACAAATTTAACTGCCTTTGACCTAGATATTGATTCTTGGATGTCACGATAATTCCCTACCGTAATGATTGATGGTAGCCAGAACATTAGTGTTAGTAGATGCTATATATATGTACATGTACTTTTCTTTTCAGTTCTGTCGCTATGCTGCCCTTATCTCCGGAATTGCTTATGGGTCCTTTAGATTAGGTATGTACAAGTAAATTACGTTTAGTTTTACAATTTACACACATTAAGTTGCTGTCATGACTTCGTTTCAGCAAAATCTGTCCATATTTGAAAACAAAGATATTGTAAAATTGTTTTGACCAGACCAGACCATTTAAAGTTTTGTACTTGCACTAAGAATTTTTTCCGCAGATATATATTATAGCTATAGCCGAATTGTCATTTTTTTCATCCAGAAGTGTCAAAAACATGTCCATATTTGCCAGAGTTATCTTCATTGAAAGACTTCAAAAATTGTCACACTTCATCTCCGTGCCAGACATGCCAGATCTCAGTTTCAAAGCTACACTTGCAATGGATGAATCCAGTTTTAGCTTAGGCTTGCACAATTATTTGATTAATCGCGATCATTGTTTGAAATATGATCGTGGATGATCACAAAACTAAATAATCGAAGATTTTCAATCACCAAAGTTGTCTTTCAAAATGTAAAGTACTGTGCACAGTACATTGCCTATTAGTAGTGTAGGCTTCTATGAGGACAAGAGGTGTTCAATTTCCAAACCAACATCTCTGAGAAACCCATTCTCTAAAATGGTTTAAATTTTAAACTGATAGACAATATCAGAAAATTTTACCATTTCCTGGTACAAATTATTGCTGCCAGCAATGACTGTTTAATGTACACCTCAAAATCATCGCGGAAGTGAAATTATTAAATAGGACTGCCTAAATATTGCGTATCTTTTAATAAAGATTGTTTAATGCATCAAAATTAATGCAAAATTTTACATAAAACGTCGTCGTGAAAAAGTATAAATCACGTGATATTAGGAATTCGATACGGTTAAATCAAATTATTATCCCCAGATTTAAAAAACACGTCGGCGATATTGTAATCACCTCCGTCTGTCTTTGTCCGTCATGCTATCTCCTCCCAAACCATTGGGCGGAATTACATCAAATTTTGTATGTGGGTTACATATATGATTCCGCTTTGCAAGACGATATTTAGATTTGGGTCTGACCCCCACCACCCCCCCCCCCCCCCCAGGGGTGGGGGTGTTGGCGTGGCAAGGGTCAAAAGGTCAAATCAGTTATAACGCAACTCCTCTGAAATCGTTAGACGGAACTCAAATAAATTTGATATCTGAGTTACTCATATGATTGCGGAGTGCAAGAGGCCATTTAGATTTGTTTCTGCCCCCTGGGGGGGTGGGGTAGGGGTCAAAAGGTCAAATCTTAACCTGCGGAAATTGATTGTAACGCATCTCCTCCGAAACCTTTGGACAAAATTCAACCAAACATTTGCCCCCCCCCCCCCCCCGGTGGTGGTTAAAAGGTAAAAAAATTTATTGTAATACCACTCCTCTGTCACTGTTGGCCAGAATTCAACCAAATTTAGTATGTCTGTTACCCATATCAATGTGGAGTATATAAGCACATTTACATTTGGCCCCACCCCAGGGGTTGGGGGATGGGGTCAAAAGGTCATGAAATTGATTGTAATGCAACTCCTCTGAAATCATTAGACGGAACTCAACCAAATTTGATATCTGAGTTACTCCTATGTTTGCGGAATGCAAGAGGCCGTTTAGATTTGGTTCTGTCCCCAGGGGCGGGAGAGGGGTCAAAAGGTAAAATATTACGGAACTCCACCAAATTTGGTATGTGAGTTACCCATATCAATGTGAAGTGGATGAGCACATTTACATTTGGCCCCGCCCCCCCCCCCCCCCCCAGGGGTGGGGGATGGGGTCAAAAGATCATGAAATTGATTGTAATACAACTCCTCTGACACTGCTGGATGGAATTCAACCAAGTTTGGTATGTGAGTTACCCATATGATCGTGGAGTGCAAAATGACATTTACATTTGGCTCCACCCCAGGGGGTGGGTTGTGGTGTGTCAAAAGTTCAAAGCGGTGAACGTGGGGATTTGCGATGACGCGTCATCGACCGATCAATCTAGTTGTGCTTTAAATCGGATCCGAATAATGGTTACCCGTTTGATAACAAGGAATGTTTATAGATCAATGCAATCTAACCCTCCCGTTAGTGCCATGCACCTCCAATCACAAAAGAGGTTTAATTTGGCTCGCCAACATAAGAAGTGATCTACCGTCTTTTAATTCTCGGGCGTTCAAGCAAATTTTGTCTCACGTTTTATTCGTTTGGACTGTTTGCCAGATTTGTATCGATATTGTTTTCGTAAATGTTATTCTAATTGTTTCTAATGGCATAGATTAACTGAGATTTCTGATCTCCACTTACTATTTGGCAATTAGACTGGAGGGTATTTAGTGGTCTGGTCAACGATACCAATTTTTATTCGTTTAGCGTTATAATGTTAACAATTCTCGTTCAAAGTAGGGCTTGTAGGTCTTTTCATATATTACCAATACTAGCGGTTGAACTAGGCGAAATATTCCCTGTTACATAGTTATTTGTGTTGAATAAAACTGTTTTCAAGTTCCCCCACCCTAGCCCACAATGACCTGTATGTCAAAAGTTTTGGTAAATCAGTTAAAAGCCTATACCTGATTAACCACTTGGCAGATTTCAATCAATCTCAACTGGACAGACCTTAGGTCTGTAGGTTTCAGAACATATATATAGAATTTTGATTGGTTGATTCTTTTGGTGGGCATCTTGGGTTTTCCGAAAATTATCCATCATGTCTTTAAATGCAAATGGTTTAAATGCTATTGATCTAGGTGAGCGCCACAGGCCCTTGGGCCTCTTGTTTTTATAGAGATCCATCAGTGAATGGATTAAAGAAGTGATCAAGTTTGAGCTTACAAACTTTGGGTTAGTGAAATTTGCTGCAGGATAGTAAAATCAGTGATGCCCTATCGTCTGGGTTAGCAGAAAAAATCCTTAAAATATACGCCTGGTTCATCATCAGCCAGTTGAGCATTACAATGATCCTTTGGCATTGTTATATTGCAGGATATTTGCAGAGAAAGGAGGTTGGTATCCAGGATCACGAAAACAAAATCCGCACCATACGCGACACTCGAATAACGCGAGAGAAAGAAACAGCTATGAATAGTGAGTGTAGAATCTTTTATGTCTAACTACGCTTTGGGTCCCATCCAATGGATAGATGGAATCTTGGTATTGTTGTTTTCCAAAGACCCCTACCTAGATAATTTCTAAATTTTCCATAGAATACATGTATTTCTTTCATCATAGACACATGTAATAAATATGCTCCATCCAGTCTGTAAAGTATCAATTTGGCTAACTCACATATGGCTGACAGTAGTTTGTGTAATAAATCATATGAGTGGTTAGAAAAAAGGTCACAGGGTCACTTAGTGCATACCAGAATACACACTTTCGTCGATAGCTCTGCAATGGAAGAAGGTACGTGTAGAATCAACCAAATTGTTGACACACATTCATATTGTGATTGGCTAGTAGGAAAAGTTAGCTTCAGGCATGCCAGGTCAAAGGTTCAAATTTCTAGGTCATTGACCCATTAAGTGTATCTCAAAATACGCATTTTTAGCCATAGATCGGGAACGCAAGTAGGTAGAATCACCACCAAGTTTGGCACCTCAATTCATATTATAGTTATATAGATGGCTAGAAGTTGAATGAGTTTCAAGACAAAGCATCACATATCTAGGTCACAGGGTCACAAAGTGCATAATGGAATACACATTTTTGATCATTAAGCTCTGGAATGCAAGCAGGTAAAATCACCAGATTGAGCACACACTTTCATATTACGACAGTTTATGATTGCTATGCGTTTGAGGCTAACGAATCAACTATCTAGGTCATGGGGTCACTTAGTGCATTGTTAAAACAGAGCGCAAAGGCGTGAGTCAGCATCACCCTCGAGTGCATTCTTGTTGTTGTTCCCCTACTCCTCATCCTCTGAGATGTGGCCATTTTGTTTCTTTTTACTACTACTCATTCAGTTCTCATCCAATCTCACTGAAACTTCACACACTTAGTCTATGGATATGTACCGATATCACTCGACTACAGAGCCTGAATTTCGATTCACTCCCCTGCTGTGTTTTAGTAGGCCGCCCACCCGTAAATTTTAAAATCACTCCATTAATAATGAATGTAATTTGATAAAACTTGAGAGGGATATTCTGTGGATAACTCTTGACATCAATGCGGAGGCCAGGAACACAATTTTCAATTCACTGCCCTGCTGGTCTTTAGTAGGGCACCCCCACCCTTAATTTTTAAATCACTACTCACACAATTTTAGATTCACTGCGGTTTTTAGAAGGATGGCCGGCCACCCGTAAATGTTAAAATGACTTCCTCCATTACTGACATGATTGATGAATGGATCTTGATCAAACTTAAATGGTGTTTTATGCCACTCTCGACATAATAACAGAGCCTGATTTTCAATTCACTTACCTACTGGGTTTTAGAAGGATGACCCGCCGTTAAATCGCTACTCCATTTTTGACGAAGAAATTTTGATAAAACACGAGTTCTAGTTGGAACTAGCTTTTTTCTAGTTTTAAGTTAGCATTGGAATGACTGTCTTGGTTATCAATAAATAAAAACTTGAATTTATGTAATAATGAACCTATTCTTTTCTTTTCAGTTGAAATGGGCCAGCTTGCAGTTGAAATAGGAATTAAGGCGAAATCAACGTAATAAAGATGGACCTTAAACAGTGTAGAGTAGAATAACAGTTTAATATTTAGAATTTCTGATGTTCTTACCATCATGTTTTTGTATTTAAAATGGTATGGCTGTTGTGTGAAGCCATTCACTGTATATAGACAGGTTATACAAGTACATTAATGTGGAGAAATTGTTTTGTTTGTTGCGCTTTCCTCCCACAATAGGAAACCTAATTGTTGATCATTCTGTAAGAAACATTTGCATTTTTTTCAATGAATTCATCTTGGCTATGTTCGATGTGTAGCTTGCCGAGTTCTCATTTAGCCTTACCGTTCTGATGCCAATATTCTACTTTTTACTGTGTCAATAGTAAAGAAACTGGTGTACGTTTTTCAACAATTTTGGTGGAAGATCTTCCACCAAATTTGCTGGAAAATGTACACCACTATCTTTTAATTTAATTTGAAATAATTTAATTTTGACATCTGAGTGTTAACAATTAAAGCTTAACTGCCATCTTAACCCTTTAACTCTCAAGCCGGCCAAAAATGTCTTCAGCCATGTCTGCAGTGGTCTTGAGAAATATCCATTTGCAGACCAAGAGAAGACTCTTAGAAAATTTATCACAGGAATGACTGGTTCGCTAACTGAGCCAGTCATTCCGGTGGTAAATTTTCAAAAGGATTCTTTTGGTCTCCAAAGGGATATTTTCTATGAGAAAATTTGGGACTTTTCGAGCAAATTTGATGGTTAAAGGGCTAAGATATGTAATGACCAGTATTGAGTAATATCCTGGTAGCAATGTATGTCCAGAATTTGTGACTACACAAGTCATTCAGATGTTTTACCCTGGTATACAGTACATCTCATAAATAAGTTTATACATGTATGTTTTCAAAACAAAAACAGAAATACTACAATGTAGTTAGTAAAAAATGTTGTGTATGTAATAATAGCCTGTGAGTATTGAAAGGACATGCAATTTTGAGCTGAACAAGAGCAATTAGAGGCGGCAGACACTCGCCTTCCCATTTTTATGAAGGAAATTTCATCACGTACATGTACATGTACATCAAGAAATTCTTGTCACTGCAACTCCTTCGGTTTGAGTTGTTTGAAACTTGACTTGATGATTGTACACCATACAAAGATGTGCCAAATGGTAAAAATATTTTCATCAGTCCAACCTGTCTGTCTGTACATCTGATCCATACATCTGTGTCTTCACGAATCTTGTCGCTGCAACTCATACCATTTTGAGAGATTTGTTTGAAACTTGGAATGATGATTCTTCACACAAACATGTGCTAACGGTAAAAAGAATTTCATCAGCCTATGTTCTCCATCTGTAGTTGTCTACAAATTCCCAAAGAACTTGTGGCTGCAACTCCACCTACAGTTTGAGAATTGTTTGAAACTTGACCGAATGATTGTACATCACCCAAAAATGTGCCACAGGTTTAAAACATTTTTCATCTGTCCATCCTGACTGCCCACACATGTATGTACCTACATCCCCAAAAATCTTGTCACTGCAACTCCTACAGTTTGAGAGAGAATTGCTTGAAGCTTGACTATCAGTTTATCCTGCATTTCGATATGTCCATCTGTGCTGTACATCCACAAAAGGTAGTCGCTGCAACTCCTACAGTTTAAGAGAGAATTAAATGATATCACCCAAAGATATGCATAATTTTAGTCTTTTGCATTCGTCATGCATAACTGAATGGGTGGAGGAGGGGATCTTATCCTAACTTCTACAGTTTGAGAGTGAATTGGATGGAACTTGACAGGTGCCATCCAAAGATTTGCCTAATGTTAAGTTTTAGCATCAGTCATGCATGACTGATTTGCATTGGTCTATTAGAATAACCTGATCAATCAATCAAATTAATACTCAGCAGATGCCAAAACCTATACATCAACACTTTCATTGCAACTAATAAAAGCCTAAATCTCTGATGGGGTCGTGAAGCGTTTAAAGAGGTGTCATTGTGAAAATTGTGTCATCAAAGATGATCACCAGACAAATCAGGTTCTCTTGAACAGATTTGCTTCATCTATTGTCATAGATGAAGTTTCACATCAATCAGCACAGCCGTTTTGATGGAGATCTCTAAATGTGTTTCTAAAAATAACAAAATCCACCGCCATTGAGGAATCCAGTTTATCAATCAATCATATGATGTCATAATCAACAATGTCACATGTAGGCCAACGTCATAATCAAGAATGACATGAAGGACATGAGATAGTCCATCATAAATGCTTAATAGTCTGTCAAGTTCTACGAATTGTATGTCTACTATTTAGTAACCATTCTGTTAGGCTTGCACGATTTTTCGATTTAATCGTGAAGTTTGATTTATTTTTAAAATCGCAATTTTTACGATGTAATTGAGGAAAGATCGGAAAATCGTCAAAAATTTCATGTTTTAAAAAAATCTGAAGTGTGTACTTTTCCGTCGCATTATATCAGTACATGAGTACAATTATAATCGATTCACGCCTGTGTTCATTGTGTGTATATCCCGCCGTGCCATGCACGTGTCAAATAATTACTAATCACAACACAAAGCGCTACAATAAACAAGCTAACAATAGCGAGGTAACACCTTTGTCATTGAGAAAACCAGCTAGTTACTCCGTCGAATCGCCATATAATTTTCTCTTTCGCTGCAGACACTGAATCTGTTGTGAAATGTCAAGTATATACAGTTTCAGAGTGTTAGGCAATCGGTGAACATAATTGTGTTTAATTCTAGAGTTAGCAATTTCAGACGGTCTAATAATTTTTCCTTTTTGATTCGGTTGTCAAAAAAAACCCGATTTAATTTAAAGAAAACAAATTTTCTTTAAATTAAAGCAAATAAAGCAACAGCATTCCAGATTGTTTGATTTTGAACTGTGCGTTCTTAAATGTAAATCATGCATTCTGAAAGCAACTATAAACCGCACTATAGGACGAGTACGCCGTTCAAAGCTACCGTCCTATGTATGTGAATTGCGCAGTATCACCCGCGGTACTAATATTAGCGTCTTCGCGTTACTCCGGTAATGACCTAAACTCGTCCTGCAAAGGGAGGCTATAAGCGGAAGCATCATGTAATTTATATTTTTTTCTCGGCGACATTTTTATCTCAAATTTTGATGAATTAAATAATGTATATTAAACTATGCGCAATATTTAGGCGGTCCCAATTAATAATTTCACTCCAGCGATGATGGATATAAGATATACATTAAGCGTAGACGTAGGATGGTAAGAATTCGTCGCATGAACATGTGTTCTAATTTCATACTATTTTTGTATCATTTATTTATTATTTATTTTTATTTAAACTCTAGAAACAAGTCACGTTAACCCGGTTTATACTTTTGGGAATTTGGACCTACGATTTAATCGAAGGTCGCGGGGTTTTTCATAAAATTGATCGCGATGTTTCAAGCCAAAAATCGCGCAAGCCTACATTCTGTTGAACATAACTAATTTGACTTGGTGCTAGTGCTGCCATAGGCAGCAACAGCACCCAGTCAAATTACTTTCAAAATATTCAACAGCTATATATGTATAGTTTTCTGGAAATTTAAATTCAGAGAGTGCGGGGATCGATTGATCCCAGCATGGTCAACTCTTGGATTGAGCTTAGCTAGAGATGAGCTGGGCATAGATGAAACTGGATTCCTCCATTAAAGAGACCAATTGATCAGCTTTATTTGAACAAGCATTGGTGGTCTTTATGAGCAGAGGATCCTTCCTGCCAGTTGGTTGAAATCACATGACTAGTTTTTGAGAACGTGATGCATGTGATTAGTTCCTGGATCAAAAGTTACCCGATGACACATTATTTACGATTTTTATCATTTAAAAGTAAGACGACTACCAACTAAATAGACAAAATCAGCTTCCTTTAAATAAACAACTTCTAGGTGAAATCAGAAGAATGGTTCTTGAGAAGAGAACATGCATGCTATTAGCTTCTGCTATACAAGGGATTCCATGATAACACATTTACGATAAATCTTTACAGAGGCCATTTGCTAAGATGATAGCTTCGGTGCTGTGTCATCACACATGATGAGCTAACACATTCGCCCAGTACCACTATGATGTCATGACTAATTTGTCCCCTATCAAACTATCATTTATAACTTCGCCTGTGCCAGCATGTTTTAAATCATTCATGGGAGTGCCGTGTGTTGTCATTGGGTTGAGTAGTTCAGCTAAGCTGCAGCTTTCTTCAGCACACGATATCTTGTCACGAATGACTAAAAATATGAAATGCAATATATACACCTGTGCAAAAGTTAAGCACCAGCAAAAACAATAGAACGTAGAAACATGATGGTACAACTAGGCTGCCATACTTTTTGTCCCCGCGTTAGCTGACATAATTCCAAGTACGAAATGCACATGCATGCATGACTTCACGCCGCTTGATGTCCGTGCGTGGCGGGAAACAGCACACGTGTTCAGTTATGTAAAAGTCCAGTTTGAGGTGTAGAACATTACATACAGATTTAGGCGACAAGATTAGGAATTTTGTGTTCATGACCGTGGTTTATTTGTAGAGAGAGAATTAGCTCTTGATTGTGAACCGCTATGGCAAGACGAAGGTTAAGTGATCGTGTGAAATGGCAAATCATAGGCATGCATACCACTGGTATGTCATGCAGAGAGATTGGCAGACAGCTGAACATTAACCATACTGTAATCAGTCGTTTGATTGCAAAACATGGGCAAACTAACGAGGTGAAGGACAGGCCTAGATCTGGAAGACCGAAGAAGACTACTGCCCGTGATGATCGAGCCCTAGTACGCCTTGTTAGGAGATCTCCATTCACCAACAGCAGAGTGCTCAGCCAGCAATGGGAAACGCGCAATAGAGTGTCAATGTCTACCGTCAAAAGGAGACTGTATGCTGCTGGCATGAAAGCTAGGAGACCTGTCAGACGTCCTCTCCTCACTGCACACCACAAAGAGGAGCGTCTGAGGTGGTGCAACGAAAGAAGACACTGGAACGAGATCCTGGAGATGGGTACACTGGTCCGATGAAAGTCGGTTCCTGCTTCATGCCACAGATGGTCGAACTCGTGTATGGAGGTCCAGACGCACGGCGTACGACCAACGTAACATCATGGAAGAAGTTCCATTTGGTGGAGGTTCCGTTATGATATGGGGGTGCATCTCATTTGATTGTAAGCTGGATCTGTTGACTGTACCTGGAACACTAAATGGACAAAGATATCAAGATTCCATACTGGATAGAGTTGTGGTCCCTCATTTTGTAAATCGTGCACCTGGAACCCACCCTATATTCATGGATGACAACGCCCGACCACATCGTGCTAGAGCTGTGCATGAATACCTCCACCAGAATGCCATCGAAACCCTACCATGGCCAGCAAGGAGCCCTGACATGAACCATATTGAGCATATCTGGGACATTCTGGGAAACATGGTGAGAAGGAGGGATCCTCCTGTGCAGAACCTACAGGAATTAACAGACGCACTCCATCTTGAATGGCAACGAATACCACAATGGCGTATCAGTCGGTTGGTGACCAGCATGAGACGTCGTGTCCAGGCCGTCATCCAGGCACAAGGTGGATATACTCGGTATTAATAATGAGAGTCTCAAACTCGTGCACAGATGTTAAACTTCGTTTTCAGACACCATTAATGACAATCTAGCCACGTGTGTCAACTGTAGGGCAATAGTTGTCAGTTGTGTCAACGTAACCATATTCAGGCCTCGTTTTCAAGTTCAAACAAAAACATACAGTGTTTCCCCACCATCATAATCAGCATTCCTCTAGTTGCATTATTACCTCTTGCACTAAGATGGATGGGTACATAAATGTTTATGCTATTGCTTTCTTCATAGCACATGAATATACCCTCGCATGTGCGTAAAAATAGGGTGGTGCTTAACTTTTGCACAGGTGTATATGTTATCCTCAGAGTTATTAGTGGTAAAAAACTTGTCGATATTCGCAGCACAAAGATCTATTAGCTTAGTCAACGGTTCTCTTGCCTGTTTGCTCAGCTGATAACTCCCATTTGCCATGTGAATTAGCGACTCCGGTGAAGCAGTTTTGTGAAAACCAAAATCAACTAATCAGGTTCTATTGTACAAACTTGTTTAAACTATTGGCCTGGCTCATGTTTCTAGAGTTTTCAAATAGTTTCAGAGATGCTCTTTAAAGGAGTTTTAAATATAGTGAAAAATCAAACATGGTCACAGACCAATCAGCTTTGTATGAAAATTTTTTGATCTCGATGACCTAAGGATGATTGCTGCCAAATTTAGCCAAGTTATCTTTTTGTCCTTGAATCCGATTCATAGACCTCTTCTCCATAAAGAAGATGGTGCTGTCCCTGTCCTGGATTCCCACATGGCCTGGTGTGACGATATACTGTCAGTGACATATGCATTCTTGCGCTACGTTCTCGGTTCAGTTGTCTCTAGGCCATTCATTAGTCTCCAATCGCATGTTTTGAGTAAACCAAACAGGAATGCTGCCCTTTAACTCTCAAATGTTCTTTAAAAATTTCAATTTTCTCATAGAAAATGTCCATTTGCAAACCAAGTGAAGATAGTTTTTGAAAATTTGCCATTGGAATGACTGGCTCGGTTATCACGCGTCATTCCAGTGATAAATTAAAAAAAAAAATTTCATGGTCTGCAAATGAACATTTCGTATTTTTGGCTGATATAAGTGTTAAAGAGTTAAAGATCATACATAGATTTTGCGTGTGAGAACTGGACATAATATTCATCCTATTTGGTCTACTCTTTGTGGCCCATTTCATCACGCTGGCATTTAAGATAATCTTCATTTCACTGTAGCTTATATCATTTTCAATCCATTGTATGCATCCCCCCCTTTCGAGCAGGTTCATCTGCGGTCTCGTTTCCAGTGTCCTGGACCCACTGTAGTATGGGTTTCTTGGTAACTTGTCAGAGTTCCATCAAAGGCTGCCATTTTATTTACCGTATCTCAATGTTGTGGAGGTTGTTCAGAGCTTGACATACTGAGATTGTATCACTGCCTATAACTACCTGGCTGTTTTTGGTTTTGAACAATTTCTGTTCATTCCAGGATAGCTTGCATTTCTGCTTTATAATATATGATTTTCCAATTGGAAATTGTTTGACCTGTAATCATGTCTATGCATCTTCTCCTCCCCTCCATCTTGTGCTCACTGCTTTGTAGTATTGCGTCACGGGGAACAAGACTTTACAGAAGCTATGGATTTGTATAGCAAATATGCCCTTGACAAAAAGATTATGTTTATACAATGCAACCTGCGTATCCTTGATGCTGTATAACTGTAACAGCTGGGCAGCTCCAAAAGTAGCTCTGGACAAACTTGATGCTTGCCACCGCAAACACCTACACACCATCAATTAACACCGATGGACGGACAGCATAATTTCCAACGATGCACTATACAAGATGTGTAATACATCGATGCTGTTCGTAAAAGTCGCCCAGCAAAGATGGTCCATGTGCTAAGGATGCCAGAAGACATACCAGCACAGAGAGCCTTGGAATTCGGCCTACTGCAAGCCAACAAATATAAAGCAAGGAGAGGACGTCATTGCATAAATCTGTTAAGCGTGCAACAAGGTGATCACAAATGAAGAATGGACCTGAGGAAGCTAAAGATTTTGGCTCAAGACAAGACAGCGGTCAAAAGCACAGGACTGATTGCAGCTGTAGGATGTTTCTACTACTACGGCTGCAGAATACAGTATTCATACATACATTACAGTTATTTAATGTTAACACATTCCCCTGGATGTAGTAAATTCTGGACGATATGCTGTCAAATATTTTGAAACTAATTTGACTCCTGGACATAGACATTGATTGTTGGATGTCATGGAATTTGTTAATGTTGGTCATTGAAACATAGAAAGGTTTACAAACAATGTATATATTCACATTCCAAGACTTCTCTGGATATTTTGCAGCCTACATTTCCAGAGTTGATTTCTGGAGCTGTTTAGCATTATGATCATCTTCACTTCACGAGAGTGATCCATTTCTAGTTATGAAATTTGTGAAGATTGCGATCCCTATACTGTCATGCTGTATCAAAGGGCTGGATCCACATCTCGGCCTCTTGTTAGAGGTCAAAGCAAGGTAAAATGGTGTTTTCTCCTGTGCAAGATTCTGTCCATTCACGGAGAGTGACTGTTTGTGGTTGTTTTAAGAAAACGGTTAGGACAGACATGAGGCATAAGCTCACTTGGTTAGTCTTGTCAGGTAAACAAACAAAATATTAAATAGCGATACCAAACACGGATCTGACAGATGGCGTATAAGACATCTTCATCCACTCTATAGATGGCAAAAAGCTGGGACAAGTTGAGTTCACATACATTGCCAGTTTCATCAGCAATGATAATGGAGCCCAGAACACCGAAGTACGGCTGAAGAAACCTTTTTGTGCATTCAGTCGACTTCGGCCAATCTTGAAGTCAAGGCAGTATAGGGACATAAAATCTGCTCATCTGTACATCTTTGCGGGATGGCTCATAACCATGAAGAATATGGCTAAAGTGGACGTATTCCACATTCCATACTGGATGTCATCACAGAATCGGTAACCTTTTCTGGCAAAAACAATGTTTCCAATAAAGACCGGTTAACTGGAGTAGGTTGCCTAACCTCACTCCTAGAGATCAAGAGATGCAGGCTTATATGGCGAGGCCAGATACTAAGGCCACAGTCCTAAACACACCACATATAGACCTAAACTAGCAAGGTAATGAGTCGCGTAACATTTGCACCTCTCGAGTGAGACGCATCTCGTTAAGTTCTTTCAATAGTAATGAGATGGGTCTCACATGAGGAGGTGCAAAAGTTATGTGAGCTCAAGTGAAAGATCAATTGTTATGGCCTTTAGTCTTTGTTGCAGGCTACGGAAATGCGAAATTCCTTTTAATGTAAGGATTATTCTGTTGAATATTTTGAAACTAATTTAACTGGGAGTTGTTGCCTGGAAATTGAGACAGAGAATTAAGACTTTTAAGAATTAAATGGTTAACTCATAAAATTAACGATAATTTTTTTAACTTGAATTTTATTTAATAAGCAGAAAATGAAAAATATCAGTCAAATTCAGAACAAGAAGTACCACCATTAGAAATTCATGCACATTTTAAATTTAAGCACTAATAAAAAATACAAAATATAAATAAATAAATACTGATTGAAGAACAAGAAATATCTGCATAAAATAATTGTAAATGTGTGAAAAAATAGAATCCTTAACAAGAATGGATGAAAGGCAGTTTAACACCCATTGTGTCAACTTCAACCTTTATTGGCCAAACTGGACAAAAGGGTGTCTAAATACACATGATGGATAATTTTCCGAAAATACAAGATGGCCACCAAAACCGTAACCAATCAAAGTTCTCCATTTGATATATTGAAGCCTTCCACCATAGGATTGTTCCACCCAAGTGTTGTTGAAATTGGGCTATTATCTCCGAGTAGCGTTTTAAATGTTTGTGGGAAAATTTTTTGACAATCCAAAATGTCGGCAAACAAATTGAAGCCAAATTTGATTAAAATTAACCAAGTGGTTTAAAGGAGATTCATTTTGACAATTTCCGAAAAAATTCTCTAAAACATAAGATTTTCACCCAGAAAATTGACTAAGCAAAATTCTGAATAGGTGTTCTGGAGTCTAGCACCCTGGAATACGTCCAGCCAAATTGTAGAAATCAACAAAGCGGTTACGGAGATGTGTTTTGACAATTTCCAACATTTTTCATACAATATTAGATTTTCACCCAAAAAATTAACCAATCAAAATTCTGAATAGAAGTTCTGTAGAGGGACCCTCTAGCCAAATTTGGTTGAAATTCTTCAAGCAGCTAATGAGAAACTCTGAATATAATTTCTAGTCTACCACCATAAGATACTTCCAGCCAAATTTGGCTCAAATCGGTCAAAGCGTTAATGGTGGACGACCGCCATGGCATAAGCTCACTTGGATATTCTAGCCAGGTGAGCTAATAATATTAACTATATGTCAGTGATGAGGACAGTATTCCGCAAGCATCTTATCGGGTGAAATGAGACAAGATCTAGAAGATAATCAAATCTGCTCCAGAGATATCTATCTAATCATGCCATTTGTCTCACACGGTAAAGATGGGTTAGCCCTTTTAAATCAATCTAATCAGTGAATGTACATTTGCCAACTTTCAATTTACCAGATTGTGATTTAATTAATTATAAAGTCATAAACTTGAGTGACAGATAGGTGCATCACTATATCTAAAGTGGTGTATGTATTCAAGTCATTACTTAGATCTTTATGTTTAAACCGTACAAAAATTAACTGCTTTGAAGCGATAACCGATATTCATTTTGGAAATAATGACAGCAAGAGCTTTAACCGTTTAACACTAATATCAGCCAAAAATGCCTTCTGCAGTGGTCTTGAGAAATGTCCATTTGCAGACCACGAAGACTATTTTTGAAAATTTACTACTGGAATGACTGGCTCGATAATCAAGCCAGTCATTCGTGGTAAATTTTCAAAAAACAGGCTTCTCTTGGTCTATAAATGGACATTTTCTGTGAGAAAATTGAAGGTTTTTTTTTAACAAATTCGATGCCAAAGGATTAATCACCAATCTGAAAATGTTCACAGGTCTTTCTTGTGTCAACATAATCAATTAATAGTCAAGTCTGCCAAATAAAGACATGCACTGTTGTCTTGAGGAATGTCCATTTGCAGGCCAAGAGATTATTTTAGAAAATTTATCACTGGTAACTGAGCCAGTCATTCCAGTAGTGAAATTATAAAAGCTAGTCTTCTCTTGGCCTGCAAATGGACACATGGTAAGCACAAGTATAGATTTTCTTGCTCGTTACCTCTGTGCTGCCAAAATGACCTCTGCGCAGTGGTCTCTATATTCTAACTAAGTTTACAAAACTAGTCTTCATTTGCTCTGCAAAAATTATAATTTTCTTGAAAAACCTTGACTATTTAACCGTCTCACGGCAAGCCGGCGGACAATAATTGCAATGAGAATAAAATCTTGACTTGCTGAATATTTTGAAAAGAATTTGACTGAAAGTTGTTGGTGGCTAAGCCACCAACAACTTTCAGTCAAATTCTTTTCAAAATATTTAGCTGGTCTAGTGATATAAAGCTTGGAATATCTCGTCTGCAAAAACTCGGCAGTTTAAACGGTTAATTGATATAAGTAGTATTTTGAGAGCATGTATGAATGGATATGCACTGCATGCTCCTGTGCTGTGTTCCCGTCACAATGTTTCTCAGTCGAACAAATCTCGCACTGGACTTGCGTCAATCTCTGCGTTGTGTTCTTTAATTTTATTGTTCACGTTCTCCAAGTGAGCGATGATGAATTTCTCCAAATCTGAAATTTGCAAAAAAGATGAAGCACCGAAATCAAATGATTGAAAGGGTTATAGGACTAGGCATAAACCCTAAAATTTGTTCAAGAAAATTTCAATTTTCTCAGAAAATAATAATAATAATAATAGTCCATTTGTAACGTGCCAAAATCCATGCGCAGCATGCTCTAAGGGCTTAGAAAGCGTATCTAGAATATTCTAGAAAAAATACAGATCAAGGTGTTGGATAACATTTTTGAAAGTAACATGTCTTGAGTCTAGATTTAAATGTGCTCAGGTTTGGGGATATTTTGATGTCCAAAGGCAATTTATTCCATAGGATGGGAGCTGAGTAAGAGAATGTTTTTTGGACATATGTATTCATTCGGAAATTAGGAATGTTGTTGTTTTTTGCTTTCTGATCTGAGTGAACGGCGGGGACTGTAAAGTACTAATAGTTCGGCGAGGTAGGCCGGTGCAGTACCTTCTAGGCATTTGTAAGTTAAGCAGAGAATTTTGAACTCGATACGTTTATCGACGGGTAGCCAGTGTAGATTACGGAGTATTGGAGTAATGTGATCGTATTTACTACATAGTGACACGATTCTTGCAGCTGTGTTTTGTATTGCTTGCAAACGACTGATGAGATTTTTTGGCGCACCGACGAGTAGGCTATTGCAATAGTCGACACGTGACATAACTGTCATTAGAACAAGTGTAGCGGTAGCTTCTCTTGTCAGATATTTTTTAATGTAGGCGATGTTGCGTAATTGCATAAAACATACTTTACACAGGTAGTTAACGTGATCTTTCATGCTTAAGTCGGTGTCCAAAATTACACCAAGATTTTTTACTTTATTAGAGATTGGAATTGAGCTATCTCCTACAGCAAGACTGGTTAGCTCAGCTTTGTCTCGTCTAAGTGATGGTCCTATTAACATGGCTTCAGTTTTCTCATCATTTAATTTAAGCATGTTTGTCGACATCCATGACTTTACATCAGCACAGCAGTCAGTGATTTGTTTTGTAGCTGTTGCTGTGTCGTGGGCTGTTGGTGGGAAGCTTGTCATGAGCTGCGTGTCATCAGCGTAAAAATGATGCTGTAAACTGTGATTATCAATAATCGATCCTAGTTGCTTAGTATAGAGAGTGAAAAGCACAGGCCCCAAGATAGAACCTTGTGGGACTCCGCATGTGAGTTCCATTTGGCTAGAACGTATACCATCTATATATATCCAGATTGGTATCTCTGTGACAAATAAGACTAGAATGTCCATTTGCAGAGTAAGAGAAAACTATTTTTGAAAATTTACCATGGGAATGACTGGCTCAGTTATCGAGCCAATCATTCCAGTGGTAAATTAAAAAAAAAAATCTCTTGCTCTGCAAATGGACATTTCTCAAGACGACTGCAGAAGCCGTTTTTAGCTGATATGAGTGTTAAAGGGCTAAAAGATTGCATTATACAAAACAACGCGATACCATTTTTCGATTGATTAAACAGAAGACATTTTTTACTACAAAATGGCTGCTGTTTTCAAGAAAATTTCCCATATATATTACTCGTAATTTATCTACGTACAGAATATCAAGGAATATGTCAGATCCTGTGACATATGGTTGCACATAGGATTCGTGTAATATTAGAAGGAATACTATGCCAAGCCATAGCAGCGATGTTGAATTTCAAAATAGCTGCCATTGTCAACATAGCCCCCAATAAAATGCACAGAATGTACCCATGCGAGTTTGCTTAGGGACTATTCATATTTCACAACTCCTATATCTTTTAAACAGATCACGGTACACTAGAATTTTAGACCACGCACACACACGCATGCGTGCGCGCGCATGCACACACAATCCCGCCCCCTCCTCCACATTTAGGGTCTACAAAGTCAGCACCATTTCGAGTGAATGCCTTTGTGCTGTTACTCTTTATTGCTCAATTTCTTGATTACTTTGGCAGTCTGCCATTGCAGTCTGAATGGCAAAGTAATTATTTGTTTGGAAAATGATTTCACAGCTGAAAACCAATTTATGGTTGAAAATTGTCTATACATAAAACACAATGCTTCAATTTTTGGTGCCCTGAATAACTTTGGCGCCCTGAAAAGCTGCCATGTTTGCACAGTCCTATGTTTGGCCCTGAGAACAATTTAGGAATCCATTTCTATCGACACCCTGCCAATTACTAGCTACGGTCCGCCCACTATGTACACATATTGGAATTGTTTTGAAACCTGAATTCCCTGAATCTAAGGTTAATAAGCTGTTAAATATTTTGAGACTAATTTGACTGGGGGCTGACGTCAGATATTCGGAGCGATGTATTTGATTATGATGATAGATACTTGAGCGACATATCAGATCCCTCAAGAGTTGAGACCAACATGCAAGATGGCTCATGGGTGTGCTAAAAGACATACCTGGATGCTTGTCCACACGCTCTCCACCCATACTGATAAACTGATGACCATTGTAAAACCAGCCTTCAGGTAGCGCATCCAGATGGTGTACATTCTGAAATACACAATCATACAGCTGTCATCTCATACAATGCATACTTCATACATACTCAGAAAATTTCATCTGAAACTAAATGGTTGGTAGAGATCCTTGAAAGTGCCTGAATTCAGGATTAGTGTTTGATACACATCACCCTTTAATGATTAAGATTGGTCAAAAAATTTTAATTTTTGGTTATGGAATAACATTTGCAGGCCATGAGACCGTTTGAAAATTCTTCAGCTATCGAACCAGATATTCTGATGAGAAATTGTCAAAAATAGTTTTCTCTGGGCTGTAAATGGACATTCAGCAAGATCATTACTGTGATTATGGTGAATGTCCAGATATATGCCAATAGAAGGACGACTACTTTTGAAAATTTATCACAAGACTGACTGTTTAGGTTATCGAGCCAGGCATTCCAGTAATACATTTTTTTTTAAATAGTCTCGTCAGGCCTGGCCTGTAAATGAACAATGCTCACAAGCGCTGCAGAGATGGCTTTTAGATGGCTTGACCATTTAGCATCAATCCTTTGAACACAAAAGACCAAATACAACAAGGGCTCCGCAAACAGCCCATAATACCCTATCATGATGACAAACCAATCAATGAGAGCTTTCAGAAGATAGCGATTTCTTCCCCAGACAGTCCAGTCATCCTATGATGTTTCATAGTGAAGCAATAAACAGTGGCAAATTTATATTGACTGGAAATGTCATTATCATCCACAAACCAATTTTCAAGATAGCCACCGATGGCTGGCCGCCATATTGTATTTTGCATCAGTGTCAATTTCAATAGGTTTCTTCCTCAAATCAAGACCAATGATCCTATGAAGTTTCAACGCAATCCGTTAAACGATAGCAGAATTATATTCCCGAATTGGAGTTATCCGCAAACCAATTTTCAAGATGGCTGCTGGTGGCCATAAAACCAATTTACAAGATAACCACCGATGGCTGGTGGTCATATTGAATTCGGATCATTGTCGACTTGGACAAGTTTCTTCCTCAGATCAAGTCCAGTCATCCTATGAAGTTTCAAAGCAATCCGATAAATGGTAGCAGAGTTATCGTCTGGAAATGGAATTATTGCCCAATTTTCAAGATGGCTGACAGCCAGATCGGATTTTGGATCATCGTTAGGTTTGATAGGTTTCATCCTCAGTCCAAGACCAGTCATCCTATGAAGTTTCAATGTGCTCCGCTACAGGATAACAGAGTTATCATGCAGAAAACATCCCCCCCCCCCCCCGCTCATAAATGCCATCACATAATAACGTGCAATTTCTTTTGCCGGGGTATAAACAAATCATTTACAATCCAATAATAATTTGCTGAATACAATGAATCTAATTTGGCTTCCCGTCTGGTCAAATTACTTTCAAAATATCCACCAACTTAGATACATGGTTGTCTTAAAATTGAGATTCCATGACATGTTCACACTTAATAAATACATAATAGAATACATAGTGTACTTTATTGAACTCTCATTCTATAAGAAAATACATTAAGATCTATAACACAGCAAATAGCTGTAAGATCCAGGATCATAAGCTTTTCATCAACATACAGAGCCAATGAAATAAATTATTAATTCCGGTCTTCTGGCATATCCTAGCTTTTCTCAGCATCAGTCACTATTTTTCTAGCAGGTGCTCTGCACAAATTTGTCTGATTAATAATAAGAATGGGGGTTGGTCTGGGGGCATCCCACCCTCTACCTAGCAGGTGAAGTAAAGACAGACAATACTGGTTTAGGTGAAATATGAGAAACCTTAATTTTAAAGACCCACATTCACACCAAAATGTTTGAAAGTAAATTGCTAAAATTTAATAAAATTAGTTTTAAATTGTATATACCTCAATGAAATGAAACGAAATAAATCTTGTTTAGTTGTGTAGTTGAATTAGGGATATATGTCTGTAATTCAATTTCACAACTTAAAGGATAACTAACCTCATCTCATGATATCTATACAGATGACCTAATAGGCCACTCATAAACTACGTTTGGAATTTTAAGCTTTTTATCATCCCATCAAAGAAAGATATTCAGGTTTTAGTAGCTAAATGTTAGTACATTTCTACAGCTCATGACGGCTGTCATGATTTACTTTTCAATCAATTAGAAAAAGCTTAGTGTGTCAGCCTCGGTATATGCGCTTAGTCATAGAGGTGCCACCTATAACTTGACATTGTGAAATAAAAGCAACCCTACAGTTAAGCTGTAGTTAAGCCATAGGCGGCAACAACTTCCAGTCAAATTAGTTTCAAAATATTCAACAAGCTGATTTTTACATAATAAAGAATGTAATGCATGCGCACATACATGACATCACACGCTATCGCTAAATGAAACAAAATGGTGGTGGTCACTGCTCAACATTTAGACGATATTACACAGCAGATAATTGTGATACAGATAACGCGACAGGATATGAATGATATGGAATCTATAAACCATAATCTATTGGTGCAACACAACATTTGAGATGAGATTAACATCCCTTTAAACTAAATGGACTGCGTCTGTCCTGCGTGTCGAGCACTTTTCTTTCTGTATATCACACATCATGTGTGGCAATGCTAAGAAATATGGAGCCCTTGATGAATCAAATGTATATGGATAAAAAGGGAGAGAAACCGCCCCTAAATAAAATAAGTCCAAACCACAAAAAGTATGGAAATAATTTGAAAATCAGTTTCATTATGATTTTGATTGCAATGATGATCTAGAACAAATCTCTAAAGCTTTATTGAGATTCCATGCAAAAATATTGAAAACATTTGAATACAGAATGCAATCATCATATGCTAAGCTTTATTCCATTTAATTTTATTGAATTACTTAAGTTAAGCCTCTAAAAGTATACAATTTTAACAATTATATTTTCAAGCATTCTTGTGTGAGTGTGGGCCTACAATGCGTGAGTAAATCATGGACACCGCATCACAGGTAATGATTAGAACAACACAATAGCATAAATGACAATACTGTAATCTATAGCAATCCTAGAAGCTAAAGTAAATATATTCTAACGTAATGAATGAATCCAATCTGTCACTCAAGGATTGATTTCATAATCAATTACATCACATATAGTTTGACATCGCAATCATAATTAGTCCATTACTTGTACGAATTGTATGTCTCTACCATTAATAACATTCTGTTGAATTTTTTTAACTAATCTGACTGGGCGCTGTTGCTGCTATAGGCAGCATGGCAGCAACAGCCTCCAGTCAAATTAGTTTCAAAATATTCAGTCGATTAGGTGTATACGTGCCACGAAATTGGAAATCTGGGAATTTAGGATTCAAAGTACATAAATCGATACCAACATGCGCAATGCATGGGCGGAGCTTAGCTATAGATGAGCTAAAACTGGATTTATCCATTATATAAATGTATACTGTAAATAAACAATTTATTAAGTGATAATTGTATTAAAGATTTCGACAAAAAGGATCCGCATATTATATCTACAACATCCCCATGGACTACATGTCAATCCTTCTCAAGGAACTACCTCAGTTCTTTGGCATAATGGTACCAGTTTCTATTCCTCTATGGAGAGGCAAAAATGATTGAAAGATTTACCCAAGTTTCCAGCGATTGCATGAATATCCATAAGGAGCCGCAAAGCCAGGACTCCTAACTTGGAAGTCTTAGAGCTTCTTGTCACACCACGACCTGTGAACGTTAGGCATCTCTATACCATGCATAAGTGTTCTTAATCCTTTCATGATGAAACCGGCCTCTGCAGTGGTCTTGAGGAATTTCCATTTGCCGGCCAAGAGAAGCATTTTTGAAATTGTACCACTGAAATGACTGGCTCGGTAACCGAGCCAGCCATTCCAGTGGTAAATTTTCCAAAATGCTCTTCTCTTGGCCTGAAAATAAACATTCAATAAGGAAATCGTTTGATTTTCTTGACCAAATTTAGACATTAAAGGGTTAACCTAGTTTGCTGATACAAACAAAAGTAACTCACATGTATTTCAGTGATCTGTTCCTTGCTCAGATCAGACCGATTGCAAATGTCTCTCTTCACTGGCATCTGAAATAGTAGCACAATATTTTGACCCTTTCACCGATGAATTCCCCCTATCTCATTTTCAACGCTACCATAAAGGAAAACTTGAATACTTTGAAATTAATTTGACTGCAAGCCGTTGCTGTCCTAGGCAGCAATGACTTCCATCAAATTAATTTCAAAATATTCAACAGAATTAATTTTATAGCGTAAAGAATATACTTTTTCAGGGATTTGTAGATGAAAGATTAAATGGCTAAATTTGGTCACGAAAACTAATTTTTTTCCCTGATAGGACGAACTAATTTCAAAATATAATTCAAGTTGTAAAACTAAACCGAAAACCAAAATAAGTTTTGTATAGGATCCAAGTGACCTTGACTTTTGACCTTGTGCCATCGATGTCATTGTCCTACATCCACTTGATATAGGTAAGCATTTGAACAGGCTCAAGTGCTGACAAGGTGAACAAATCCTGAAATATACTTTAATATATGGAGCTAAACCTATCAAAACCATGACCTATTACCTCGCTGCAATTGTGCTGCATTCAGATGATATAGGGAAAGATGTGTCCGAGTTTAATCCCAATAGGGTGAACCAATCCCGAGATATAAGCTAATACGTGGGGCCAAACCAGAAAACCTAACTTATCTAGAGTTTTTAGGAAGTCACAATGAGATTCACCTTTGACCTCATAACTTCAATGGCATATGTAAGGCTAATCCAAAAACCTAAATGGCAACCAATGACACTGAAAATGCTGCTGGACAAACAAGCAGACCCATAAACAGAACTCGTTGCCTTGTAGGGCGATAAATTCTAATTTCTGGCAATATACATGAATGAAAACAAAAAAAATATACCTTCCCAATCACTGCTTTCCCAAAGTTTCCCCGAAAGACGGCATCTCAAATTTAAAACAAATACAGGATTTATGTTGAATACTCATAATCATTTCAAACCTTTAAAAAACCAAAATCTCAATTTAAAAACTACTATAGAGCAAATCTGTTGATGATTTTGAACACAATTTGACTGTAAGATTCTCCACCCATAAGCAGCAAGAGCTCCATGTTGTTTATGGTCTGTAAAGGTTTAAAGGTTAATTTGACTTGAAGATGTATTTACACATAACTGATTCCAGTGAAATTAGATTCAATTTATCCAAAACAATATTCATAACATTTAGTGTTTCTCAATGTCATCTAAATTTTGGCAGTTCCAGGGACCCGACACCTAGAAACCTAGGGGTCCCACCCTGAAATCTGGAGGTTCCAAACTGACCTTTGAGATTTCTATGCAGTTTTTCTCATCCATGCTAAAATTAGAGTACCATGGGTGAACGGCTATGAATTATGGATGTCCCATGCAAGTATGTGTGTGTGTGTGTGCGTGCGTGCGTGTGTGCGTGCGTGTGTGTGTGTGTTTGTGCAAAAACCTATAAAACTAATTAATATTTAACAATTATGCAAGATTTTCAGCGGTTCCAGGCAACCCACTACCACAACGTTTGGCGGTCACCAGTTACATTTTGGGGGTCTATACCCTCAAAAGTATCCTTATGAGGAACGCTGATAACATTGTATGGTTAAAAAATAAGTCTATACAGTACAGCATGTTAACATAATCATAAACCAGCAATATTTATTTAGTTGTATTTCACACAAACTTTTATGGATCCGACTTTTAGACTTAACCAAGCAACTTCCTGTTACATTTCTAACGTGATTGACAGCAGTTCACAGCTCGTTTTGCACGTTTTCTTTGCGTGGATATACAACAATATCACGAGGATGGATAGGTTTAGGCAGTCTAGTTTAGTAATTCTCTTGAGGAGACATCTTATTAAATGGTCTAGAGGACAACAGAGAATTTCAGTTGGAATAGGATGAACAAAGAACCAGTTTCCGTGAGCGCTCACTCGGCATCAGTCATTCATCATCATCAAAATCATCTATATTAACATCCTCATGAGTACTATTTTTATTATCATTAGCTGACTGTTCGTCAATACTCGAGTCAATAGAAAGCTCCATATGCTCATTTAAATCTGACAATTCACATGAAAGTTTTGTTAAACGGCATTTGTGAACACGAATGTATGAACCTCCATGTCGTACAAAGACGACCACTCCGTCCTGACCGATCACAACACCTGGCCCTTTCCACTCATTGCTATCATCTCGCTTATAATAGACAATGTCTCCTGTAATATAGTTGTCATAATTTCTAGTTTGTTTCCGTAATGCCCTTCTAATTCTATCAGAAGTTTCAACTTCAATATATGCTTTTCTAGCCTCATGAAGACCAATTAAATGTTCAGTAACGCATTTACTTTCTGATGAACCTTCTAAAGCAGGCAAATCATCTATCAAAACTGATGGGAGATTGGGATTTTCACCATAGACTAATTGATGTGCACTAAAGCCATGCACATTACACAAACAATTTTTTGCATTCACTGACCATGCAAGTGCTGTTTGCCAATCCAGTGTAGTGTCATGTTTTACTTTCGAAAGAATTTCACTCAGAGTCCTATTGTGTCTCTCAAGAATCCCATTACTCCAGGGGCTGTACGCTGGTGTAGTCTTAACTGTTATATTAAAGTTCTCAGCCATATCGTGAAATTCTTTATTGTCAAACTCCCTACCATTGTCAGTAAGAACAAATCTGGGGAGCCCATGTACACTAATCCAAATTTGAATAAACTGTTTGACTATAATGTCTGACCGTTTACTAAAAATCACAACAGCAGCGCTATAACGTGTGAATAAATCAATAATATGTAAATACCACACATTTGACTGTATCTCATGCAAGTCCATAGCTACCATATGGTTAAATTTAGTGGCTAATGGCACACTAACTGCGGGTTTAGGTAAAGGACGTTTGAACTTCATACAAGTCTCACACTCTTTTACAATGTCTTGTAACATATTGGTGATATCGATATCCAAACCTACACCTGCAGTTTTTAGTAGAATAATCAATTTTTCTGATGTAGCATGTCCGAATTGTTTATGCAATTTGACAAGTTCACATTTATCATATTTCTTTGTGTTTACTGTAGTAAGAACTTCTTCAATTTGATTAGCCTCAACTGATGAATTATCCCCTTTTAAATTAACACAGTAGTGGCCACTGGAAGTGAAATTCAGTCTTACTGACTCACCAAACATTGTAGCGCTATCATTGCTTAAGTTCAATACAGTGTTTGCTTTCTTTAGAGAATCTTTACTTAGTAGAAGGGGTATGTCACAGTTAACTACTTCAGTAGAAATATTACAGCTTGTGTTACCAATTAAAGCTGGGATCATAATGTTTTCTATCGACTTCACCTCAACACCATCTCCAAACTTAAATTGTTGATTACTTTCAGTTCTAGTAAACATACTATCACTCGACTCACGTAAACTATATCTGTACTCATCTAACCATTTTTTTCCACAAACTGTTCTTGTACACGCGGTGTCTATTACTGCTGTACCATAGGCTTCCATCATGAAAATTTCATCTTTGTGTTTCTCATTTGTAAATAATGTAATATTGACAGATTCTGACTTTTCAGTTTTATTTCTTTCATTTAGATAACAATCCTTAGCCCAATGAAAAACTGATTCACAAATTGCACATCTGGCTCGTCTTCCAAATTTATTCAAAGGATTTGTACCTTTCAAGTTAGTATTATTATTATTTCTATAGGTCATATTTCTTGGTCTAAATTCAGTTGTAGATCTTTCCGTAGCGAAAATGGTTTCAACAGGCTCCTGCTTTATCTTAAAAGGTGTGTTACTATTAACAGCTGTACATGAATGATCTTCGCTGAAAATTCTTTTTAATGCTGATCTCATAGTATCATACTTAATATCAGGACATGCAGTTAATGCTAACTGTCTCTCTTTTGTGTTGAGATTGGAATTGTCTAAGATTTTAAAGGCTAATACAGCATCAGGTAATGACATGTCATGTTTTTTTGTTCTAGTGTATCTGTGTTCAAATTCATTAATGTAATCACTCATAATCATAGTGTCAATTTTTTTGAAACTTTCAAAGTTTGTGTATGCTTCATAAGCACTATCAATAATATCTTTTTTATAGACAACGTCCAAGGCATTTAACAGTATATCCATTCCATCTTCATTATTTAGATCTTCAGCCTTCAGTTCTAAAGCAGTCTCTCTCGTTCTTCCAGTCAACGATAATGCGACAGCCAGCGCTTGTTTTTTAGGATCCAAATCAGTAACTAATGTCCACATTTTAATTTCATTCCTCCACGTTTCATAAGTCACTTTGTCATCAAACTTAGGCGGTATCTTGTAATTCTGTGCCATGATTAAGTTTGGCTAATCTTTGTTCATCCTATTCCAACTGAAATTCTCTGTTGTCCTCTAGACCATTTAATAAGATGTCTCCTCAAGAGAATTACTAAACTAGACTGCCTAAACCTATCCATCCTCGTGATATTGTTGTATATCCACGCAAAGAAAACGTGCAAAACGAGCTGTGAACTGCTGTCAATCACGTTAGAAATGTAACAGGAAGTTGCTTGGTTAAGTCTAAAAGTCGGATCCATAAAAGTTTGTGTGAAATACAACTAAATAAATATTGCTGGTTTATGATTATGTTAACACAGCATACAAATAACTTAAAATGTTTCCAAAACAAAATAAGAAACATCTTAGTTAGTACAATTTCGAACATGATGTAAGAAATATTCTGTTGAATATTTTGAACACAATTGGAATGGAAGACATTGCTGCCTTAGGCAGCAATGTCTTCCAATTCAATTGTGTTCAAAATATTCAAAAGTATGTTTTGTTTTTAGAAACATTAAGTTATTTCTGAACAATATTGTACATACATCCTTCCTACATCCCCTCAGCCATGCCTTTAGTGTCTCTTCCTCTAGGCCACGGCCAGTGAATACCATAAAGTACGAGTGACCATTACGGGTAGGGCTGGTATCCGCAATGTCCGGTGGTGTGGGTTGTACATCAGCGGTCACTAATTGAAGTGTATTGCTGAGTGTTGTATAACGGAGTTCGGTAAGCTGAGTCGAATCTGTAAAAAAAAATATATGCTGTATAGTGCGGATATGCGTTAATCCACTTTCCTTTCCGCAATCCATTTTTTAATGGTTATTGGCACTAATTTTGTGTATATGGGTAAGAAAACGTTTTTCGTGCTTAACATCAACATAGACATATATTACAGTATTTCGGCCACATGTTTTCGAGATCAAGGTAGAATGAGCGATTTATTTAAATTCCCACGCTAAAATATCCGAATCTTCTTAAGCGGGATCCAAAATTGTATACAATTGACGGACCTTAAATTGGGAAAAACGGATTACTGATGCATTAACGGATTGCGCATGCGGCTTGCGGACACATGAAACCATAGACTTACGTGTAAAGCTTTCTCTTAGTATAACTACCCACCTCTAAATATATGCCACCGTGTAATGAATGGAGATATCTGATCGGTCACTCCAGTATATGATGTCATAATTAATTATGCCACATGTGGGATGCCTCACAGTCATTACGACATATTTTAGCTCAGTCATTATAAACACGAAAACTCATTCAAGTGTACTAATTGCATGTCTTTGATGAATTTGCAACTTAATAAACATTCTGCTGAATATTTTGAAAACTAATTTATCTGCGAGCTGTTGCCGTTATACGCAACAACAGTCCCCTGTCAAAAATCGCTTCAAAATAGTCAACAGTTTACCTGTATAGATCCCTTGAATTTTAGATTCTGTGAATTCAGGTTTCAAAGCATATAAATCTATCCCAACACACACAAGATATGGACAGAGCTTAACTAGAAATGGGTGGGTCATAGCTAGAAATGGATGCTTCCATTAGATGATATGAAACCACCATTTTGAATCTATAGAAATCTATAGAAACCTTGATGGAAGAGCTGAAATGGGAATGAAACTTTTATGATTAGCAACCAGGCCTGTATGGTTGAGGTGGGGTGGGGTGGGTGAGTTGGTGGGGTGGATATGGGGCTCAATTTTTCACAATTGTATTATTTTGCTACCAATAAGAAAAACCTTTCTTAGGGTATGGGTAATTCCAGGGATACCTGTCGATCCTATGGGTGTGCTAACAGTGACCTTTGACGTAATAACAAATAGTTTCTTCTTCTGAGCCAAATAATAGAGCAATAATTATCAGGTACCGTTTATCTAACTTTGAGTTAATCTGAGGAAACAATAATCTTCTTGTTAGCAATGCATCCTTGGACTTTTGCCATTTGACTTGTACACAATGAGCATCTTTGTTTAGATAACGGTAAGCCATATACACTACATATTATCAAAATCACTGTGGGAGAATTTGAGATATATCCAGAGAAAGTGACTGATTTTGATGCCAAAAAATTCTTCATTAAACACACGTCTTATTAACCCATTCACTGATGAATTCCCCATATCTCATTTTCAATGCTACCATACAGGAAAGCGGTTGAATATTTTGAAATAAGAGGCCCAAGGGTCTGTGACACTCACCTGAACCATTGCCATTTAAACCATTTGCATTTAAATAGACATGATGGATGAGTTTCTGAAAATCCAAGATGGGCACCAAAAAATTGTTTAATCAAGATTCTCGTTTAATATGTTGAAGCCTACTGTCATAGGATCGTTGCACCCAAGTTTTGTTGAAATCGGGCTATTGACTGAAGGAGTACCATTTTTAAATCAGAGATGGCTGCCAAAACATTGACCTATCAAAATTCTGAGAATTTCTAGAGGCTACGACAATATGATCCTTCCAGCCAAATTTGGTTGAAATTGCCCAAGCGATTAATGAGGAGTAGCATTTTATACAAATTCCCATTTTTCGGAAAACCCCAGATGGCCACCATCAATGAGCAAGCCGTCAAAATTCTGTATACATGTTCTGAAACGTACCAGCCTAGGGTTCTTCCAGCTGAGTTTGGTTGAAATCAGCCAACCGGTTAATGAGAAGTAGCCATTTACTAATTTCCCAAAATGTTCAGAAAACCCAAGATGGCCGCCGGAAAAGTTGACCAATCAAAATTCTGTATACATGTTCTGAAGCCTACCACCCTAGGCTCATTCCAGCCAGTCTGGTTGAAATCGCACAAGCAGTTAATGAGTAGCGCTATAAACAATTTTCAACCATTTTTCGGAAAATCCAAGATGGCCACCAAACAAATTGACCAATCAAAATTCTGTATACAAGCTTTGAAGCATACTTTAGGGTCCTTCCAGCAAAACTCGTTCAAGCGGTTAATGAGGAGTAGCCTTTTAACTAATTTAAAGAAATTTTCAGAAAATCCAAGATGGCCGCTTGAAAAATTGAGCAATCAAAATCATGTATATAAGTTCTGAAACCTACCAGCCTAGCGTTTTAAGCAATTTCCCGCAATTTTTCAGAAATTTAAAGATTGGTGCCGAAAAAATTGACCAATCAAAATTCTGTATAAAAGTTCTGCAACCTACCCCCATATGGTCCTTCCAGCCAAGTTAGGTTGAAATCTGCCAAGCGGTTAATGAGGAGTAGCGCTTTTAAGCAAACGTTGATGGCCGGACGACAGATGACGGACAGTTGCCATGGAATAAGCTCACTTGGCCATTCTGGCCAGGTGAGCTAATTAATGTGATTGGAAGACGTTGCTGCCTAAGGTAGCAACGGCTTAGCAATGGCTTCTGGTCATATTAATTTCAAAATATTCAACTGAATAAGTTTTTTACCGCAAAGGACTTAATTTTTCAGGGATTTGTCGGGGAAAAGGTTAATCTTTAAAGGTCAACATTTGGACCAGAAAATTTCACTTTTCTCACAGAAAATGTCCATGTACAGGTGGACACCAGAAGAAGACTATGTTAGAAGCTTTATTGCTGGAATGACTAGCTCGATTATCAAGCCTATCATTGATTAACAAGCCAGTCATTGATTATCAAGCCAGTCATTGATTATCAAGCCAGTCATTGATTATCAAGCCAGTCATTGATTATCAAGCCAGTCATTGATTATCAAGCCAGTCATTGATTATCAAGCCAGTCATTGATTATCAAGCCAGTCATTGATTATCAAGCCAGTTATTGATTATCAAGCCAGTCATTGATTATCAAGCCAGTCATTGATTATCAAGTCAGTCATTCGTGGTAAATTTTCTTAAAGGTATCCTGAAGAAATAACATTAGGAAAACATTTGAAAATTTCAGTGACGATCATCTTCTTCAGAGCCGCCATTTTACTTTGATTTTTGTAGCCGCCATTATTTGGGATTCTATTGTATAAAACCATTCTCGTAGCGCTAATGATAGTCATTGTACCGCTGGCTTCCGAAGTGAGCTGATCTACCCTGTATAGTGTGTAAAAGATGTATACTAGTTCAATTCTAAATGTGTATTTCCTATTGTAAACGTGCTAAGCTAGATATTTTCATAGCAATTTGACTGATAATTGTTGCTGCCAATAGCAGCAACAACTTTCCTTCAAATTATTTGCAAAATAATCACCAGAAAATGCAAGTTCTACTATCTAATATTTTGAAAATAATTTGACAGAAAATCATTGCTGCAACAACTTCCAACAAGATTGTTTTCAAAATAATCAGTAGGACTATCAATGTAATAACACATTCTGATGACATTTCGAGCAATTTGATTGACAGTCATTGCTGACTAAATCAGCAAAAACTATCAAATTATTCCTAGAATAATCATTGCCAGGTTTTCAATGTGGTTAGCTAACATATGTACGTACAATTCGGTAGACCTGTGTTGCATACATTGTCAAGATCAGACATGAAATATGTTCAAAACTGCTCAGTCGGTAGGTAAGTGTGTCGCTGCATGTCAGCTTGTGCAGGTGCTTTGCTGAACCACTCATCTATGCAAATATATTTCGCGTCAAATCTCGTTTACGTTTATGACACAGGCGTAGCTAATTGTACAAACAAGTATTAATTACCTCACGATATTGGCAGCTCGATACTAATTATTTTGAGAAGAATTGCTAGAAATATCTTCAGAATGTGTTACTACATTAGAAATCCTGCTGATTATTTTGAGAACAATTTGGTTGAAAGTTGTTGCAGCAATGATTTTCAGTCAAATCATTTTCAAAATGTTATCTAGTATTTTCTGCTGATTATTTCGCAAACAATTTGAAGGAAAGTTATCGCTGCTATCACCAGCAACAATTAGCTGTCAACTTGTTGTAAAAACAATTAGGCGAGCACGCTTCACATCTACCGTATTTCGCTTAATAGTAGCCTATGCCCTAATAGAAGGCCGCCCCCTAACTTTGACATATGAGCTTTAATGATTTCTTAGCAGTTTCAAAACGGCAAAACTCTGTATTAGAAGCCCACCCCCTAACTCAGCAGACTGCATAGGAAAATTTTTCTTATGAGCAAATTTGTAAGAATAGCGTGTATAATAATAACAATCATGTCACAGGGTGTGTCTACTTCAGACCGATCTCTGCTCTGATACATTCCCGGCCGCTCTAGAAGTCAATACAGGCCTCAGATTTGTAAATCTCGACCGCCTATTAGATTAATACTAATAGTAGGCCACGTATGTTCAAGATATAATAAAGTTTATTCCACACTATTGTAGTCAAAATGCGCGTAAAACAGTCTTGGCGTGATTAAATATCTTCCTTATAAATATATTTTAAGACCAAATTTATGTACCAAACAACAAGCATGGGAGAAAAGGTGCATCAATTTTGTAACGCCGATCGACATTAAATGATCCAAATTGAATTATTACAAATGACAATATAGCCAGCTTCTTAAGTTGGCTAGCCAGCGGTTCTTGAGATGGGAGGCATCATGTTCTCGCGAGATATTATACGCTAACAGGAGTTTATCAAACGGGTACCGGTTTTTTAAGATCAGTATAATACTCAGTTCCTATCGCGCAATGATAATATATAGATATTCCCGAGTTCCCGATTCCAGAATATTTATATCTGAGTACTCGCTCTAAAATAAACTCTTCAATTGGAGGCGAATCACGTGATTTGTATTTTTTCGCAACGCCATTTTATATCAAATTGTGGGTTAATTTTGATGTAATAAATGAGCTTTATTAAAGGATACGCAATATTTAGGCGCTCAAATCAAATAATTCCACTTCCCCGGTGATGTTTTGAGGTATACATTAAACATAGGTGTAGGCGGTGGGAATCTTTACGGGAGAAAATACGTTGAATTTCCGTGGTATCAATTTTAGAAAACTTTTTTGGGAAAACTCTGTAAGTCCACCCCCTTTCTTAGAGATGTTTGTTGGAAATTGAACACCTCTTGTCCTAATAGAAGCCTAGGCTACTATTAAGTGAAATACGGTACCAAAGAAAATACACAATTAGAATCGAACTACTATACACTTACTACACGCTATATAGGTAGATCCGCTCACTTCGGAGGCCAACAGTACAATGAGTAGCATTAGCGTTACGGGAATGGTTTTATACCAAGCATTGGGCAGAAGCGAAAACAATAGAACCACAAATAATGGTGCCTGCAAATATCAAAGTAAAATGTGGCTCAAAAGAAGATGATCATCACTGAATTTTTCTAAATATTGTCTAATCTTAATGCTTCATGATAACTTTAAATAGTCTTCTCTCAGTCTGCAAATGGACAAGCATCAAGACCACTGCAATGCCAAATTCTAGCAGGCTTGACATTTAAAAAGATTAACCATTTAATGTCTAAATTTTGTCAAGAAAATAAAAATATTTGCTTATTGAATGTCCATATGCAGGCCAAGAGAAGACTAGGTTTGAAAATTTACCACTAGAATGAATGGCTCGGTTACCGAGCCAGTCATTCCCGTAGTAAAATTTCAAAAATAGTCTCCTCTTGGATTGCAATTATACATTCTGCAAGACCACTGTAGAGGTCAGTTTCAGCGGGCTTTGTCATGAAAGGGTCAATGAAAGCGCATAGTTTCTCGCTGTTTCAATAGATCACAATTAGATGAAATATCACTATTTTTTTACGATGCTAAACTGAAAGGATTGGACAACCGTAAAGCATTTCTAGTAACAGTCGCAATTACAAAGTAATTTTGAAATATTTAACTGTTTGACACAGCATACAGCACACCCCACAAATAAGCTAAAACGCTTTAAAAACAAAAACAGAAACATGTAATTAGTACAATTTAGAACACAATGTAAGAAATGTTATGTTGAATATTATGAACATAATTGGATTGGAAGGCATTGCATCCTTAGGCAGCAATGGCTTCCAATTGATGTTCAAAATATTCAACAGTACAATTTATTATGTTTAACCCGTTAATGGTCAAATTTGGTGAAGAAAATCTAAATATTTCCTTATTGCATATCCATCTACAGGTAAAGAGAAGAGTATTTTTTAACACTTACCAATGCAATGACTATCGAGCCAGTCATTCTAGTGGTAAATCTTCAAAAATTATCTTCTCTTTACCTGCAGATGGACATTCCTCAAGACTACTGCAGAGGCCGGTTTTGGCCAGCCTGACAATTAAAGAGTAACGAGTTATTTCTGAGCTATACTGTATGTACAGTGAACCATGCCACCTCGTCCAGCAAGACAACATTAGGATGGTTTTAATTTATAAGCAGCCTACCTGTGAATCTGGTCCTTCCATGAACATGATAGACATTACCCTGGTGTGGGAAGCCAACTAAGCTCCCCTTTAATCCTGCAATAGGTTACAGAAACATTTATCCAATTTCAGTTAATGAAGTACGCATGAAAAACATGTTTATTTATAGTCATTCTTGTTCAAAAGGACCACAGAATTCTCGAGCAAAACGCTACCATTTTTTATTACTCTTGCCCCGTAAGGGGAAGAGGGTATTGTGATCGGGTCTGGCTGTCTGTGTTGCTGCATGTCCATCCGTCCATGTCTGTATCTCAAAAACTGGATCCAATTTAGCTCAAATTTTAACACAAGGAAGGAAGTGACTTTTGCAAATTGTATGAATAGTAGTCTATGTATTCTATGCCGATGTAGAGCAATTAACTCACTACTGCTAATTCACTATTGATCCTTTTGAAAACATTATATTTGCGTAACTTTTTCTGTTCGGTCAAAATGATTTCAAAATACACTGCTGGTTTTCAAGGTCACAATATGATGTCTACTGAATATTTTGAAATTTGTGTATCTGAATGTAGACTCTGTCTCTGGAAACAACAGCTTTCAGTCAAATTGTTTTAAAACTAGACAGTATTTTACCCGTAGGACGTAGTGGCTAATCAGCCTAGCGCTGTAACTGAGCTTATATGACCGACAGTAGCGGGTATTATTTATTCGCTCGGCATACACAAGAGCGCATAGGTCCAGTTGCATCACTAATTGGTTCCCGCCAGAATAACATAAATGGTATTTAGCTGCTTTTTTCTAATTATTCAGATGTATTTCTGTTTTTCGCTGGTGGCTTTCGGTTGATTATTACATAAAGATGTCATTCAAGAGCATAATGTTAGTTCACTGATACGTTCCTTTAACACAGGAAAGGGTGCGACCATACGCTAAGATTCCACAACTTTCAGCGCGATCCAAAGGAACACGGAAAGGAAAAAGAAAATCAGGAAAATTCTAAACTTCTTACAATTAATGTGACCAAAACAGGAGGGTGAGAGTCCGCAATCTCTGATATCTCTTGTTATATATGTGGTTGATAAGAATCACAATGGTGTGTTCACCAAAACCGATTTCTGATGGCATCTGATCAGAATTAATTAACTCATTAATGGTCAAGTTGGCCAAAAAAGACAGCTTTTGCAGTGATCTTGAGAAATACCCATAATTTGCAAACCAAGAGAAGAGTATTTTTGAAAATTTACCACTGGAATAACTGGCTCGATAACCGAGCCCGAGCCAGGCATTTCAGTGATAAACTTCCACAAATAGTTTTCTATTGGAATCAAAATGGGCATTGTGTATGGGAAAATTGAAATTTTCTTGACAAAATCTGACCATTAATGGATTTCACATTCAGACCAATGGAGGAGTCTGATCTGTCACTCAAGTATCTGATGTCATAATCAAATATGTTACGTGTTAGCTGATGTCACAATCAAACTGATATAGCTCTGTCACAAAAATTGAATAGTCTATCTCTAAAGTGTACTAATTCTATGTCTTGATGAATTTACAATTTAACAAACATTCTGTTGCCTATCCAGCCATATATTAAATTATATATTAAATATATTTAACTTGATTCCAACCTGCATACAAAGTGTGCGGAGCTTAGATAAATATGGGTGGGGCATAGCTAGAAATAGATCCTTCTATTTTGATAAGGAATCTCCCCATGCCAGGCATAATGAATTTCCAAAGCTTGAATCATTTGCTTAAAGCTATTTAGAGTTGCCATGGGGAAAAATATTAGCTGTCGTATTTGGATCAATTTTAATGATGCTCACCTAGAACTTTGAATCAATAGATCAAACCTACAGAGTTTTAAAGAATGTCACTGGGTGGCCATATTGAATCTTGTATCTAAATTTATTGTGAAAGGGCCCCCGCCCCCACCCACCCACCCACAACAAACTTGTTGATATGTGGATTAGACATATAATTGTGGATTATGTGAGAACACTCAAGGGGTGGGGAATAGGTCAAAAGGTCAAGAAACTGATTGTAATGCAACTCCTCTGAAGCCGTTGAACAGAAGTTTAAATTTGGTAGGTGAGTAAACATATGATTGTGGCGTGCAAGAGGACAGTTATATTTGACACCTTCTCCTCCCTGCCCCACCATTGTCCACACCAGGGTCAGGGTGGCGAGTAGAGGTTAAAGCAGTGAACATGGGGATTTACGATGAGCAATCTAGTTTTAGTTTAAAACTTACAAGTACCAACATCACAAGCCCACAAAGTGTTGACAATGAATGTAATTATATAACATCCATTCTCATTCTTTTTTCTGCTAAAATTACATTTTTTGATAGGAAAAATCTTCTTTAACTTCTTTTCTGTCAAAATTCATTTGGTCTTCCTACCTCAGTATACAGATACTAAAACTGCTCTGAAATACTCCCAGAAGGCATACATTCTAGCAGTGGATTATTATACCTCTGAGTTTGGCCACGGTCTTGTGTCTGCCCAAAGACTGATTGAATCTGAGAATTACCTCAACCATAGGAAATGGGGATCCCGCTTCCACACTCTCAAGACTGCGAATCAAGAGAAAACGTTTGAGAATGAGAATTGTACAAAATTCATGTATAAACACATAATAATATAATAAACATAGCTAACCATTTTCCTATTGACTTAAGCGAACCTTAATTTCAAGATGAATAGATATGACTTGTGTGAATTATTCCATGGAATATTCTGTTAACAATGTGCTGGGAATTCATTAAGCCTTTCATCAACAAATACCTGAAAAAGTAAATTCCTTTCGATGCATAGCATATTTTGTTGAATATTTTGACGTTAATATGACAGGAACCCATTGCTGCGAAGGAAGCAACAGCTTCCAGTCGCATTAATTTCAAAATATTCAACATCTTTCATGTATTATTGTCTTGAAATTTGGATATAGGCAATTCGTCTATGACATGGTTAATGAATGGAATGTTCCAATCTTAGCTATGCCGTGCCAATTTCTAGCTAAGCTCCACCCACACCTCGCTCATATTGGGATCGATCGATCCCTAAACTCCCTGACTATCAATTTCCAGAAAACTATACATGTAAGCCGTTGAATACTTTGAAACTAATTTGACTGCGTACAGCTGCTGCCCATGTTTATTAAATTGTAAAGATATACAATTTGTACAAAGTGCAGGACTATTAAGCATTTAAGACAAACTAAATCAAGTCATTCATGCTGTAATTGATTATGACATCATCCTATATGTCACGTCGTTGTTTATAGCATCATATGATGGATAACCTGGAAATGTCCATTATGCTCATCTCCATAACTTCTACAGTAAATCTTTGAAGTAAAACATCATGTTTGTTAAATAGTAAAAACATACAATACGTACAACACTTAGTCCATCACACATTATGTGTTCATGTGCACTTATCTACGTCATTCATGACGTCATTGATTATGACGTCATCCTAAATGTCACACAGTTGATTATGATGTCATATGATGGATGGATAAACTGGAAAAGTCCATTAGACAGCAATAAGGGCGAAATCGTAATCGTAGATTCCTCCTGTATTCAGAAGCACCTATTGCAACGCACCTGATGCAACGATTAGACAATGTTTTTGCAGGCTTAGCGATTTCTGAGCTTTACATAAGTCAATGTTATTTTCAATCTATTTGAATGTTTATGTTATTACAGTTGTTAGATTACTGTATATATGCTTCCGCACATTCACTTCATCAGCTGTTTTAGCGTTTTGGTTGTGAATTAATTAGTGTCCGATTGTATGAGTTATTCGGGCAATACAGGTACATGTTTTCGCTGACTTGAATTGATTGAGGATGAAAGGTCTTCAATGTTTCTGATTGTTGCATGCAGTCATGACAAATTGTTGTATAAGTAATAAGAATTCTTCTCGAATCTGGCATAGCTGATTTCATGTAGTTAGAAAGTGAACACAGGATTCAGGTTCATCGCTGCAGAGCAGGCATTGAGCATTAACAGCATACTGATAGAAGATGACTCTATTGGGTTGTTGCGTATATGTTCCAGTAATTAACATAAGGGGTACGGGTAGTGATGTCACATCAACGATGTTTTCAGTGGAAGAGGGCAGTACTGCATGATCTTTGACAATTTTAAACTCTTCCTGGTGTAGGAATCTCAACCTTAGTTGTCAACTCCTCTGATCTGTCATATACGGTTCTATGGCTCCTTTTATTTCTTTCCTGCACTTGTATTTTGTTGGAGGCGTGTCAATCAGGAAATGGGTAGAGGGAAGTCTGTACTGTGCTAAAATATTCCTCGCATTGCTGAACCAGCTTATGCTACTATGACCCTTCGTGATGGTTTACAGAACACAAATATCAAACAAGATAGGATCCTCATTACGGCAGACAGTTCCCAATAGAGACAGGATGCGGAGCTGTATTCTTGCTTCGAGACGAAGAATTCCAAGTAATATGAATGGAGCTGGTTGAGCCACGCTGTCTGGTAGCAACAAGATCTACTTTAAGGATTTATTGTACAAGTTATGGAGTTGATCATAATTGCTATGAGTTAATGGTAGGATTTCAATACCATGGAGTAGAACTGGCATGACATATATGTCTATTGGATGAGATGATGTTAATGCTCTGAAGATAATTAGTAGGATTTCAATGAGAGAACATACCTTAACAAGAGGCCCAGGGGCCTGTGGTGCTCACCTGGACCATTGGCATTTAAACCATTTGCATTTACATAGACATGACGGATGATTTTTTGGAAAATCCAAGATGGCCACCAAAAGATTTACCAATCAAGACTCTGGTTTAATGTTGAAGTCTACCATCATAGGATCGTTCTACCCAAGTTTTGTTGAAATCGGGTTATTGATTGAAAGATTACCGTTTTTAAATGGTTCCGGAAAACTTTCAGAAAATCAGATTGCTGCCAAAACATTGAACTATCGAAATTCTGAATACAATTTATAGAGGCTACGACAATAGGATCCTTCCAGCCAAAATTGATTAATGAGGAGTAGCATTTTATATAAATTCCTATCTATCGGAAAACCCAAAATGGCTACCATCAAAGTCAACCTATCAAAATTCTATATAGAAGTTCTGAAGCGTATGGGCCTAGGGTTCTTCCAGCTGAGTTGGGTTGAAATCGGCTAAGCAGTTAATGAGGAATAGCTTTTAACAGATTTCCCAAAATATTCAGAAAATCCAAAATGGTGGCCGGAAAAATTGACTAATCAAAATTCTACAGGCAACTTCTAAAGCCTACCGCCCTAGGCTCGTTCGAGCCAGTCTGGTTTGAATCGCTCAAGTAGTTAATGAGTAGACGATTTTTAGCCATTTTTCGGAAAATTCAAGATGGCCACCGAATAAATTGACCAATCAAAATTCTATATACAATCTCTGAAGCATAGCACTTTAGGGTCCTTCCAGCCAAGTTTGCTTGGACTCGTTCCAGTGGTTAATGAGGAATAGCCTTTTAACTGATTTGCCAAAATTTTCAGAAAATCCAAGATGGCCACCAGAAAAATGGACCGATCAAAATTCTGTATACATGTCCTGAAATCTACCAGCCTAGTATCCTTCCAGCCAAGTCTGGTTGAAATTGCTCAAACAGTTAATGAGTAGTAATTTTTTTTGAAAATTCAAGATGGCCGCAGGAAAATGGACCTATCAAAATCCTGTATATACGTTCTGAAGGATACCATGCTAGGGTTCTTTCATCCAAGTTTGATTGAAATCGGCCGAGTGGTTATCGAGAAGTAGGTTTTTAAGAGATCTCCAGAAATTTTCAGAAAATCCAAGAGGGCCGCGGGAAAAATTGACCAATCAAAATTCTGTATACATGTTCTGAAACATATCATCGTACTATCATCCCAGCTACGCCTGGTTGAAATTGTCCAAGCAGTTAATGAGGTGTAGCATTTCAAATGATTTCCCGCAATTTTTTGGCAAATTCAAGATGACCATCGGAAAAAGTTACCAATTAAATTCTGTATATAAGTTCTGAAGCCTACCCCCATAGGATCCTTCCAGCCAAATTAGATTGAAATCTGCCAAGTGGTTAGTGAGGAGTAGCGTTTTTATGCAAAAGTTGACGGCCGGACAATGGATGGACAGACGGATGGTCGCCATGCCATAAACTCACTTGGCCATTCTCGCCATGTGAGCTAATAAATGTAATAACAATCAATCAAAACTATTTTTTTTAAATTTATCAACATGGACAAAGTGACTGGCCCAAATAATTGAATTCAGTACATTTAAGCATGGTAGCTCATCAACTGAAAAATTAACATACTGGACTAACAAGCTTTCAAAGAAACAACAACAAAGAACTGGTCAAATGGGAGGTGGAGGTTGAGATCTCTCACAACACAGACGTATGAACGCACGCACGCGTACACCCACATGCACACGCATGCACGCACACACACACGCACACACATACGCGCGCACGCACACACACACACGCATGCACGCACACACACACACACACACACACACACTGTCTGACACAACCCTCTAACCATACCTCATCCAGTTTGGTGTCAACAGTTCACGCATTCGCACTAATGACTTCTCACTGAACGCTGTAGAGGATAGAATTAATTCCACATCAGTTGACCTACAATTAAAATTTGATAGGTATAATGATATAAATGTAGAAAATTATGACAGAGAGTGTGACAAAAAATTAACTAAGAGTACGAAAATGTGCATACCGCGTCAACTCTTTAACCCTAAATATTTCTCATAGAAAATGTCCATTTCTCAAGACCATTGCAGAGGCTCATTTTGATCGATAAATGTTAATGTTAAACATGAGGTTCCCAGAGTACCACTTAACAATGTTCATCTAATTTTATGTTAAGATACTCATTACTTAAATTTACTAGCAATAAATTTAATTTTACAAATTCAACTTAATTGAAATGAAACCTTTCAAATCCATGAAAAAGTAAATTTTTTATGATGCATGGCATATACAGTTGAATAATTTGAAATTAATTTGACTGGAAGCCGTTGCTGCCTATCAAATTAACTTCAAAATATACAAGTTTTCCTGTATGGTTGCCTTGAAAATGAGAAATGGAGAATTCATCAGTGAATCAAAAAAGCATCCGCTTTTGTTTCTACGAGAATTCTTAATACTTACCAGATGTACTATTATGATAATGTCTATTATCTAGTCTAGCTCAACATAAACAATTAAAACTCCGCACTCTCCTGGTCCTGCCCATACTGTGTCCGGGAATACCATAGCCGCAGGTACCGAGTCAATTCCCAATCACAGTCAGATTCGTCTTATATTTGCCTTGGCAAACTGCAAAAGCAGCTCAGCCTCACCTCAGCGGGGCGGCTGAGGCAGGGCCATAGTACATCTGGTAAGTATTAAGAATTCTCGTAGAAACAAAAGCGGATGCTTTTTTGATTCTACTTCAAATAATACTTACCAGATGTACTATTATGATAAACTCCGGATTTCGACAGCCAGGAAATGCCGGTGGGAGGAGGTGAGGCTCGAACCAGCACTCAACTACCATCCAACGGAGAAGGTTGTGAAGAGACTAGAACCCTGGCATACGCTTGGGTTCTGCTATCTGACTCATAGGGTGCTAAACTTCCATGGTCTAGACCGCGCTCCCCCCCTCTTTTGTCCGCACAAAATTCAAAGGGCTGTCACTGGGGATGCAACATCCACCAGACCCAAGCCTCAGCTAGGGCAGTCCAGTAGAGTGCAAAGAAGCTACTACAACTTCTAACTTTGAAAAAATATCCGTATATCGACTAGATTTTCAAATTGGAATGAGTCTAATGTCTGGTTGATAGGATAAGAATACTCTTGTACCAGACTATTTACCTAAGCAGTCTGGGATTTCGACTGTAAGTAAACATATTTATAGTCACTTAATTAATGTAAACACTCACCATTTTGAGTGCTTGATCTTTTCTTGATCATCACAGGAGCTCGGCCCAATCCACGGCCGTGCTATGTGCATAGCGTTTGTTCAGTGTAGGCGGAAGACTTTAGTGATGTGTGCGAAGTAGTGGTTGGAAGTGGCTTAGTTTAGATTCGACAGATTGGCGACGGCTACCGGATTAAGTGCGCTGGAGATGTCGCGAAGGTAGAAATCAGTGAATGACGACTCGGCATGCCATTGTGCTACAGACATCACCTCCTCTAATGAGACACCCTTATAAAGGGCCGATTATGCTGCTAGTGCTCGGACCTGATGGGCATTCGCACGATCAATCTGCTTTCCTGTAGCGATTTTGTGGGACATCTTAATAGCGTCAACTATCCAACGAGAAATAGTATCTTTCGAGGCACGTAAATGGGGAGCTTTGAGACATAACCACAGAGATTTCGGGTCGTCTCTCCACTCATTAGTACGTTTCTTATACATTTTAAGACATCTGACAGGACACCAAACAGAAGAGTTTGGGTCATGTCTAGTTAAACTTGGCAAATTGATCGGCTGTCCTGGATATTTAAGTGACTGATTCTTTGCCAGGAAACAAAGACGTGGAAGTAGTCTTAAACCTTCACCCGTGACGACAAAACGGTCTTGTTCGGCAGAAAGCGCATGAATTTCGCTTCTCCTTCTCGCCGACGCTGCTGCAACCAAGAAAACTGATTTAATAGTTAACAGTTTAATATCAATAGATCTAATCGGTTCAAAAGGAGTCTGTCCTAAAACCTGTAGAACAAGATATAGATTCCATGATGGGATAGGAATTGGCTGTCTAGGTCGCAGATTGCTCATTCCTTTGATAACTTCATTCAAGGTGTCATTCTCCACTCCTTCAATACTGAGACTGGGAATGACTGAAGCTAATGCAGACTTATATGCTGCTAGGGTAGAAGGTACAAGTTTGTCAACTTCGTATAAATGACAGATAAAATCTGCTACGTGTTGAACAGATGCAGAAAAGGGATCAATATCTCCTCTCTCACACCACTGTGCAAATTTGTTGATTCTATAATTATATGTCTTTGTGGTTGAAACTCTTCTGGCTGAAGCAACAAACTTTGCTGCTTGCTCAGAAAAGCCACCCTCAATTGCACGCTGCTTGATAACATCCATGCAGTCAATCTGAACATTTCTGGTCTGTCGTGAAGGTACAGACCCTTGTTCTGAGAGATTAGATCTCTTGTGTCTGGAAGAGGGATTGGATTGCAGACCAGAAGGTCCAGCAGATCCGTAAACCATGATCGGCCTGGCCAATACGGGGCGATCAGTAGTACTTGGCACATCCCCTCTCTTATCTTTGCCAGAACTTTCGGGATGAGAATTGTTGGAGGGTACGCATATGCGTACATTCCCTCCCAACTTATCGCCAGTGCGTCTACTGCTAAGGCTAGCGGGTCCGGGATCAGTGACATGTAAGTGACCATCTTTGCGTTTTGATTCATTGCAAACAGGTCGACATTTGGCTTGCCCCATTGTTTGAATAGAACCTCCGCTACCGATTGGTTGAGCTGCCATTCCGTCGGATGACAAACCGTCCTTCGACTGAGAGCATCCGCTAGGATGTTCAATCTTCCTGGAATGTGTGCTGCCCGAAGAATAATATTCCTCTCTTGGCACCACAGCAGAAGGTTCCAAACCATCATACACAACTCTGGTGATCTCGTCCCGCCCTGGCGGTTCAAATAAGACACCACTGTTGAGTTGTCTGTCCTTATTAGGACAACCTTGTCTTGAATTAGACTCTCGAACTTTCGAAGTGCAAATACCACTGCTAATAGTTCGAGCACATTGATATGTTTCTGCGCATTGGTCCGATCCCATTCCCCCGACACTGACTGATTGTCCAATACCGCTCCCCAACCCATCAACGATGCATCCGTGAAGATGGACATCTGAGGTTGAGGGGGTTGTAGAGGAACACCTCGCAGGAGATTCCGTTCCGATAACCACCACTGAAGGTGGAATATCAATGGTTCTTTTACTGGTATCCTCAGAGATAACGGATCCGTTTTCTGAGACCAGAATGACATTAGATACATCTGAATTGGCCTGCGGCTGAGTGCCGCATATGAAACCACCTTCTCCAGAGATACTAGTAACCCCAGTATCCTGAGCAACTGGCGTGCCGTCAGATAGGCTCCTAGAGAAACCGACTCCAAAACTGCAATCAGGCTTTTGACTCTGCTCTCCGCCGGAAAAGCTACGCCATCCCTGAGATTGAAAAAGATTCCCAGATAAACAAACTCCTGGGATGGAGTCAGTTCTGATTTCTCTAGATTCACAATCCACCCTAGATCCTTTAATAAGGCTAGGACTATCTGCAGATTGCTGCGCAGAGTGACTGGATTCCCCGCCTTTAGCAGCCAGTCGTCTATGTACGTGTGAACAGCTATGTTTCTCCTGCGAAGTAAAGAAGTCATGGCGAGAACCAACTTGGTGAAGACCCTCGGAGCTGTGGTCAGGCCGAACGGGAGAGCATTGAATTCCCAAACATTGTCTTGGAATGCAAAACGAAGGTACTTCTGAAAAGGAATTGACATTGGAATATGAAAATATGCATCCTTCAGATCTATCGACCCTCCCCACATGCCTTTCCTCAGCCGTGTCATTACCGCTGCTACCGTCTCCATCTGAAATTTGGGAGAAAGAATAAATTTGTTCAACGGTTTGAGATTGAGAATTGGTCTCCATCCTCCGGTACACTTCGGAACGAGGAACATGATCGAATAGAAGCCCAGTGAAGACTGATCGTTGACTAATTGAATCGCCTTCTTCTGACGAAGAGATTCTATTTCTGATCGAATGGCGTCTAGACGATCTGATTCGCTTGGAACAGGAGTCCATATTGGAGTCGAGGTTAACGGAACTAACGATTGATGGATGAGCCAGTCCGGATCGTAGCCATTTCTTATCCACTGACAAACTAAACAGTCGCGCATGACCTGTTCCCATTGGCTTAGGAATAACTGAAGTCTGCCTCCGACGGAAGGAATCTGCACACAGCTGTCGGTCAAGATTGGCCGATAAGACGCTAAATCGCTTGCGTGAAGATTCTCGACTCCATTCGCCTCCAAAGCCACCGGTACTGGTTCCGCCGGAAACCCGTCAGGAACGAGCCCCACGGCCGCCCCGCAGCTTCTTGTAGTACGACGGTCCGGAACCGCCGCCACGGCCATCCTTACGGTAGCCGCCGCGGCCCGAACCGCCACCCTTCCTGTCTTCCTCATACGGCCTCTTATTAGAGGACTTGTATGAGGATGAACGGCCAGGTCCTTGTGATCCGGATGGCCTATGGGCATCACGGCCAGAAGGACGGAAGGGCGATCTAGGACACTGCCTCTGCTGCTCTTGTCTATGCTGACGGTAGGACTGCTGCGGCTGAGTCCTCTTAGTCGACTTCCACGACTTGCCGACCACCTCTTGCTCCACCACCATTGACGCAACCTTGGAGAACGCTTGTCGTGCCGAGCCGCCGAACAAGCCTGGACCGATGAAAGGCGCAGAAGATAATGCAGCCCTCATCTCTGGTCATGGTTCTACACAATCGAGAACCATTCTCCGTCGCTCTGCCAATGTCCTAGTGATCACCCTGGCTAGGCAATCCTGAGATGGTGTCCCGAACAACTCCGGGAGCAGCCTCTGGCACCTGTCCACCATCCGCCGTGCAGTCCAGCATACCCTGCAGGACGGTACACCCGTGCGACAGCGCAGCCATGGCTGCCCTCGCCGCATCCTCAATGAGCGTGAGCTCATTGAACGGGTCTTTGTTGGTCTGAGAAACCAAAGGACGCGACCGCCCCTTAGCCTTCCCAGCCAACGGCCTATTCAGAGCCTCTCGTTCCGCAACGGAAAGCCGTGGAACACGGGCGTACTGATGGTAGGCCAGCTCCGGAAAACGGACCCTACTCCTTATCCCCTTCAGGGCCTTTGGCAATGCATAGTCTGGCTGAACCAGATGGTATGCCGCAACCTCCAGCATGTCGGAAGTCTGCGTGTCCAAAGGGAGTGTCGGCATGGCAGAAGAGCCACTTGACAGAGCGCTAGCCGCTCGCTCTGACATCCGCTCCATCGCCGGATCGCGCTGAGATCCCAGATCAGATGCCGACCCGAGACGATTGGTCATCCATCCAAGGACCTGCACCCATTCAGCTTCGGTGCAGAAAACGGACTCGTCCATCAATGAACTCCTGTTTTCATCCTCCCTCTCTCCCTTAGATGAGAGGGCCACAGACGATCCATGCTGAACGCTATGAGACACGTCTCTGCCAAGACAGAGCGCATCCATAGCGCGACTACCAGCGGCACCGGTGTCTAACGAATCGCCAGACCCGGATTCTCCGCAGTCCATCGGCTCCAGCACGGGAGCCGGGACTACGACCGCCCTACCCACGGCTGGCGCCGTCACTCCAATAGGAGCCGCACCTAACGCCGCCGGGATACCAGCAGGAACCGCAAAACACGGCTCTGCTGACCCCTCCGGTTGCACAAATAGCGGATGGAAAATGCCCGACGGAACGTCGACATCACCGTCCGCCTGGCAAACCCGTACCAATCCCGAGAGCGACCCCTGGGACGTATCGGGCATTGCCGTTATAGAAATATCCGGCATGCCGGAATCTTCCATCAGCAACAGATCTTCCTCCTCTATCGTCGGCTCTTGAGCCAAGGACAGAGAAGGGGCAGGTGCATGACCCTCAGCAGAACTAGCCGGACCACCTAATGGTTGTCCTGCACCAGCTTGCGTCACCGGGACCGTGGACTGCAATGACTCAAACATTGCCTTGAACTGAGCTGCCCATACGCCCAGAGCTGAATCCATCCTGTCATTCAGCCGCCCTTCCAGTCCCATCAACGACGCCTGCTGCAACTTCGCTGCCTTGTCCTTCGCGATCCTCTCCAGTCTCGCACGCCGATCCCTGTCGAACTCTGCCACCATTGCCGACGACCACTTCACACACACATCACAAGGGCTCCCGACCTTACACTGAGCGCACGCCATGCAGTGATGTCCCAAATACTTCCGTTTCATGAACCGGTTGCACTTCTGGCACAACGTATCCAGATTTTTAGGTTTCTGCGAACACAGAGAAAAATTAAAACGCTGCACATGACAAATGATGACGAGCAATACGCACAATCGATTTGATAGTTAAGATTTCTTAAACACATTAACTTTCTCTTAAATTAATGATAATCAAGTTCTTAGGCAGGAGATATTTGAAACTTTTTTGAGTGAAAATTCTTTAAAAACACAACTCAGCCTTTAACTAAAGTTAAATAACCAAGACTACATCGCCGATCGCTACAAACACCCTCGACAATGAAGCGAAGGCTAAAATCGGCGATAAACAGAGTGCATAGACACACCAAGCCAAGAACGACATAATTCATGGGCGCCGCCATCTTGGCTAAGGGCGCATCCATATTTAGAGGAACCGAGTCGCAAGAGAAATTAACCGAGTACCCGAATTAAACTAAAAGTTAACGGGTACAGAAGCGACTCCAACAATGGCTAACATTTTAAAACAATGTGCCAATTTAAGGAAATTTCAAACAGTCATTATGGCACGAATGTATAAATTCTAGATTGATACAACCTGCCCCTGTGATGATTTCCCTTTTTCTTCCATGATGCCAACAGTAACACACTCCAACAACACTTAAATCAGTTAAAATTGAAAATTTTAAGAGCTTTGACAAAACGTGACTTTCTCAAGTCGCAAAATAGACGAATCTGACTGTGATTGGGAATTGACTCGGTACCTGCGGCTATGGTATTCCCGGACACAGTATGGGCAGGACCAGGAGAGTGCGGAGTTTTAATTGTTTATTTTGAGCTAGACTAGATAATAGACATTATCATAATAGTACATCTGGTAAGTATTATTCGAAGTAGAAAGGGTTAATTAAAAAGTAGAAAAGAAGGTTTAAACAAAAGAAAAATGGTTGAAACCAATAAATATCTAACCTTGTGACTTCACCACGTTCCGCTAAGATAAATGCTGTATTTGGATTTATGGCACGAATTAGTTCCTGAGCCTCAGATAAAGCGTTATCCTGCAGTAAATAAGCAGATTGTTATTGCTGGCTGATACCACAAGTATAGTTGTCCATCTGTTTTGAGAGCAAACGGTTGGGCTAGTTGAATGGATTGCTAAGGTTTGTAGAGAGAACATAGTGATCAGCATGATGTAATGGGATGCTCTCAAAAAAGGAGTGTCATGACTTGAGACATGGTGATTAAGAAAAACATAAAAATGGCATAAATTGAAGAATTCCCCTGTCCTCAATAGCTTAACTGCCTGACAAGTCATCTGATATAAAAATCCATATTGGATATGGAACTATAAAATAAGCTATTTATTATACATCCATTTCAATCAAATATGTATCTTAGAACTTACTTTTTCAGGTCTTTAATAACTAAGTTGAGTAAAATAAATTAAAAAGATTAAACCACTGGGTAAAGTTGTTCAATTTATATTGCACTATGGATCAGCAAGCCGGTACACTTATATTTGACAGGTCAGGCCACTGTGAAAATGATATCCAGGGAATTCATCGCTGAAAGGGTTAATCTTTTCCACCAGAAGTCAGTTTTACTAGAGTGTGTAAGGTACATTCTGTTGTAAAGTAGACAACAGACCAATCAGAATGCTGCATTTAACACCTATGCCATACTTATTAATAAGTACCCTATGTACTCAAGTACCCTTTGTGAACCCAGACCCTGATATTTGAACATAGATCTACCACACTGCAGGCAAATCATCAATAGAGGAATCCAGTTTATCGATCAATCAAATGAGATCATAATCAATTACGTCACATGTAGGCTGACATCATAATCAATTACATCATGAATGACGTGATTTAGTCCATAAACGCTTAATAGTCCGTCAAGGTGTACAAATTATAAGTCTTTAATATTTAATAAAAATTCTGTTGAATATTTTGAAACTAATAAGGCAGCAACCGCATCCAGTTAAATTAGTTTCAAAATATTCAACAGCGTACCTGTATAGATTTCTGGAAATTGAGATTCAGAGAGTGCAGGGATAGATTAATTCCAACACAGGCAAAGTGTGGGTGGAGCTTAGCTAGAGAATGGTGAGGAATAGCTAAAACTGGATTCATCAATTACATTTGAACCATTGTTGTTGAAACCTGTTGCTGAGCAGACACTTATGATCAAGCTTAAAGGCTTTCTCCATTAACATGTTTGCGTACGCGTTTAAAATCATTTTCTATTAAATTGAATAGAGACATGTCCATTAACGTGTTTGCGTACGCATTTATAGAGGTGTTTGAGTAGGCATACTTTTGGCTCGCTTCAGGTAGCAATTAAAACCCAAAATAGTCATAAGTAGTAGAAAATATATGGTATAGACGCACATATGGACACACACCTCGCGACTAAAATGCCTACTGAAACTCAAACGCCAGACGCTAACTCGTACGTAAACACACTAATGGACACCATCCTTTAGATTAACACCCGGCTGTATTCAGTGTGAGTGTCTTTCTCTAAATAGAACAGTGATTAACACAAGTATTTGGAAGAATAGTGAAATTGTGCACTGTGCTCTCCTCTCCCACATCTACTCCTATAAACATCCAAGCACATACGATACAAAGTTGATTTAACCAACCTTATCTAGCAATGTTCCTGAAGTGAATAGTACATTGTTGACCCAGCCCTCGGAACAGTGATTCAACACCGCTGGCAATGTCATCCTATTAAACAATAATAATAATAATAATAATAATAATAATAATAATAATAATAATAAGAGCAGTTCTGGCCACATGTTCCCCCGACCCAGACCTATTAGTACAACCATAACTTTTTGAAAACCAAATATTTAAAAATTTGTCCTAGGTTTAGTGACTATATGTGAAACAGTGTTGAGAATACAGCCTGGACCACATTATTTTTTTGATGTGCATTGAACTGTCATGACTGTGACAAGTATGTCAAAGCGATGTAATCGAGGAATCAAGTTTTAGCCATACCCCGCCCATCTTTAGGTAAATTTCAACCATGCTTTGCCTGTGTTGGGATCGATCCCTGTACTCCCTGACTATCAATTTCCAGAAAACTATACAGGCAAGCTGTTGAATATTTTGAAACTAATTTGATTGGGTGCGGTTGCTGCCTATAGTTTCAAAATATTCAACAGCATGTTTATTAAATAGTAAAAACCTACAATTCATACAACAACGCTTAGTCCATCATCAATTAAGAGTTTGTGATGAACTTATCTACATTATTCATGACGTCATTGATTATGACATCATTCTACACGTCACATAGTTGATTATGACATCATATGATTGATGGATAAACTGGAAAGGTCCATTTTGATACACAATATACATGCAGCTTAAGATGCATCCATACACAAAGTTCTGTGACTGCAGTATTACCATAAACTTTGAAACAATACAATTTCATGTATGAAGGGAACCACAAAGATTCAGTTTATATTGGGTTTACTGTGAAACCTAGGTGACGTTGTGGCACATCTTTAACAAATGAGTCATTGATACACCAAGTTCAGCTGCTGAATTAAATTTCTCGACTATCGTATTAATTTCTGATAACTATAAGTGACCTTGACCTTTGGCCTTGTGACCCAATGTCATTACACTGATTCCTACAGCATAGTCAACCATGTACCTAAGCTTCGTCGCAAAAGTGTGAACCACTCCTGAAATATAAGCTGAGTTTTGCGAAATGCTTTCCGAAAAGGAAAAATTTAAAATTGGGACTGTGTACCAAGGTCACAGTAACCTTGAAATTTCACCTCGAGACACCAATGTCATCAAGCAGATTCTTAACCTCACAACCAATGATGACCTTTGAGCATCTGACCTCAAAGTTGTCACATTGATTCCTAACAGCATAGCTCACCATGCAGCTAAGTTTAGTTCCAATAAGGTCAACCAATCCTGAAGTATAAGCTAACAAGCTTTGCAAAAGGAACGACAAAGCCTCTAGAAATTAAAGCACTGACAGTGAACAGTGAAAACTAGGTTTTGATGACCTACTTCTGATATGCAACATCCCTTTACGCTAAGATGCATCCATGCACTAAGTTTGGTTAATGTAATGGAGGAATCTAATTTTAGCTATGCCCGTCCATCACTAGCTAACCTCCACCCACACTTTCCCTTTGTTGGGATGGATCGATCCTAGCACTCTCTGAATCTGAATTTCCAGAAAACTATTCAGGCGAGCTGTTGAATATGCCTATGGCAGCAACAGTGCCCAGTCAAATTAGTTTCAAAACATTCAACAGAATGTTTATTAAAGACATACAATTCGTACAGCTTGACAGACTATTAAGCATCTATGACGGACTAAATCGTGTCATTCATGTGACGTTTTTGATTATGATGTCATATGATTGATCGATAAACTGGGTCCCTCTATTGACAAAGTCCTTAAATTACAGCTGGGACGAGAACTTTCTATTATGTTCAGAGAACCATGAAAAGTACGTCATGTCATTTATGTTATATACCGACACTTTTGTATGCAACACAATTTTAGCGTAATATGCCTCATGGACACACCAAATTTTGTATCTGTATGAAACAAGAGCAATCAGAAGAGGGCATAGACACACAGACACAAACATTTCAAATAAACCCACATCAAGAGTTGATATATCATTAATGGCAAAGGTCACTAGTTTAGAAACAATTGTCAGACAATAAATAAGGAAATCGTGACACTGCATCTGCCGCTAATATATCAACTAAAGAATAGATGAAGTCAGTCTATTTATCAATCATGTCCATATGACGTCATAATCAACTATGTCACATGTACGTAATTAAGTCTGTCCTAAATGATTAATAGTCCATCAAGTTGCACAAATTTTATGTCTTTGCTATTTAATAAACATTGTTGAATATTTTGAAACCAATTTGACTGAATGCTGTTGTTGCCCATCGGCACCCAGTTAAATTGGTTTCAAAATATTTAACAGCTTACCAGTAGTTTTCTGGAAATTGAGATTCAGGGACTTCGGCGTTCAATCGATCCCAATATGCACAACGTGTGGGTGGAGCTTAGCTAGATATGGGAGAGGCATAGCTAAAACTGGATTCATCAATTGCAAGTTTATGTTGAAAGCTCTTCAAGACCTTGTCCGTTACCTGTAGCTATAATTGGATCATTACCTGTGTTCCATAAACATGTTGTGTGGATCAATGCAGCAGGTCACCGCACCTGAAATTTAACACAGTGGTAGATAATTCAACGCTTTAACCCTTGAAATGCCAGTGTTTCAATTTCAAAATGATTGACAACAATGGGAACCTGATGAATATCTTGAAACTAATTTTCTGAAACCAGTCATGTTAGGTTCAGAATATTCAACCGTATATTCCTTAGTCTAAAGAATTTGTAATTTCTGGTCTGTCAGGGATAAAACACCTTGGAAACCATAGATAATATCAAAGATATACTTTGATAATTTATACAGGAACTCGTATTACTTTGCTGCTTTATTGAATCAAACACATCACTAGGATGACAGACTAACAGCTTTACAAAATTTTTAATTTTGGACAAATTTGGTTTTATGTCACACAATCAACACATTGGCACCCACAAGCTCAGGTTGCCACTACACCTAATGTGTTATCAAGATTTAAGATTAATCAGTAACATCTAGAATATTGGTTTAAATCATCTAAGAGCAACTGACACTCAACCTGTCAACCCCACCCACACCACCTCCCCACCCCACAACATCCCCCTTACCCCACCCACCCACCCTTCCCACCCCCACCCAACCACCGGTCAAACTTGGGCTTCAGATCACCTCATTTCACTAGCCCTGGGACCCTTATCCAAACCATTTCAGGTAGATAAAAAACATTGCTAAGAAGTCGGTAAATTAAATACCACAAAATAAATATGTTAGACGAAGCATACCGATTTTGATAGCACTTGTCACATCTGGGTCAGGATGTTGCGCAATGGCTTGAACGACATCAATTACATCTGTGAATCTACAATAAATAAAAGTAAAAAATTGCTTGATATTACTGACGATACTTGCGATAAAAGCTGTATTTATGCTTTGACAAACTTTTCTTGCTAAGTACCATTTGTAAAAATTTACCTCAATGCTAAAGCCCCCCCCCTTAAACTAACCTTCTGGCATATCAGCATACAAGTTACATGCCTTAACTAAGATTTCAGCTGCATTAATTTGTGAAACAAAAAACGGTCTTGCAAATCACATCTTAGACAGCTATCCACTGGTTTTATAACTATAAAGGGCAATTTGTGAACAATTAAAAATTTTTTTTTTTTCAATATTTGTTAATTTTAAACAAGAGATCGGCAAAGGGTGCATAATAACTGATCAAAATGACAAAACAATGAATGACAGCTATCAGAAAATAGAAATTTCGTCGTCAGACCCAGACATAATCCTATGAAGTTTCAAAGTGATCCATTAAACGGTTCATGAGTTATCATTCGGAAACCAATTTTCAAGATGGTTGCAACCTTGGATTTCGGATCATTGTCGCTTTCGATAGGTTACTTTCCCAGACCTAATCCAACCAGGCGATGAAGTTTCAAAGCAATCCAATAAGCAGTTAAGAAGCTATCATCCGGAAACCAATTTTCAAGATGGCAGTCTGTGGCTGGCGATCACATTGGAGTTAGGATCATCGTTAATTCTGATAGGTTTCTTCCCCAGACCTAGTCCAACCATTCTATGAAATTTCAATCCTAAAACCAATTTTCAAGATGCTGCAAGCCATATTGAATTTCAGATCATTGTCAATTTCGATAGGATTCTTCTTCAGACCTAGTCCAACCACACCATGGAGTTTTAAAGTGATCCGATAAATGGTTCCTGAGGAGTTATTATCCAGAAACCAATTTTCAAAATGGCCGCCAGTAGCTTGTGGCCATCTTGGATTTCGGACCATTGTCGATTTCGATAGGTTTCTTCCCCATACCGAGCCGAACCACCCTATTAAGTTTCAAAGCAATCCCATAAATGGTGGCAGAGTTATCATCCGGAAACCAATTTTCAAGATGGACACCAGTGGCTGGCGGTCATCTTGGATTTCGGATCATCTTGGATTTCAAAAGGTTTTTTCCCCAGACCTAGCCCAACCAGCCTATGAAGCTTCAAAGCAATCCGATAAATGGTAACAGAGTTATCATCCGGAAACCAATTATCAAGATGGCCAATTGTGGTCATCTTGAATTTCACATCACTGTCAATTTCGATAGGTTTCCTCTTCAGCCCTAGTCCAAGCATGCCATGAAGTTTCAAAGCAATCCGATAAACAGTTCAGTAGTTATCATCCGAAAACCAATTTTCAAGATGGCTGCTGGTGGCTGGTGGCCATCTTGGATTTCGGATCATTATTGCTTTCGAAAGTTTAAACGATAAATGGTTAAGGCGTAATTATCATCCCGAAACCAATTTTCAAGATGACCGCCAGTGGCTGGCGGCCGTATTGGATTTCAGATCATCAATGATTTTGATAGGTTTCTTCTCAGGTGGCACCCTGCCTAAGTTTCAAAGTGATCCGATAAACGGTAACAGAGTTAGCATCCGGAAACCAATTTTCAAGATGGCCACTGGTGGCCATCTTGAATTTTGGATCAGCATCGATTTCGATAGGTTTCTTCCTCAGACCTAGTCCAATAAACCTATGAAGTTTCAAACCAATCTGACAAATATGAGTTGAGTTATTGTCCGGAAATCTCTCTGCCACCTGCACGCACGCATGCCTGCCCACCCGGACAGACGGTGGCATTACATAATACCATGCCAAATTATTTGGCGGGGTATGAAAATCCAATTGTAACAAACAACAATCGAAATTTCTGGAAATCTGTTTGAAGCACTACAGCCGACTCAATTGTAAATGAACTAGATGAACTGCATCCCACATGTTAAGCCCTTTAGTTTTTCTATATATCACACATCATGTGTGGCAGTGTTGCAAAATAAGCTTTTATTATAATACTGTACCTTCAAGTTTTTGGTCATTTTACTCGGGGCAAGAATGGGTTTGCGTACTATCTAATAACTGTCTCGCTGCTGCAAGCCATCAGACAATAATTTCAATGGGAAATAACCTGCTGAATATTTAGAAATTAAGTCAAATTGTTTTCAAAATATTTAGCTGGTCCAGAGATATAACCCCTTGAATGTCATCTGCAAAAACTCAGCGGTCAGACCATTAATACCAACTTTTAACAAATCTTTCTGCCCAGAACATTTGGTCAGAACATTCGGTCAGAACATTCGGTCAGAACATTTGGTCAGAACGGCCTCTCTATTTCCTCTTGCCATATGGTAATAACCAATATTGTGGTCTATATTGTCTGTAATTATTGTATTCTAATATTGTACTCTTTATCAAATCATGATGATGATCATCATCATCACACATTACACACATGTTTGTCTTACACTAGTTTTACCTATAATTTCTGATAAATATTTCCTTATTAGGCTAACATCAAAATGAAAATGCATTACATACCCAGGAGTAATGACGAGAATCCGTGTCGTCTTGTTGCTGAAGCTGGCAGACGTTCGTCTTCTGCGCACATTGTTCACAGCAGAGGACAGTGACTTTTGCAGGACACCAGGATTAAAGTTGCTACAGCTATCTAATGGTTGCTTGAAGAGAATCCACCTAAAATAGAAACAAGATTCCCAAAGGGCCTTATAATTCCCAGGTGCCTAAAATGCATGCTCTTATAATAGAGGAATCCAATCTATCAGTCAATTATATATTATCAGTCAATTATATTAACCATTTTGAAACTAATTTAACTATGTGCTGTTGCGGCTCAGTCAAATTACTTTCAAAATATTCAACAAAATGTTCATTAACACTTTGCTGCCTGTAACGGCACATTTACTTGTAAATTCATCAAAGACACACAGTTTGTACATGTTCGTGATGGACTTTCAGATTTTCGCGACCGTGCTACGTCATTTTGATTATGACATCAGCTAACATGTGATGTATTTGCTTATGATGTCAGATAATTCAGTGACAGATCGGCTTCCTCTACTCTACTTTTTTTTAAATTTGGATTTTTATTTCTTTATACAAAGTAGGGTAGAATGCTAGAATGCATAAAATTTATGTCAAAGTAGCACCAATGTCCAAAAAGTAGGAAAGGAAGGATTACTGCGAGACCTGCCTCTGAGTCAATAAGGTTGTGGTTCCTTTAGACGTGTGTGTTAAAGAACCACTATGTGGGCATCCCAATGTGCAGGTTGTTTCTTTCAAGTCTGTTTACAGTACAGCTTAGAAATAATTTTAAATGTTTCCAAAACAAAATAAATCTTACCGTTGAATATTTTGTACAATTTGATTGGAAGCCATTGCTGTTTAAGGCAGCAATAGCTTCCAGTTAAATTAAGTACAAAATATTCAACAGAACATTTCTTACATCATGTTCAAAATTGTACGGTAACTGCATACCTGTTTTGTTCCTTGGATAGGCTGGTAAGAGTGGCGCACAGATTCTCCTTGTAGCTTCCAGGGACTCCACTTACTATTGTCACTATGATCTGATGGAAAGAAACAATCTTTATTAATTAGATATAAACAAGGTCGCCATAATCTCGGTAGCTGCGGGGGAAGCTTGAAAAGTAGGTCACACTGACATAATTTTGCTACGCGACATACGATAAGGCTACAATGCATTCCTACACCGAGTTCAGCCCGGAATAAGCTTTTGTGACTGATGGTTGAACTAAGGGATGTCACGATTTATTGAGCTACTGTCTACATGACCAGTCAAAAACGTGTCTAACACATCCAGCGACGGCTCTATGATGGTAAACAAGCACAAATTTGTGCAATATTAGTGTCAATCGAGTTTGGAAGAAGTTTGTAATCATGTCACTGTGACCTTGATATTTCACCTTTTGACCCCAAAATTATCACATTTCTTCAGAACATAATGGGCAATCATCCACCCATGTCTGATTAACATATCTCCAATAGAACAAGAGTTATTGACAAATTATTTTTCAAAACAAGAGGCCCAAGGGGCCTGTATCGCTCACCTGGAAATATTGGCCACTGGCAAAACCAAACAAAACAAGATGATCACTGGAAGAATTCACTAATTTACGTTCTGTGAAGAAGGTTGAGTGAAGTTTTATTAAAATTGGCCAAGTGGCCAATATTAAATTAGTTATTTAAATGATTTTCACATAAATTTTCAGAAAATTCAAGATGGCTGCTAAACACGCTAAATATTGATAGATCCATGGTGGCCATGTTTTTTTGATATATCAACATACCTTGACCAAACTTTAACATCCCTAATCATACCATGATATCCCCCAAATTTCAGCCCGATCAGTTCAGTTGTTCTGAACAAGTCGTTTTCACGGAATTTAGTTCATCTAAGACAGCCGCTGCAGTTGATGCTTATTGCAGCTACAGTGCCCAGTAAAATTAGCTTCAAAATATTTTACAGAACGTCTATTAAATAGTAAAGACATACAATTCGTACAACTTGATGGTCTATTATCATAGCAGAGGTGCAGTGGTCAAGTGGTTAGGGAGTCAAGCTTGAGACTTGAAAGTCATGTGATCGATTCACAGCAGGGCTGAGGTGTTGTGTCCCTTCACTCTGCGTTGTAGTAGTACACCTATCTGTAAAATAGATTCTGCAATTGGCCAATTGCTTGTGACATCAGTCTACAGGTGACATAATTGATTATGATGTCATATACTTGATTGACAGATCGGATTCCTCTATTGATAATGTGGTCATATACTTGAGTGACAGATTGGATTCATCAATTTGTTTAAGAAGGAAAGATATGCAGCAAATCATTTTTATTTCATTAAGTATTTCAGTAACAAAAGAAATAAGAATAATAATTTCTATAAATAACTTGTTTAATAAGTATTTTCCTGCAATTATACGACGGATTTTATGAATTATCTTGAATCATTGTAGAGATAAGCGCAGTCTCAGGTTTAACTGGGGAAAGAACTCTGAAGACTGAAACAAAAGGATAGCTTGAACACTTTCAAAGAAAAACTTCACAAATAAGCAAATTTCATAACAAATAAACCCATTATGAAATAAGTATGTTAGGAATATCTGTAATAAGTTTGGTGCTTGCACTCTACATTGAAATTGCTATAGAATAATAAGTGAATTTTTTTTTTCATTATTTATTATATTTGTGTGCGTGTGTGTAACTATTTGAACAAGATGGCCACTGAAGCATTTGGCCAATCAAGTTCTCTTGATAAACTAGGTTCAGCTCTTGGCCTAGATGATATTTCATGAATTGATCCCCCCAAGCAGTTTCGCAGAAGATTTTAAAAGAAGTTTTGTAAAATCGGCTAAAATCCAAGATGGCCACTGGCCAAATTGGCCGATCGGCTTCGTTTGAACAAACTTGGATCCCTATGCCCTAAGGATGCATCCTGCCCAATATAATTTAAATTGGCCCAGTGGTTCTTGAGAAGACATTTTAAATTTCCTATTGTTTTACTATGGGAGTATTGGGCGGGAAAACAATCCAAGATGGCCACCAAACCGTTTATCCGAGAGATTCGAAAATGGAATCAGCATGCCCAAAAACATATATAAAAATTAATTTCGGCTTCAAAATCCATCAAATAAAAAAATCCAAAACTGTCGCCAAGCACACTACATTTTGATTGGTTCAGCGCGGCCATATTTTTTTACGTATCAACCTCTCTTGAACAAGCTATAATGGGCCTTAGTCCCTAATTATAACTGGCAAATTTCGGCCCGATCTCTTCAGCGGTTCTGGAGAAGTCGTTTGGTCATCCAAGATGGCTGCCAATTAACTTTGCTTGAACAACCTTGGTTCAGCTCTTGCCCTAAATGATATTTCATGAGTTTTGAATCGGTCCCCCAAGCAGTTTCGGAGAAGATTTTTAAAGTTTCCTAAAATCAGCTAAAATCCAAGATGGCCACCGACCAAATTGGTCGATCGGCTTCGTTTGAACAAACTTGGATCCCTATGACATACGGATGCGTCCCGCCAAATATAATTGAAATCGGCCCATTGCTTCTCGAGAAATCGTTTAAAGAACAGTTGACGGACGATGGACGGTCGGCACGGCATAAGCTCACTTGGCCATTCCGGACAGGTGAGCTAATAATAATACTTTAAATAAATTTGGTCGCTGTGGCCTTGACCTTTGGACCCCAAATTTATCTGACTTCTTCAGGACCCCACAGGCTCACTCCCACCCAAGTCTGGTCAAGATATCTCTAATAGAATTGAGCCTTTAATAATGCCTATAGGGCAGGTTTATGCTCGATGGTTTTCACTAAAAAACTTGACCAGTCAAAATTCTGTATAAGAGTTCTGAAGCATATCCCCATAAGGTCCTTCCAGCCAAAGTAATTTGAAATCTGTCAACCGGTTAATGAGGAGTAGCGTATTGACAATTTTTTGTAAATTTTTCATAAAATCTAAGCTTTTCACCAAAAAACTTGACCAATCAAAATTCTCTATATAAATTCTGAATCAAAGCCTCATAAGGTCATTCCAGCACAAGTAATTTGAAATCTGCCAAGCGGTTAATAAGGACTAGCGTTTTGACAATTTCCGGTAAATTTTTCATAAAATCAAAGATTTTCACATAAATAAATTGACCAATCAAAATTCTGTATACATGTTCTGAAAACAAAAGCATTAGGGTCCTTCCAGCCAAATTAGGTTGAAATCCACCAAGCTGGTAATGAGGAGTAGTGTTTTGTGAATTTCCGGTACATGTTTCATAAAATGTAAGATTTTAACCCAAAAAATTGACCAATTCAAATTCTGTATACAAATTTTGAAGCCTACCACCCCCCTTCCCCCCCCCCCCCACCACAGAGTCCATCCAGGCAAATTAGGTTGAAATCTGCGAAGCGGTTAATGAGGAGTAGCGTTTTAAACCAACGGTTAACGGATGGATGATGGATGGCAGACGGTCTCCCTGCATATCAGTGACCTTGACCTATTGACCAAAACATCATTGTGTGATGCCGAGTCATTATGAGGTATAAACAAAAAGGTTGAGCTAAACGGAAAATGTTAATGTTGAAAAAATATGGTTATTACCAATGTCACAGTGACCTTGACCTTTGAGCCCAAGGTCATTGTGAGATGCCGTATCATTATAGGGAAGCATGTGCCCAAGTTTGGGTCCAGTATGATCAGTTTTAACCAAACCTGAGATATAAACAGAAAAGTTGAGCTAAACGCAAATTGGACGACGATGCCACCACCGCCACCGGACAACGTGCAGGGTATCGCAATCGCTCGTTTTATTTCATAAAGTCGAGCTAAAAATGAGGTGACCACTGGAAGAATTTACCAATCAAATTTCTGTTTAGTCAAGTTTTATTAAAATTGGCTTAGTGGTTAATAAGTAGTCTTTCTATGATTTTTTTCAGAATGTCTGCCAAAAACGCTAAATTTTGATTGATTCATGGCGGACATGTTTTCTTGACATAACATTTTTTCCATGGACAAATTTTAATGGCATTTCCACCCCAATCATATCTGCCAAATTTGGGCCTGACCTGTTCAGCGGTTCTGGAGAAGTTGTTTTCACGAAAACTAGGTCATCCATGATGGCCACTGAACAATTTGGCAAATCAAGTTCCCTCGAACAAACTTGCTTCAGCTCTTGCCCTAGATCATATTTCATGGGGCTTGCATCGATCCCCCAAGTGAGAAAATTGGTCAATTGGGTTCGTTTGAACAACTTGAATCTCTATGCCCTAAAGATTGTTCCTACCAAATATAATTGAAATTGGCCTAGTGGTTCTCAAGAAGACATTTTAAATTTCCCATTTCTTTAGTATGGGAGACTGTGACGGGTAAATAATCCAAGATGGCAGCCAAACTGTTTATCCGACAGTTTCGAAAATTGCAGAGTTGAGATCAGAATCAAATCATATATAAACCCAATTTCAGCCTCTGAATCCATCAAATAAAGAAATCCAATATGGCCACCAAAATTGCTACATTTTGATTGTCCACGGTGGCCATGATTTTTGACGGATCAACTTCCCTTGATCAAACTTTAATGGCCCTTAGTCCCTAATCATATCTCCCAGATTTCCTGATCGCTTTGGCAGTTCTGGAGAAGTTGTTTTTGTGAAAACTAAGTCATCCAAGATGCCCGCTGAACCATTTGGTCAATCAAGGTCTCTTGAGCAAAGGTGACTTATTTCGTGCCCTAAATTATGTTTCATGAGTTTTGCTGAATATTTCAAAAACAATTTGCCTGAAAGTTGTTGGTGGCTAATGACTGAAAGTTGTTGGTGGCTAAGCCACCAACAACATTCAAATTGTTTTCAAAATATTCAGCATGTCCACAGCTATTTCCCCTTGACATTATTGTCTGGCGACTTGCAGCAGTCAGGTGGTTAATTACCTTATCTGAATCAGTGTCTTTGTCAACATCGTCTTGCAATAGAGTGGGCAGATCAGTATCCGAATCACAAATATGTGTGACAGCAGTACAGCTCGCAGACAAGTGTGACATGAATCTACGGTAATCAGTAAAGAAAATAAGAGGTACATGATCCATTTCTAGCCAAGCTCCATCCATTTCTAGCTAAGCTCTGCTCACATTGTACTTGTGTTGTAATCGATTTAAAACTTTGAAACCTGAATTCACAGAAACTCACTTTCAAGATAACTATACTTGTAAGCTGTTGAATATTTTGATACTAATTTGACTGGAAGCCTCTCTGTCTGGAGACAGATAATTTTTTTACTTTTATTCTTTCAAGGGCAAATAACTCTGGGTAGATTGACACAAATTGACGGAATTCAAACTTTGCCTCCATATTCGTATTACTAAGGAGTATGCCAAAGCTGGTTCAAATCGGTGCAGGCAAACACAAGTTATTGTCCGGAAACCAATCAGTATGAACGGGTGCATTCATATATCCCACTCGAACTCTGTTATGAGGTGATAATAACCCTTTGATAGACAAGCTGACCAAAACGGCTTTAGCAGTGGTCTTGAGAAATGTTCATTTGCCGACTATGACGTTATTTTTAACAATTTTAACACTGCAATGACAGGGTTGATAACCAAGCCACGCCATCATTCCAGTGGTTGATTTTCAAAAATCATCTCTGCGCTTGTAAACGGTTATTTTCTGTAAGAAAATTAAAATTTCTGTTTAGTGTTGGACATTTCCAGGCCAAGAGAAGACTATATTTCAAGTTTACAACTGAAATGACTGGTTCACATCAGTAATTTCAGTGGTAAATTTTATAAATAATCTGCACATGGCTTTCAACTAAACATTTCTCGAGATCACTGTCCGCTTTTAACCGGATTGCGATTAAAAGTTCAATCATATCTTTATTGTTTCAAGCTTAACTCCAGAACAAAACCGTAAGCCACAGCTTTGTGTGCATAACTTGTGCTCAGTTACTGACAAATCTGATAAGGAAAGGTTTAATAACTTCTTTTCAACCAACCATTCCAAACAACTTTTGGTCCAATCTCCCCACTTACACGGTACACCGATTCCTCTTCCGGGTAATTACAAACAAATATTGTATGAAAAGCCTACGTTCCTCATACTAACATACTCCCGCTAAACCCTTTAATGGTCAAGCCAGCCACAATCGGCCATTACAGTGGTCTTGGCAACTATCCATTTGCAGGCCAAGAAAAGACTATTTTTGAAAATTTAGCACTGGAATGACTGCCTCGGTAACCGAGCCAGTTATTCCAGTGGTAAATTTGAAAAAAATAGTCTTCTCATGGCCGACAAATGTACATTTACTATGAGAAAATTGAAATTTTCATGACCAAATTTGACCTTTAAAGGGTTAACCCTAGATTCACAGTACATGGTCCATATACTTAACATTATGATCCCCTGTTATGTGATGTAACATTACAGAGCCAATCAACATGGAATATGGTATTTTGTAACAGCCAATCAGATTTCAAATTACTTGACTAAATAGGCGAGACATTATGTAAAATTCCTGTATCTGGTTTCAATGGAACTATCCAGGAAGTTGCTGAATATTTGGAAAATAATTGACTGAAAGCCATTGCATAGGCAGCAATGGATTCAACGCAAATTAATTTGCAGACAACAAGACTACACACCGCATGTAAAAACATTTTGTTTTTTTCACACATGATACGTCATATGTCAAGTAAATTTTGATTGAAAAACTTTAACAATCTACCATAAAACTGGAAAGATATGAAAAAAAATAATTCTTATTAATATGTGGAATAAATGCAATCAATGCATGGAATAAATTTGTGAAGTTTCATCAAAATTGGGTAAGACCTTGGTGATATAAATGTCAACTGATAAACTTTAACATTCTATGCCATAACTCACACAAAAATAGTCCTAACCACATAAAAATAGGGGAAAGGTTTCATTATGCTGCAGACTGCATGCAGTCAGGGTAAAGGTTAAATCTATAAGGTTTTATTGAAATTGGACAAGTCCTTGATGAAGTAAAAGTTGATTGAAAATGTTTAACGATTAACATACTAATTGACCTTTCCAGTTTATCCATCCATCATATGAGGCGATAATCAACTATGTGACGTGTAAGATGATGTCATAATCAATTGCGGTATCAATGACTCAATTTAGTCCATCTTAAATGCTTAATAGTCTGACACGTTGTATGAATTGTATGTCTTTAACATTTAATAAACATTCTGTCAAATATTTTAACCGCACCCAGTCAAATTAGTTTCAAAATATTCAACAGCTTCCCTGTATAGTTTTCTGGAAACTGATAATCAGGGCATTCAGGGATCGATCCCAACACGAGTGAGGTGTGGGTGGAGCTTAGCTAGAGAAGGCCGGGGCATAGCTAAAACTGGAAAGGACCATTCTTAGATAAGACGGTGCATGGCACACGCCACACAAAATTTGGATCACGATGTTGAACCCGCCACCGCTTCACGCAGGGCTCGATAAAAATAGTCTTCTCTTGTCCTGCTAGTTGATACATCCTTATTATCTATACCCCACCCATCTCTAGCTAAGCTCCACCCATCTCTAGCTAAGCTCTGCCCACACTTTCCCTGTGTTGGGATCGATCAAACTCTGAACTCGCTGAATGTCAATTTCCTGAAAACTACAGGTAAGCTGCTGAATATTTTGAAACTAATTTGACTGGGTGCTCACAGTTGCTTCAATCAAATTAGTTTCAAAATATTCAAGAGAATGTTTATTAAATAGTAAGCACATACAATTCTGATACACTTTTAACCCTTAGCCCTCGAATTTGTTCAAGAAACTTTTCATAGAAAATGTCTATTTGTAGACCAAGAGAAGACTATTTTTTTTAATTTACTACTGGAATGACTGGCTCAGTTATCGAGCCAGTCATTCCAGTGATAAATTTTGAAGAATACTCTTCTCTTGGTCTGCAAATGGACATTTCCCAAGACAACTGCAGAAGCTATTTTTGGCTGATATGAGTGGCAAAAGTGTTAAAAGTTAGTGATGGACATAGCTACGTCATTCGTTACATAGTCAGCCTACATGTGATGTAATTGAATATGATGTCACACACTTGATTGATAGATTGGATTCCTCTATTGACATTGATAGAGCAGAAATAAAAAAAATTTCGACAAATTTTAACCGTTAAAATATTAATATATATTATACAACCTGTAGATATGAGGCAAATGTCTCGAGGCTTTTCTTAATGGTGATATAGATTTAGAATCAGGCATACTCTGTGTATTGTAAAATTGCTGCACCGCATCACATCTGAGAATAAAAAGAATCTCAAGAAATCAATTTTCATTTTCACTCCTTTGAAGCATAAATTTATGTTTAATTACGGTTCTCCATAATAAATAGAAGGATCCATTTTTATCTATGCCCCGCCCATTTCTAGCTAAGCTCCCCCCACTTTGTACATGTGTTGGAATCAATTTATATACTTTGCGCCCTGAATTCCCGTAATCCCATTTTCAAGGTAATTATACAGGTAAGCTGTTGAATATTTTGAAACTAATTTGACTGGGAACTGTTGCTGCCTATTCAATAGAATGTTTTTTAACCCTTTATTGGCCTTTAACACTCATATCAGCCAAAGATGGCTTATGAAGTGGTCTTGAGAAATGTCCATTTGCAGACCAAGAGAAACATATTTTTGAAAATTTACCACTAGAATGACTGGCTCGATAACCGAGCCAGTCATTCCAGTGGAAAATTTTCAAAATAATTTTTTCTTGGTCTGCAACATGGACATTTTCTATGAGAAAAATTAAATTTTTTTTAACAAATTCAAGGGTTAAAGGGTTAACTTTTAAATTCAACAAAGACATACAATTCGTACACTTTCTTAATCGACTTTTTAGAGTTTCGTGATGGAACCATTTTGATTGTGACCTCAGTTAGTTAATATGACGTATTTGATTATGACGTCAAACACAGTGACAGATTGGATCCCTCCCATTCAAATGCTTACAACTATATTTCGTAGTTCAGTAAAAACATTCACGTTTGAATTGTACACTTTAACCTTAGCATAGTAAAGCCAACTAAAACTGGACCATGTAGTCCTCTTGTGAAATGTCCATTTGCAGGCAAGGATGAGCCTATCTTTGAAAACTTACTAAATGAATCCCAGAGTCAATAACCAAGACAGTCATACAAGTGGTAAATTTTCAATAATAGTCTTCTCTTAGCTAGCAAATGAACATTAAATGTCTTACTGCTGCAGCCACTGGACAATAATTTATATGGGCAATAACTCTGGACCTGCTGAATATATTGAAAACAATTTGACTGAAAGCTGTTGGTGGCTTAGCCACCAACAACTTTCAGTCAAACTGTTTTCAAAATATTCAGCATATCCAGAGTTAAACCCCATGGAAAATGTAGTTTGCAGAAATTTAGCAGGCAAACAGTTAATTAAGCAGAAATTATCATTTTCTAGACAAATCTTGAACATTTACTGTCAATGAGGAAAAACTCCTGACTTGCTCAATATTTTGCCACCAATAACTTTCAGTCAAATTGTTTTCAAAATAGTTAACAGGTCCAGCGATATAACCACTGGAATATTTCGTTTGCAAAAACTCAGCAGTCAGACAGCTAAAATGTTAAGCAGTCATGACTCCACAATGAGTCATGGTGATTATCAAAATCTGAATGTCAAACAACCATATATAGAAATCTTTGGTCCACTATTACTGAAATATTATATAAATTAATGGAGGGATCCAATCTGTTACTCAAGTATAAGATTTCATAATCAAATATTTCACATGTTATCTGACTTTACAATCAAAGGTTTTGTCATGATAATCAAAAGATATTTCACTAAAGTGTATGAACTGTATATCTTTGATTAAATTAATAAATATCCTGTTCAATATTTTTAAACTAATTTGACTGACAGCAGCATAGGAAGCAACAGCTGTCAGTCAAATTAATTTCAAACAAGAACGACAATCAGAGATTGCTAAAGTATGGCCCCCATTCCACCAAGCACAACATCCTACCCAAAATTGTTAAAGATATCCCTTCACTAGAACTCGAGTTATCATCCGGAAACGTAATATAATGTCATTCATTTGGTCACCATGACCTTGACCTATGACTGTTTGATGCCAAAATCAATAGTGTTCTTCGATACGGGAAGGTTAACCTCCCACACAAGACTGGTAAAGATCCCTTCAATAGAACTTGAGTTATTATACGGAAACGAAAGATTACGTCATTAACTAGGTCACTGACCCCTGACCCCAAAATCGGCAGGTTTCTTCGCAATCCCAAGGAGAAGCTCCCATCCAAGATTAGTAATGATCCCTTCAATCAAACTTGAGTTATCATCCGGAAACATTTCAGACCACCAAGGACACGCTCTTACGCAAGGTGGGTAACGATCCCTTCAATAGAGCTCGAGTTATCATCCCTGTATTGTATGCATGACCCCAAAATTGATAGGGTTTTTCGAACCACCAAGGACATGCTCCCATGTAAGACTGGTTAAAGATTCCTTCAATAGAAATTGAGTTATCACCCAGAAACTCAATATTACATCATTAATTAAGTCACTGTAATGGTGACCTTTGACCCCAAAATTAATAGGGTTATTGGACCACCAAGCACAAGCTCCCACACAAGATCGGTAAAGATCTGTTCAACAGAACGTGAGTTATCATCCGGAAACACAATGTTACATCATTAATTAGGTCACCATGACCTTGACCTCTGACCATAAAATTGATACAGTTTTTTGGACACCTAAATCCAATCTCCATTAGTTTGTTGAAGGTTGCTCCTGTAGAGCTATAGTTATCCCACTGGATGGATGAGGGACGAATAGACGGCCAAAGCAAATGATATACACTGCTGGGCCAAAAAAATGAGGCAAACATGATTTATCATATGTTTTATGATTACTCTTTCATGTTAATAAATACAGGTGAAATAAGTGACAATTTTACATAATATTGTATGCATTGTCTGTGTGCAGGGTACCTTTTAGTATGGGATAGCCTTTCCCTTATTTTTTTTGTCTCAAAACTCACCCATTTGGGCAAGCTGTCTGAAAGCTTTTTGCATTGTGCCGCGTCAATGCTGTTCCATTCATGTCTGACTGCTTTCCACTGCTGAGTGAGCTAATTTGCATATCAAAAGCCATCTACTGAATGGATTCTTGTTGTATATTAGACCTTCATGCATACACACGAGACAAATAGTGCGTCTCTGTGTTCAGGATTTAAAGTGAATTAACTAACCAAACTAGCAAGCTAGTTGAGTTATGCTAACCGAGGTGACAAGACATTAGCCATTTCTGCAATCTCTGTGTATTACCACACTGTACCTGAAGAGTGAAGTTGTTATTTTTGATTCAAAATGTCTTCAAGAAAGGCTAAATTCCATGTACCTGTTGAAGTCAAAAGCCAGATCGCAGGTCTTCGTCAAACTGGAAAGTCATATCCTGAGATTAAGAAAATTCTGAGGCTATTCAGATTCCACTGTCTACAATACAGAGAATTGGCCACACATTTCAAGTGACAGGTTCTGTTGCCCGGAAAGCAGGTTCTGGATGAGCTAAAGTGACAACATGTCGAGATGAAAGAAGGCTGAAAATGACTGTTCTGAAGAATCGTAAGAAGACTCTCACCAAATTACCAAAAGAATTCAGAAATTCACAAAATAAGGCTGTTTCAATTTCAAGAACAATTGTAGGGAGGCTCAAGGAAGCTGGTTTTTCATCAAAGTGGTGTGCTAAGAAACCATTGCTGTCCACAAAGAACATTGCAGACAGACTCAGATTTTTGGCACTTTATCGTGACCATGATTCTCAGTGGTTTGATCGTGTTCTCGGGAGTGATGAGTCATGTTTTGAGCTGTGTACAGATGCTCCAGAGTGCTGTCTTCGTAGGTCAGATGAAAAATATAACCCAGAATGCCTCTCCACCACTGTGAAACATGGAGGAGGTGGAATTATGGTATGGGGTGTGTTTTCTGCATCTGGTGTTGGCGAGCTTGTGCAATGTGAAAAGTCCATTAATGCAAAGGAGTATCAAAACATATCAGAAAAGGGGTTGCTTCCAAGACTGAACAAGTTGTGTAGTGGAAATAAAAGACAAAAAGCTATTTTTCAACAAGATAATGCCCCGGCACACACAGCAAAAACAACAAAGTCATGGTTTGAGCGGCATTCTCTGTCGGTGATGTTTTGGCCTGGACAGTCACCAGATCTTAACCCCGTAGAGAATATATGGGCGCATATCAAGGCCAAACTGGTTGGCAGAAAATTTGGGAGCACTGACCAGTTGTGGGAAGCAGTCAGACATGAATGGAACAGCATTGATGCAGCACACTGTAAAAGGCTTTCAGACAGCTTGCTCAAACGGCTGAGATTTCTGAAGAAAAACAAGGGAAAAGCTAACCCATACTAAAAGGTACCCTGCAAACAGACAATGCATACGATATTATGTAGAATTGTCACTTATTTCACCTGTATTTATTAACATGAAACAGTAATCATAAAAAATATGATAAATCACGTTTGCCTCATTTTTTTGCCCAGCAGTGTATCTATATGGAGGGGGGGGGGGGGGCAATATTTAGCAGCTTACCTGGGGGGGGGGCAATATTTAGCAGCTTACCTGTATCTTGAAATTTAGATGATGGGAATTCATGTTTCAAATCACCTCAAACATGCATAAAAACTGGGAGGAGCTTGGCTAGAAATGGGTGGGATATAGCTAGAAATGGCTCCCTGTATTGTCTGTCTGATTGACAGATTAGATCTATAACATGAAATTATAACATGGAATAGACAGACTGATGGTAATTTTAAACAAAGAGCGGAGTAGTTTTTCTTATTTACTTGACTTTTATGGAAGTCATCAGAACTTGTGCAGTCTCTAGTTTTAGACCGCTATACTCAGGATTCCGCCAAACTGGAAATACCTGAGAATTAGAACAAAATAATTTAGAATGATAAGCCGTATAAAATGATAATAGGACTCAAATGTTGTAGCTTTTCAGACAAACATCTTTATAAATTTCTGACCAGATTTGTGTGAAACCCTGTCAAAGATGAGTAAAGACCAGTGTGCTATGGGTTAATTTAACTCAGTCTATTGTATATATGTAGAAGGTTCTTATCAGCAAACTATATATGCCTAGTGTCACTTTTTGTTCCCCATGTAGGCTAATAGATGGATCCGATCTGTCACTCAGGTATCTGATATCATAATAAAATATGTCACATGTCAGCTGACATCACTATCAAAATCATACAAATAGAAATGTCTGTCACAAAAGTGTACCAATTGTATAATGTTGACGAATTTATAACTTAATAAACATTCTGTTGAATATTTTGAAACTAATTTGACTGGGAGATGTTGCTGTCATAGGCAGCAACATCCGCAGTCAAACTAGTTTCAAAATATTCACTAGCTTACCTGTATAGTTACCATGAAATTTTGATTCTCAGGTTTTAAAGTGTGAGAAATGGGCGGGGCATGGCTAGAATTCGATTCCTCAATTATTTAACAGGTCAATTTTGTCGGCAGTGACTCTGTCCTGCTTGGCAAAGAAAGCATTGGGGCAGGGATCACATCACTTTCTCATAAAATCTAGCTCTTGTTAAGAAAAAATGGTGTGGCCCAGAGAGAGTAATTCCATATTTATGTGACTAATTTACTGTGTGATTTGTCGCTATTTAAGATACATGTTGGCCATAAGATAGCCTTTCAAACAATGTACACTTTTTCATGGATTTGGAGGAGTCCATCTTTAGCTAGGCTTCACACTCTCTGAATCTCAATTTCAAGAAAACCATACGGATAAGCTGTTGAATATTTTGAAACCAATTTTCCTGGGCACTCTCCACCAGCCCAGTCAAATTGGTTTCAAAATATTCAACAGAATGCTTATTAGATAGTAAAGACATACAATTTGTACAACAACGCTTAGTCCGTCGTCAATTAAACGCTCTTGACGAACTAAGCTACATCACTCATGACGTAATTGATTATGATGTCATACTACACATCACGTATATGATTGATGGATAAACTAGAATCATCCATTGTCCTGTAAGCTTTTGAACCCTGAATGCACAAAATCTGAATATCAATGTAACTATACAGGTACGCTGCTCAATATTTTGACTCATTTTTCTGGCAGCTATGGCCATAGGCAGTAACAGCTCCCAGAAACTTTAGTTTCAAAATATTCAAAAGAATATTTATTAAATTGTAAATGAGTTAAATTCAAATTTGGCTTTTCAGGTTCATCTGGTTAACTACCTACAGATAAATAACAGCAGTTACCTCCCTTGTCAGTTGCGAATGACAACATCTTATAAAGAAAGGATGTTTGATTACCTCAGAGAAGAAATCTTTATATGACTTGGAACGTGGCACAAAAGCCAACATGAGGGTATTATCACTGGCTCTGAGCTCACATGGCAATGTATAGCCATACAGCTTTGTGTAGTGAATAATCAAGGTGGCGATACTGTTTGGACCATCCTGTAAATAAAGAAGAATAACAATAGAGTCGGACATATGCTATTGAGAATTTGCCTTAGCCCTTAACACACATATCAGCCAAAATGGCTTCTGCAGTTGTCACATTGTTTCTTGCATAAGGAACATGTGAGGAGATAGATGACATTTCTAGTACCGCAGTATGCATGTACGCGGCTTCTGTACTTTAGTCGTGTGTGTGTGTGAGCTATAAAACAGTTTCCCTGGTTGTTGGTGAGAACAGAAAGAGCAGTTTGGTTTCCGACATTTTTCTATCTTATTAGGGATCATACTGCCCTGGAATCCTTTTCGGTTCAGGGAGGTGAAGTCCGCTCTGACTAACTGGTCGTTAATTGTGGGATTCCCCCTGTGTCCAAACAGAGGTTTCTCGTGAAAGTGTCTCTACATTTGGCACTAGTTTTGGGAATATCCCAGTGTCTGTTGATTGATGTTTCAGAGATGGACATTTAAACTGTGACTACACCTACAGTTTTTATAGGATCACTACTATACTTGGGTAAGATGTTACCCTTGGGATCCTGAAGGGTGACCTAGACATTTGACCTTTGACCTAAGGCATGACGATTGGGGCCCATCGGGAATAAATGGGGATTTTCAATATGCATCTTTGAACTGCCACTATGCCTAGAGTTTTTATCAGATGACCACCAAACTTGGTCAGGGTCCCGAAGATGTATATTGACTTGGGACTCAGAGCCCCATGGTCAAAGCAATCCCTATAGGTCTTTTTTTGCAGAAATTAACTGCCCTTGGTTAGAGATGGTCAATAGACATATTAGAAAATACCTCATGCCACTTCGTAATCTCAAGGTCACTCTTTTAAGGGTTGTACCTGTAAATGGTATCAAAGTCACACATTTTTTTATGAAATTAAATCTCCTTAATTATCCATGCCTAATGAGCAAATTAGAAGATACCGTAAGGCCCATCTTAGTGCCCAGTGCTCTCTCTCTCTCTCAGCTTTTATATTTTTGGCAGAAATTCATTCCCCATGCTCGGAAAATTTGGAAAAGAAAATATATTTTCAAAATGGCTGCCAAAATTATTTTTTACTCCGATACACTTGTTACTTGCTCACCGTTTAGCCCTTGTATTGACTTTATTTGGTATAAAGTTTGAAGTGTCTCCATCGAATAGGTTTAAAGAAATCAGCCTTTTCATTCCTAAGGTGGACGCAGTGAATCTATGGGGATTTCAAGTATGAATCTCTGAACTGTGACTACACCTAGAGTGTTTATCAGATCACCAGCATATTTGGGTAGAACTTTATCTTTGGGATTGCAGAGAAGCCTGATGATTTGGGGTCAAAGGTATACATTAGGGGGTCAAAATTACCAATTTTTGTTTTTGCAGAAATGAACTCCCAGTGATCAGAGAATGTCAATGAACATGCTAGAAGATACCCCATGTCACCCAGTAATGCCTAGCTCACTCATTAAGAGAAAGGTCACCCTATATCGTGTCAGAGATACCAGTTTTTCGTTTTTGGCAGAAATTAACTGCCCTTGCCGAGTCATGTTCAATGCTCGTATAAGAAGCCGTATACCATATCCTTAATTGTCATAGCATGTGTTCTAGTTGTACATTACTTATTTAGTACATGAGTTAATTACCTTTTCACCGACAAATCCCCGAAAAAGTAAATTGTTTATCATATACAATTTTATTCTGTTGTATACTTTAAAATTAATTTGAGTGGAAGCCATTGCTGCCTGAGGCAGCAACGGCTTCCAGTCAAATTAATTTCAAAAATATTCAACAGTTTTCCTGTATGTTTGCCTTGAAAATGAGATATGGGGAATTCTTGTTGAAAAAAAATAACAATTTTTTTTGCATGTTTCATGAATCTGGTTGATTGGACAGCAGTGGCATGTTTCATGAACATGGTTGATCGTACAGTCGACTATTTGACCAGACAATATATACTCACACCAGTATAAAGCTGCAAGGATTTTACGCATTCCTGACTGATAAGCACATCTCCAAACTGGGTACTCTTGATACACACTGCATTTGGATACAGTTTTACCGCAACTTCTAATGGCGTTTGACTAACAGCTGCCGTGGTACTGAGGAGTACATTGTCACCAGAAAGTAATGGCTGTTTGGCATCAGTGTCTCTGTTATCTGCAGGTGCTTCACAATCCTGATACAAACAAAGCAGAATCATAATGCAGATGGTAATTCAATGGAGATTTACCTACAGGGAACAATGATTAATTATATGTCAAAAAGGGGACAAGAAAAAAGTAGAAACTTATTTGACAAGAATTCTGAAAAATGAATGAATCCAGTTTTAGCTATGACTTGCCCATCTCTAGCTAAGCTCCGACCATGCATTGCACATGCTGGGATTGATCAAACCCTGAACTCCATGAATCTCAATATCCAGAAAACTATACAGGTAAGCTGTTGAATATTTTGAAACTAATTTGACTGGGTGCTGTTGCTGTCAACCTCTCTCCCGCCCTCCCTCCCTCCTTCCCACATCCCCCCCCCCTCCCTCCCCCCTCCCTCTCTCTCAGGAAATGATGAACCAGTTATCACGATTTCAAAAATGTTCATCTCTTGACATGCAAATGGACATTTCAAGACAACCAACGAAGCCAAATTTTGTCTGGCTTGGACAATAAATTATTAACACGCTTTTTGAATAAGCAGTTCTACCTACCTGTGCCTGCCAGGTTATGGCGCGATGAATGTGGCTGGTCAGCACGAGGTGGTCAACATCAGCTTTCATAGACCCATCTAATTAACACAAACAAGGCAATATAAGACTAAATATTCAATACAGCATAAAACTATATCGTAACCAATTAACCTTACAATGATCAAATTTGCTCAAGAAAATTAAAAATATTTCCTTATTCAATGTCCATTTGCAGGCTAAGAGAAGACTATTTTTGAAAGTTTAGCACAGAAATGGCTGGCTCGGTTATGAGCTAGTCATTCTAGTGTTATGGTTTTTTAAAAATAGTCTTCTCTTGCTCTGCAAATGGATAGTTCTCAATAACATGGCAGAGGCCGGATTTGGCCAGCGAGAATAGGCATTAACCCTTTAACACTCCTATCAGCCAAAAACAGCTTCTACAGTGGTCTTGAGAAATGTCCATTTGCAGAACAAGAGAACTATTTTTGAAAATTTACCACTGAAATGACCGATTCAATAACCGAGCCAGTCATTTGAGTGGTAAATTTAAAGTCTTCTCTTTGTTTGCAAATGGACACTTTCTATGGGAAAATTGAAATTTTCTTGAACAAATTCGAGGGGTAAAAGGTTAACCGTTACAGACACAAAACTGCAAATTCTTTATGTTGTAAGCAAAATTCTGTTGAATATTTTGAAACTAATTTGCCTATGGCGGCAAAATCCCCCAGTCGAATTAGGTTTCAAATATTCAAGAGCTTTCCGGTATAGTTGCCAGCATCAAAGGGATAAGCAACGTTGAGTTAACCTGCTTTCAACGCTACGGTATGGCAAAAATATATAACCTATTTTATTGTACACCTTTAATATTAGCCAATGAAATCGTTGCATTTCTAATATATGGCCATCCAACAAAAATTGGCATTGGACTCCAAAAAGTCATATTCAAAATCTGTATGGATGGATCTGATCTGTCACTCCAGTGTACGATGTCATAATTAATTATGTCACATGTCAGGTGACATCACAACCATAATTGACAGAGAATACTCCATCATGAAGCTGGAAAGGTCTGTCATAGGCAGCAACAGCTGACCCAGTCAAATTAGTTTCAAAATATACAACATCTTACCTGTTTAGTTACCTTGAAAATGGGATTCTGAGAATTCAGGGTTCAAAGTATATTTAAACTGATCCCAACATGCGCGAAGTGTACGGTAGGTTGGGCTGGACTGCTCAGATAGAAATGCATCCCTGTATTGGACAGACAGGACGAGATGCCGACAGACCTTGAGTTCAAAACAGATTTTAACTGACTGCTGCAGGCCACCAGGCAATAATTCCAATGGGCAATAAATGGACCTGCTGAATATTTTGAAAACAATTTGGCTGAAATTTGCTGGTGGCTTAGCCGTTTGTAATTATAGAGAATAAACAAAATGTTTAGCAAAAACAATATACAGGTTAGCAATTCATTTATAGCGTATTAACATAGTGATGGAATAATACATTTCAGATCAGTGAACTGATAGGTGCGTGCATGCATGCCTATGTTGTGCATGCGTATGTGGTGCGTGCATGCGTGTGTGGGTGGGATTGTAAAAAGTTGGATGCTTTGAGACTATCTCTATGGCACTATCGCCTTTGATTGAATTTCCATATTATTTCTCTACAATTCAGGTGCTTTTCAGTTTTTTATAGGCGCAATGTTTTGAAAGTTATTGGAGAATGTACACTGCTGTGTGCCTGGTACTAAGTGAGATAAAATGAAAGTAATACTCAATAATTGGAAACTCATTTGAATGGCAACTGTTTCTGCCACGTCCCAGTTAAATTAGTTCTAAAATATTCAACAGCTGCATACATGGATGATCACTTTGAAAAGAAAACTTGGGTGTCCGCGCTAAAAGAGTTTAACAGTTTAACACTCAAATTTGTTAAAGAAAATTTAAATTTTCTCATAGAAAATGTCCATTTGCAGACCACGAGAAGACTACTTTTGACAATTTACCACTGGAATGGGGGCAGTGGTCAATTTTCAGAAATAGTCTTCTCTTGATCAGCAAATGGACATTTCTCAAGACCACAGCTGAATCTATCTTCGGCCAACCTTGTGTGTTAACACTTAAGCCGGACAAAACTGCTTCTGCAGTGGTCTTGGAAAATGTCCATTTGCAGACAAAAAGAAGACAATTTTTGACAATTTACCACTGGAATGACTGGCTCGGTAACCGAGCCAGTCATTCCAGTGGCTAATTTTTTTAAACAAGTATTCTCTTGGTCTACGAAAGGACACTTCTTTCGAGAAAATTTAAATTTTCTTGAATAAATATAAGAGTTAAATGGTTAAAACAATGTCTCTAAACTAGACAATCATGCTAATTACTGAGTTATTCAAGGTAGGTAACTCTTGCTGTACAATAATACAAACCCCAACGGAAGAGAACTCTTACCAGTATGCTTGATCTGCAGCATTGAATGTACGAATGACTCTGCAAACAGTAAACAGCCGAATGACTGGCCAGCTGACTCTGGACTTGGAATGTCATAAATAGCCATTGTAACAGTCTTTACCAAACTCAGGGGTTTGTTGTCATCAACAGTGTGGCATCTGGAATATTATACAAATTTCACCATTTACTGACCAATCCTGACATAAAACTTATTCATTATGTTGAATATTTTGAAATTGATTTGACTGAAATACATTGATGCCTAAGGCAGCAACAGCTTCCAGTCTAATTAATTTCAAAATATTCACCACTTTTCCCATATGGTTGAAAATGATACATGGGGAATTCATCAGTGAAAGGGCTAGGCCTATCCCTATCAGCCGTCAAGCTTGCCCCTTCCCCAGTCCTACGCATCTCCTGTTCTTAGCAGTTCAACTATACCTAGCTAATGAAGGAAGTCAAAAATCTTATCACCACCCAGAATCAGTGATAATAGCTATGAAGAAACAGTGCCTGTTTTTCAACTAGTATGGAAATTAATTTCCATCAGGCACTATTATTGGAAATTCGAAAGTATCTGCAGACGACCTTCCCATCATTATCGATCAAAGGAAAACAAGGATTTCAACAGATTTAGCAGCTGAAGGAGACTTCACTGTTGCAGCAACAGAGATTACTACAGGCTCCATATATACGGGATCTTCATCATCATTGAATAGCCATTGTGACTGTAAACTGTCACTTCACTTCTTCACGAACCGCCACCATGAAACCACCTTCACCACTTAGTCATCATCATCGTTATTGAATGCTTATGAATGGTGAAGGTGGTTTCACAGTGGCGATTCAAGAAGAAGTGAAGTGACAGTTTATAGTCACAATAACTATTCAATGATGATGAAGATGAGAATGAAGAAGAGATGAAGGTGAAGGATAGTATAGCCGGATCTCTAGTTTCTCCAGCAGTGAATTCATAGTAAGTTCATTTTTACGCGTAGTACGCATGCCCAATGATGGGAATTTCCAGTGTGGAGGATGCGTGTAGTTATTGCAGGCCAGTGAGATGAGTAAACTCGCTAGACGGCTGATGGCAATACGAGGCCACGCCCATTTATGAGCGAAGCCACGCCTCCATCTGAGTACATCTGATTGTTTAGCTGTAGCAGAGCGAAATGCAAACCTTAACCTATCATGCCCGTATGCACTAAGTCCATCTCAAAACCTAACCTGAAATTACAAAGTCCTTAAGCTGAAAAATATAGGCAAGAACAGCATAAACACAGTGTAGTATTGATAGATTCTGCTGTAATAAGGCTATATATGAAGTGTGGTTACAAAACGCCTGATAGGTTAGCCATAATGGAGCTAAACGCAAACCATAGCCAAGATTGGCCACCGCTACCACTGGCATTAACGAGGTCATGGGTATTCCATAAGGTCATTTTTACTTTGGAAAGGTGAGCTAAAATTAGCTTTTAAAATGGAAATTTCTCAAGACTAATTCAGATGCTATTTAATAGTCTGCTTGAGCATTAACCATTTAACCCTCAAAATTTTTCAAGAAAATTTCAATGTTTTCATAGAAAATCTCTATTTGTAGACCAAGAGAAGACTATTTTTTTAATTTTACCACTGGAATGACTTAGGTTGCTTATCGAGCCAGTCATTCCAGTGGTAAATTTTAAAAAAGTCTCTCTTGGTCTGCAAATAGACATTTTGTAAGACCACTACAGAAGCCGTTTTTGGCGGATATGAGGGTGTTAAAAGGTCAAGAAAATTCAAATCTTTGTCTAGCTGATTTGATCCATTTTCTATTGACATTCAAACTGAGTCGTCAAGGAGACTGCAGACATGGGTTTTGGCCAAATTCGCCATGAAAGGATTACGAGTGCATGACATTGTGTCTACTGAATTGATACCAAACTGCTGAATATATTGAAAACAATTTGACTGAAAGTTGTTAGGCAGCAACAACTTGAAGTCAAACTATTTTCAAAATAATCAGCAGGAATTTAACAACAAGTATATATAATGTATTTAACCCTTAGCACTCTGATGTCAATCTTTTACTGCGTCAATAGCGAAGAAACTGGTGTACATTTTGCAACAATTTTGGTGGATGATGTTTCTGTCTATGACACCACCATCTCCCACCAAATTTGTTGAAAAATTAACACCAGTTAATCTTTTAATTTAATTTGAAAAAAAGAATTTGACATCAGAGCGGTAAGGGTTAAATACTTATCATCCACATATACATTATACATGTAAGTAAGAAATTACTTACTTCTAGACTGCCATTAAAAATTTTAACAATTTGTTTTATCTGAAACAGATCTCTAAAGCATACTCATGCTCTTTGTTGTTATGTTCTGGATATTCGGTTTCTTTTTACGCATACAGTTCTTATCCAATTTCGTGGAAACGTCAGACGCATATTCTAGAGATATGTACCGGACATCGTAACAAAGCCTAATTTTCGATTCACCGTCATGTTGGGTTTTAGAAGGGTGGCCCATCCCTAATTTTAAAATCACTCTTCCATTACTGATGAATGAGTGAGATTTTGGAGGGCCATAGATTGATAGCAATTATGTTCCATATCGCAATGCTTTGTTTATTCTGTACCTGGGCACACTGTGTCCCAGGGGTTTTCTTGCATCAATAAATCTATGGCTTATTCACAAGTCTCACCAAAAGCAGTCTTGCTGGCTCTTCTTTAATGACCATAGGGTGGGTCGGAGGGATTCCACCCCCACCCCCCCCCCCCCCCCCCCCCTCATGCCTGTTATTAATGAATGAATATTGATAAAACTTGAGCGAGAAATTCAATGGGTAATTCTCGACATCATTACGGCACTCAATTTTTTATTCACGCATAGGTTGCTATGATAAGCTCGCCCCCGGAACTTAAATTTTGAGATTCACTAATTCTCCATTCGTACCTCAATTAAAGACTTATGAGGAATATTCTATGACTAACTCTCAACATTATTACGGAACCCTATTTTTGATTCACATTCTGGTAGCCTTTCGATGTGTGGCCCACCCATAAATGATTTAATTGTTACTCCTCTGTCATTGAGGAATCGATCCTGATAGAAATTGAGAGGGTGTTTTCTAGTGGTAGCTGCATTTTGACACTTATAAAATGAATACTGCCTTTCAGATGAGGAATCCAGTCAATCATATCACATCATAATCAACTATGTCACATGTAGGCTGATGCCATAATCAATTACATCATGAATGATGCAATATAGTCTGTCTTAAACGATTAAAAGTCCATCAAGTTGTTCGAATTGTATGTCTACTATTTAATAAACATTCTGTTGAAAATTTTGAAACTAATTTGACTGGGCGCTGTTGCTGCCATAAGCAGAAACAGCACCCAGTAAAATTTGTTTCAAAATATTCAAGTTTACCTGTATAGTTTTCTGGAAATTGAGACTTGGGGACCAATTGATCCCAATACGGACAAAGCATGGGTGGAGCTTAGCCAAAGATGGGGGGGAGGGGGGCCCTAGATAAAACTGGATTCGCCCATTCACCACCTGGCAGGTTTTAGAAGGGTGCCAGTGCCACCACCCTTAAATCCCAACATCCATTATCGATGAACAGTTCTCGATAAAATGTGAGGGAGTGTTCCACTATTTTACACTATTTACATCAAAACACAGTGAATTTTGCATTCACCCCTGCTGAAATTTAGTAGGCCACCACCATCCTTAAATTTTAAAATCTTTATACCAGTTATGTAACATTCCTCATATTAGCTCATACAAGCCTTTTCTGTTTTTCATACAGAGTAAATGAGTCAGATTTGCCAACCGAATATATACAATAAGGCCTAAATTAAGTCCCAATTATTTAGTGGCGCAGTCATCAGTGAATACGCTACAATACCCAATTTCGCCAGAATTGCAAACCAGCAATCACTGGTAGGCTAATAACACTATTAATACCGGAAACCGAAACCGGGTGTATATTTGATTGCAAACCCTGAGGGATGATGTCGCCAAATTGTTGCAATCAACTATAATCATACGATCTGCTTCCAGTGAATTACGCTGACTAGCGATGATAAAATAAAACTTCAATGAATAACAAATACCCATTTATAGTTGCTAATAGTAGCGCTCATGGTGTGTTTGGATGAATCAACAGTATTTTGCTGCGTAATTACCTGCCCTTGTTGTCTTGCTGCGTGAGCTGAAATTGGATCGCCTCCCTGAAAGCGGAGAGAGAAAGGACATGTATTTGATGCTATATGACCGCTGTAAATGAGCTTTATTATAGGCTACATATCTAACCCTTTAACCCCTCTCGTCTTAACTTAACCCTTTAAAGGTCAAACTCACCAAAAAAAACAACAACTTTGCAGTGGTCTTCAGACATGGCTATTTGAAAAGCATAGAGAAGAGTATTTTTGAATATTTACCACTAGAATGACTGGCTCGGTAACCGAGCCAGTCATTCTAGTGGTAAATTTTCAAAAATACTCTTCTCTCAGCCTACAGATAGATGCTGGATAAGCAAAAACTGTAATCTTCTTTACCCCTTTAATGTTCAAGCCGGCAAAAAAGAATTCAGTGGTAAATTTACAAAAATAGTCTTCTAAATTAAAATATCCTGAAAAATATCGACCATCAAAATGTTTAATTGATATATCAAATAATATTTTTAGCACTTTGAGGCGCTGTTGACACAAGAGCGGTTAATATTCAAATTTATTCAAGAAAATTTATTTTCTCATAGAAAATGTCAATTTGCAGACCAGGAAGAATTTTTTTCAATTTCCCACTCGAATGACTGATTCTGCTATCGAGCCAGCCATGTTCAGTGCTGAATTTTAAAAAATTTTCTTTTCTTAGTTTGCAAATGGTCATTTTGAAGACCACTCCAGAAGCCATTTTTGGCCAAATTAAGTGATAAATGTTTAATTCAATTTGCAACAACAATTTTCAAAATAACTTTGAAGATTGCTGCTACCTTAATGCAGCAACAAATTATTTACAAAGTATTATCCGTTTAACACTCAAAATTGTTCAAGAAAATTTAAATTTCACCATATTCACCAGAAAATGTCCAATTTGCAGACCAAGAGATTATTTTTGGACATTTCCCAAGACCACCATAGAAGCTATTTTTGGCAGGATTGAGTGCTAAAGTATTAAATAAAATGTTTTAAATTGTGGTTGATTTAACCCTTCCACCGATGAATTCCCCATATCTCATTTTCTAGGCCACTATACAAGAAAACTAAAATACTTCGAAATTAATTTGACTGGAGGCCGCAACGGCAACTGCCTTAAAAAAACACCAAAATCATTTACAACTTATTAAATTATTCGATTGAGCATTTTCAAAATAATTATACTGGGAGCTGTTGTAACAGGTTCCTGTCAAATTAATTTCAAAATACTTACCAGCTTACATACTTGACAGGAAATTACGATTCTGGGAATTCTGAGGGTTCCAATGGATCATGGTCAAGCCAGAAAAAACCCAACAATTGCAGTGGTCTTGAGAAAGGTCCATTAGCAAACAATGAGATTATTTTTTTTAATTTTATCACTGGAATTGACTGACTCCATAACGTATTTCAAAAATAATTTTCTTAGAGTTAATATAATACAATGGTAGAATATCAGAGAATGGACTTGTTAAGTATGACGCCACTGCAGGTGATTCGCAACGCGGAAGTGTGTATTTTGCTTTATTACATCATAAGTACGTGTTTATGACATCATCATTTGTTGCTAAACAAGAGCCATCAGAAGAAGGCATATCCCCCCTGGATCCAAACATTTCAGATAAACATACACCAAGAGTGTAACATTAATTGTAAAGGACAATATTTTAGAAAAACTAATCAATGAAAAATTAAATCCTGACACTGCATCTCCCCTTAAAGAAAGATAGATTTGTAAGTGCAGGTTCAATTCCGTTCAACTATTATGCCCGGACAAGAGTTTTGGTGAATTTTAAGTTTTTCAAGGGAGATAACTCAGGAAAACATGGATGAATTTCTTCAAAATGGAATCATAGCACTGCTTCTTCAAGTAATATATTCAGTGACAAAGGAATTGAGAGAATAGGTTCAAATTTCTTCAAGATCTGGCACGAACAAGACAATTTTGATGAATTTTAAGTATTTCAGGTGCGATAACGACCACAGGCCCCCTAGGATTTGTCTGTCGTTTTACTAACCACATAAACATGCTTATCGTTCAATCACCACATGCAATAAATCTACTTACATTTAGCGCCAGATATCTAATCTTGCATTTAATGCCTTCTAATGCAAGAACCAAAACTCCCTACTCTAGTCCAAGTTTCTGGATGGAGTAGACTCAATCAAACAGACTTCTGGAATCGTAGCTAAACTGTAATTGTGTTGACATCTTGAAATGATTGTCAGAGATGGATGGACCGACAGACTGACATACATACATTCTATACAGATGCATAGATGTACAGGCATACGGATAGCACATGCACATCTTCAAGTGGTAATGAGAACCCTTGCCAACTTTCAAAAGAATCACAGCTAAATTGTAAGAATTGTGTTGACAAAAAATGATTGGTACTGCACTTTATCTATCGGCTTTAAGATATTTAAAGGGGGATAACTCTGTAATGAATAATTTTCTGGCTGCGAAAAAAGCACATACACATCTTCAGATGGTAATGACTAAATTTACCACGTTTCAAAAGAATTGTAACTAAACTGTAGGAGTTGCATTGACAAGGATGGACCGACAGATGAACATACATTTGGGACAGACAGATGGACATACAAGCATCCTGATAGCACATGCACATCTTCATATCGCAATGATAATACTTATCAAGTTTCAAAAGAATCGGAGCTAAACTGTAGGAGGAGTTGCGTTGACAACAAATGATTGGCAATGCAGTTTATGTATCGGCTTTAAGATATTTAAAGGGGGGTAACTCTGTAAGGAGAATTTGTTTGGGCCGCGAAAAAAACACATGCACATCTGCACATGATACTGATAATGTGGACAAAATTTTCAGCTAAGCCATTGAGACCTCTAGGAGTTGCGTTGACAAGACGGGGACTGACGGATGGATGGACGGATGGATGAACAGGTGGACGGACATGCTGATCGCTATATACCCCCATCTTCCAGAAAATGGGGATAAAAACACATTGTTTTGTCTATTTAACAACTGACCTGAACCCAGAAATATGTCTTAACAAGCCCATAAGAGGGATCTATTTTTAGCTATGTCCCGCCCATTTCTAGCTAAGTTCACCCACTTTACCTCACGTTGGAATCGATTTAAAAATTTGAAACCTGAATTCCCGTAATCTAAATTTCAAATTAACAATACAGGTTTTAAAGTTGTTGAATATTTTGAAACTAATTTGATGGGGGCCGCTGCTGCCTAAGTCAAATTACTTTAAAAATAGTCACATTAAGAATGTTTATCAAATTGTAAATTCATCAAAGGTAGACAGTTTGTACACTTTCCGGAGAAGATTCTTTCGATTTTCATGATGAAGCTAAACGTTACTTTGATTGCAACATCAGCTAACAAGTGATATATATTTGACTATGACATCATATACTTGAGTGACAGATCAGATCGCTCTATTGGCCTTATACATGGAATCACTGTGACTAGTGTTCACTAGGATCATTAGCATTTGAACCATTATCGACCTTGTTTATAACATAATTGAGCTTTTTACACACTGAGTAATTGTGCTGTAATTTGCATAAAATGTATTGATTTATCAACAGATGCATTCACATAAAAGTAATGTGAAATTTTGATGCCATGTCCATTAATCACATGCAATGGATGGATACTGTTCTAGCCATGACGAGTCCATCTGTAGCTTAAAACTCCACCCATGCTTTGCCAGTGTTGGGATCAATCGAATCTCAATTTCCATAAAACTATTCAGGAAGCCTGTTGAATAATTTTGAAACTAATTTTATTGGGCACTGTTGCTGCCTATGCCAGCAAAAGCACCCAGTCAACTTAGTTTCCAAAATATTCAACAGCATGTTTATTAAATAATAAAACCATACAATTCATACAACTCAACAGACTTAAGCGCTTAGGACTGACTTAATCACATCATTGATGTAATTGAATATATGACATCAGCCTACATATGACATTGTTGATTACGACGTCATATGATTGATCGATAAACTAGATTCATCCATTCCCCATTATGGTAGAAACATCATCCAATAAAATTAAGTTGCAAAATATTCAACGCATCCTAATATCTTAAAGAATTTATCACTTTCTGGTTTGTAAGGATAAAAAGGTTAATATCCTCGTAATCTAACAGATACATCCTTTATCTCATGCACACTATGACCTATATGGATGGCTACACATGCACTTTAGTCAAATAGCCCTAGACAAAATATGTGTATATCTAAAGTGCAAGGATAACATCATATTTGACCTTTGCATTCAACTCAATAATATCACAAATGTTTAAATATGAATATATGATAGTTAACCTGTTACTTGTCAAGATTTGGCAAGAAAATTACCTTAGGGAATGTCCACTTGCAAGACTAGAAGTTCTTTTTTTAAATTTACCACTGGAATGACTGGGTCGGTTATCGAACCCAGTCATATCACTAGTAAAATTTCAAAAATATTCTTCTCCTGGCTTACAAATAGATATTTCTCAAGGCCAGCTTGGCCATTAAAGGTGTACGTAAATATTTTGAATATCATCTTATGATAGCTATTAAGTGCTACATACGTAAATCAAAACTATTCTAAATCTTCCCAGTATATGTAATTTCCTTCAAATGGGTTGAAAAAACAATTCTAATTTTACATCATGTAGGTAATAATTGTAGAATATAATTTGACAATTTTGACAGCAATTTGATAGAGAATTTGATTAATGTATTTGGCGGTTGTTAACGGTCTGGTGGCTGAATTTTTGCCAACTACATTTTTCATGATGCTTCAAACTCTGGATATGCTCAATATTTTGAAAACAATTTCCTTGAAAGTTGTTGGTGGCTAAGCCACAACTTTCAGGCAAATTGTTTTCAAAATATTCAGCAGGTCCAGAGTTATTTCCCATTAAAATTACTGTCTGGTGGCTTATTACAGTCAAACAGTTAAACTCGTCCAAATGTTGCAGTCTCTAGAAGCCTAAAACTAATATTAATATTTGATTTAGAAAAACAATCTATTGGACACACTCAAACTAATTTGACTCAAAGATGTTGCTGACAAAGAAAATTTTCAAAATAATCAACAAGCATATCTTTTCTATAACTATAAATGCTTTGAAATGTAGTAAATTCCCTCAGCGAAAGGATTACACATTTAACGCTCAGTCATGCCAAATATGGCTTCTGCAGTGGTCTTGAGAAATGTCGATTTGCAAACCAAGTGAAGAGTATTTTTGAAAATTCACCACCAGATTGACTGACTTGGTAATCAAGCCAGTAATTCCAGTGATAATTTGTAAAAAAAACCCAAACCCAATCTTCTCTTGGCCTTCAAATTGATATTTTCTGAGAGAAATTTTTAATTTTCGTGAACATATTTTATGATTACGGGGTTAAAGAATGTTGCTTCTAGTATAATTACATCATATGCTTATCATTTCTAAGGATAACTGGAAAATATTATAATATATGTACATATAAAATTAACCACTGAATCTGTTAATGTTAAAAAGAAATGTCAGTGCGTAATTAGCCGTCTGTTTAGAACCTATGTTACTGCGCCAACATAACAACATAAAACAATTATCAAATACGATCAAATAAATCAAATCTAATTAATGATCAGGTAAACAAGGTAGCAATTAGGAGACAGCAGTGTAACCCTTTAACTCACAAACAGGCCAAAACAGCTTCTGCAGTGGTCTTGAGAAGACTATTTTTGAAACTTTGCCACTGGAATGACTGGGTCGATAATCGAGCCAGTCATTCAAGTGGAAAATTTTCAAAAAATAGTCTCTTGGTCTGCAAATTAATATTTTCATTGAATTTTAGGGTTAAATGGTTATTTATTACATGCATTAAAATATTAACCATTGCAACGATACAGAACAGAAATGTCAAGTTATCAAACATTGAAAAATATTTTGAAATTATTTCCAGCAGAAGGCCCAAGGGCCTGTGGCGCTCACCTGGATCATTGGCATTTAAACCATTTGCATTTAAAGACATGATGGACGATTTTAGGAAAATCCAAGATAGCCACCAAAAAATCGACCAATTAAAATTCTTGTTTAATATGTTGAAGCCATGATAGGATCGTTCCACCCAAGTTTGGTTGAAATCGGGCTATTGATTGAAGTACCATTTTTAAATGGTACCGGAAAACTTTCACAAAATCAGAGATAGCTGCCAAAACATTGACCTATTAAACTTCTGAAAAGAATTTCTAGAGGCTACCACAATAGGATCCTTATACAAGTTCTGAAGCATACTACGCTAGGGTTCTTCCATCGGAGTTTGATTGAAATCGGCCCAGTGGTTATCGAGGAGGCTTTTAAGTGATTTCCAGAAATTGTCAGAAAATCCAAGATGGCTGCCGTAAAAATTACCAATCAAAATTTTGTACACATGTTCTAAAACATGCCAGCATACTATCCTCCCTGCTAAGTCTGATTGAAATTGCCTAAGAAGTTAATGAAGAGTAGCGTTTTAAACGAGTTCTTGCCATTTTTTGGAAAATTCAAGATGGCCACCGAAATTGACGAATAAAAATTATGTATATAAGTTCTAAAGCCTACCCATATAGGATCATTCATGCCATATTAATTTGAAATCTGCCAAAGCAGTTAACAAGGAGTAGAATTTTTAAGCAAAAGTTGACGGACAGATGCATAATGGCATAAGCATAGCCATTCTGGCCAGGCGAGCTAAAAATGTCAGTCCCTTAAGTGACTCCAAGGATTATTCATAAGTAAAATTTAAATTTTGTGACAATTGGAGATCAGGTCGCGAAGAGTTCACTCAAACAAATTCAACATCCCTAAGCAGTAGCAAATTCTCATTATTATTTTGAAATTAATTTTACTGCAGGCTGTTGCTACCGAAAGCAGCTATGAATTGCGGGGGTGGGGGATATGACAGGAGAATTAGATTAATTTATCCCCTGGTATGCTAGCTGCCGCCCAGAAGTTAGAGAAGAAACCATTCTCAAATTGCATAAAATCACTTCACTCAAAATCTTTTATCATTCACCATAGAAACACAATTTGTGACCTTATCAGCTGCAAAAGTCTGCGTGTATGTAGCCGTAAAATTGGATTACAGTGAAGGGAGAAATGTCATTACCTTTTATGGATGTGCTGGGTAATAGGGTCATCTTCGAATCCTCCATATTTTTGTCGAACATGCTGAAGCGCCACATCTTTGGCCTGAATTTAATTATGAGAAGCACTATTTCAGCAATATTTATAATATTGGCAATTCTCAGTCAAAAATCCCAGTAAATTTAAGATGACACTGTCTGATATTTTGAGAACAATTTGACTAAAAGTCATTGCTGCCTAAGGCGACAATGACTGTTAGCCAAACCATTCTCAAAACAATCACACGGATACAATATAGATTGTATTGTATTGTACAACTAGAATGAAACATGATGGAAAATAGAGATAATACGATAAACGTTATGAAAAATATTTATTCAGACATGGATGCTTCAATTGAAATTACCAATAATGCCAGGTACGGGAAACAAGAAATATTTAACCCTTTAACACTCATATCAGCCAAAAACGGCTTCTGCAGTGTTCTTGAGAAATGTCCATTGCAGAACAATTGAACATTTTTGAAAATTTACCACTGGAATGACTGGCTCGATAACCGAGCCAGTCAATCCAGTGATAAGTTTTCAAAAATATCTTTCTCTTGGTCTGCAAATGGACATTTTCTATGAGATAATTTTAATTTTCTTGAACAAATTCGAGGGTTAAAGGGGTAATGGTCATGGTTTGATTAAGAAAAGTAAACATTGTGCTTAGTAAATGTCCATTGCCCACAGACTATTTTTTTTAATTGACCGCTTTAATGACTGGTTCCTTTATGGAGCCAGTTATTCCAGTGATCAAATTTAAAAGATCAAGTGTTCTTTTGACCTACATACAAAATAACCACTTAACGACTAAATTTGGTCAAAATATCAATATATTTACCTACTGAATGACCATTTGCAGGCAAAGAAGATTATTTTTAAAGATTTACCACTGGAATGATTTCAGACTCTGTTTAACCGAGCCAGTTATTCCAGTAGCAAATGTTGACAAAAATAGTCTTCAAGATCACTGTAAATGTTGGTTTTGGCTGACGTCACGTGCAGGAAAGGGTTGATGGCCATTTTCTAAAACAAGTACTGAGTGGCTTTGGTTGACTTCAGACCAACACTGGGTTAATACTATTGATGTTAGATATAGATATCAATGATGCAGTGAACTGGATAAAAATGTAACTGTCTAAGACTCATGCAAGCCACCAGACAATAATTTCAATACGCATTAACCCTGGACCTGCTGAATATTTTGAAAACAATTTGACTGAAAGTTGTTGGTGACTTAGTCAACAACAACTTTCAGTCAAATTGTTTTCAAAATATTCAGCATATTCAGAGTTAAAACCCATGAAAAATGTAGTCCGCAGAAATTCCGCGGGCAAATAGTTAACTGTCTTGCGACTACACCAGCCACCAGACAATAATTCAAATGGGCATTAACTCTGGACCTGCTGATTATTTCGAAAACAATTTGTCTGAAAGTTGTTGGTGACCTAGCCACCAACAACTTTCAGACCAATTGTTTTCAAAATATCCAGCATACTCAGAGTTTAAAGCCCCATGAGAAATGTAGTCTGCAGAAATTCAGCGGGCAGATAGATAAACTTAATTATATATTTATTGTATGATCAACAGCACTTAAAAGCTTGATAATAGTCTGTCATATCTGCTTTGGAAAAATAACTCCCAGTTGATTGATGTTGATTGTTTTCCGTGTCTGGAAGAATTTGAAACTTCTTTAAGCTTCAATCAGCTTTCTTCAACCTTCAGTGTCTTGTTTTTAGTTGTCTTGAATTACAGGATTTTAGAACCAGAACTTATCTCTAATGCTTGGTCATGCTGTTGTTGTTGTTGTTGTTGCTGCTGTTGCTGTTGTAGTTGTTGCTCCTACAGTGGTCATTTTGGTTCTTTTCACTACACCTTATTCAGTTCTCATCCAATCTCACTGAAACTTCACACACCTATTCTAGGGATAAGTATCGACATCAGTACGTAGCCAGATTTTCGATTCACTGCCCTGATGGGTAGGGTGCCCGACCCTCAAATCTTAAGTGCTACTCATCTGTTAATGATGCCAATGTAATTTGATAATAGTTAAGGGGGAAATTTACTCTATGTTCTAGAGGTGAGTTATCGACATCACTACAGGGCCCAATTTTTCATTCATCACCCTGGAAGGCTTTATAAGGGCATCTCACCTGACCCCCCAGAAATATTAAAATCACTTACTCCTTTGTTGAAAAAATGGATATTGATAAAACTCGAGACAGATATTCAACGGGCAACTCTTGACATATATGTCCACTGCCCTGCTGGTTTTTAGTACGGCAGCCCACTCTTTTAAATTGCTCCTCCTCCGTTAATAATGAATGTAACTTGATAAAACTAGAGGGATGTTCTATGGATACCTCTTGACATCATCAAGGAGCCCACCTTTGATTCACTGCCCTACTATGGTTTTAGTAGGTCACCCAACTCGTCAAATTTAAAATTGATACTCCTCTGTTATCCAGATGAATGGATCTCAATAAGACGTGAGAGGGATATTCCACTGGCCACTCTTGACATCATTATGGAAACTGATTCTCAACGGACCTTTCCATTTTTAGTTTTGCTATGCCAATCACTAGCTTAGGTCCACCCACACTTCGCCGTGTTGGGGTTGATCGATCCCTGAATGCCCTGACTATCAATTTCCTGAAAACTATATAGTTAAGTTGTTGAATATTTTGTAACTAATTTGACTGTGTGCTGTTGCTGCCTATAACAGCAACAGTGCCCAGTCAAATTAGTTTCAAAATATTCAACAGGACATTTATTAAATAGTAAAAACATACAATTCATACAACAACGCATACTCCGTCTTCAACTATGCATTCGTGACCTATTTATCTACGTCATTCATTGAGATGTCATTCTAGATGTCACATAGTTGATTATGACATCATACGATGGATGGATACAGTGGAAAGGTCCATTCAATGGCCTTGTTGGTTTTAGATCACCGCACCTGTAAATCTTAAAATTGCTACTCTTCCATTCTTGATGAACGGATCTCGATAAAACTTGAGCGATATTCTCTGGGCTATACTTCGACATCCCACTGAGTATATCACCAGGAGCCCAATTTCTTATTCACTACTCTGTTGGGTTTTAGCAGGGTGGCCCACCCTTACATTTTAAAATTGCTACTAATAGACCTCAGTTATCGATGAATGGATCGTGACATTAAAGCCCAGATGGGACTATTCTCACAGCAACTATTTACTTTATGGCAGCAACAGCACCCAGTTAAATTAATTTCAAAATATTTAACAGCTTATCTGTATAGTTTTCTGGAAATTGATAGTCAGGGAGTTCAGAGATCGATCGATAAACACGGACGAGGTGTGGGTGGAGCTTAGCTTGAGATGGGCAGGGCATAGCTAAAGGTCCATTGCTGTTACGCTATCCTCACTGACAGTGGAACCATGTTGCACAATTTGTACAGGGCTGAATTTGAGATTCTAGGCATGGAATTCTAGATAATTACATCGATGTTATTATCTAGAAGTACATGGGTCAGGCTATGCAGTCAACTGTGATGAGCTTTGTCTCACAAGTGTTTGCTGTGGCAAGCATTGAATTTGCTCAAGAGAGCCTGTAGAGCAGCACAGCTGTCACAGTTGAATTAGCGTTATTGAGACACATGTACCATGCTATATGTGCATCTTAACTTTCACAGGTATTTTAGAGCCTCAAATCCACAGCTCCCAGGGCTGGAAGAAAATGTGTTCAGCTACACAAGGATTTTCAGTGCCGGTTGAACTGCAAAGAATGGTGGACCGTTACAATTTTTCCATCCATCATATGATGTCATAATACACTATGTGACATGTAGAATGACATCATAATCAATACATCATGAATTAGTCTGTCTTAAGCGCTTAATAGTCTGTCAGGTTGTATGAATTGTATGTCTTTACTATTTAATAAACAGTCAGTCACAAAAGCTTATTGTGGGTTGTATCTGAAAAACTACTGATCAGATTTGCCTCCAATTTTAACGCAATGAAGGAGCTTGCTGTGCAAGAGGATTTCAAAACGTTGACCACGATCCGGATAATAGAACACATATCCAGATCAGATCAAATTCCGGATCTGTAGACATCTCAGAAACTGCTGGTACGATTTGGCTCAAATTTTAACACAGCAACGGGTGTGCCCATACATGAGGGTTCCACTACTTTTTGCATGATCCGAAAAACAATACCCGAAAATCAAAAAAAATCTGGAACTCGCAACTACCAAGATTCTATCAACCTAATTTGTTTACAGACAGATTATATCAAATCAGAGAAATTTAATGAATCATCAGATTCGACTTCAGATTTTAGATTTCAGGAGCCAGTTTCACAAAGGGTACACTAGAGTACTTAAGTATGGCATAAATATCAAATGAAGCATTCTGATTGGTCAGTTTTCTACTTTACGACAGGCCGTATCAAGAACTTACACACCTTTGTGAAACTGGCCCCTGAGATCAAACTTCAGAATTTTTGGCTTTGCGTGAGCAAATTGCACATATTAAATTTCACTAAATCTGATCAGATTAATTCTTAGAGAGCCCTACCTTTGAGCCTTGCGGCTTTCATAAACAAGTATTAAAGGGGTGGTAATCTAATCTCAAATGTAGCATTGCACAGATAGATATGATTTATAGATTCCATATCATTCATATCCTGTCACATTCTCTTATCTGTATCACGATTATCTGCTTTGTAATATCGGCTAAATGTTGAAAGGTGATCGCCACCATTGTGTCTCCTCAAATGATAGTATGTGTGATGTCATGTAAGTGCTAATGCATTACATTCTTTATTATGTAATATTCATCCCGTTGAAAATTTTGAAACCAATTTGAACGGAAGTTGTTGATGCCTATGGCAGCAACAACTTCCAGTCAAATTAGTTTCAAAATATTCAACAGCTTACGTGTATGTTTGCTTTTATACCACATTTCCAAGCTTAATAGCTGGCACCTCTATGACTGAGCGGATATACTGAGGCAGACACTCTAGGTTTTTTCTCCTTGGTTGAAAATTAAATCATGACTGCCATCAGAGGCTGTTGAAATGTATCAATATTTAGCTAATAAATCCTGAATATCTTTCGTTACAAGCAGGATAAAAAGCTAAAATGTCAAGGATTGATTACGGGTGGCAAATTATATCATTATAAATGGTTACTATATTGGATAAGGTGAGATTTCCTTTAAATCTGGGCCTAGTTTTCGTGACTGACTTGGTTCGAGGAACCACAGACCCAGGAACCAGCCCAGGACAAAAAAGCTTGGATATTCATGAATATCCAAGTTCAGTGGAGCTTGAATAAACCAGATAATCATAGCTAATACAAGCTTTTAATAACTTGGAATAGCTTGAATAAGCTTGCTTGCATTGGCCACATAAAATTCAAGAAAATTCATGAAAGTTTGAACAATCAAGAAAATCTGAGCTAGCTTGAACATTCAAGATAATCCAAGCTAGCCTGCCGTATTGGCCACTTAAAATCCAATAAAATTCCAGCTAGCTTGAACGTTCAAGAAAATACAAGCTTGCTTGAACGTTCAAGAAAATCCCACCTAGCTTGGATTTTATTCCAGAAAGTCCCAGCTATCTAGAACTTCAAGATAATCCGAGCTAGCTTGAATTTTATTCAAGAAAATCCCAGCTAATCCTTGCTTTTGAAATAGGTTAGACATTAACATAAAACGCAAGCACATACACATAAATGCTGCCACACAGAGATTAAATATAAAAATATAGCGGGGTATGCTTGAAAACAAAATCACCTTCATGGGAGTTGAGCTACATGCAATACTCAATAACAAATACAATTTTAGCCAGACATTAACAATGTATGGGTTTCTGATTGACTTGTCTGTTATTCTTATAGACAGAGATTGTAAATGTACCACATTGTTTAGAAAGTCATAATCATTGCATTATTTATAGCGAACTGAAAAAGCTATACCAAAACTGGTAACTCTGAATAAATATCTGGAAATCAATAGAATATATACCTCAAAATACAGTTCTGTTTCCATTTCATGTTAATGACGCTAGGCATTCTATTTAACAGTAGTGTCTGTTTCCAAACCACCATATTCTATATATCCATAGCTGGTTATGATCAATGCAATGCATGTACTGTTTACCATTTTACAAAGCCTTTGTAAATTTCCCACCAATTTACCAGGTCAAAGTCACCTCTACATGGTACAGAACCTGTTCTTGCCATAGTTCAAGCTTTTTCAAGTTAATCCAAGGTAGCAAAAGTAAATATACAAGTTCAAGAATATTCAAGTAGCTTGGATTCTTTTATGTCTGACAAAACAAAGTCCTAGAAAATCCAAGTTAGCTTGAATTCTTAAAAATCAGAAAAGTCCAAGCAAGTCCAAGAAGCTTACACTTTTTCATGATGACATTTGACAAGAGCTCCGCAAACGGTGGATAATACCTCGCCATGATGACAAACCAATGAATGAGTGCTATCAGAAAATATTTATTTCTCCCTCAGCCCCATCAGACCAGTCATCCTTATGAAATGTCAAAGCGATCCATTAAACGGTCAAGGAGGTATCGTCTGGAAACCAATTTTCAAGATAACTGCCGCTGACTAGCGGCCATATTAGATTTTGGATTATCATAAATTTCGATAAGTTTCTTCACCAGACATATTCCAACGACCGTAGGAAGTGATCCGATAAATGAAATCCAGAAAACAACTTTCAAGATGGCAGCCCATGGCTGGCGGCCATCTTGGAGTTTGGATCATCGTCAATTTCGATAGTTTTTTTCTCCACACGTAGTCCAACCACCCTATGAAGTTTCAAAGGGATCCGATAAACGGTAACAGAGTTATCATTTGGAAAGCAATTTTCAAGATGGCCACCAGTGGCTGGCAGCCATCTTGGAGTTCGTATCATTGTCAATCTTGATAGGTTTCTTCTCCAGACGTAGTCAAACCACCCTATGAAATTTCGTAGCGATCCGATAAACGATAACGGAGTTATCATTCGGAAACCAATTTTCAAGATGGCCGCCTGTGGCGGGCAGCCATCTTGGATTTTGGATCATCATCGATTTTGATAGGTTTCTTCCGCAGACCTAGTCCAACAACTCTATGAAGTTTCAAAGCGATCCGACAAATGGTAACAGAGTTATCATCCGGAAACCACTCTGCCGCCCGCAAGCATGCATGCCCGCCCGCCCACCCGCCCGGCGGGGTATAAAAAGTCCTAGAAAATCCCAGCTAGCTTGAATTCTGAGTGGGATTTTCAAGAAGTTCAAGTTCAAATAATTTTCCAATAGCTTGGATATTCAAGAAAATCCACGCCAATCCAGGTTAACTTGATTTTATTTCACACAGGCCTGAGGAACCACTGACCATGAACCAGAAATGCCAAAACGTCATTTATGTAAACTGACGAGGCTTGCCGATTGCAATTTCGTGGCAATGTTCTGAACCCACAAGCATTCTAAATTGTGTTAACTTTAGCAATTAATTTGATCGTAATTCGATTTAGACTTTAATTTCAGTCCATGTAAATTGCAGACGACCGCATACACTAAAATATTGACGAGATCTCGTCATTCAAATAAGTTGTAAAATTTAGGTTGGCACCGCCATTTTGAAATTTATGAACCAGTAACCATTGGCAACAATGAACCGAGATCAAAACTCGGTCAATGGTTTGACGAATGGCAAAACGCACAAACCACGGACTGCGTCAGTAAAAACGAGCCCTAATTCTACGTAGGGTTGAAATAGTAACTGCGCAGAATTCCACAAGAAAATAAGTTTTAATAATCATGAACTATATTTAACATATTCTTTTCCGATTTACGCTCTGACATACATTCATTAAATTTCAACTGGCAGTCATCCAGAAACTTAAATATAATTTTGTAAACTTTTATCAATGGCGATTAACCCTTTAATGGTCAAGCCGGCCATTAACCTGCTTCTGCGGTGGTCTTGTGAAATGTTAATTTGCATGCCAAGAGCAGGCTAATTTTGAAGCTTTGTCTCTCTTCGCGTGCAAATAGACATCCAATAAGCAAATAATCGTGATTGTCTTGACCACATTTGGCCAGTAAAGGTTTAAGATAATAACCACTGGCATGCGGTTCCAGACATAATAACCTACCTTGGTGACGTTAAGTGTCTGAGAATATATCTGAATAGCCAGGAGGACAGCATCTGATAAGGCCAAGTACAGCCTGCCAATACTCCTGAGGATAAGAAAGAGAAATAAGACCTGTATCATAAGCAATTCTTATATTCATTCCGCGGAATTAAATGTCACGCCTGTCTTCGGTTTGTCACAGTGACTTTGACCGTAGACATTGTGACCGCAACGTTATCATGCTGCTTCCTAACAATAAAGGTAAGCATGAGTTCAAGTTTAGTTCCAATAGGGTTAACCAATCTTAAAATATATATGTAAATGATTTGTTAATTGAAAAAAGGTTAACGTTGATTAAAATCAGAGGCCAAATAGCAATGTCAGAATTCCCGTAACCTTTGACCTCACTATCCCCATGCTGCCACGCTAAGGTATATGAAATCATGTGTCCAAGTTTGGTTCCAGTAGGATTAAGCAATTCAAAAATATAGGCAAACACAAAAACTTAACATTGGAAATACAGACATGGCAGAGGTCATATATCAAGGCTACGACAACCTTGACCTAGTAATGTCAGTATCAACACACAGCTTCCTTGATGCATAGGGAACCATGTGTTCAAGATTAGTTCTGGTAGTATTAAGCAATTCTGAAATATACATGTCTGGCGTCATTTGGATCGTTATGTCGAGATCCTCCACTTCTCTATGGGATGGACAATGGACTTTTCCATTTTTTAGCCCTGCCCCGCCCATCTCTAGCTAATCTCCACCCACACCTCGCTCGCTTTGAGATAGAACGATCTCTGAACAACTTGACTATCAATTTTCAGAAAACTATACAGGTATCCTATGGTACCCACATATTGCGCATGTTTGGATTATCGCCTCCTATCAAATAGTCTGAGCAAAAATTGTAATTGTTGAATAAATATAAGAAACTAGCATGAGTTCTTATTCACCTGTATGCAACTTGACTTTTTAATTGTCAGTCTGCGTAAAATACAGCCCAAAAGGAAAAGCTACCCAAGCCAATGGCATACCCTCTTTTTGCGCACTGGCAAAAAGCATTTGTTTTGCAGCATATGCTACCACATCTTTAACATATGTTTCACATAAACGCATTGCTGCTGAAGATTAACCAATGGTAACATATGTATCATATTTGAAAGATTGGTTTGACAAATGGTGACCATGACTGCGTAAAAACATCTGTGTTATTCTTAAAGGGGAAAAAAATGTCATCAGAAATTATTTAATCATCAAATATAGGTACAAGCCGTAACATTTTATGCTTCTAAGAACAATTTTTGCCATAGATGTGAACATTTTGAAATAATATGTCAGTGTCAGAAATCAACAGCACTGCTTAAACCTATATTGACAAGTAGTTTCACAATTTCAAGTGGAGAAAGTCTTGCACGAGCAAAATGAATATCCATAGATTGACATGTGAATCAATATGTGTGCGCGCCAATCGTGAGGGACTCTCACAAGAGGTTGAATGCGTATGCGCAAAGAGAGGGGATGCGCAAATACAGGGAACACAATGATAAGCTGTTAAATATTTTTACCATAGGCAGCAACAGCAGCCAGTCAAATTAGTTTCAAAATATTCAACAGCATGTTTATTAAATAGTAGAGACATACAAATCCTACAACGTGTCAGACTATTAAGAGGTAAAGACCAAATAGAATCACTTATGATGTAATGATTATGACATCATCCTACACGCCGCTTAGCTGATTATAACATCCTATGAGTGATGGATACTCTGGAAAGGTGAATTACTTCCCTAATTAGGATGCAGACGGGATGCAATAATAGTGTTGAAAAATCTGTAAAGTTTTATCAAAATCAGATAAGCCCTTGATGAATTAAATGTACATTCAAAAACTTTAATGTTCTTCTAATTCTTTGTGAAATACAAACCAAGTCCCAATCTTGTAAAAGCATGGAAAAAAATTTAGTCGTTTTAATGATGATGTAAACTGGATGCAAGTTTTATTGAGATTGATTAAGACCTTGATGAACAGTGAAAAATTTTAACATTTACATTTCTATGTGGAGGCACAATCGACATTTTTAATTTTTAAATAAATTGACATTTTTTTTCACAAGAAAATTTAATTTTTTAAACAAATTTGAAGGTTTAAATAAAAGGACAATTCGCAGACATGATGATCTTTGCTGAATGTCTCTAATGTGTGAACAAAAAATATTCTCTTTTTCATAACCAGCTGTTAATGATTATACAAGCAATTTGCTGGCAAGATAATAAATGGCCTGACTTTGTGACTTTTAAAAGATTAATGAGCAGCTGTTGTGACAAGAGCCGGCTCTTAAGACCGTTAACCCTCAAATCTGTTTTAAGAATTTCAAAATTCTCATAGAAAATGTCCATTTGCAGACAAAGAGAAGACTATTTTTTAATTTTAGCACTGAGATGACTGGCTCGATAACCGAGACAGTCATTTCAGTGGTAAATTAAAAAAAATAGTCTTCTCTTGGTCTGCAAATGAACATTTCTCAAGACCACTGCAGAAGCCGTGTTTGGCTGATATGAGTGTTAAAGGGCTAAAACCTCAATTATATTTCAACAAAACCAGGAAACAGCTAAATACAGAAAAGCCAGATGGTCTTGTTGAATCAACTGGCTGACTGTATGCTCCAAGCTACAGGGGCAATAATGTTGAATGGGCAATAACTCTGGACCTGCTGGATATTTTGAAAACAATTTGACTGAAAGTTGTTGGTGGCTTAGCCACTTTCAGTCAAATTGTTTTCCAAACATTCAACAGGTCTAGAGTTAAACCCCATGGAAAAATGTAGTCTGCAGAAATTCCGTAGCTAGCAGTGGCGGCGGAGTGGCTCTGCAACAGGGGGGGGGGGGGTGAAAGGGCTAGGGCCGGATGCAGGATTTCATGTTGAGGGGGGGGGGCATGAAGGAGGGGGACCAGGAAGGGGGCTTCCCCCTTTGTAATATGGGGGGGTCCAGGGGTGTTCCACCGGAAATTTTTGAAAAATAAATGTTCTGAGGCATCTCCTGCACTCTGACTGATAATTCGTTGTTAAAATTGCTCAGGAAAATGAGAATTTTTCTCTTAGAAAATGTCAATTTACAGAGCATGAAAGGAATATTTTAGAAATCTTCTACTTGAATTACTGGTTTGTTATGCCAAAATTTCAAATCAGGGTGTGTAAATCGACGTTTTTCAAGATCATTTCAGAAGGTCTGTCTAGTTAAGGTGTTAGTGCCCGGTTAATGATATCACAGACTGTCACCATCAGTGATCATACGCTTTCCTAGATATTGTTGATATAAGATTTATGAGCAATAGCAAAAGTGGTCAGTGGACAATGACAGTACCATAGCAATACATATTCACAGTACACACAACACTGTGGTGGGAACTACACCGGAAATTTTGTTAAAATAGATGCTCTTAGACATCATCTGCATTTTGAGCAATAATTCGGGGTGTAAAAAAATGTACACTACGACGATTGAAAGGGGGGTGGGCTAAAGACACTATTAGCCACCCCACCCACATTATTTTAGGGGGGGGGGCTTTAGCCCCTCTAGTTCCACCGGCTCCGCCACCACTGGTAGCTAGATAGTTAATTGAGAAAATTAAAATTATATGTATGTAGTAGACTATTACATAAGACCAAAAAATATTTTTTTGACAATTTACCACTAGAATTTCTGACTCAATTATCGAGCCAGTCATAGTCGTAAATTTAAAAAAATAGTCTAATTCTCTTGGCCTAAAAATTGTGACATTAAATCAACGAAGACAACTACAGAAGCCATTTTAGCAGCTTGACCATTAAAGGGGTTGGTGAATGAGTTTAACTATTTTATATTAGAAATCTTATGCATATATTAATTGCAAATTAGGTATACAGGTAATATTGTTGAATATCTTGAGAATAATTTACCTGAAAACTGTCGTGGCCTATAATTCGCTGCAACTCATTTCAGTGCAATTAGTTTCAAGACTTCAATAAAATATTTCTAACATCAGAAGAATTTTGTTGGAAATAGTAAAATCATTTAAATATCCATTTCAATAAAACTACAAAATATCAGCTTCCTAGACATAATTTAAGAGAACTTTTGAAGGCTGCAGCAAAAATGATCTTTTAAATTTATTTGAACACTTTAAGCATTACAGACCAAAAATGATACATTCTTTCTGCTGTAAGAAATTTTCTGTTGGATATGTTAAACGTTAGACTGGTGTTCAGCCAGTGCAACAGTTTCCAGTCAGATTATAAGTTTCAAAATATTAATCTTTTAATGGTAATAGCCGGCAAACACCAGCCTCTGCAGTGGTCTTGAGAAGTGGTTATTTGCATGGCAAAAAAAGGTTTTTTTGAAATTTTAACACTGGAATGACTACCTCGATAACCGAGCCATGGCCAGTGGTAAATTTCCAAAAATTGTCTTCCCGTTAAACTGTAAATTGACATTTACTAAGAAAATATTTTAATTTTCTTGACAATATTTTGACCATTAAAGGGTTAAACAGCATTTCTGTATATAATACAGATGTCTTAAAATTGAGACTCTCGAAATTCTCATGGAATATTAATAACCTCAGTCAGCAAAGGGTTAATTTGTTTGATTGTGAATATCTGCTGTCTATATTAACCCTTTAACACTTATAGCAGCCAATAACAACTTCTACAGTGGTCTTGAGAAATGTCAATTTGCAGACCAAGAGAAGATTATTTTGAAAATTTACCACTGGAATGACTGGCTTGATAACCGAGCCAGTCATTCCAGGGCTAAACTTTCAAAAACAGTCTTCTCTTGGTCTGCAAATTGACATTCTCTTTGAAAAAAATTGAAATTTTCTTGAACAAATTCAAGGATTAAAGGGTTAATGTTTAAGATTAGTCAAGACAATCTAAAATCTTGCTCAGTTAACCCTTTAACACTCAAGTCACAAAAACAGCTTATCCAATGGCCTTGCAAAATGTCCAATTGCATGCCAAGTTCAAGACCATTTTTGAAAATTTGCCAAATCAATAACCGAGCCAGTCATTTCAGTGCTAAATTTTCAAAAAGAGTCTGAACTCTTGGTCTGCAATTAAATGGACATTTTCTTTGAGAAAATTCCAATTTTCTTGTCAAATTCGAGGGTTAAAGACGAAGTGTTAACATCCATTTGCAGGTTCAAGAAGATTGGGTTTTTTAAATTGACCAGTGGAATATCGAGCCACCAGGCATTGCAGTGACAAATTTTTAAATGTATTATCTGGGCCTACATTAAAGGATATTTCACACGATCACTGCTGAAACAGATTTTGGTTTGCTTGAAGGCGAAAAGGCTATTAAGTGATTGAAACCTTGAACAGGAGCATTTTGCTAATTTAAAACAGGCAATATTAATTTTTCTTCTTTTTGACAGCAACGTGCGTTGAAGTCGTTAATATGCATGACAGAAAAATATAATTAATACCATGTGCATCTTAACCCTTTAACACTCAAATTCCTTCAAGAAAATTTTAATTTTCTCAAAGAAAATGTCCATTTGCAGACCAAGAAAATATCTTTGAAAATTTACCACTGGAATGACTGGCTCCGTTATCGAGCCAGTTATTCCAGTGGAAAATTTTCAAAAATAGTCTTCTCTTGGTCTGCAAATGGACATTTCTCAAGACCACTGCAGAAGCTGTTTTTAGCTGATATGAGTGTTAAAGGGTTAATGGGTATTCATCATTCAAAATATGAAAATACTAGAAAACACATGCTTATATGAATGTGAATTCTGAAGACAACCAGAGTTAATCAGGCAGAGGTACAATGTTCATGAGCGTTGACGATCACGTTGTTAGCAAAAATGTACTTTATTTCATAATTTATGAACGTTGTAAACAGTTAACCTGAAGAATTAGGGTAATATTTGTTAAAAAAATTAATTCTTTTTTTACTTGAAAACAAGCCTGATTATTCAAGTGTGATATTTTAAACTTAACCCGTTCACCGACATTTTTTACTCCCTGAAAAAAGTATAAAGCTTATTCTGTTGGATATATTGAAATTAATTTGACTGGAAGCTGTTGCTGCTTAATAGGCAGCAACAACTTCCAGTCAAATTAATTCCAAAATATTCAACAGTTTTCCTGAATGTTAGCGTTGACAAGGAGATATGGGAAATTCATCAGTGTAATGGTTTAAGGAGTGGCAATTTTACGCATCTCGAGCCCTGTTTTTTCGCATATCAGTCAGGTGACTGTCACAGTCGTGAAATAAGGTTAATAAATGCTATATTGAATGTCATCATGGTAATTACGTCATTTGCACATTACCACGGTGGGGGGGGGGGAGGGGGAAGGAGCAGGACAATGGTTTATGTCATATTTGGCCATATGTAAGCTATGAGCATTATGCAAACTTATATAAATCAGAATAATATGGTTGATACACTTTTAGTTTTTTTAGTAATCATGACTACATGAATTCAAAATTTGCAACAACTTATTTAAATTTCAACAGACAATACAAACACTTGCTTCAAAACTGAGAAGTTGGAAATTCAGTAATGGCATTGAGGGGGCAGAACCACACGCTATAGACACAATGCAGATACAATGCAGATAGATACAATGCAGATAGATACAATGCAGATAGATACAATGCAGATAGATACAATGCAGATAGACACAATGCAGATAGATACAATGCAGATAGATACAATGCAGATAGATACAATGCAGATAGATACAATGCAGATAGATACAATGCAGATAGATACAATGCAGATAGATACAATGCAGATAGATACAATGCAGATAGATACAATGCAGATAGATACAATGCAGATAGATACAATGCATTTAATGAATAGAGTGATAAGGGTTAATAGGCTTAACTCTATAACCTACCGATAAGCAAAAAAACAACAAAGTCTTTTTATGCGAGGAATATTATCTTTAATATTTTGATCCTAATTTGACTGGCAGCTCATTGTTGCCAAGCAGGTTCCGGTCAAATTTGTTTCAAAATACTCGAGAGCTTTGTATAGTTATCTCGTAATTAAGACGCTGACGTTTCTGGTGTTCAAATGTTAAACAATAATTACTCACTCTGCATCAGTTTCTGGCTTCTCACTAACTGCATTCGCTAAAAAAAAAGAAGAGAAAATAGATTTAATTTAAAACAATATTTTGTAAAACAAGAAAAACCTGTATCATATGAGATATTAGATCCGGAACGTTCTACAACTTGTATAGCAATTTCATAATTTAAGGGTGCCGAACCCTTCTAAAGCCTTCCCGAGGCACTGAATAATCAATGGGGCTCTGCTATGAGGAATAGTTATTTTACAATTTAAGGATGGGGAGGGGTGTGGGTGTGTGGGTGTTTGTGGGTGTCACACTTCTAAATCCCACCAGAGGGTGATAAAAATTGACTCCATTTAATGGTGTAAATATATATATAGTTAGGCCTTAAGAATAATACCTTCTGCTCATGAATAACGGAGTAGAGATTTTAAAATTCAAGGGTGGGAGGGGGGGGCACCCTTCTAAAAACCACAAGGAGGTCAACTGAAAATTGAGCCCTGCAATGACTAATACGCAAGGTTCAAGTCTCGACTAAAGAATATGCATTGGACAGATCAAGGATAGGCATGTTAACCGCAATGTCGTGAGAATGCATTTTATAGCTTCCGAGTCCGATGCCATACACTCAACATTAAAGCTAAATAATTTGGACCCGGAAGTACAGAATCAAAATTTGTATGTCATCACTTAATAACACTATAATGCATGCGTGCACGATGACTACGCAAGCACTCACATATAAAATATGACACATCATAAGATTATAACTTTTTAATCGCCAAGGCGCCCCAAATCGCCTCTGTTATGGTCTTATAGAATGTCCATTTACAGGCAAAGAAAATACAATGTTTTGAAACTTTATCACTGGAATGACTGGCTCGATAACCTATCCAGTCTCCAATTGATATATTTTCAAAAATTGTATTCTTTTACCCTGTAAATGGGCATTCAATAGATAGAAATTTAAATTTTCTTGATCAAATTTGACCATTAACGCGCTAAATGATATGACTGAACATGCCTTAAATACCAGATAAGTTCAATGGTTTGAACATTGCGATAACATTTAAATATTATGAGGCATAAATCGACGTAAAATCAAATTAAAAGCTTAGTGGTCTGAATACACAGACAATTATTCAGAGCATTTTGATCTTATATCTACATTCATTTAATGAGATCAGTCAAATATAAGAGACAGTATATTTATGATTCATAATTTCCACATTCTCAAGCTTATATAATAGTAATAAATCATAAGAATCACATATACAGTGAGTAACCTCCCTAAACAAAACATTCTATAAAACCGAAGACACGCTCTAAACCGCGCAATTAAATGTCTCGCCATGTCTCCTGTTTGTCAGTGACCTTTGACCTTGTGACCTCCATGTTACTATGCTGCTTCAAAAACATTATAGGTAACCAGGTATTCAATGTTAGTTCCAATAGGATTTACCAATCCTGAAATATAATTAATTTGCTGAATGGAAAAACTTAAAAGTTGAAAAAGCAGAGGTCAAATAGCAATATTAGAATGGCCTTGACCATTGACCTGGTGACCTCCGAGCAGAGGTCAAATAGCAATATTAGAATGGCCTTGACCGTTGACCTCCATGTCACCATCCTGTATCCTCTTGTTATAAGCAACCATGTATCCAAGTAGTGCTCCATTAGGGTTAAACAATCCCAAAATATAACATGATAAGATTTGCTAAGCCTAAAAACTTAACATTGAAAAATAACAAAGTTTCGTAGAGGTCAGAATGACCTTGACCTTCGGCATTGTGACTTCAGTGTCAACATGCTGCATCCTAACATTATAGTTTCAATAAGATTAACCAATCCTGAAAGATAAGATGAGAAGTTTTGCTAAACGCAAAAATTGAACATTGTTGAAACCGTCATCGCCGTCAGAAAAGTGACACATGTCTCGCTTTCTGCTTTGCAGATGAGATAAAAATGGATGAATCAAATCTATGACTGAAGTACTGACATCATAATCAATTACTTCATTTAAATAGGCTTACGTCACAATCATAATTGACAGACATTTAATACTCCGTCATGAAGCGGGAATAATCTGACAGACTGTACAAATTGTATGTTTTTTATGAATTTACTATTTAATAAACAATCGCTTGAGCATTTTGAAACTCATTTGACTGGGTGTGCTGATGGTACCAACAGCACCCAGTAAAATTATTTTCAAAATATTCAACAGCTTATGTGTATATGGTTACCTTGAAAATTCTGGGAAGTCACTCCGGGTTCAAAGTATATAAATTTAACTCTGAATACGCCCAAGGCATGGGTGGAGCTTAACCATAGATTCTATGGGCGGGGTATTATAGCTAGAATTGGATTCATCCATTCCTCAGGCTAGTCTTGAGTCAGCTCTTACATAGAAATGGAGGAAATCAGGATCTGTCACTCAAGTATTTGTCTTTCATGACAATCGAAAACTCTAGCTGTCACAAAAGCGTACGAGTTGTATGTTTCTGCCTATGGTAGCATCATAATGCAGTCAAATTAGTTTCAGAATATTCAACAAAATGTTTATTTAATTGTAAATTCATCAAACTATTTTGACTGATATAATGCCGCCATATGCAGCAACAGTCCATCGTTAAAATTAGTTTCAAAATATATAACAACATACCTTGAAATTTGGATTCTGGGAAATCAGCTTACAAAGTTTCAAATCGATTCCAATACATATAAAAAGTGGGCAGACCTTAGAAATCTATGGGGAATATATAAACTAGATATCGACCCCCCTTAAAATCTAACACTTTAATGGCCATCCCGGCCAAAACGGTTATCGAGCCAGTCATTCTAGTGAGAAATTTTCAAAAATTGTATTCTCTTGGCCTTTAAATGGACATTCAATAAGAAAATATTTAAATTTTCTTGACCAAATTTGACCATTAAAGGGTTAATAGCTAATATTCAGACCAAAATGCTTGAAAACAAAATTCTTAAAATTGTCTACTTCTTAGGAGGCTTAAATTGTGTACCTCAATGTATTGAAAAGAAATAAATCTTTTGATATCACGATTTCTTTCCATATTTAATTAATATAATTTTTTAAGTTGTGAAGCTGAATTTAGCGCCATACATGTATGTCTCTAAAATTCAATTTCACAATGTAAAAAATATATATTTACTTATATTGAATGAAATGGTCATATGTTAAAAATTATTTTTCTTCGTAGCAGTGATGTACCTAAGTTAAGCCTATAAAAGTATACAATTCTAACAATTTCATTTTAGATCATTCTGGTGTGAATGTAGTCCTAGTTTAACCCATTAATTTCAATTTTCTCATAGAAAAGGCCCATTTGCAGACTAAGAGAAGATTAGTTTTGAAGATTTATCACTGGAATGACTGGCTTGGTTAACGAGCCAGTCATTGCAGTGATAAATTTTCAAAACTATTGTTCTCTTAGTCTGCAAATGGACATTTCCCAGGACCACTACAGAACCATTTTTGGCCTGGGTTTGGGTGTTAAAGGGTTAAATGAATACTGCGAGATATATGGGTAAATTAAGTTTCAAAGATACATTTAATTCAAACAGGAACTTCTCTGAACTAGAGTTTTCTCCATTGGCATAATGATGATCATTGATTTCAACCCCCAAGTGTTTTCAAAAATTTTAATTTTCTCATAGAAAATGTCCATTTGCCAACCAAGAAGATTATCGAGCCAGTCATTCTAGTGGGTAAATTTTCAAAAATAGTCCACTTTGTCTGCAAATGGACATAATTCTCAAGATCATTGCAGAAGCTGTGTTTAGCCATCTTGATCAGTGTTAAATACTGGCCAAAAACCTCTTCTATAGGCAAGTCAAACTAAGGAATCCAGTTTATAGATCAATCACATGATGTCATAATCAGTGTCACACAATATAGGCTGACGTCATTATCAATTACATCATGAATGACTCGATTCAGTGTGTCTTAAATGCTTAATAGTCTGTCAGGTTGTACGAATTGTATTTCTTTAGTATTTAATAAACATTCTGTTGAATATTTTGAAACTACTTTGACAGCGTGCTATATGGCAGCAACAGCACCAAGTCAAATTAGTTTCAAAATATTCAACGGCTTACCTGTATAGTTTTCTGGCAATTGAGATTTATGGAGTGCAGGGATTGATCGATCCCAACATGGGCAAAGCGCTAGACTTTCAGAGCTCTGCAAATGATACTTTTATATAATTTAAACAAGGGCTATCAGAAGATGGCATATTCACACACACACATCCCACACACACACATCCCACATCCAAACATTTCAGATAAACATACATCAAGACATCAAGAGTGGACATACATGTAACCTTAATTGTAAAGGACAAACTTTTAGAAAAAGTTATCAATGAAAAATAATGCAACTCCTGAAACCTAAATTCCTTTCTCACTAAGTGTAATGCAGTTTATGTAGCGGCTTTAAGACATTTAAAGGGTGATAACTCTGTAATAAATAATTTTTGGGCCGTGAAAAAAGCACATGCACAGCTGCACATGATACTGATATTGTTGACCAAATTTTAAGTTAATCTATTGAGACCTCTAGGAGGAGTTCGTTGACAAGAAATGATTGTCAGAGATGGACGGACCGACAGAGGGACACACATACATTTTGGACAGATAGATGGACTTACAGCTATACGGATAACACTTGCACACCTGCACATGGTAATGACAACACTTACTACGTTTCAAAAGAATCAGAGCTAAACTGTAGGAGGAGTTGCCTTGACAAGAAATGATTGGCAACGCAGTTTATGTATCGGCTTAAGATATTTAAAGGGGGCTAACTCGGCAATGAAAAATTTTTTGGCCGCGAAAAAAACCACATGCACTTCTGCACATGATACCGATGATGTGGACGAAATTTTAAGTTAATCCATTGGGACCTCTAGGAGGAGTTGCGTTGACAAGACGGGGACAGATGGATGGACAGACGGACATGCTGATAGCTATATTCCACACACCCCCCCCCCACCTTCAAGACTGAGGTGATAAAAAGATAAAATATGATAGTTGCATATTTTTGTAATTCCTTAGTAGTAAATGTCACTACAGAACAGCATTTTCTTCAATTCCTCATGCGAATCAGTGACATCATCGCGTGGATAATTATTGTTGTTGTTATGACACCTGCCCTTGAATAATATTTTGTTGTTAACGATTGATCATAGCTCACAACAGCTCATTCAGACACCACAATACTAAAGCGATACTAAAGACATACTGAAAAGAATCACTTATCACTTAAGTGTTTGCTAAACTAGATCTTGCAGCTGAACTCATAACCAGCAATTATTAGACACCTGTTTCTTCTAATCTGAAAACATGGGCGAGGATAATTTTTGTGGCATGTTAAAATTCATGACTTTAAACAAAAATTGTTACAGCGATGGAGTTTGCGCAAATCTGTCAAGCTCTTTAATTCATAAAATATGACCAAAATTTTTATATTCTTGGTTCATTTTACTGAAATCTATTAATCACTTGTGATCTTTAAGAAAATATTATATTGGAAATTTTATGTATCACTTGTAATTAGCTCGATTATCCCTGAAAAATCTCCTTTTGACCAGCAAATCAACATTCACTGAGAAAATATTTTGCTTTTCTCGGACCAATCATGAGGAGTATTAAACCTTTAACCAAGACCATTGCAGAGGTCGTTTTGGCTGATATAAGTGTTAAAGGGCTATGGTTTAAACCCTTTCACCGACGCTTCCCTGAAAAGGTAAATTCTTTACGAAAAAAACCTTATTCTGTTGACTATTTTGAAATTAATTTGACTAGAAGCCAATTGCTGTCTTAGGCAGCAACGGCTTCGTCAAATTAATTTCTAAATATTCGACAGTTTTCCTGTATGGTTACCTTAAAAATGAGATATGGCGAGTTCATCGGTGAATGGGTTAAATATAGTTCCACTTGCCATCACTCTTGCTCATTAAGTTCAGTTCACCTGCATGTACCTCTGACCTGTGCGGAGTGAGGTTACATCTCATATCCAAGTTTGGTTAAAATCTCTTCAGTCAGAACTTGAGCATATATAGACACTAAAATCAATGAACAGCTTCGTATATCCCATGGGTAGCCAGAGAACTGAAGATTACCAGCACAAACACACACATATGCACGCACATGCGTGCACACACACACGCACGCGCACACACACACACGCATGCATGCATGCACGCACACACACACACACTAAAGCATGCACGCACGCACGCACGCACACACAGCACAGAAACTGCTGATTTGCCGCTGTTTATTAGTATAATATACTGCTAAGAATTATGGCCTCTACAATACATTTGCTCAATCTATGTATCACAGCTCAGCCTCTTCACTGTCAGTGCGCTTTTCCCCGTTTAATTAATCAACTGAGTAAACGCTGTTTTACAAAGGCTCAGGGCCCATGTTCCAGAAGTTCTCTTTATGTTAGCGATATCGTTACACCATACTAAAGCAATGGGTGTAACCATATCGCTAGCTAATGACAGCTTCGGGAACATGGGCCCTCACAACTACATTGCATTTCTAAATATCATTTTGTATTTGCTTACGGTATTCAACAGCTTTCTGTGAACCTACCGGAAGTCGAGATTTCTGGGAAGAATTAAATGGTAAACCATATATTTTATCATCAATTTTGCCAAAAGCAGTCTCTGCAGTTGTCCTAAGGAAGGTCCATTTGCAGGCCAAGAGAAATCAATTTTTGAAAATTACCATGTAGGAATAACTGGCACAATATTGAGCGAGCCAATAAATCCTTCTGTTGGCATCTAATGGTCTGAGATGCAGTGAATGGACCTATAAATATATTTTTTTTGTTTTCTTGACCATTTATTCATCACTAAAGGGCTAAAAAGTAGCTTCCTACTCGTCACAAAATAAGCTCAATTTCAGTGAAAGGACATTCAATGTAGATTATAATATGGTGTGATCAACTGTATCATAAAAATTGAAAGGTACTGGATTTAATGGTTTGTGGGATTTAACTGTCTGACTGCTGAATTTCTGCAGACCACTTATTATCTGGGTGGTTTAACTATGGACCTACTGAACATTTTCAAAACAATTTGACTGAAAGTTGTTGGTGGCTAAGCCACCAACAACTTTCAGTCAAATTATTTTCAATATATTAACAAGGTCCTGTGTTAGTGCGAAACTTTCATCTTCTAATTAAGGTTTCATAGTTGAAAGAAGCCTTTGTAAAGCAACTTCCATCAGACCATTCTCACAATAAAGCTGGAATAAATCTATTTTTATGTAACATGATAGATTAACCCTTTCACCAATAAATTCCCCATATCTCATTTTCACGGCAACAACACAGGAAAACTGTTGAATATTTTGAAATTAATTTGACTGGAAGCTGTTGATGCCTTTAAGGCAATTCCAAAACTGTCTTCTTGGTTTCTTCAAATAGACATTCCTGAAGACCACTACAACTGCTTGATCTTTAAGGCAGCAATGGTTTAAAGCAACAACGGCTAAGAACAGTTAAATTAATTTCAAAATATTCACCAGAATATGTTATATCGCAAAGAATATACTTTTTCAGGTATTTGTAGGTGAGAGGGTTATGGATAAAAGGTTTTACTGATCCATTACTAGCACTTGTCAGCCTTCATTTAATGGAACATTATAAGTCACATAAAGGATGATGAAGTCTAATCAAGCAGTTTTAGTGGTCTTCAGAAATGTCTATTTGAAGAAACCAAGAAGACAATTTTGGAATTTTACCACTGGAATGGCTGGCTCGATAATTGAGCCAGTAATTCCAGTGATAAATTTTCAAAAATAGGCACTTTTCAATGAGTACTTTTTTATATTCTTGACAAATTTGGAGCATATAATTAGTGTTAATCTCACCCATACATATTATAATGTAGTACAAACAGAACTAGAATGACAACCAGAGATTGCTAAAGTATGCCACCCCACCCCGCCCCAATCCACATTCCAGCAAGCGCACCCTCCTACCAAAAATTGGTAAATATCCCTTCAATAAAACCCCCAACAGACCCCCTTTAGTGGGTTGGTCTGTAGTTTTATTAACCACTATAAAAACATACCGTTCAATCACTACTTGCTAAATCAAATACTCTGCATTTAGCCACCAGAATAAGATTTTTATGCTCGCTTACATACCCCCTTATGCCTATGCCATCACCATGCATACCCTTAACCAGGCTACTGGTAGGGTAAACCCCCAGCATAAGCCCTGATAGAGACTGGCACCAGTCTGTACTCACTCCTTGGTGATGCCTGTCACTAAGCATGCCTGCGCATGCGCAATAGATCCCAAATAGGAAACAGATTCACTTTGCTAAATTTAAGTGCCATATATCCTGAATAGATTCTCAAATCATTCCTCTGCGGGGTGGCTGAGACTGGGTCATAGTGATTGAATGGTAAGTATGTTTTTATAGTGGTTAATAAAACTACAGACCAAACCACTAAAGGGGGTCTGTTGGGGGTTGTTATTACACAACAAAAACATCTTGACCATTCAATCACTACTTGCTAAACCCGTAGATTTGGTCAGTGCCCCACTGTAAACCCTTGGTGGGTGGAGATTTGAGAATCCATAAGCAAGGATAAAAATCAAACAAAACATAACCAAATGTTAATAACATAACATAATGGTGCATCTTAATCAATCACACAGTGATTATCAAACAAGGAAAACTTTAAACTTAAAGAAATAAATAAAAACCAAAGAAAGACTCTCATCATTTCACGCAGACGCACAGTCTTAGCAAAAATGGTGGGATGTGCTTGGTAAATGGTCTTCAGACTTTTTAGTTAAAATCGTGATATTTCTAAAAAAAAGGATGCCGCTACACTCTGATCTTTTAAATAAAAGGAGGTAAAAGTAGACTCGGATTTCCATCCTGCGACTTGCATTACTTCATCTAAAGATGAGCCAGCGAAAAGAGCGAAAGAGGTAGCCATCCCTCTAACATCATGAGCTTTAATGTGAGAAAAATTAATTTGATCAGGAGAAGCAATCTTATAACAAAGACGGATGATCTCACAAACCCATCTGGCAATAGTGGCCTAACCGACTGTTCTGGCTACCTCCTTCGCATACAGAACCCAGAAATGGGATGGATCGGATCTCGTAAAATCAGTACGACACTTGTAAACTTTTAAAGCTCTGACAGGACACCAAAATCTGTCAGATGGCGAAAAGGAAGTTAAAGATTTTAAAATAATCGGCTTAGCTGGGTTACGGTTAGATTGAGTTTTCGATAAAAAAATCCCTTCTAGGATATAAGACTAAACTGTCCCCAGATTCGATAAACCTGTCCTTCTCGGCGGAAAAAGTATCAATTTCAGATCATCATCTAGCAGAAGCAGAGGCAACCAGAAAACTTAAAAGTTATATTTCATTAATTTAGAATCGATGCCCGAAGCGGTTTCGGAGATTTTTAGATTTTTAAAGATAATTTCCCAAAATCTCCCAAAATGCATGATGGCCGCTGGCCAAATTGGTCGATCGGCTTCGTTTGAACAAACTTGAATCTCTGTGCCCTAAGGATGTTTCTTGCCAAATATAATTGAAATCGGCCTAGTGGTTAGAAATCAAGAAGACATTTTAAATTTCCCATTGCTTTAGTATGGTAGTTTTTGGCAGGAAAATGATCCAAGATGCCCACCAAACTGTTTGTCCGACAGTTTCAAAAATGGCAAATTTGGAATCAGAATACCCAAAAACATACATAAAACCAATATAGGTCTCAAAATCTGTCAAATAAAAAATCCAACATGGCTGCCATTTTTTAACACGCTACATTTTGATTGGCTCACGGTGGCCATGCTTTTTGACGGATCAATTTCCCTTGAACAAACTTTAATGGCCCTTTGTCCGTAAGCATATATCCAAAATTTTGGCCTGATCCCTTCAGCGGTTCTAGACAAGAAGTAATTTTCGCGAAAACTAGGTCATCCAAGCCACCGAACCATTTGGTCAAGTTCTCTTGAATAAACTTGGCTTACCTCTTGCCCTAGATCATGTTTCATGAGTTTTGAATCGATTTCCCAAGAGATTTCGGAAAAGATTTTTAAAGACATTTGTTGGCATGGCATAAGCTCACTTGGTCATTCTGGCCAATTGAGCTAAAAATCCCTTCAATAGAATATGAGTTATCATCCAGAAATACAATATGTCATTAATTGGGTCACAGTGACCTTGACCTTTGACCCCAAAATCAATACAGTCATTCAGAACAGCAAGGACAAGATTGGTAAAGATCCCTTCACCATAGAACTCGAATTATCATCCAGAAACACAATTTGTCATTAATTTGGTCATTGTGCCATTGACCTTTGACCCTTATGGCGCCAAAATCATTAGGGTTCTTCAGGATGCCAAGGACAACCTCTCACCATAGACTGGTAAAGATCCCTTCAATAGAACTCAAGTTATCATACGGAAATGCAATATAACATTATTAATTGGGTCACCATGACCTTGAGTTTTGACCATTTGACCATAAAATCGATAGGATTCTTCAGAACCCCCAAAAGCAACCTGCATCCCAAGATTATTGAACATCACTCAAGCATAGCTAGAGCTATCCCACTGGACGGATGACGGATGGATGGACAAGGTAATTGCTAATACTGAAGTTATTGGTTTGATTGACGTCTATCGAGTCCCTGATTCCACGTCCCATTCACGCCATTCTAGGCCAGTTTTATTTCAGTCTAATATTGGTAACTTCCGCAGCTTCTTATGCTGGTACCCATTTATACTCCTGGATGGAGAGAGGCAACGAAGAGTGAAGGCGATTGCCTATGTTTCCAGTGATCGTCCAGTTCGCCGAACTGAGACGCAATCCCAGGATCGGCAGTTTCATAGCTCTGCTCATTACCGCCTGAGCTACCGCCTCCTCTACATTGCTAATACGCCATCTCAACTCCCTATATATCTATAGGGTGGGGGGGGGGGCAAATAGATGAGCGACGGGATGAACAGCTGCTCTGATTGGTCGAGAGTGTATAACATCATCAGTGATATAATCAATATTTGAATCAGGCCACGCCCCCATTTTTTCCCCGAAAAAAATTCTTGAATCTGATTGGTCGAGAGCCATTTCTATTGTTCTCTCTCGACCAATCAGATTTAAGTATTTATTATTGTAAAGAAAAATGTAGGCATGGCCTAATTCAAATATTGCTTACATCACTGATGACATAATAAGCTCTCGACCAATCAGAACAGCCATCCATTCTTTCACCGCATTTTGGGGATGTAGAGCTTTAGATGATTGACAGGTGCAGCAATGTGTGAAAGGGGGCTGGGCCAAATGTAGGTCATGTGATGCCTCGCAGCCTATTAGAGCAGCCGCTTATATGGTCACTCTTGTTCGAGGTGTTGAGATATTGACCCTCATGACTAAAAAATAATGACGATGACGTCGTAACTCTCAAACAATCAGCGCATCAGCCTCTACAGTCGCATCAGCCTCTACAGTCGCATCAGCCTCTACAGTCGCATCAGCCTCTACAGTCGCCAATGTTTAGCCTAGCTGTAGATCTAGTGACAGGTGTAATGAGGTGTGAAATGTCTTGGGTAGGATGGGTCCAACCGAAGATCACGTGACCCTTCAAGGCCTATCGAAGCATCCACCCCTATGGTCACCATTGATTGAGGTCAAGGTGCCAATCGAGGTCATGCCACCCTTCGATACATAATCAGCGCAGCCGCTTATACAGTCGGCAATGTTTAATCTGTAAAGCATTGACATGGGTAATGAGCTGTGAAAGTGTTAGGGGCATGTTTACTCTGTGGAGGTGTTGACATGTGTAATGAGCCATGAAGGTGGCAGCAGGCCGGGGGGGGGGGGGCTAATTCAGATATTGATGATGTCAAAACTCTCAACCAATCAGAGTAGCCACTTATACAGTTGCCATTGTTCGAGATATTGAAGGAATTTTACAGCATGATGACATTGACATGTTCGGACATGTTCTGTCAATCTTGGTCAGTGAAAACCAAAATTCCAAATGTACATTCAAGACTCTGAGATCTGACCCGGACAAGAAATTTTTGACAAATTTTTAAAGTTTTTCAGAGGCAGTGTGTGTGTGTGAAGTGGGGGGGGGGGGTGTTAACTCTCGCAAATATATACAGATCTCAACGAAATGAAATCATGACACTTTGTCTCAGGCCTAATATGTCCACTGAAAAAGTTTCAAATGTGGGTTCAAAACTCTGAGATCTGGCCCAGATAGGAATTTGCTAACAGATGGACAGACAGATGGAGAGACAGACACCACCAGCCATCAAATAATACTTGTCATACACTGGGCATATAAAAAACACCATATCACAATTGTCCCAATTAGGCAGCCAGTACAGGCATCTTTGCCAGTATTTGAAGTACCTGTCTTAAGAAATAACAATGGTCACTATTAGTAAAATTATGCTGTGACACCAGAGACGAAATTGCTACCTTTTGAGGAATCAAATCATGACAGTTACCATGGAAACTGCCACTTCAGGACATGTTAACAAACCCCTTGTCTGTTCAGAAAGTTGCTAATGAGGTAGTGTCTGTAGTTCAATGTGCTTTCACTTGGCAATGAATGTATGATGTGAGGGAAATTTAATAAGCGTACAATTTCATCAGACATATTCAATATCGAATCAAAATAACATTTAATCCTATACCAGGGTAGTATAGTTTTCTGGCCAAAATGCCATCCGACGGAGGACCACACGCTATTTTGCATCTGACGGAGGTGTTACAGCATCCCTAGGAGGATTACATTATCGGACATGCCATCTAATCTCAGTTGGATGTGACATTAAAGCATGTAGTCCTACGTCAGATGTGATTTCAGTCATAACACAATACATCCTGTGCTGTATAGTCAGGAAAACCAAAGGTTTTGCGAAATTAATGGCGAGTTTCAAACCAAGAAGGTAATTCTTTCTACTCATGAAATGACTGTTGATAAATTATTAAAACGCTATTTTTTTAAGCTTCAGCCGTTACCAAAATCCACTTTTGAGGCAGCTACATGTACCGTTGAGATACATCGCAGCGGCTCAGAGCAGCAGTGAATCAGTTGATCAAGCGGTGGCTAATCGGTACCGCTGCAAAGAGGCGGCTGTGGTCAATGTATTGCAGATCCGCTGTAAAGCTGCGACAAAGTAGCAGTTTCAATTATGCAACGTAGAAAATTTAAGGCTCTTGTTTCGCCTCAATTTCAGCGGCATCCAGTCTGTAGAGTAGCAATGTGCACAGCGATATTGAAATGGCAATGCAACTGCATCCAGTCAATGCAACACCCACTTACCACTGTGGTAAATTTTCAAAAATAGTCTTCTCTTTGTCTGCAAATGGACATTTCTCAAGACAACAGCAGAAGCTGATATAAGTGTTAAAGATTTAAGGCAGCAATGTGTTCCTATCCAAGGTATGAATCCAATTTGCCACTCAAGTAGATGGCATCATAATCAATTATGCCACATGCAAGCTGTCACAATCAAAATGTTTAACGATTGACATAGCTATTCTGTCCTAAACTTTTAAAAGTCAGCCATGTGCACGAATTGTATGTCTTTACTACTTATTAGGAATAATACGCATTCTGTTGAATATTTCGGAAACTAATTTTGACTGGGCACCTGTTGCTGCAGGCATGCAGCAACAGCACCAAGTCAAATTAGTTTATGGTTAACATGAAATTGAGCTGCTAGGAATTCAGGATTCAAAGTATAATAAATCCATCCCAACACTTCGCAAAGCATGGATGGATAATAGCTAGAGATGGATGGGGCATTGTAGCTAAAACTGGATTCATCCATTGTGTTCAAAATATTCAATAGTACGTTTTATTTTGTCTTGGCAACATGTTAACCCTCGAATTTCTTTTTAAAAATTTTAATTTTTTCAGAAAAAAATTCCCATTTGCAGACCAAGAAGACTATCATTGAAAATTTACCACTGGAATGACTGACTCGCTTATCGAGCCAGTCATTCCTGTGGTAAATTTTCAAAAATAGTCTTCTCTTGGTCTGCAAATGGATATTTCGCAAGACCACTGCAGAAGTCGTTTATGGCTGATATGATTGTTAAAGGGATAAGTTATTTCTGATCCTCACTGTACATAAAAATAATTCCTAAGCATTAACAGTATACTGATGAGACGTTTTGGAAAATAAGTCCGCTACTGTAAACCTACCAAACAACTATCAAAACCAAGACAGCATGTGCTTTTCTTCTGTGCATCTAATATTCGCACTGGCAGTCATCTTCATGCTGTAACCATAGCGACAAATGAAGCTCAGCTGCAAATATGATTATGCAGATTTAGTGAGGGTGAACAGTGAGTGCTTGGCTGGTGAGATTTCTTGCTGGATGTAGATGAATGGGAGTGTGAGCGTTGGACATCTCATAAAGAAATGGCAAATGACTGCTGCTCTGCTTATGACTCATTGCGGGATTTCTGAAAAACTGAGGTTTCAGCGCTGGACCAGAAGTACTACTGATGATCGACAACGACAACGACAACTCATATTTTGCTTTGTTCTGTACCAGTGCGCATAGTCAGTGCGCGTAGTCAGTGCATGTCGTCGGAGCGCATCGTTGGAGTATAGGTTTGATTATTGATTAGGAAGTACCAGTATGTAATATTTATCCAGAAGAGCTAATATTTGGTATTGCACACGCAATCGCGAGAGAATCGCGAGGATATTATATGGCAGGTATGTATATGGTCGCTAATAATTAAGCAAATCACATATTCATATATTGATCACTAGCATGGTACTGCATGGTAAGAATTAATTACGTAACGATTTCAATCTGAATTCACACAGACTGGCTCTCATTAGAGACATATAATAAGCATATGAAAGGGTGCTGTATAATTTCGGAAGCAATTTGACTGAAAGTTATTAAGCAGCAATGATATTCAGCAAAATTGTTTCCTCATTACTAAATATAAGACTAACAAATATACATTGGAAACATTACACCTTAGTGCTCAAGCCAGCCAAAAAAGAAATGTTTTCTCTAGTGGTCTTGAGAAAACTCTATTTTCAGATCCGAAGAGAGGACTATTTAAAAAAAATTACCATTGGAATGACTGGCTCAATAGACGAGCCAGTCATTCCAGGGATACAATTTTTATAAATAGTCCTCTCTTTCTTTGCAAATGGACATTTTCTCAGAGAAAATTTAAATTTTCATTAACAAATTTGTGGATTAGAGGTTTAAATAGTCTGTAAGCGGAAGCGGGTGCTGCAGACATGTGCTCATGATTGTCTGTCTGCCAGCAGCTGTTTCTCAACATTCACATCCAATTTGACTCAAATTTTAATATAAGAAATATACAGAGTGATAGACAGCAACCGCACCCAGTGAAATTAGTTTCAAAATATTCAACAGCTTACCTGGGCCCATGTTCCCGAAGCTATCACTAGGATAGTGATATCGTTACTCCAATAGTATAACATGAGTGTAACGATGTCGCTATCCTAACGATAGCTTCGGGAACATGGGCAGCGGATAGTTTTCTTGAAATTGAGATGAATGGAGTTTAGGGTTCAATCGATCCCAAAACAGGAAAGGTGTGGGCGGGGATTAGCTAGAGATGTGCAGGGCATAGCCAAAATGGATTCATCTATTCTCACGTAGAGTATACTAGAGGTAAAAACCTTTTATCCCTCAAATTTTTCCAGAGAAAACGTCCATGTACAGACCAAGAGACTATGTTTGAATATTTATCACTGGAATAACTATCATTATCATGATAAATTATCGAAACTCAACTCTGCACTTGGACTGCAAATGGGCAATTTTCAAGACCAGAGCTTGAGAAGCCTTTTGGCCAGCTGGAGTGTTAAAGGCCTATAACCTTTTTATGCTGAATTCTAAGATGGCCGTTTTCGAGGGTCAATGAGGTAAATATGAAACCAGCTTAAAAGCCTGGTCAACATACCATTTTAGTTGCAACATGCATCTTTAAGTTGTCTGTTAACACTAACCCGCAATTTTCTCATAGAAAATGTCCATTTGCAGACCACGAAGAGCATTTTTGGGCAATTTACCACTGGAATGATTGGCATGATTAAATCGAGGCAGTCATTCCAGTGGTATATTTTCAAAAATATTCTTCTCTTTGTCTGCAAATGGACATTTTTCATGACCACTGTAGAAGGCGTTTTTGGCTGCTATGAGTGTTAAAGGGTTAAAGCGTTTGCAGCTATATAGGGGAATCACTCATTTAACCATATTTCACCAATGAATTCCCTGTATACCATATAGGAACTGTTGAACATTTTGAAATTAGTTTGACTGGAAGATGTTACTGCACAAACGGCCTCCAGTCGAATTAAGTTCAAAATACTCAACAAAATAAGTTTTTAGATCACATTAAAGAATGCACTTTTTCATGTATTTATGTATAATGCAACAAAGATTGCTACAACTAGCATTATTATTGTATTAATCACTTAATGCTTTAACTCACATCAGCCAAAAATTACTCTTGCTGTAACGTTGAGAAATGTCCATTTGTAGATCAAGAAGACTATTTCTGAAAATTGACCACCGGATTGACTGGCTCGATAACCGAGACACTCATTCCAGCAATAAATTTTCAAAAACATTCTTTTCTTGGTCTGTAAATGGACATTTTCTATGAGAAAATTAAACTTTTTCTGAAAAAATGTGAGTGTTAAAGAAGTAATAGTCAATAGTTGTCAAGAAGATTGAACTTTTTGATTACAAAATATCCATTTGCAGGCCAAGTGAATACTATTTTTTATAATTAATTACCACTGGAATGGCTGGTTAATGGTATATAATGGACTGGTTACAGTCAATATAAACTAAATTTATGATCAGTAAAAACCATTTCATGCCAGAAAATAATTTTTTTTTTAATTTAACCTTACAACAATTTGACAATAAATGGCCCAAGGGCCATAGCACTAACCTATAATTAATGCACAAGAACCACTTGGTCCATCAGTTACGCATAACTGTTGCATAGACCAAGGGGTCAATGGTCCTTGTCATTATTGACTAATGAGGCAATCATCCTTACCACTAATACAAAAATGTTGTGTCCTTGACACTATTGAGCAGCAGGAAAAGTACCATTGACCAATGGGGCAGCCGGGTGGGCGGACAACGGATGGTCTACATGTCATAAGCCCACATGGTCATTAAGGACAGGTGAGCTAATAATGAATAGTTGATATATTCAGTTTATTTTGAAAATAATAAATTAAAAATTATAATTTCAGAGGGTTATTTAAACTTGTTAATTGCCACTAAATGCAATCAATACACTGGCTTTAATTTCAAATGACTCAAATACTCAATCAAGCTTTATTAAATTTTGTAAAAGCAATTTTACTAAAAAAGCAGCAACAAATTTCAAATCAGAATTTAATTCTGATCCATCACTCTCTAAATATTATCTGTACGGAATAAAAACAGCGAAATAAACCCAAAAAAACCAATTTTCGCAACAATTAACTACTACAGTATATAATCCTTGTTAAACTCTGTACATTGAATACAACAGTATAAAAGTAGTTTTCTTAACAATTTCAGTCAACTTTCACCGATTTCATTACCATTTACTGCAGCTCAACACAACAATAGGCAGATTTAGTGGTGTGCATAAAGGCTGAATACAGGGTGTTGATGGATCATGGCGGGCCACCGCTGTGCATGGTGGGAGAAGTTCCTGGGTCAAAGGCAAAACCTGTTTAACACTTACCACTCTGATGTCACTATTCTATCTATTACTGTGACAATAGTAAGGAAACCGTTGTACATTTTCAACAATTTTCGTGGATGATGTTGCTGTATTACGACAGCAACATCTTCCAACAAATTTGTTGATAAATTAACACCGTGCAGTCCATCATTTAATTTAATTTGAAAATTAAAAATTTTTATATCAGGGCGGTAAAGGTTAACTTACCCCTGAGGCATTTCGCACTGTTGATCAGTAGGTATGATAGAGAGAGAGAGAGTGAGAGTGTTCATCAGAACAGGTGAGAGAGTTGAACAGCTGTCAGATATATAATACACACACATGCTCTCCAGTACAAACAGTTATCAAGTGAGGATAGAGTACAAACTATGTTTCTGATTTTGTGTTGAGGTACTATTTTTGTTATCACAGCTATACAAAATTTCTGTGTAGAAATGGATAGAGTCATATAACAGTGGGTGAGTACACGATTATAAGATAGATTGAAATAAATATTTTAATGACTACATTCAAAATGTCTGTGTTTGATTGTGAATGCATGGTTTGTGTGTGTGCATGCGTGCACATGTACGTGCGTGCGTGCATATGTACGTACGTGCGTGCATAATATTTTGCTGTTCCACATACTTTTATACTATATTAGTGTGTTTTAAATAAGATTACAAATTTTGTGCAACGGCTTAGTTCATAAGAGTCATATTCCGTCAATTAAAATAAATTTAATTTAAACCAACATATTTATTCACTTATAATTATTATCTCACCTGGCCAGAATGGCCAAGTGAGCTTATCCTATGGCGACCATCCATCATCCATCTGTCTGCGACGTAAATCAACCCTTTGTTTAAACAGCTTCTCAAGAACCAGACTTGAGGGAAGATTTCAGCCAAATTTGTATTTCGTCAGACATATAGATTGTTCAAAGGAAGATTAGGAAATATGATTAGAGACAACATTTCTTCAAGTTTAACCCATTATGTGACGAATTCCCTATATCGCATTTACAAGGCAACCATACAGAAAAGCTGTTGAATATTTTGAAATTAACTTGACTGGAAGTCATTATGACTTCAAGTCAAATTAATTTCAAAATATTTAACAGAATACATGTAAGTTTTATAACGTACAGAATTAATTTTTTATGGGATTTGTTGGTGAAAAACGTAAAGGTAGGGTTACAGTGATCAGTTAAATTTGAGCATTCAAATGACAGCCATTTTAAACTTTTTTATTTGATGGATCTTGATGGCAAAAATTGCTATGCATATGAAATTATTTACGCTCCTCAGTGAACTTCACATTTTCTTCAATCATTATACGTGGCAACTCACTTGATTATTTTGAAGACAAACTACTGAAAATTATTGCTACTTATGACAATTTTCAGCAAGACCGCTGTCACAATATTCAGTACATATTTTTAATATATCCAAGGTTATATCCAGGAATGAAGGATAATAACGACATTTTCATTCGACAACAAAAACTTTCAAATTTCTGTCAAAATATTGCAACTTATAAAACCAAGAAAGGGTTACAACCTGCTGAGCTATGCATCAATCAACCATGCTAAGCTCTCAGAGAACGCAGAATGGAAACTTGCTGAGCTATGCATCAATCAACCATGCTAAGCTCTCAGAGAACGCAGAATGGAAACCTGCTGAGCTATGCATTAATCAACCATGTTCAGCTCTCAGAGAACTCAAAATGGAAACCTGCTGAGCTATGCATCAATCAACCATGTTCAGCTCTCTGAGAACTCAGAATGGAAACCTGCTGAGCTATGCATTAATCAACCATGTTCAGCTCTCAGAGAACTCAGAATGGAAACCTGCTGAGCTATGCATCAATCAACCATGCTCAGCTCTCAGAGAACTCAGAATGGAAACCTGCTGAGCTATGCATCAATCAACCATGTTCAGCTCTCAGAGAGCTCAGAATGGAAACTTGCTGAGCTATGCATCAATCAACCATGTTCAGCTCTCTGAGAACTCAAAATGGAAACTTGCTGAGCTATGCATCAATCAACCATGTTCAGCTCTCAGAGAACTCAGAATGGAAACTTGCTGAGCTATGCATCAATCAACCATGTTCAGCTCTCTGAGAACTCAGAATGGAAACTTGCTGAGCTATGCATCAATCAACCATGCTCAGCTCTCTGAGAACTCAGAATGGAAACCTGCTGAGCTATGCATTAATCAACCATGCTAAGCTCTCAGAGAACGCAGAATGGAAACCTGCTGAGCTATGCATCAATCAACCATGTTCAGCTCTCAGAGAACTCAGAATGGAAACCTGCTGAGCTATGCATTAATCAACCATGTTCAGCTCTCAGAGAACTCAGAATGGAAACTTGCTGAGCTATGCATCAATCAGCCATGTTCAGCTCTCTGAGAACTCAGAATGGAAACCTGCTGAGCTATGCATTAATCAACCATGTTCAGCTCTCAGAGAACTCAGAATGGAAACCTGCTGAGCTATGCATTAATCAACCATGTTCAGCTCTCTGAGAACTCAGAATGGAAACTTGCTGAGCTATGCATCAATCAACCATGTTCAGCTCTCAGAGAACTCAGAATGGAAACTTGCTGAGCTATGCATTAATCAACCATGTTCAGCTCTCAGAGAACTCAGAATGGAAACCTGCTGAGCTATGCATTAATCAACCATGTTCAGCTCTCAGAGAACTCAGAATGGAAACCTGCTGAGCTATGCATCAATCAACCATGTTCAGCTCTCAGAGAACTCAGAATGGAAACTTGCTGAGCTATGCATCAATCAACCATTATCAGCTCTCAGAGAACTCAGAATGGAAACCTGCTGAGCTATGCATTAATCAACCATTTTCAGCTCTCAGAGAACTCAGAATGGAAACCTGCTGAGCTATGCATTAATCAACCATGTTCAGCTCTCTGAGAACTCAGAATGGAAACTTGCTGAGCTATGCATCAATCAACCATGTTCAGCTCTCAGAGAACTCAGAATGGAAACTTGCTGAGCTATGCATTAATCAACCATGTTCAGCTCTCAGAGAACTCAGAATGGAAACCTGCTGAGCTATGCATTAATCAACCATGTTCAGCTCTCAGAGAACTCAGAATGGAAACCTGCTGAGCTATGCATTAATCAACCATGTTCAGCTCTCAGAGAACTCAGAATGGAAACCTGCTGAGCTATGCATTAATCAACCACTCTCAGCTCTCAGAGAACTCAGAATGGAAACCTGCTGAGCTATGCATCAATCAACCATGTTCAGCTCTCTGAGAACTCAGAATGGAAACCTGCTGAGCTATGCATTAATCAACCATGTTCAGCTCTCAGAGAACTCAGAATGGAAACCTGCTGAGCTATGCATCAATCAACCATGCTCAGCTCTCAGAGAACTCAGAATGGAAACCTGCTGAGCTATGCATCAATCAACCATGTTCAGCTCTCAGAGAACTCAGAATGGAAACTTGCTGAGCTATGCATCCATCAACCATGTTCAGCTCTCTGAGAACTCAAAATGGAAACTTGCTGAGCTATGCATCAATCAACCATGTTCAGCTCTCAGAGAACTCAGAATGGAAACTTGCTGAGCTATGCATCAATCAACCATGTTCAGCTCTCTGAGAACTCAGAATGGAAACTTGCTGAGCTATGCATCAATCAACCATGTTCAGCTCTCTGAGAACTCAGAATGGAAACTTGCTGAGCTATGCATCAATCAACCATGTTCAGCTCTCTGAGAACTCAGAATGGAAACTTGCTGAGCTATGCATTAATCAACCATGTTCAGCTCTCAGAGAACTCAGAATGGAAACTTGCTGAGCTATGCATCAATCAACCATGTTCAGCTCTCTGAGAACTCAAAATGGAAACCTGCTGAGCTATGCATCAATCAACCATTATCAGCTCTCAGAGAACTGAGAATGGAAACCTGCTGAGCTATGCATTAATCAACCATGTTCAGCTCTCTGAGAACTCAGAATGGAAACTTGCTGAGCTATGCATCAATCAACCATGTTCAGCTCTCAGAGAACTCAGAATGGAAACTTGCTGAGCTATGCATTAATCAACCATGTTCAGCTCTCAGAGAACTCAGAATGGAAACTTGCTGAGCTATGCATTAATCAACCATGTTCAGCTCTCAGAGAACTCAGAATGGAAACCTGCTGAGCTATGCATCAATCAACCATGTTCAGCTCTCAGAGAACTCAGAATGGAAACTTGCTGAGCTATGCATCAATCAACCATTATCAGCTCTCAGAGAACTCAGAATGGAAACCTGCTGAGCTATGCATTAATCAACCATGTTCAGCTCTCAGAGAACTCAGAATGGAAACCTGCTGAGCTATGCATTAATCAACCATGTTCAGCTCTCTGAGAACTCAGAATGGAAATGATGATTGTCATATACGACTAATGAATATATCTTACATATTCCCAATGGAGTAGTCCTGTTTTAGCTATGCCCCACCCATCTTTAGCTAAGATCCACCGACGATTCGCCAGTGTACTGTTGGGCTCGATTAGTCATGACAATCATTTATTTATTTCCGGAAAACCGTACAGGTAAGCTGTTTGATGTCAATATTCTATCTTTTATTATGCCAATAGCAAACAATCTGGTGTACATTTTTCAACAATTTTGGTGGATGATGTTGCTGTCTACGACACCACCATCTTCAACCAAATTTGTTGAAAAATGAACACCAGTTTATCTTTTAATTTAATTTGAATTTTAAAAAATCTGACATCAGTGCTAAGGGTTAAATACTTATTAAATAGTAGACATACAATTCATACAACCTGATGGACTATTAAGCACTTAAGACAGACAGTCATTCATGATGTAATTGATTACGACATCAGCCTACACTTCACTTAGTTGATTATGACATTATATGACTGACTGAGAAACTGGATTTCTCAATTAATGCATACTGTTCAAAGAAACATGACATGTAAATTTGTAAAGCATCTGACCCTGTACAATCCTTTGTCATAGATTATTAGCTAACCCGTTAACACTCCAGCCAGCCAAAATGGCTTCTGTAGTGGTCTTGAGAAATATCCATTTGCAGACCAAGAGATGATTTTTGAAAATTTACCACTGGAATGACTGGCTCGATAATTTTCTCTAAGAGAAAAATTGAAATCTTTTGAGGAAATTTGAAGGTTAAAGCTCTAAGCCAACAACATTAACACTGACCCTAGGGAAAATGTCGATTCGAAGATCAACTAAGAAGCAGATTTTTTTTAATGCCATCCATGGGATGTTTGGCTCAGCAAACCAAGACACTAATAAATTTTCCAAAAGAGCTATCTTTTGTTCTGCAAATTGTCATTATATTTTTTTCTGAAAGACAATTAAAAATCTTATCTTATTGACCAGATTTGACCATTAACCATTTAACCCTCAAATCATTCAAGAAAATTTCAATTTTGTTAAAGAAAATGTCCATTTGCAGACCAAGAGATGATTTTTTTTTTAAATTTACAATTGGAATGTCGCTCGATTATCGAGCCAGTTATTCCAGTGGTGAAATTTTCAAAAATAGTCTTCACTTGGTCTGCAAATGAACTTTCTAAAGACCACTGCAGAAGCCATTTTTGGCTGACTTGAGTGTTAAAGGGTTAATAAACTATAGTTCAATTAGCTTTCAAGCTTGCCGCTAACTTTCATCTATCCTGCCACATCTGAGCAAAATGTCATCTGGGATTAGCCCTTTCATCCTTACAGACCCGAAACCAAAGATCATGATGGGGAATATTTTGTTGAATATTTGTAAACCAATTTGACTGGCTGCCATAATGCAACAACATATTTCAATCAAATTATTTTCAAAATTTTCAGCATTTTTCAAGCATAGTTGTGTTTTGAGCAAGAGAGAGTGGAGAAGGGCTATGGGGGTAATTAGGAAGAACTGATCAATATTGCAGAACCCATGTGTGTATACATATAGATGACAGGTGTAACAAGGGGACAGATGACAATTATACATACAGTGACATAACAGATGTATAATTACATAATGACCACAGTCACTCACAGTTATAAATATTTCAAACATAAAAGGAACAGGTAGGATTAACCCAGTTTCACCTTCAAATCCCTGAAAATGTAACATTTGCTACGATATAAAACTTATTCTGTTGAATATTTTGAAATTAAATTAACTGGAAGCCGGCAGCAATGCCAAATTAATTTCAAAATATTCAACAGTTTTCATGTACGGTTGCCTTGAAAATAAGATTTGGGGAATTCATTGGTAAAAGGGTTTCAGATTTGATATATCTATGATAAACGAAGTGGGCCAGATCATCCTGTCTGACTGCAGTGGTCTTGAGGAATGTCCATTTACAGGCCAAGTGAAGCATATTTTTGAAAATTATCAACTGGAATGACTGGCTAGCCAGGATGTCATTGCATTGGTAAAGTTTCAAAAATACTTTTTCTCTTGGCCTGTAACTGGACATTCAATAAGCAACAATCACAATTTTCTTGACCAATAAGTGTTAAACAAAAAAATCATTGACATAAAGATTGCTTTCAGGAATTCAAAATGAAATCTATAAAAAATATCCTTTGATCTATCTATAATATTTATGACGCTAACTATTACACAGAGCCATCATATAAATCAAAATGTATTATGTGTACTGGTGCGCCTGGGTACTAGGGTGAGCAATGTAAATAAGGAAGCTAGTTAGATAGTTAGCTAGGACTCCATCCACTCTCCAACAAAGAGAAATGTATGACATTTTTATGAGAGCGAGTTAATTTGCCTGACATTTTAAAGAATAAATGTTAGTTGTATGACATTTGTGCTAATTACAATAAATTAGTGTACATAGTCTTTGGGAGATTGCATTAACTCACAGAATGGTACACAGCTTAGGAAATGGTATGGTTTAAATCTAAACAGAGCAACAGCTCTCAGCAAGAGAAGTCTGAAAATTGACAACACATTCTACATTCGTGTCTTTCACCATCAAGTCGCCATCAAGCATGTCACCATTGGTGGCAGGCTTGATGGCAACTTGATGGTGAAAGACACAAATGTAGCATGTGACCAATGACGAGTCAATAACGAAGAGCAATGGTCGGCAAAAAAACCAGCAAAAAGCAAGTATTAAATCCATCCCTTCTCTGTACCAAAATGGTATTTTCTGAGCCACGGATATTGTAAAATAACATTTTCAGGGCAGAAAAGATGTGGCATGAATGGGACCTTCTATACAGGGACCCGATATCCGACATCAGAATTCATACCTACACCACCCCCACCCCATCCTCTGCCCCCACCCACCCATTCCGAGCAGGTGAGCTTAGTATCAATTGCTCTGAAGCTATATTAATTAGACATTTCTGAATTCGACTATGATTATGTTTTTATAAGTGGTCTTAGTTAACTTCTTTGTTGCTAGATCCAATTTGAGTCAGATTGTGTCAGAGCGTGTGTACTAGTTAGTACTTGTAGGTAGAACTGAATGCAAATAATGCAGTCATGCATGACCGACGAAAAAGGTTTTAAATTTGTGTCATTTAGGCACAGCTTTGGGTGGTGTACAATCATCCTACAGGTCAAGTTTCATCCCATTGAAAACTCTCTCAAAGTATAGGAGAAAAGATTTTCCGGATGTATATACCTATGTACATACGCATGTATCTATGGATGGACATAATAGATTTGATTTAAATGTGTTAACATTTAACCTTTTAACTCTCACAACAGCCAAAAATGGCCTCTCCAGTCACCCTGAGAAATGTTCATTTGCAGATCAAGAAGATTATATTTGAAAATTTACCACAGGAATGACTGGCTTGATAACCGCGCCAGTCATTTCTGCGGTAAATTTTCAAAAATAGTCTTCTCTTGGTCTGCAAATGAACAGTTTCTATGAGAAAATTTTAATTTGCTTGAACAAATTCGAGGGTTAAATGATTAAGACACATAATTCTTTAGGTGGTGTAAAATCACTCAAACAACTCTTTCAAACTGTAGGAGGATGTGCAGCCACAAGATTTCTTGGGGGGGGGGGCGGCTACAACACCCCACCCACCCACCAACTCACTCCCACTTAACACAAAGTAATCCAAGCTTTCAGCAAAATAAGCATAGTATATCGCAGTAAATGCGAGCGCGGGTGCACATGAAGGTGCAGCAGCTCATCTGAGGCACTATGATCTATCACTTCTGAGTGACTCAGATAAATACTGATAAAAGTGGACAAAATATTATGTGTAAATGGGTTTTATGGGAAAAAACGTTAATCATCATAGAAACCATATGTTCCATGGTGTTAAGAGTTTGCTTATCAGCTGTTGGATCAAAGTACATTTTATATAGCTTCCATGTTCCATCCTGTGGAGTCCGTAAATAATTTGACTGAAAATATACAAGTTAAACAAACCATTCTGGATTAATTATTATATGATCTATCAGTACAATAAAAGTTGTCTGTATTACATTTTTTTTAATCCTTTCACTGATGAATTCCCCATATATCATTCTCAAGGCAACTATACAGGAAAACTGCTGAATATTTTAAAATTAATTTCACTGGAAGTCATTGCTGCCTTAGGCAGCAACAGCTTGCAGTAAAATTAGTTTCAAAATAATCAACAGAATAGGTTTTATATCGTAAAGAATTAATTTTTTCAGGGATTGATCATTGGAAGGGTTAATAGTTTATTTAATGTTTATACAAACCAGAAACAACAATATTAATGTACAATGTAAGGTAATCTTCTCTCGAATATCTTGAAACTAATTTGACATTGTCTGAGCAATTGAGGTTACAGCCTTGCGTCCCATAGGGAAAACAATCCAAAACGTTTTGATAATCCGCAAATTATGGACAATCTGCTGTTTTCGCATTAATTACATCATATAATATACAAAATGAGAAAAGGCGATATTTTGCACATGCAGAGCACTCTGGAGAGTTTTCAGGCAGAATTAGTTTCACAACACGCAACAGCTTGATGGTTTTCTTGAAATTAAGAGACTGGCCTTTCAATGGTTAATGAAGTGTTAATAGTTGTATATATATGACTGGTCAAGAAAATCCTAATTTTTGCTCCGTAAATGCAATGTCCATTGCAGCCCAAGAGGTCAGGGAGGGTAAATCTGGCAAATTTGGACAGATCTTGCCGAAACTTTACAACGTCTCCTCCTAATACATCCACTGGAGAAAAATGTAGATTCAAACTTTTTGAGATATGGCACGCACACAAAATTTTTGATGCATTTTAGGAATCTCTGGGGAGATAGCTTATAAATATGGACAGATTTTGACGAAACGAAAATATGACACTTCATCTCCCTGCTAATATGTCCACTTAAATAAGGATTTTAAATGTAGATTTATAACTTTTTAATAATATAATTATTGGCTTGGGCACAGATTTGCTGACCGTCTGATGCCATGCCCATCACATAATACAACCCATTTTTCAAATGGGCGCATAAAAATGTACTGCTGAAATGATGGGTACGGTTATCGAGACAGTCATTCCAGTGGTAAATTTTCAAGAAACACTCATATCTCATTGGCTTGCAAATATACAATTTCTAAAGCCTATTGTAGAGACTGATTTTAGCAGGCAGAATCGAGTAAAATTATTAACTGTAATGACACCAGACAATAATTTCAATAGGCAGAAACTCTGGATCTGCTGAATATTTTGATAACAATTTTACTGAAAGTCGCTAGGGACATCAACAACTTTCAGTCAAATTGTTCTCAAAATATCTAACAGATCCAGAGATAATCCCTGTGGAAAATTTAGTCTGCATAAATTCAGCTGAGCTAAAGATTTTGAGTGAATTATATATGTAAACCATCAATTCTGGTTAGCTATCAAGGGGATACCAGTAACACATTTCACTCAATATTTCATAGCATGGCACTAAATATCTTGCTGAAAATTTGACAAGAACAATTTTCATTAAAATTAATATTTTGAAAAAAATATTCAGAATTTAGACAACATTTTTGTGGCAGAACAAAATAGGTTTTATATTGTAACCTAAAGAGACCGACTTGCATCTTAGTGGAAGGTTTATAAGCTTCAAATTCACATTGTGTGATCATAATATTAAAAATATCTCTTTGTGTAAATTAAGTTCTTATAGACATCAGCGAGGCAGCTGTATATACAAAGCTCCTTACCTGAGTTCAAATGCTAGCTATCACCACCTCACACCACACCCACCATGAAAATACAGTGACTCGGCATGTGCTCATACAGCCTGCAGTCTTCATCATGATGTAGAAAAGGTGGCTTAAGCATGTAATCATCAAATTTGGTGAAATAAATAAAAAATTTCTCATAGAAAATGCCAATTTGCAGACCATTAGAGAAAATTATTTTTGAACATTTATCACAGGAATGACTGGCTCAGTTATTAAGCCAGCCAGTCATTCCAGTGAGAAATTATTAAAAAAATAATTTAACATACAGCTCCTGTAGCAAGCATTAATTTCTTAAGAAAAGTCCATTTGCAGACCAAGAGAAGACTAGTTTTGAAAATTTAGAACTGGAAAGACTAACCAAGAGGCCCAAGGGGTCTGTATCGCTCACCTGGACTATAGGCATCTCAACTAGAATGGTCATTAACAATAAGTAAAACTCTAATGAGTTGAACAGACTTGTAACAAGGAAACAGAGGCCATGTTTCTTTATGTATCAACTTCTCTTGGGCCCAATCCGTTCAGTTTCCCTGGAGACGAAGTTGCTTTCATAAAAACCAGGACATCCAAGACTATTTGTCAACTCAAGTTCCCTTGAACAAACTTGGTTCAGCTCGTGCCCTAAATGATATTTTATGACTTTTGAATCAATCGCTCAGTTTTGCCGAAGATTTTTAAAGACATTTCTAAAAATGGGTCAAAATCCAAGATGGCCACCAGACAAATTGGCTGATTGGCTTCGTTTGAACAAACTTGAATCTCTACACTCTAAGGATGCTTCCTGCCAAATATAATTGAAATCGGCCCAGTAGTTCTAGAAGACATTTTTAATTTCCCATTGCTTTAGTATGGGAGCTTTTGGTGGGAAAATGATCCAAGATGGCCACCAAACCGTTTATCCGACAGTTTTGAAAATTGCAAATTTGAGATCAGAATACCCAAAAACACATAAAACCAATTTCAGCCACAAAATCCATCAAATAAAAAACCCCAATATGGCTACCAGACACAATATTTTGATTGGCCCACAGTGGCCATGTTTTTTGACGGATCAACTTCTCTTGAACAAAGTTTAATGGCCCTTACTCCCTAACCATATCTGCCCAATTTTGGCCCGATCCCTTCAGCGGTTCTGGAGAAGTCGTTTTCACTAAAACTAGGTCAACCAAGATGGCCGCCAAACCATGGAACCAATCAAGTCCCCTTCAACAAACTTTGTTCAGCTCTTGCCCTAGATCATATTTCATGGGGTTTGTTTCAATCCACCAAGCGGTTTTGGATAAGATTTTTAGATTCAAAAAATCGGCCCAAATCCAAGATGGCCACCGGCCAAACTGGCCGATCGGCTTCGTTTGAACAAACTTGAATCTCTACACCCTAAGGATGCTTTCTGCCAAATATAATTGAAATCGGCCTAGTAGTTCTCGAGAAGACATTTTAAATTTCCCATTGCTTGTATGGGAGCTTTGGCGGGAAAATGATCCAAGATGGCTGCCAAACCATTTATCCGACAGTTTTGAAAATTGCAAATTTGTGATCAGAATACCAAAAAACATATAAAACCAATTTCAGCCTCCAAATCCATGAAATAAAAAAATCCAATATGGCCACCAAACATTGCTGTATTTTGATTAGCCCACTGCGGCCATGTTTTTCGACGGATCAACTTCCCTTGAACAAACTTTAATGGCCCTTAGTCCGTAATCATATCTGCCAAATTTCGGCCCGATCCCTTCAGCGGTTCTGGAGAAGTCATTTTCGCTAAAACTAGGTCAACCAAAATGGCCACCAAACCATTTGACCAATTCATCAAGTTCCCTTGAACAAACTTGGTTCAGCTCTTGCCCTAGATCATATTTCATGGGGTTTGCTTCAATCCACCAAGCAATTTCGGAGAAGATTTTTAAAGACATTTCCTAAAATCGGTCAAAATCCAAGATGGCCACCGGCCAAATTGGCCGATCGGCTTCGTTGGAACAAACTTGGATCCTTATGCCCTAAGGATAATTCCTGCCAAATATAATTGAAAATCGGACCAGTAGTTCTTGAGTTGTTTAAAGAAAAAAGTTGACGGATGGACGGATGGATGCCGGACAGACGACGGACAGTCTCCATGGCATAAGCTCACTTGGCCATTCTGGCCAGGTGAGCTACAAACTGAGCCAGTCATTCCCGTGATAAATTTTTCAAATATAATCTTCTTGATCTGCAAATTAACATTTTCTATGAAAAAATTAAAAACTTTGAGGCTTAACCCTTTAACCCTCATGTCAGCCAAAAACGGCTTCTGCAGTGGTCTTGAGAAATGCCCATTTGCAGACCAAGAGAAGACTATTTTTTCCAAATTTTCTCAGTTATCGAGCCAGTCATTTCAATGGTAAATTTCCAAAAAATAGTCTTCTCTTGGTCCGCAAATGGGCATTTTCTATGAGCAAACATAAAGAAGACGAAATATCTTCGAACCAAGTCAGTTATTCCAGTGGGGAAAGTGTCAAAATAGTCTTGTCTTGGCTGGCAAATGAATCGACATTGAATAAGTAAATATTTAGCTTTTCCAGACCAATTCTTGCCACAAACCTTATTTTGGATAAAATTAATAGAATGAAAGCCTTACGAATAGACAGTATTGCCAGAGAATGTGAGCTTCAAACAGCCTCGATTCTCACAAGAAATAATGTGCTTTCAACGTCAATCATTCAATTTTCATTTAGCTTCCGATTGCTGTAGTGAATTGGACTGATGAAAATCAGCACGCACAAATAAAACATCCTCCGATCACAAAAGATCTGTTCCTCAGATGTGGTACAGCACAGCTCAGAAATAACTTGTGTCCAAAACAAAATAAATACGGTTGAATATTTTTAACATAATTGGATCGGAAGACATTGCTACCTAAATAATAATCCAATTATATTCAAAATATTCAATAGAACATTTCTTACTAACTATCACGTTTTCGAGCGAGGTTTTTGGGAAACGACTTATTTCTGAGCTGTACTGGATACTGGCGTCACAGAGCCAGGCTGAATACAATGGTGACTCAGTTCCCCCAAGACAATTTGACTGTCCGACTGCTGCAAGCCACTAGACTACATTTCCCACAGGTTTTAACACTGGACCCGCTGAATATTTTGAAAACAATTTGACTGAAAGTTGTTGGTGGCTTAGCCACCAACAACCTACAGTCAAATTGTTTTCAAAATATTCAGTATATCCAGAGATAACCCCCATTGAAAATGTAGTCTGTAGAAATTCAGCAGACAGACAGTTAATACACCAGGATAATTGTGATGGAAACCATGAGTTGGTGAGACTCATCTGGACAATACAAATCCCCTTGACAGTCTTGGATTTATTACATAGACATGAAATGCACCACATAAGGCGAGATCATTTAAAACATAAAACACACATCTCTGCTACATATCCGTCAGAATTGGGAGCCTATAAAGCATATTTTAAGAATACCAAGATACAGGACCAGTGGTTTTCCGCGATAATGGAAAATAAACGAAATTCACGGAATTTGAAATTTGAAACTGAATTATAAGTTATATTGAAATGAAAATCAACAGAAAATCAAATTTTTCAACAAAACAATTAGAAATTGAAACGGAAATATGATATTCAAACAGAAATTAATGGGATAAAAGCACAGAACAGGAGACATTCTCACATAAAAATTGTAAATTATTATCCACTCATATCTCCGCCACCCTAACATTGTACTGTCTGGGCATACTAATAACGCAATGCACAACACAAATTCGACTGTTTCATTGATCTAATATCAAGTGTACATGCAGCTTAGATGATGTCAGTTTGCGATACTGAAGTGTAACGGGATCAGCAATTTTGTGAAACGGAAAATGGCAAATGTTGAAACGCTACAAGAGTTGACCTGCTCATTCGTACAATACAAGGCCCATACATGAGAGTCTTCAGTGGATACACTGATTTCAGTGTATTTTGATAAAATTGGGATTTCAAAAGCTTCTGCATTTGAGTAAATAACTTTAAAACTAACCTTTTCTAAGGGGTTGGGAGAGGGGGGGGGGTGTAAGTGTCTTTCAGTGTTTTTCTGTAGTTACCACTCTCGTTTCTGAAGGCCCACTTCTAGCTAACTGTCAGCCCAATGGAGGAATCCAGTTTTGCCTATGCCTCACCCATCTGTAGCTAAACTCTCCCGCGCTTTGCCCATGTTGGGATCAATCGATCCCTACACTCTCTGAATATCAATTTCCAGAAAACTATACTGGTAATCTGTTGAATATTCTGAAACTTTGTTGATTGGGTGTTGTTGCTGCCTGTTCAACAGAATGTTTATTAAATAGTAGACATATAATTTGTACAACTTGATGGACTATTAAAGCTACTATGTCACACCAAGTGGTCTTCAATGAAAAATAATAGCAAACTTAAAATATACAAGGCATATTTAGCGTATTTTTATGCAATCTAATGGAATATCACATTTGCCCCAGTGCCAATTCGCCACGTTTGGCCGTTGTTATTAAGATACAATTGGAATACGCTGGCGGCTTATTTTAAATTCCAGGTGATTTCAGCGAATTTACCTAATATTGTACACACCTACGCCAGTTCCGTAGCCCTATTCTATGCACAGGGCATTATAAAATGTAGGATAAAGGTCATCTATTCACGTTTTGTGTGTATTAAGGATACGTATACACGAGTCTTACAGCGTCATTCGTTGCTAAGTCAGTCATCCACACAGTCAGTTGGTTGGTCGGTCAGTGGGTTGGTCAATCGCTGGGTGGGTGGTTCGGTCTGTCAGCCTGGCTGCCCATCTGTCACTCATGCAGTTTGCTAGTCTGTTACTCATGCAGCCATCCGATCTGTCACCCATGCAGTCTCAACTGGCAGTCTCTATTCCTCATGCAGTCATCCGATCTGTCACTCATGCAGTCTGTTAATCTGTCACTTATGCAGTCATCTGATCTGTCACTCATGCAGTCATCTGATCTGTCACTAATGCAGTTATCCGATCTCAGTCACTCACACAGTTATCCGATCTGTCACTTATGCAGTCATCCGATCTGTCACTCAGGCAGTCATCCGATCTGTCACTCATGCAGTCAGTCGATCTGTCACTGATGCAGACATCTGATCTGTCACTCATGCAGTCATCCGATCTGTCACTCATGCAGTCATCCGATCTGTCACTCATGCTGTCATCTGATCTGTCACTCACGCAGTCATCCAATCTGTCACTCATGCAGTCGATTGGTTGGTCACTCAGTCAGTTGCTCAGTGGGTTGGTCAGGTGGTGAGTGGGTGGTTTGGTCTGTCAGTCTGTCCCTCATGCAGTCATCCAATCTGTCACTCATGCAGTTATCCGATCTGTCACACAGGCAGTCGATCGGGTGTGCGGGCCATCAGTTGGTCGGTCAAACGGTCAGTCAGTGGGTAGGTCAGTCGGTGGGTGGGTGGTTTGGTCTGTCAGTCTGTCCATTAGTCCATCAGTCATGCAGTCACCTGATCTGTCACTCATGCAGTCCGTCTGTCCATCAGTTATGCAGTCATCTGTCACCCATGTGGTCAGTCGGTCGGTTGTTCAGTTGGTTCTCAATCTGTGGGTGGGTGGGTGGTTTGGTCTGTCAGCATCTCATGCAGTCCTCTGATCTGTCACTCATGCACTACGTTAGTCCGTCACGCCTGTAGTCATCCGATCTGTGACTCATACAGTCCACACTCACGCAGTCCATCACTCATGCAGTCGGTCATCTGATCTGTCACTCATGCAGTCATCCGATCTGATGCAGTCAGTCAGTCATCTGCTCTGTCACTCATGCAGTCGGTCAATTGGTGGGTCAGTTGGTCGGCCTGTTGGTTGGTCAGCCTGTCAGCCTGTCCATCAGTCCGCCACGCATGCAGTCATCAGACCTGTCACTCATGCAGTCTGTCAGTCCATCACTCAAGTAGTCAGTCATCTGATCTGTCACCCATGCAGTCAGTCGGTCATCCGATCTGTCACTCATACAGTCTGTTGGTTGGTCCGTCGGCCTGTCCATCAGTCCATCACTCATACAGCTATCTGAGCTGTCACCCATGCAGTCTGTCAGTCCATCACTCATACAGTTGGTCATCCGATCTGTCACTTATGCAGTCAGTCATTCTGTCTGTCAGCCTATCACCCACTCATGCAGTCATCCGATCTGTCACTCATGCATCCAGTCAGGCCATCACTTATGCAGTCTGACATCCGATCTGTCAATCATGCAGTCAGTCGGTCATCTGATCTGTCACTCATGCAGTCGATCGGTCATCCCATCTGTCACTCATGCAATCAGTCCATCATCCGATCTGCCACACATGCGGTTAGTTGAAAATTGTCAAAAAGTCACCCCTCTCTTTCCCCTCCCATATCCTTACCGCGCCTATATGTAATTTCAAGGTAGTCCGAGATGAGTTCACGAAAAATGAGGATATGATTGCTTTTTCATAATGAAAGTCCCATAACGAAAATACGACAATACTGTTAAGACACACTTATGAATGAACATGGGTTGCCCTGCCCGTTTTCACAATAACTGCAATAGTTTGCAAACTCTTCTGAATGCATTACGAAAACTGATAACGCAAGCCACCTTCACTTATACGCGGTGTGCTTTATCTGTATTGTTGGCCAGTTTACAGCTAATTCGCCTATTTTAGTCTAGTCTATCATTTAATTTAGTCATTAATAGTATTTACTTCCATCTAATAACAATAGCTAATTGACATCAGTTGAAACCGAAAGCGAAACAAAAAATGTGGCACATGATAAGAGGGATTTCTCTGCATGAATATTTATGAGATGCCCACTGAATACAATATAAACTAGGTGGATAAGATCAGTAATTTCTGTAAAGATGCGCTGTTTGACGATCGCGGTAACGGTGAAATTACATCGTTTTATTGGTGGCATTGTGAAAATATGAACTTCTCCTGACACAATGCGATAATGTATATAGCCTAGAGACTGATTTGCAATACTGAAATACTGTGACATAGCAGCTTTAAGCATCTATAAAAGACTATGTCGCATCATTCATGATGTAATTCATTATGACATCAGCCTACATGTGACATTGTTGATTATGACATCATACTGATTGATCAATAAACTGGATTAATCAATTTCTAGCCAAACACCAGCTATTTTGTTTCTTAATATCTGCCCGTTTGTTAATTTGTTTTCAGTCTGTTTGTTTGTCTTTGATTTCCATCTCATGGGCTCTCACTCAGCTATATCAGTTAAATCTCACACATTTTGGCAATTTAAATCCAGTAAAATAGGTAAACAAGAATTCTGTGGAATTAAATGTCTCGTCTGTCTCCTGTTTGTCACAGTGTCATTGATCTTAACATTGAAAAAAACATAGCTTTGCATTAGGGTCACAGTGACCTTGACCTTTAATCTTGTGACCTCAGATACAGTATAGGCAACACATAGCCAAGTACAGGGGTAGAAATAAGAATTTTGTTCTAATGCACAAAGTGCATCTAACATTTGGATTTTGCCTGCACAGCCAAAATCTACATGCACATAAATGTAGACACCTGACATCTATGAATTCCGTATATCTCAGTTTCAACAACCATACTGGAAAACTATTGAATATTTTGAAATTAATTTGACTGAAAGCCATTGCTGCAGCAACGTCTTTCAAAATATTCAGTAGAGTAAGCTTTATATCGTAAAGAATTTCCATTTTTCAGGGATTTGTCAGAGAGGGTTAACATCATAGCTTATCAGTTAGAAATATGTTGACAACGATGGCAATTATTTCTGAGACATTTTTCTCCAGACTGGCGGTCAATCAAAGATTGAGTGGACGGACGACCTTGCTTATATTGCTCTCAGCTTTCATGAGAAATAGATTTTTTTCATCATGCTATGTCAGTGACATCTCTGGATTCTTGCGAAATAAAACTAGTCTAGAAGTTTGAAATATCATCTAACACAAGATTGTGCGGATAAAGCTTAGCTTGGTTAGCTTGAAGCTAAAAGCACTAATAATCTCAAACCCGGTGTTATTGCGATCGGTGTTATTGCGATCGCTCACTATATGGTGTGAACTAGCGACAGTTATCACAACTGGTTGTCATGATGTTTTTATATAAATTCTGACATTTTTCTCTCTGAACGTGTGAGTTTAGCTCTAAGCACTTTACCGCTTTAACCATAACCGCCATAAATATCAATTTGTTTTTGATATATGGAATATTCCATTGAATAGGTGGGTAGTGAACATACCATAGGCAGAAACAGTCTCCAGTAAAATTAATTTCAAAATATTCAAGGATTAATTACCTGAATAAGCTGTCATATAATTGAGATACTGGAAGTTCAAGGGTTAAAGGGGTTAAAGCTCAAAATATGCAGCTTAACTGACTGCTGCAAACTACGAGACAATAATTAAAATGGGCAATTACTCTGGACTGGCTGAATATTTTGAAAACAATTTGACTGAAAGTTGTTTGTGGCTTAGCCACCAACAACTTTCAGTCAAATTGTTTTCAAAATATTCTTCACGTAGAGTTAAACCCCCCTGCAAAATGTAGTCTCCAAAATTCAGCAGGAAAACTGTACCAGTACATGGTCTCTGAAGAATTGAAAAGCATTAATATATAATACGCAGTGATATATGGCCATATACCATCATAATATAGCTACATATTTAACTCAGATGTTATGTCTAGAGCATTCATATACAGTAGCTAACAGAGTATATACACTGAAGGTATGTAATGTGAAATTGCTTTTTACTGTATTTGCATAGAACTCCCAATCTATATTCCTAAGAAATATAAAACATGGTGATTATTTTTGGAAAAAATTTTATTGAAATTTATAGCTGTTTCAGAAAATTTATTTTTAATTATGTTCAAGGATTTTAAGCTTATGAATTGACATTTAAATAAGATTATAATTATTCAAATGCTTTCAAGTGGGTCAGCATGTGTGACGGACGCAGTTGCGTTTAGCTAAAAAATTACAAACTGATTAATTCAAGACGTAAGATATATTCTGTTGATTATTTTGAACCTAATTTGACTGGGATAATTCCATGGGAAGAAACCCTTTAACACTCAAATTTGTTGAGGAAAATTTAAATTTTCTCATAGAACAATTGTCCATTTGCACAGATATTTTTGAAACTTTATCACGGGAATCACTGGCTCGGTTATGATCTAGTCAATCATTCCTGTAAGTAAATTTTCAAAATGTCTTCTCTAAGGTCTGTAATTAAAGAACACTTCTCAAGACCAGTGCAAAAGACATTTTTGGCTGGTTTGAGTCATAAAGGGTTAAAAGTGTCTTTGTCCAGGTCAAATATATAGGAAAGTAATTTCCAAAGAATGGCTTCTTACTAGGTAGGAGATATTGGACAATAGCACACCTCAGGGGAAAACATCTGCTTTAGAAGGTTTTCGAGTAGTTTCTCTTGAGTTGAGTGTCTAACTAACATCTGTTTGTGAGAGCTATAACACTACCTCATTCCATTATATATATATATATATATATATATATATATATATATATATATATATATATATATATATATATATATATATATATATATATATATATAGAGAGAGAGAGAGAGAGAGAGAGAGAGAGAGAGAGAGAGAGAGAGAGAGAGAGAGAGAGAGAGAGAGAACTTGTTTTACCGTAATTCCGGGTACATTTTCACGTCTAGGCCCTACACTATGGGGACATGCTTGAATTGTGGGGAAATGCCCTGTCCCCACAATTATGGTAGCTCAAACGATCGGGATAAGCGTGAAACGTCCAAAAATGTATTTAGAATTTGTGTCCCCACAATTCATGTTTTTCCATTTTTTTTACCTTTTTTCATTTCTCTCACCTTCTCTCACATTGAAATGTCCCCACAAAATTATCTCACACTCATGTAAAAAAATTATTGCAAGAGGCATACGAATACGTGATATGATAAACACACACGTGCGCAGACTAGGCAGCGGTGTAATCTCCCATCCACATACTGCTGCTACTGCATGAACTGCCAATCAGAGAGTATGTCCCCACAGTGTTTCTCACATTTGTGGGGACTCTCTCACTAGGTCTCCACTCTGTGTGGGGACTGTCCCCACAGTGTTCTCTTACTTTTTTTTAGCTAATGGTAATAATCGCTATCCGTCTTAGAAGTACTTTTTATTTTGCCAACACACACAGAAACATGAAATCAAAAAATGAGAGAAAAAAGTGATGTCCCCACAGTTACGGTAAAACCGTCGAGAGAGAGAGAGAGAGAGAGAGAGAGAGAGAGAGAGAGAGAGAGAGAGAGAGAGAGAGAGAGAGAGAGAGAGAGAGAGAGAGAGAGAGACAGAGAGAGAGAGAGAGAGAGAGAGAGAGAGAGAGGGAGGGAGGGGGGGGGGGGAAGGGGGAGGGAGGGGGGAGGGAGGGAGAGAGAAAGAGAGGGAGAGGATCTGACTAATGACGTCCCATTTAATAAGACTATTATCATTTTGCAAGAGCTTTATGAGGGAGTGTAGTTATAATTTTAGACAAGTTTGATAATTAGTGATTAATTAAATGCATCGGACACAAGATTTGAGATTCTATTTTTGAAATTTTGAAAATTTACCACTGGAATGACTGGTTATCGAGACAGTTATTCCAGCAGTTAATTTTCCAAAATGATCTTGCTCAGCAATTGAACAACTCTGCACAAACCTGAGCTGTGTTTTGGAAGATTTAGCCATTAACAGGTTAAGCTTTTAATCTACTTTGTTTGGTACCAGTTTCTCTCTAACTATAACTAAACTCTTTAATGGTCAAGCTAGCCAAAACTTACCTCTGCAACAGTCTCGAGGAATGTCCATTTGCAGGCCAAGAGAAGAGTATTTTTGAAAATTTACCACTGAAATGGTTGGCTCGATAATCGAACCAGCCATTCCAGTGTAAAATTTTCAAAAATACTGTTCTCTTGACCTGCAGATTGCCATTCAATAAGGAAATATTTTTATTTCTTGAAGAAATTTGACCAGTAAAGGGTTAATTAATTGTTTTCAAAATAATCAGAAATCTCTCTTGTGTATAATCTTGAAATGCAATTAGCCTGAGATTTGTTGCTGCACATTTTAATCTTAAGTCATGCAGCAGCAACTCTCAGTCAAACCGTTTCAAAATATTGAGCATTAATGCGACACACACACACACACACACACACACACACACACACACACACACACACACACACACACACACACACACACACACACACACACACACACACACACACACACACACACACACACACACACACACACACACACACACACACACACACACACACACACACACACACACACACACACACACACACACACACACACACACACACACACACACACACACACACACACGCACGCACACACATTTAATAGTTATATTGTTACTCTGAACTTAGAGAGGATTTACAATTCACTGCATACATTGTTAGACACACTATATCATTTACCTTCTACACGTCTACTTGTACAGGTACATGGATACAGACAAACACAACTAATTACAGGTAATACATCTAAAAACAATTTCAGTTCAGGTCACTGTACCCTAATAAATATATACCATTCAACAAAGCTCATTACTCAAAACAGTGGCACTCTGTCTGAAGCAACTCAGCGGAGCTCAGACAGTAATATATTATGTGTATATAGCTTAGAGGCACAAGAGCTTGTCTGGCACTCCACATGGAATTTAACAACTTAACACTTTTGAGGGTTAAAGGGTTAAATTTCTTCACTTAACCATTACCACCCTGGTGTCAAAATTTTCAAATTAAATTGAAGGACGAACTGATGTTCATTTTTCAACAAATTTGGTGGAAGATGATGCGCTATCGTAGACAGCAACATCGTCCACTAAAATTGTTGAAAAATGTACCACAGTTTCTTTGCTACTGACAGAGTAAAAGATGGAATATTGACATCAGAGTGGTAAGGGTTCAATCCAACTAGCTCCATTATAACCATTTTATGTTTAAAATACATGTTAACAGTTTAACCCTCAAATTTGTTCATGAAAGTTTCAATTTATTTCATTCAAAATCGCCATTTGCAGGCCAAGAAAACAGTATTTTTGAAAATTTACCACTGGAATAACTGGCTCGGTTATCGAGCCAGTCATTCCAGTTGTAAATTTTCAAAAATAGTCTTCTCTTGATCTGCAAATGGACATTTCCCAAGACCACTGAAGAAGCCATTTTAGCTGATATAAGTGTTAAAGGGTTAAGTCTACCACACTCGGCTCCTTTCAGTCAAGTTTAGTTGAAAGCAAATGGCTAATGAGCACAAGTCTTAACTGATTTTCTTGAAATTCTTTTGACAATTCAAGATGGATACCAGAAAAATGTACCAATCAAATGTCTGTATACAACCTTGGAAGACTACCACCACAGGGTGCAGTGAGTCAAGACAAGTTTGGGTAAAATCGGCTAAGCAGGTATTATAAGGCGCAGTCTGTTAACTCTTTAATGGTCATACCAGTCAAAACCGGCCTCTGCTATGGTGTTGTGGAATGTCCATTTACAGGCCAAGAGATCTCAGAACACAATTTTTGAAAATCTACCACTGGAATGACTGGCTTGATAACCGAGGCAGTCATAAATTTTCTAAAATTGTCTTGGCCTGTAAATGTACAGTCAATAAGAAAATAATAAAATTTTAGACAAGTTTCTGACATCAATCACACATGACATGTTCAGAATCCTATAATGATAGGACCCTTTGTCAATTTAGTTTCGTTGAAATCAGGTCAGGCTTATTAATGAACGGTTAATGAGTATAGTAATCTTTTATGTGATTTTCCACAAATTTCTGGTTAGTTCGGAAGTCTGCCACTATATGACCCTTCAAGCTAAATTTGGTTGAAATCAGTCGATCGGTTAATGAGGGGTAGTCTTTTTATCCACTTCCAGACATTAACTTTCAGAAAATACAAAACGGCTACCGGAAGCATTTACCAATCAAATCACCATAGGCTTCTTCCATACAAGTTCCATAGAAATCAGACCATTGGTTAATGAGGAGTAGCAATACGGGAGGACGACGGATGAGCTCAGAGGATCCATTAAAAAAACTAATACCACTGGAATGACCAGTTCGATTATCGAGCCAGCCATTCCAGTGGTAAATTTTCAAAAAGACTTCTCTTTACCTACAGATGGCCATTCCTCAAGACTACTGCAGAGGCTGATTTTGGCCAGCTTGACCATTAAAGGGTAATTGAAAAACATGCAGTAACCATGTATTGTGCATTTTAACCCTTTTATAATCAACGTTTGTCAAGAATACTGCAACTTTTGCTTAGTGAATGACCATTTATTAAAATTCAACTTTTTTGAAAACTTATCACTGGAATGACTGGCTCGGTGATCGAGCCAGCCATTCCAGTGATAAATTTTCAAAAATACTATTCTCTTAGCCTGCAAATGGTCATTCCTAAGATCAATGTAGATGCAGATTCTGGATGGCTTGACTATTAAAGAGTTATTTCCTAATTAGCTATTTCTCTGTACAGAATAAACAACATTTCATATCACGCAATAGAAAATGTGAACAAGAAAAATTATCTGTGAATAACGTATAATATGACTGTAAATGACATAATGTCTTAAGACGATCAAAGAAACTATTTCTCATATCAAACTATATTATGATTAGTATATAACGGATGACATGAGAGGAGGATCATAATAAATCATTCTTTAATAACTGTATGCTCTCTAATGGAAATACTTTGGAGAAAGTTGACAATACAACTCAGAAATAACTCACAATTTTTACAAAACTAAATAAAATGCTTACTGTTGAATATTTTGTTTAACCCTTTAACACACATATCAGCTTCTGCAGTGGTCTTGAAAAATGTCCATTTGCAGAGCAAGAAGAAATTTTTTTTAAATTTACCATTGGAATGACTGGCTCGGTTATCGAGCCAGTCATTCCAGTGTTAAATTTTCAAAAATTATCTTCTTGGTCTGTAAATGGACACTTTCTATGAGAAAATTGAAATTTTCCTGACCAAATTCGACGGTTAAAGGGTTAACACTCAGTTCTGCCAAAAAATGGAGCGGTCTTGAGAAATATCTGGAATGGCTGGCTCGATAACTGAGGCAGTCATTTCAGTGGTAAATTTTCAAGAATAGTCTTCCCTTGGTCTGCAACTGGAAATTTTCTGTGAGAAAATTTAAATTTTCTTTAACAGATTTGAAGGTTAAAGCGTTAAAGAATTAAGATTACCTGTAATCACGTTCACAAGGGACTCACGGCTGTATTAAAATGACGTGAAATTAAAACAAGAGGCCCAATGGGCCTGTATCAATCATGTGGACCATAAACATCTCAACTAGAATGCTCTTTATCAACAAGACAGCCACCAAACCATTTATCCGACAGTTTCAAAAATTGCAAATTTGAGATCAGAATACCCAAAAATACATACCGGTATAAAGCAATTTCGGCCTCAAAATCCATCAAATAATAAAATCCAATATTGACGCCAAACATGCTATATTTTGATTGGCCCATGGTGTCCAGGTTTTTTGGACAAACGGATAAATGGTTTGGCGGCCCTAAGGATGCTTCCTGCCAAATATAATTGAAATCGGCCCAGCGGTTCTTGAGAAGTCGTTTAAAGGAAAGGTTGAAGGATGGATGATGGATGGATGCACAACGATGGTCGCCATGGCATAAGCTCACTTGGCCTTTCAGGCCAGGTGAGCTAAACATACGTTTGTTCAAATTTGAAAAAAAAAAATGGTGACTTTTTTTTGCTTCTAAGGTGAATAATTGTGCATTTGACGGCCAAAAGAAAACAATTTCTTAAACTTCACCAGTGAAATGTCTGGTTCAGTAAACCAATTAACCGATCCAGTCATTCAAGTAGTAAATTTTCAAAAATATCCTTCTCTTGAACTGCAAATGAACAATCACTCAGCATACACTTTAATTTTCTTGACAAATCTTGGCCATTACAAGATTAACCCTTTCATGACGAAGCCGGCCAAAACCATTTGAGGAATGTCCATTTGCAGGCCAAGAGAAGACTATTTTTGAAAATATACCATTGGAATGACTGGCTTGCTAACCGAGCCAGTCAATCCAGTGGTAAATTTTCAAAAAGTCTTCTCTTGGCCTGCAAATGGACATTCAATAACCAAATATTTTGATTTCTGGACCAACCAAATTTAGCGATTATTTTAAGGGTTAACGAGGGATACTTCTGAGATACCCATAGAATATATATTCATGGCGCATTTACATTGCCTGAATTTATCGATTTTCTGTGACAGTTATCTCCCTTATACTTGGTGTGCACATGCAGTGCGCGTGCGTGTATGTGTGTAGATAGATGTCCATCAAAGCTGTAGTCCTTATCCCATATTGTTGATTGAACACAGTAGAGTTATATATTATAAGTTTATAATTAACTTATAACCATCCCTAACAACGGGAGACGGAACATTGGAGCTGACATGTTATCCCACACACCCACTCCCCACCCCCACCAAGCAAAATATGTCTGAGAGCCCAATTCTTAGAATTCGCTATCGGAAATCGTCTGGACCCCTGTATTGTTTGCTCCCCCACCACCACCACCCCGCCGCCAACAAGAATTATTTGAATCATTCCCCACCTTTATTACTCAAACACAAACATATTCTTATAATTATATAATCAATATATTAGGTAGGCCTCCTAAGGTGCAGCATTTTTACTGAAGAGTAAATCAGACAAGCTGTGAACCATATGTAATGTTAACCCTTTAACCAATGTTCACATTTCAGTGTCTCAATTTCACGACAACCATACAATAAATTTCGAGACTAGTTTGACTGGAACCTGTTGCTATCATCTCCCAGTCAAATTAGTTTCAAAATATTCAAGGGAATATGGCCATATACATCATAAAGAATTTCTCATTTCTGGCCTGTGAGGGTCAAAGTGTTAAAGGAGTTATAAACTCAGTAATGATTTTCAGGAGTGGTCTTGACTCATGCATAAAGTTCAGCACATGTCTTGTAATCCACAGTGTAATACAGCTTACAGCTCTTAACTCTTTAACCTTCAAATTTGTTCCAAAAGATTTCTATTTTCTCATAGAAAATGTCCATTTGCAGACCAAGAGATAACTATTTCTGAGAATTTACCACTTGAATGACTGGCTCGGTTATCGAGCCAGTCATTACAGTGTTAAATTTTCAAAAACAGTCTTCTTTTGGTCTGCAAATGGACATTTCTCAAGACCACTACAGAAGCCGTTTTTGCCTGATATGAGTGTTAAAAGGTTAAATAAGATAAAATGTTTTCAAAATGTTGTACAATTTTAACCCCGACGAAAGAAATCTTATGCTGAATATTCTGAACATTATAAATTGGATAATCACAATATTCCAAGCAAAAGTAAAGTTATCATACAAAAACCAAAAGTTTGTACATTCTATAAGTAACACTATAAGTAAACAAACAAACGATCGGCAAGACAGATGGATGGACGGACAGACTGACTGACCCACAAAATAACGTCCATTTCCCTAGTATGACAGCCAACCTTCCCATGATGTTGTGTTACATTACTCCAAGTGCAAAAGTTAGTTATCAAACGAAAAAGCCAAAATGTCCACAGCGAGACAGACACGTGGAAAAAAAGACAAGTGGATGGACGGATGGACTGACTGACCCACAAAACAATGTGCATTCCCTCCTACCATATCCAATCTTCCCATGAAGATTCATCACGATACTCGGACCAAGCAAAGGTAAAGTTATCGTACGAAAACACACTGTCAGAAACACAGATGGATGGGCGGATGGACCAAACCACAAAATAACGTGCCTTTCCTTACTACCATAGCAAACCTGCCCATGAAGTTTCATCATGATACTCCAAGCATTATTAAAAGTAAAGTTATTGAATGAAACCCCCAAATTTGCATGGACAGTCACTGAAACACAGCGGTCAGAAGATGGGTGGATAGATGGACTGGCTGACCAACAAAATAGTGCATATTGCTACTAGCATAGCCAACCTTCCCAAGAAGTTTCATCACTATACTTACTCCAAGCAACAGTAACAAATGAAAACACCAAATTTGTACAGACAGACAGACACCTATTCAGAAAGACATGGATGGATGGACAGATGGAAGAACCAACTGACCCACAAAATAACCTGTATTTCCCTAGTACTACGATAGCTGACATTTCCATGAAGTTATATAACTCGTCACAATACTGACCAAGCAAAAGTAGTTATTGAAAGAAATTCTGTGTGTGATGGATGGATGATAATCCTCTCGCAAGACATAATGTTCACCATTGAAATGCAAGTACAAATCAGGATTTTAAATGCATCCAAATATGAATTGAGGGTCGACCACTTCTAGCTATGCCATACCCATTTCAATTTTATGTCTATGTTTCGGAAATATCCATAATCAGTGAATACAAGTTAAAAATCTTATATAAATGCTTAACCCTTTTATTGAAATTTTTTGAACAAATTTCAAGGCTTAAAGTTAAAAAAAATTTCAATTTTATTATTAAAAAATGTTCATTTGCAGACCAAGAATACTATTTTTGAAAATTTACTACTGGAATGACTGGCTCGATTATTGACCCAGTCAGTCCACTGCTAAATTTTCAAAAATAGTCTTCTCTTGATCTTCAAATGGACATTTCTCAAGACCACCACAGAACATATTCTTACAGCATATTTAAATTTTTTTTTAATGTGGTAACTTATTTAAGAGCCCAACAGTAGCTATCTAGAATTTAACAAATAATCCTGACACAGAATGATTATTATAATCAGCAATTATTATGCTATTTACACCGTAACTAGACATTTATGATTTTAACTCTTTAACACCCAAAATACACACAAAAATTTTCATTTGCGGATTGAGAGATTATGATTATGTTTTAAATTTTACCAATGGTATCTCTGGCTCGAATCTAATTAATCAACAATGGTAAATTTTCAAAACTAGTTTTCTGTAAGCCTGGAAATGGACAATCTCTATGAAGAAATTTAAATTTCCTTGAACAAATTGAATTATTAAAAGGTTAATGCTTAACCGCATTAAAACCACACTATGCATTTCATAACCACCCGCATAAGGCAAGTCCTTGAATATTTTGAAACTAATTTGACTGAATGCTGTTGCTGCCTAAGGCAGGACCAGTCAGATTAGCTTCAAAATTACAAACAAAATATTTCCTGCATTGTAAATGCACTTTAGCGTATATATAGCGTATATATTTGTATTTGTACGCATGAAAAGGTTAGATATATGCAATTGCGTAGGTTGATTTCATAGATCACACAACAGACTGTTTGTGGGTTGGGCCACCATGCTGTAGTACATGTATCTACGTATGTTATACATTTTGAAGAATGAATGAAAAAACATTCCACTTTAATAAATAAATAAATTCACTATTATGTATGGCTTAAGCCTTCCTGTGAGATATCCCACGCTATATTCTCTCAAGCAGAGATTAACGCTTTTAGTCCTTGGCACCGTTCACGACATTAACACTACACGATCGTAAAATCATGTTACAGCACCTTGAAAAATAAAATCTGCCTGGAATTTGTTATTTCCTTTGGCAGCAACAACATTTAATCAAATTGTTTAATTAATTTTTAAATCTTTGAACAGATATTTTAACACCATTAAAGTCTTATATACAGTGTGTGGCGGCGGGGGTGGGGGTTAACCCTTTCACCAAGCTGATAACCGAGTCAACCACTCCAGTGGTAAATTTTTAAAAATAGTCTGCTCTTGGCCTGCAAATGGGCATTCAATAAGTAAATATTTACATCTTTTGAACAAATTTAGTCATTAAAGGGTTAAAGATTAAGATCTCCACTCAGGTATATCTAGAAGTATTTCAAGGAATATTTCAATGAGAAATGTAACACCTGTGGGAAGTTTGAATAATTATCACGTGACTAAAACCTATAGTCCTATCAATGACACACACCCCGGTGCATCATTATTTTAAATATATATATACATATCTAGGTCAACAAACAGGTAAAAGATCTTCAAGCTTACTGTGAAGTATTTTAGGACATGTTCTGACATGCACATACATAAACCACGATGAGGGATCATTAGGAAAGCGTGTGAAGGATCATGAATGAATATTTCTGAGATTATCATAACTATATATATATATATGTCGACATATATTAAGAAGTATTATGTTTCTGATTTATCCATAATCGGTGAGTACAAATTAAAAATCTTATAAATGCTTAAACCGGCCTCTGCAGTAGTCTTGAGGAGTGTCCTCATCTGCAGGTAAAGAGAAGCATATTTTTGAAAATTTACCACTGGAATGGATGGCGCGATAATCGAGCCAGTCATTCCAGTGGTAAATTTTCAAAAATACTCTTCTCTTTACCTGGAGATGGGCATTCAATAAGGAACTATTTTGATTTTCTTTACCCAATTTGGCCAGTAAAGGGTTGAGAAGGCTATGTCTTGGGGCTATTAGTCTTTTTATAATGTAGAAATAATAAATGTTTAGCCACGAAAGTAGGAAAATTACATTATGTATTTAAAAGATTTAAATAACATAATGGTTTTGAAGTTAAATGCATATATGCACAGATGGTAACAAACACCCGCTAATGCGTGAAATCTGCTGGATAATTCAACCTTTAATCTAGACTCGGTCATGGTCAAGCTGACAAAAACTCGCCTCTTCAATGGTCTTTAGGAAGGTGCATTTGCAGGGTAATATAAAGCAATTACCATTTGAACCATTACCATCTGAGGACGTAATATTTTTAATTACGCAGTAGCAGGAAATAAAATACAAAATTGGGAATTTAGTACAATCAATATTTAGCAGGAAATTAATGATGAACGCTGACCACACAATTAGATTGAATCTTAGGTTCCATCCGGGTAATACAAAAATCCAATATGGCCATTAACTAAAATTTTGATTGGTTCATGACAACCATGTTTTATCACCGATCACATTCTCTTGAACAAGCTTTAATCACCCTTAGTTATCGATGAAATTAAATCTAATGAGTTTCAGCCTGATCTGCACCACAGTTCCTGGGATGTCATTTTGGAAAACAAGATGTCCACTGGAACAAGCAGTTAATGAGGATTAGCATTTTAAATGATTTCCAACCATTTTTCAGAAAATTCAAAATGGCCACTGAACAAATTGGGCAATCAAAATTCTGTAAACTAAGCTCTGACCCATACCGCTCTAGGGTCCTTCCAACCGAGTTTGCTTGAAATCGGCCATGTGGTTAAATGAGGAGTACCGGTCAAGGCTTTTAAATGGTTTCCAGAAATTTTCAGGAAATTCAAGATTGCCGCCAGGAATATTAACCAATCAAAATTCTGTATGCACGATCTGAAACCTACCAGCGTAGTATCCTTTCAGCCCATGTAGTTAATGACGAGTAGCATTTACCCCTTTGGCGGTCAAGCTGGAAAAAGCATGCATCTAGATCTATCATGGGAATGTTGGCTTACAGAACAAGACAATTTTTTTGAAAATTTACCACTAGAACGACTGGCCTTGGCCTGCAAATGAACAGTTACCAAGCAGAATTTTAGACCAATCTTGCCTATTAACTCTTTAAAACAATTTCCCGCACACACACTCTGCCCCCCCCCCCCCCCTTTTTCGGAAAATTTAAGAGGACCGCCAAAAGAATGATCAATCCAAATTCTGCAAACAAGTTCTGAAGCATACCACTTTAGGGTCTTCCAACCAAGTTTGCTTGAAATTGGCCAAGTGGTTAATAAGAAGTAGGCTTTTAACTGATTTTCAGAAAATCCAAGATGGCCACAAAAAATACTGTCCAATCAGAATTCTCGTTAGACGTGTTGACACCTACCAGGATAGAATTAGTCCACCCAAGTTTCATTGAAGTCGGGCCATTTATATTGGTTGGAGTAGCATTTTAAAATGAAAATCCAAGATGTCCACCAGAAAAATTGAACAATCAAAATTCTATACAGATGTTCTGGAGCCTACCACCATAGGATCCTTCCAGCTAAATTTGTTTGAAATCAGTCAAAGCATAAATGACCCAGGTGAGCTAAAATAGGTTTCTTATGGCTTGTAAATGTACATAATTCGTTGAGCAAAATATCAGTTTTCCTGACCAATCACATTAAAGAGCAATTAAAAGGTTTTTGAAATTAAATAATCCTGAAAAATTTCTATTGCATAATCATTTACCCCTTTGACGGGGTAAAAACGTAATTTCTCTCCTACAGTACATAAAATTTATTCTCTTGAATACTTTGAAATTAATTTCTACTTAAAGAAACAATGACTTCCAGTCAAATTTATATATATATATATATATACTGCCTTGAACAGCACAAAGAGGCTTGTATTTATAAGCTTAGTGGTATTAGTAATTAATACTCATTCTCTGTGCTTTTCACCTATCCATTCCTGAGTTCATTGCCCATTTGATCAGACATGTGATCTGATTATAGCTATAAACCCGTTAATACTCAAATTTGTTCAAAATGGCCTCTGTAGGGGTGTTAGGAAATGTCCATTTACAGATCAAGAGAAGACTATTTTTTTTAAATTTAGCAATGGAATGACTGGCTTGTTTATCGAGCCAGTCATTCCAGTGGTAAATTTTCAAAAATTGTCTTCCCTTGGTCTGTAAATGGACATTTCCTAACACCTCTACAGAGGCCGTTTTTGGCTGACTTCAGTGTTTAAAGGTTAAAGGGTATGGTATGAGCTTAACAATAGCTGTTGACTGACCACTCCAGTCCAGTACTTTAATCCTGGACTTTCAAACAGATTACTAATAAGCCATAAAGGTGTAGTATATTGTTACATATATGCCAGATTTTTGGTAACCTGAGTAATCATTCTCATAAAACGCAGGTAATGTTTGTGTTCAAGGTGTGTTTAACAAGCCCAAAGTATTTAGGTCATGTTGTTGATAGTCTACTTGGAAGACCTAACATAAACGCTCAGATTTGGACAAGAAAATTAAAATTTTCTCATTGAAAATGTCCTTTTGCAAACCAAGAGATTATTTTTTTTAATTATCACTGGAATGACTGGTTCGATTATCTAGCCAGTGATTCTAGTGATAAATTTTCAAAAATAGTTTTCTCTTGGTAGATGCAAATGGACAGTTATTAAATATTAAGAAGCCATTTTTGGCTGGTATATGTCTCGTTAAAGGATTAACCCTTTAAAACTCATATCAGTCAAAAACGGGTTCTACAGTGGTCTTGTGAAATGTCCATTTGCCGACCAAGAAGACTATTTTTGGAAAATTTATCACTGGAATCACTGGCTCGATAACCGAGCCAGTCATTCCTGTCATACATTTAAAAAAATAGTCTTCTCTTGGTCTGCAAATGGGCATTTTCTATGAGTAAGTTAAAATTTTCTTGAACAAATTCGAGGGTTAAAGCGTTAAGGTGAATAGGCCCAGGTTTACCTTATAGCTCTTGTGAACTGACAAATAATAAGATTGTACTCTTAGCTACAAAACTGCAACTCAGTTAATTTATCCATCTGTCTATCGGTCTGTTATTCTGCGTGTCTGTCAAATTTTGGATGTTTTGGTAAAGTGTCAGCTTATGTCACAATTATAATACAGCGTTGTTACTCATTTATGAATACTTTAACCATTGAAATTTCAGTATCTCAATTTTGAGGTAACTCTTCAAGAAGGCTTTTGAATAAGATTTTAAAGCTAATTTAACCCATTAATGGTTAAGAATCTTTACAAAAATTTTAATTTGTCCTCAGAATATGTTCATTTGAAGGCCAAGATAAGACAAATTTGTAAAAATTTATCACTAGAATGACTGGCTCGATTAGCGAGCCAGTCATTCCAGTGATAAATTTTCAGAAATTGTCACAACTTGGCATTCAAATGGGCATTCCTCAAGACCACTGCAGAGGCCGGTTTTGGCCAGCTTGACCATTAAAGGGTTAAGATTAGTTAATAACATCTAAATTCTTGCTCAGTTAATCGCAATGGCTCTCAGTTAAAATAGTTTCAAAATATTCAACAGAATATTCCATAATGAATTTGTCGTCTCAGGTATGTAATGTTTAAAGGGTTAATGATTCAGAGGAAACCTTGCATATTAACGCTTTCAACAGGAAATGATGAAAAAAATATATTCTCTAAGATATAAAACTTATTCTGTTGAATATTTTGTAATTAATTTGACTGGAAACCGTTGCTTCCTAAGGCAGCATGGTTTCCATTCAAATTAATTTCAAAATATTCAAGTTGTCCCGTATTGTTGCCTTGAAAATGAAATATGGGGAATCTGTCAGTGAATGGGCTAACGCTACAAAAACTAAGGGAGATAAATCTTGGCAATGGTAAATAAATTATCTAAGCCGATAGCAGAAACAGCAACAAGTGAACCACTATGCTCTGTAGTTGTGACTATTAGGAAGCATTGTCAGAAATGTTAACAATTTGAGAGACAAACCAACAGACAGAAGCAGATATTGATAGAATTATCCTCTGAGAAACAGATAGACAGACCAAGAGACTCAGACAGAGCGATGGACTTATACCTAAGTTGCAACTGTATATTTTTGAAAATTTCAATATAGAAATTTATAAAGAATTAGTCATAAATCAACTGATATCCTTTGGTAGTTAACTCACTATTTATAAACTATGCAAGCCAATGACTGTAAAGGGGCAAAAAATTGTGACTAGAAAAGATTTAACCCTTTAACACTCATATCAGCCAAAGATGCCTCTGTAGCGGTCTTGAGAAATGTCCATTTGCAGACCAAAAGAAGACTATTTTTGAGGATTTACCACTGGAATGACTGACTCGATAACCGAGCCACTCAGTCCCGCAGTAAATTTTCAAAAATAGTTTTCTCTTGGTCAGCAAATGGACATTTTCTATGAGAAAATCCAAATTTTCTTGAATAAATTCGAGGGTTAAAGTGTTAACTATTACTACAAATGTGTGCATAGATCACAATTGCACAACACTTCACTCTTCCAGTATAGTACCTGGTACCTGCAGCTAACATACAAATAGCAAGGGTGCACATGATGGGGTTGGGGGTGGGGATGAGGATGAGGGATATATACAGTGTCAGATCCCATGCTTAAGTAAGGTAATTTTCTTGATTAATTTTGAGGGTGTTAACTATTGCTGGAAATGTGTGCATAGATCATGATGACTTCACTCTTCCAGTAATAATACTACTTGCTAACTGCAGCTAAACATACAGATAGCAAGAGTGCACATGATGGATTAGAGGGTGGGATGGTGGATGATGAGGGATATATACAATGTCAGATCCTATGCTTAATTAAGGTAATCAATCATGAATTCTGACTGAAGGATCAGTTTGAAACAAATTGACTAAAGTGACACGTGCCACTCTCTTCTCCCTCACTGACATGTTGGAGTCCATCATATATGTCCATGCACAGTCATTAGTACCTTTTCACTACGAAGTGCATATTTGAACCCTTTTAACACTCATGCCGGGCAAAAACGACATCTGCAGTCTTCTTGAGAAAAGTTCTTTTGCAGACCAAGAGAAAACTATTTTTGAAAATTTATCACTGGAATGACTTGGATCGATAATTGAGCCAGTCGTTGATGTGATAAATTAAAAAAAGGAATTTTTTCTTTGTCTGCAAATGGAAATTTTCTATGAGAAAATTTAAATTTTCTTGAACAAATTTGAGGGTTCAAGGGTTAAACTAATAAAGCGCAATAAAAATTTACCACTAATTTAACATCTTGTATTAACAGTGCCTCAAAGCATTTGAAACACTACTCATATCAATTAACATTTTAATGGTCAAAATGGTCACGAGTTTCAAGAATATTAAAAACTTTATTTATGAGGATAGAGCTACAAAATTAGCTTTCTATCCTCAAGTCCAAATGACATTTTTTGGCACAATCAACGGAATAATGGTCAAGAAAATTCAGTTATTTTTGATTAGCCCATGTCCACGAAGGCCAAGAAGAACGTAAATGGCCAAGAAGAGTATTTAAAAAAAAATTTACCGCTGAAATGATTGGCTCGATTACCGAGCCAGTAATTCCAGTGGTAATTTTTCAAAAGTACTTTTCTCTTGGCCTGAGTTATGAGGACCAAATATGTCATTTATGACAGGCTTGACTGTTAAAGGGTTATGTTGACAAAAGAGGAGTTACAAGTACAATGTCAACCATATTGTGCGCAGATAATTACTCAGTACAGAGACAGATCTGATTTCTTAACCCCCTAATAGTCAAGGCAGACAAAACTGACCTCTGCAGTCATCCTGATGAACGTTGCATTGTGGGTCAATAGAAAACTATTTTGGAAAATTTCCAACTCCAATGCTCGATAAGTCAGCCAGTCATTCCAGTGGTAAAATTATCTAAAATTGCCTTCTTGATAACGCAAATGGGCATTCATTAACGCTGTCCTGCCTACAATGGCCAAGGATGACCTGTTCACTCTGGACTACAACAGCTGAGGATGACCTGTTCACTCAGGACTACAAGAGCCAAGGATGACCTGATCACTTAGGACTATCACAGACGAGGACGACCTGTTCACTTATGACTACAACAGCCGAGGACAACCTGTTCACTAACAACTATAACAGCCGAGGATGACCCGTTCACTCAGGACTACAACAGCCGAGGATGACCTGTTCACTTAGGACTACAACAGCGAAGGATGACCTGTTCACTCAGGATTATAACAGCCGAGGACGACCTGTTCACTTAGGACTACAACAGCTGAGGATGACCTGTTCACTCAGGACTACAACAGCCGAGGATGACCTGTTCACTCAGGATTATAACAGCCGAGGACGACCTGTTCAATTAGGACTACAACAGCTGAGGACGACCTGTTCACTCAGGACTACAACAGCCGAGGACGACCTGTTCACTCAGGACTATAACAGCCGAGGACGACCTGTTCACTTTGGACTACAACAGCCGAGGATGACCAGATCACTCAGGACTACATCAGCCGAGGATGACGTGTTCACTCAGGACTACAACAGCTGAGGACGACCTGTTCACTAAGGACTACAACAGCCGAGGACGACCTCTTCGCTCAGGACTACAACAGCCGAGGACGACTTGTTCACTCAGAACTATAACAGCCGAGGACGACCTGTTCACTTAGGACTACAACAGCCGAGGATGACCTGTTCACTCAGGACTATAACAGCCGAGTATGACCTGTTCACTCAGGACTACAACAGCCGAGGATGACCTGTTCACTCAGGACTATAACAGCGGAGGACGACCTGTTCACTCAGGACTACAACAACCGAGGACGGCCTACACTCTAAAATATCATTGCTAGAAAAATCTTACCATAAAAAGTTGTCTGCCTTTAGCTGTTAGACACACAATAAGGAGCCTAATTTCTGCACTGCATCACCTCATCAGTATATGCATATGTTAGACAGTAAACTCCCCACACCGGGTCCAATATTACACAGAATTTTGGTGACCAGACACACATGACGCCGACTATATAGTATAACGTTATCAGACATTCTATTACTAATGCATGGCACTTTGTCAGGCACCAACTACTTAGTACCAGACATCCAGAAGTTTCTGCCTCTCAACACTATTCTACTTCACAGTGTTCTTTACACTGCAACTGGGGTTGCACGATTTTTTGATTATTCGATTAATCATGATTATATAATTCAAAATGATCGTGAACGATTATAAAATGAAATAATCGGGTAATCGCCATGTTGAAATTTTTGTCAAGACACTTACGCTTGTGAAACTCTGCTCGCGTTACCAATCATGGAAACAAACATCTGATATAACTAAATAAATAACTAATTTGCTTGTATTGACTCATGATTAGCTTTAGGTGAATAAAGATTGTTCACTTGGTCGCTATTTGTCATTGTTGTTGTAATCACACACGCTTATCCCGCGTTCCCCATTCTCTGAATAGCTATGCGCTAACCATTTTCCCAAAAAAGTTCTAAAACTGACACCACGGAAATTCAACGCATTTTCTCCCATAAAAATTCTCACCGCCTACGCCTATGTTTAATCTATACCTCAAAACATCACTGGGGAAGTGAAATTATTTGATTTGAGCGCCTAAATATTGCGTATCCTTTAATAAAGGTCGTTTATTACATCAAAATTAATCTACAATTTGATATAAAATGGCGTCGCGAAAAATACAAATCACGTGATTCGCCTCCAATTGAAGTTTATTTTAGAGCGAGTACTCAGATATAAATATTCTGGAATCAGGGAGTCGGAACTCGGGAATTTCTATATATTATCATTGCGCGATAGGAACTGAGTATCATACTGATCTGAATAACGGGTACCCGTTTGATAAACTCCCGTTAGCGTATAATATCTAGCAAGAACATGCCGCCTTCCATCGCAAAACCTAAGAAGCCGGCTATATTGTCGTTCGTAATAATTCAATTTGGATCATTTAATGTTGATCGGCGTTACAAAATTGATGCGCATTTTCTCCCGTACTTGTTTGGTACATAAATTAGGTCTTAAAATATATTTATAAGGAAGGTATTTAATCACGCCAAGATTGTTTTAAGTGCATTTTGACGACAAACGTGTGGAATAAACTTTATTATATCTTGAACATATGTGGCCTACTATTAGTATTAATCTAATAGGTGGTCGAGATTTACAAATCCGATGCCTGTATTGACTTCTAGAGGGGCCGGAATGTATCATGGCAGAGATCGGTCTGAAGTAGACACACCCTGTGACACGATTGTTAATATTATACACGCTATTCTTACAAATTTGCTCTTAAAAAAAACTTTCATAAACAATCTGCTGAGTTAGGGGGTGGGCTTCTAATACAGAGTTTTGCCGTTTTGAAACTGCTAAGAAATCATTAAAGCTCATATGTCAAAGTTAGGGGGTGGCCTTCTCTTAGAGCATAGGCTACAATTAAGCGAAATACGGTAACTTCCGTTTTCCGTCTAGAAAAATCTTGATACATTCCTTTGTTTGCAATCAGCAACTGGCGTATTCTGTCAATGTATGTATACCCAAGTGCCTACCCCATAATCTTACAATCTGCAGTAGCATAATAACGTCCTCTAAGCAGCACTGACGTAGTTAATATAGTTCATGATTAATCGTATGATCGCGATTATTTTTTTTAAATGATCACGATTATGAAAAGTGAATAATCGTGCAACCGTAACTGCAACTACTGGGACTGTTTAAATCTGTACCTGACAAAATGTCAGGAACCAGCATGACTGTGCTTTACATTTGATAGTTTGGTGCCTGACAATGTCCTTGACAGGCACCTTATTTCCAGGCTTGAAGGTGCAAAGGTCTACTCCAAGAGGAAAACATATATATATATAGATACTAAACAACATTGTTAAATTAAATTAGACTAGCATTAATTTCATGTTCTTGACATTAGACAGATTTTCAATCATTTTATAAAAGCACAGGATTGCCAGATAATATAAGAGGCCCAAAGGCCAGTGATGCTCACCTGACCTATTAGCATTTGAACCATTTGCAATTAAAAAATAAACATGATGGATAGTTTTAGAAAAATCCCAGATGGCCACCAAAGTAATTGACCAATTAAAATTCTGGTTTGGTATGTTGAAGCCTACCACAATAGGATCATTCCCACATGTTTCATTGAAATCAGGCCATTAATTATGGAGTAGCATTTTAAATGGCTCTGGAAATTAAAAAAAAATCAAGATGGCCACCAGAAAGTCGACCAACCAAAATTCTGAATAGAAGTTCTAGAGCCTACCATGATAGATTCCTTCCAGCCAAATTAATACGGAGTAGCGTTTTGACAATTTCCAATAAATCTATGATTTTCACCAAAAATTTAACAATTAAAATACTCAATAGATGCTCTGGAGCCTACCAACATAGGGTCCGACCACCCAACTAGGGTTTATATTCAAGCGGCCAATGATGAGTAGTTTTCGGTAAACTTTTAATTAAATCTAAGCTTTTGACCCAAAAAATTTATAAATCAAAGTTCTGAATAGAAGTTCTAGACCCTACCACTCAGGATCCTTCCAAGCAAATTTATTTGAATTCTGTAAAGAAACTAAGGAGCAGATCCATTTTGACACGTTCCGGTAAATTATTTACAAAATCTAAGATTTTCAACAACAAAATTTAACATTCAAAATTTTGAAGACACTCTAGAGACTCTCTAGAGACTACCACTTATAGGATCCTAATCTAGGCAAATTTAGTTGAAATCTGTCAAGAAGCTAGAGTAGTATTTTTACAATTTCCGGTAAATTTCTTAAAATTGACCAATGAAAATTTGGAATGGAAGCTCTAGCGCCTACCACTACAGGATCCTTCTAACCAAATTTAATTGAAATCTGTCAAGAAGCTAAGGAGGTAGCATTTTGCAATTTCCGGTGAAATCTCAGATTTCCAACCAAAAAATTGGCCAATCAAATTCTGAATACATGTTCTGGAGGGTACACGGATAGGATCATTCCATCCAAATTTGATTGAAATCAGTCAAACCGTTAAGGAGAAAAAGCCATTTGACCGGGCGTCACAGTGAGCTGATAATTATAATCAACGACTCCCAGCACAATTCCACAAACCACAAAAATAAGAAAATTACATTATTTAGTATTCTTAAATGTTCTCAGATAGGAATTGCCCATTTGTGCCAGTATTTGACCCGGTTTCGCAAGGTTTGGACCCAGTTTCATTGGTTTTGACACAGTTTTACTAGGTTTTGACCCAGTTTCAACCCAGTTTTGCTAGGTTTTGCCCGGTCTTATCACATTTTTCCCGGTTTCAATAAAATGTACTTAATTGTGGGGGACATATGAGGCAATTTTATACGCTCTTCAGGCACCAATACGCGATGATTTGAAGAAATTCACCAACACATGAAAACTTTTTAAACTTGTGTACATAGTTTTAATTTATCCACAGTTTACCACACCCCTTCACCCTCGAATCCCCATCTTTATCTGGATTTCACAAGTGTTTTCACAATAAATCATGTAGTTAATGAAATAATACAGTCACTTTAAATCTATATAATCTTTGTGTGGCAATTTTGTGATAAAACTACCTGATAATAACAAATTGAACCGATTTTTATCTATAACATAGATGAACCCGTTCACTGACAAATCCCTGAAAACGTAGATTCTTTATGATATAAACCTATAGTCTGCTGAATATTTTGAAATAAATTTGACTGGAAGACATTGCTGCCTAAGGCAGCAACGTCTTCCAATCAAATTAATTTCAAAATATTCAACTGTTTTCCTGTATGGGTGCTTTAAAAATGAGATATGGGGAATTCATGGGTGAAAGCGTTAAATTCTCTCTGTATATATAGAGAAGCAAGCTTGAATTGACTACGCAGTACATTAGCGTATACAGAACATTTCTGGTGTTGCCATAATCACATGGCCGTCATCACATGGCCTTAAATGTATATAGTCGATCATACTTTGAAAGGACACGCTTCTAAACTATACAAGGAAATAAATCTGGATGTTGATCACTCAGGTAAAATTGATCAAGGTATGGATTTAGTATCGAATGTCCATTTGCTTGACAATACAGAAGACTATTTTTTAAATTTACCACTGGAATGACTGGAGCCTGAGATCGCGAACAATGTGGAGGCCAGCTTTGGCTCCTTACAGTGGACTTTAGCAATGTCCATAAGCGATCCAGTCATTCTAGTAATACATTTTCAAAATTAATCTTCTCTTGGTCTGCAAATGGATATTTTTTATGAGAAGGTTACATTTTCTTGAACAAATATGAGAACTAAAGGGTTAACGAGATTTCAACCTCTAAGTTTAGTCTGATATTGGCAGTTAATCGCAATTAATAGCCACCAATATATATGTTGTCTTGGCAGCGTGTGTATGAAAATCACTCCCCCAAGGTATACGATAACAGATAATTGTGCGCGAATCTCATTGCAGGTGAATGGTCACCTGTGAGTGAATGTCTAGTACGTTTGATATTTGTATATAATCGTGTACATATACTAAGTTATTTGAGTAGAAAATACAAAAAATCATGATCCTGCGTGCTGCCATGCCACCCCACCATCACCCACCCACCCTCTCTGTGACCTGTAACCTTTCTATCTTGAATTACTAATGTGATCGTTCCTTACAAGTCCCCTCAGTTTATCAGTACAAAAGGTAACAACACGCTTTGACAATCAGTTACAGCATGAATGACTCAATTTATCCAATTATCTGATAGACACATTGTATGAATTGTATGTCTTTACTATTTAATAAACAAGCTGTTTAATATTTTGAAACTAATATGACTGGGCGCTGTTCCTGTCATTGGTTTCAAAATATCCAACAGTTTACCTGTATAGTTTTCAGAAAATTGATAGTCAGGGAGTTCAGAGATCGATCGATCCCAACCCGGGAAGTGTGGGTGGAGTTTAGCTAGAGATGGGCGGGTATAGATAAAACTGGATTCCTCAATTAATGATTGATCACCCGGTGTCAGGGGTTAAAGCATTGCTGTTAATGGATTATATTGACCTTGAAAGGTCACACTGACAAGTCACACATGATGGCTGACATGAAGGCTTGAAGTGGAGAGATCTTTAACACTTTAACCCTTAAATCTATTAAAGAAAATTTTTATTTTCTCCTAGACAGTGTCTATTTGCAGACCAAGAAGTCTATTTTTGAAATTTTACCACTGGAATGACTGGCTCTGTTATCGAGCCAGTCATTCCAGTGGTAAATTAAAAAAAGTCTTCTCTTGGTCTGCAAATGGACATTTCTCAAGACCACTGCAGAAGCTGCTTTTGGCTGACACCAGTGTAGTGTTAAAGGGTTTCCAAAATAAAATAATATATACAGTTGAATATTTCTGAAAAATTTTGGTCCTGATCCCAGGATGATTCTTAATACGGAAAAATTAGTTAAGTCTCCAGGATGTAGAAATGGTTTCGTGAGCATCTCTGTCACTATCTTTAAGTGAGCACTAATTGACAGTTACTGGTTACATCACTCTGGACAGTTCTTGTGGAGTCATTGGTAGACCACTGGTATGTAGTAGCCCTCATCTCAATTTATGGTTGGTTGATGTTTGTAGATTTCAATGACTTTTTGTTTGCATAATTTGGTCTTGAGGTTGATCGCAGAGGTATTGCTGGCAGGGATGGTATGTCCAGTCCTTTCTGTGTAAGAACTGACCACAATTTCTACATCCTGGAGCGGTAACTAATTTTTCCGTATTCAGTACTGCTGAATGTTTTGAACTTAATTTAACTGGCTTCTAAAAGTCCAAAATATTCAGCACAACATTTCTTACATTGTGTTCACAATTGTACTACCGTAAGTACTGTTTTGGAAACATATATATGAGCTACACAATGTAACTTGGCATTCTATAGAGTTGAGAAAAAATTATGATTCTTCACAGAATAAAGCCAAGATTCCACTTAGATATCCAAGCATTCTCCGCAATAAGATGCAGCTCTTCATAGCATGGTTTCTACTTTCTAGTACGACTTGGTCAACATAATGGTCAACTTGAACTTTATCGAGCCAGTCATTTCGGTGGTAAAATTTCTAAAAATAAGTCTTTCCTTGGTCTACAAATGGATATTTTTCAATGCAACTGCAATTGTTGACTGTTTTGGTCGGCCTGACCATTAACCGTTACCACTCTGATGTCAATATTCTATCTTTTACTCAGTCAACAGCAAAGAAACTGGTGTACATTTTTCAACGATTTTAGTAGACGATGTTGCTGTCTACGACGGCAACATCTTCCACTAAATTCGTTGAAAAATGAACACCAGTTCATCTTTTAATTTAATTTGAATATTAAAAATGTTAGTCATCAGTGTTAAGGGTTAAAGGTGAACTCATTGTTCCCAGCACAACTTATCCAGTACAGAACCCAGTTGTGTCTAGTGACATTTATTTAACTTCCATTTACAGCTCTTCATCAACGTTAATTCTGCGGTACATTAGCGTTCTATAAAAGCGAAAATGACAAAGTTCATGAGCAAACTCACTATATTGTGCTCAGGATGCGAGGTCTCGACAGATCGATGCGGTGAAAACTTGTTCGTGATAATTACGCCACAGTAGAGCAAATATCATGACATTGCCGTAGGGGATGGCTTGGAGGACAGTCGCTTTAACTGTCAATCAGAATATCATATCTAATAATTAATCGGCAGCTGATAATACAATGCGTATGAATTCATAATCAGAACTCTAACATGTGATAACTTACTGCAGGGGCTGTGATTTTACGCAATAAGGGAAGACTAATGGAATTTAATTGCAAAGTGAAACGGAAACATGAAATTTGAATGGAAAATTAATGGACAAAGATATTTTTCTCCATAAATGAGGTTCTCACGCAAAATTATAAATTACTAAGCACCCATGTTTTCACCACCCTATAAATTCCTGCTTTCTGGTTATACTAACAGCATAATTCACAGCAGAAATTTTACAGTTTTATTGACTATTAAGTGTATACGCAGATTCAATGATGCATTAGTAATTAGTTTACGCAATTTTGTGTAAAATGGAAATTAGCAAATTTTGAAAGGGAAAACCACTGTGAGGAGTGATAAGGTGAAGGTCACACATGTGCCATTGGCATGCCGTGTGGCACATAATAATAAATGTTTTCAAATTGATTAATGGCTAAGCTTACCTAAACATGCTTGGACAGAATGTCCATATGCAGGCAGACTATTTTTTAAATTTTCCCACTGGAATGACTGGCTCAATTTAATTGAGCCAGTCATTCTAGCGGTATATTTTCAAAAATATTAATTTTGGTCTTGGTCAAATTTGACAACTGCTTAAAAAAGCGGCATCACAACTACTTTCTCATAACTGGTCTATGGGTATAAAAGATGTAATAATTATTGTATGCCCATAAAATGAGTATACAGTACATATACTTAATATTGATCAATTTTATCTGCGTATAAATAGAGATGATGTCTACATCATGATATACAATGACAATCCTGATAATTAATTTGAAAGCATGTGAATTCAATATTACTAAGTAGGCAACATTACATTGCACTCAAATTAGTTACAAGCATTCGAGAGAATTCATATTTATGTTCATTTTAATCCGGGGATAGACCTGGCTTTTACACATTTAGCCTATAGATTAGCCAACTATCCTTTTACTTAGCCAAATCTGAACTATTTTAGGCAATGTTTTCCAATGTTTACAATCCATCACCACCAGGTAACCCTTTCAACTGAATGCTAGGTACCAGATAAAAGACTAGGTTGAATATTTTGAAACTAATTTGCCTGGAAACAGCTTCCAGGCAAATTAGTTTCAAAATATTCAATAGCTGGTCTATATGAGTGCTTTTGATCTGAGCAAAAATGTATGCAGGATTTCAGGGTTTATTTGTTGACAATAAAAACATAATAATTGTATAAGTACTAGTTGCATAAATAGTTGTCTTAAGATGTTCTTTACAATTAATTTTACTGATTCTCTACTTAGAAATTCCGCAAAATAATGATTTTAATGATTAGCCACGTATTTAGCCAATCCTGACTTCTATTAGAGAGAATAACAACGTATTCAGTTATATATGAGCTACTTATATATACTTAAGTAGTTCATATAACTGACTACTTTGTTATTATCTGCCATTAAACAATGTATTCATCCAGCAACGGGAAATGGAGATAGTCACAATACCTCCGCTGTCCGCACTGAGTCTAAGCTCAGTAGATTCGGACACTCTAGTCGCCAGGTCTAACACAGATGTGAATGCCACCATAAAACCACCATGGGTAACACCACCTGTAACCGAAGGCGTGGCAAGCTATTCAACAGTGGATCCTCCAAGACCACAGGCCGTCAGAGCACAGAAATGGAGAAGGCCAGCTCACATACAGGCCTAACATATGATACAGATCCAATATCATAGGCAACTGTCAGACGAGGAACATCGTCTACCTTCTAACTTGTAACAAATGTAAGAAACAGTATGTAGGTGAAACTACGCCCCTTCAAAATCAGAACCCAAGGACATCTGAAATCGATATCAAACCGCCATAGGTACTCTCATCAGACCCGGACGATGAAAACTCCACCTCATGGAGAAAACAGAAAGAATGTCATTGGATACACCAGCTCAACCAAATGGAGCCTATAGGCACAAACCTAGCAGGATAAGGGACGCCCCTTCCCTGTACCAACATGCCCACCACGGGCGGACACACCAAGTATGTTGTTATTAATCTGATTTCTATTAGCCAGATCTCAATTTTAATAGCATTTGGCTAAGTTGTGAATGGGTATGTCAGTCGAGTGTAAAAGACAAAGATTTTCTAATATTCATTCATCCTGAGAAAGCTGTTTGTTGCCATGAAATGATTTATTTACACAACAATAGAATCAAATCCTCTCCATTTTCCAGTGCACCACAGTAACTGTAATGGAGGATTTCAGTTTATCCATCAATCATATGATGTCATAATCAACTATGTGAGGTGTAGGATTTGACGCCATAATCAATTACGTCATGAATAACATAGCTAAGTTTGTCACATACGCTTAATAGATGACAGACTAAGCTTTGGTGTATGAATTGTATGACTTTACTATTTAATAAACATGCCGTTGAATATTTTGAAACTAATTTGACTGGGCACTGTTGCTGCCTATCACCCAGTTAAATTAGTTTCAAAATATTCAACAGTTTACCTGCATAGCTTTCTGGAAATTGATGGTCAGGGGTGGGGGGGTGGTGGAGCTTAGCTAATGATTGTCGAGTTAAGGTTGATAACCATGCCAGTCATTCCGGTGATAAACAATCAAAAATAATCTTATCTTGGTCTGCAAATAGATGTTACCAATGAGAAGATTAAAATTGTTTTAAATTTGAGCCTGAACTCTTTCACTGACAAATTCCCCGTATCTCAATCTCAGTGCAAACAAACAGGAATTTTGGTGTTGAATATTTTGAAATTAATATGACTGTAAGCCTTTGCTACCTCAGGCAGCAACCATTTCCAGTCATATTAATTTCAAAATATACAACAGAATAAGCTTTACATCGTAAAAAATTTACTTTTTCAGGAGTTTTTTTTGTCGAAAAGGGTTAGTTAGTTCTTAGAATATTCTGAAATATTTATTACTGTTCATGGTCAAATCTGGTCAGGAAAGTTTAAATTTTCTCTTAGAAAATGTTAATTTGCAGGCTAAGAGAAGACTATTTTTGAAAATTTACCACTGGAATGACTGGCTCGATTATTGAGCCAGCCATTCCAGTGGTAAATTTTCAAAAATAGTCTTCTCTTGGCCTGCAAATGGACATTTCCCAGAACCGCTGCAAAGGCCGGTTTTGGCCCATTAAAGGGTTCATATGTAATAATGTCATGGGTCTTGTAGAATTTATTGTATCTTATCAAAAACATTAAAATAGGTAATAAGAAAATGCAATAACAAACGGTTACTGTTGGAGCGAGTCAATACTTTCCCAGCACAAAATAGTAGGGCTATACATTTCAATTTCTTTCCAGATGACACAGTTAATTGTCATTGATTTCATCAACAAAAGTAATCCATTCCAGCATACATGACTGGCAATTACAATAATTATCCTTCTTCAAACACCCTACCTAGTTATCCTCTGGCTTAAGGGATGAATGCAATTTCCTTGAATCTAAGACAGTTTCCTTCCATGTTAGCAAGAGTAGAACTTCAGATGTACTTCGATTTTACCATAATAGGTATAGAGCCTCTGTACGGCTGTGATGGTCATACTTAATTGCTTGACTGCTGCAGGCCATCAGACAATAATTTCAAATGGAAATAACTATGAACCTGCTGAATATTTTGAAAACAATTTGAAAGAAAGTTGTTGGTGGCTTAGCCACCAACAACTTTCAGTCAAATTTTTTTCAAAATATTCAGCAGATCCCGTGTTATTGAACCCCCCTTGGAAAGCGTAGTCATGGGAAATTCAGAGGGCAAACAATTAGCCGCTGCTCAATAGAGACATCGCCTAAGGCAAAACAATTCATGTGTTCAATATCGCATTTCATTCTATATGTGGTTAGTGACATGTTAGTTGTGGTTGTGACTTGCTGCAAGTAATCTGTCTAACAGCCTGTCTGTCAAATCGCTAACATTCCTGACAAAGTCACAACAATAGCATATCACACTTATTTTGAAACTTAATTTGACTGGAAGCTGTTGCTACCTATGGCAGCAATGGCTTCCAGTTAAAATTAGTTTTAAAAACATTCAACAGCTTATAATTCTATACTATTGTCTTGAGATTAACCCTCTGACAGTGAAGCAGGTAAAAAATGGTTCCAGAGTGCAGTTGGCTTGAAAAATGTTGATTTACAGACCAAGAATACAAATTTTGAAGATTTAACACTGGAATAAATGGCTCGATAACTGAGCCATGAGGCACAAAAGTGATAAACTTTCAAAAATACTCTTCTCTTGGTCTGAAAATCGACATTTTCTATGTGGAAAATAAAAATTCTCTTGAACAAATCTGAAGGTTAAAACGGTAAGGGGGTTAACTTTCAGTGAAATCCCCTGAAGCCATGTTTCCGCAACTTAAGAATGCAAATCGCTAAACAGAGCTCAAAGACAAAGATCAATAGCCAGTAGCAATAGCTCAGTGTTCCGAGGCGCCTGCCTGATCTAATACTGCTAAGGAAGCAAAATTTTATTAAGTTCTCCGCCTTATGTTTGTATGACATATTCGAGTGGTCGCAGGTCAGACCTTTGACCAGTATTAATAGACACATTATTAGCGAGGTAGAGAAATCATATCCAAACTGGCCACTTTTTCGTGGACTGAAATCATTTGAAAATCTTAAAAATAATATTAGTCCCTGTAGTAGCAATATATCAATTTTGATCAATAATTTTCTGTGTACTTTTTGTGTTGACAGTGATGGAGGGTTGATGCGGTGTGGTGTTTATGAGCTTGCTGCGAATATAAAGTACTGCTTCGATTGCACCAACTCAATGTGTCTGAGCCCGACGTTCTAGGCATTGATCTTGCAGACAATACAGCATTTGTTCAAACATACACATCACGCCACACCATGCGTTTGTCTGAGTCCGTTTCAGCTGAGACGCTGAAACATGCAGCAGCAGCGGTAGCAGCACACACAAATAACAGCCACAGCAATCTGTCTACACCAGTGTTTCCTCCCTTTAGCTATGACACAGCTGCTGGTCTGTCGCAAAATCCGGACTGTACCTATACAACTGATGGCGCCATCATTAGCTGTGTGAATGGAATCAACATGACGGGTGACGATATAGTGGACGATGCTGTCAAAGATGATTGGATGATAGTCGTAGATGTTATATATTTTTACGCTCTTCCTTCTATTGTACTACTTGGAATTTTGTTACAGTTTGTTAATATAGTGGTACTAGCGAGACAGGTACGTGCATCAATAGACTGCTATATATTGGGTTTGGTCGTCGCGACACTTCTCCTCCTGTTATGTGCGGTATTACAATATCTACCAATATATATCGGAGATTGGGATATATTCGGTTACATGTATGGCTATGTTATTAGCTGTCGTGACTGGTTCTGGTATACTACTATATGGGTGACAGTCATTATGAGTCTTGAACGCTGTCTTTCGATATCTGGGAGTCGGCCGCGAGCTCTGTGCACAAGCCTGCAAGCGGGAATTACCGTTCTTATGACATACCTCGTCTGTCTCGTCAGCGCCCTGCCACGCTTTTGGGAGTATGAACCTGTGATGAAATTTGACCCGCAAACAAATTTCACAACAATCGTTTCTGAGAAATCGCTGTCAACAGACACCCCTGAATATAACGTAATGTACTTCTGGTATGTTACAACCATCACCATCTTTCTGCCGCATCCAATCATGTTTATCCTGTCCATTTTCCTGCACCGCAGTAACTGTAAGTCGACGGCATCCAAGAGAAGTCTCTCGAAGAAGCACAACACAGGCCAGGTGCTGAATCACAAGGTAACTGAAGAAATAAAGCTCACACGTCTCCTGATTGCACTGATTACAATATACATTCTTCTCACAAGCCCCTATATTGTGCTGAATCTCCTATACAAAGTACTACCTGAGACAATAATCAAAACTGCTGTGCTGTACATCGCTTTGGAAAAGATCTTCACCGTACTCTTCTATTTTAACTATATTCTTCATTTTCCAATTTTACTGACGTTTGATTGGGGATACCGAACTGCATGCTGCGGAACATGCTGTTGTTGTTGTACATCGCCGTACCAACTCGCGGCTCAGACAAATAATTACGAGTATTAACAGTCATAAAATCACTCACACAGTCTGCAACACTGTATTAAGTGAGCCTAAAGACATTTTTGGAAATGTGAATTTTCTTAGCCTAGCGCTGGATTTTAATTGGAGTAATATTATTTCATCACTGGTACGGAATATAAATTGTGCAGATTCACCAAGAAAAGCGTAATCTTAAACATGTGTCCACCACTAGAAGTTATTCTTTTTATCATCATGGATATCATATTTCTAAACACTGTGTATTTCGTACTATTGTTTTATGTGAAGGAAATAATTAAACACTTTTAAAAGTGAACGCCAATCTGGTTTACCATATTCCATTTCCATGCTCTTTAAATAGTCCATGGCGGAAGGAATAGTAGTGTATATTCTGAAAACAAATTCTCCAAAAGTTTGCTATCTTACATAGCGACAATGTTTTCGAAACACATCTATGACATTGACACTCACACACTCGCTCACACACATCTACTGTGGTAAGTGATGACACATTTCATAACCATTGCATGGATCTTTGACAATGTGTCTTTGTTCAGTTAAATGAAGATTTACTGTGAAAGTAATTGTGGATCAGACAAGGTTCTGAGTGTGATGAAGAATGGAACAATGTATACATCACCACATTACTTTCCTGGAATCGATGACTCGTGTTTATAGAACTGTTGGCACAGCCATGCTGGAAACTATGATTAACCATTAATCATTTATATTAAGCGTTCAGTGGCAAAATGGCTGTTTACTGTCTTGGTGCTGCATTGGACACCTAACAATAATTTCAATGGGTGATAACTCTGGGCCTGCTCAATATTTTGAAAACAATTTGACTGAAAGTTGCTGGTGGCTTAGCCACCAACAACTTTCATTCAAATTGTTTTCAAAATATTCAGCAGGTCCAGAGTTAAACCCCGTTGAAATGTATGTAGTCTGCAGAAATTCAGCAGGCAGACAGTCAAACAAAAGTGAAAAATAATTGATTTTAAGCTTAAACTCGAATAATACAGAATGTGTAGCTACAGTAATTTAACCTTTCAATGGTCATGCCAGCAAAAAACGTCCAGAACAATAATTCACCAGATCAATAGACTACTTTTGAAAATTTAACGCTTAACTCAGTGGATGACTCGATAATAGCGCCAGTCATTCCAGCAGTAAATTTTAAAAAGTTTTCTTGCCTTGTAAAAGGACATTGTCTATGCAAAAAATTTCAATATTCTTGAACAATCTTGGTCAACCGGTCAAGCCAGCCAAAACTGGCCTCTGCAGTAGTCTTGAGGAATGATAATCGAGCCAGTCATTCCAATGGTAAATTTTCAAAAATACTCTTCTCTTGACTGCAAATGGATATTCAATACGGAGATATTCTAAATTTCTTGATAAAATTTGACCAGTAAAGGGTTAAATGTGAATTAACGTTCCATCACTTTTCCGTGACATATGGGAAAATAAGCGGATTTTTTAGGATGTCCAAGCCTCGGTTCTAAATTCTTAGATTTTATGATGTTCCAGCAATTCCACGACATGTACAATTCCTGATTCTTATATTATAATCCTGAATATGTTTGTAATAATTAAATTCCTTAGGAGTAACTCTTTGAACCTTCAAATTCCAGCTTATCTATTTCAAGCGCATACAGATAAGCTGTTGAACATTTTGAAACTAATTTAACCGGAAGCTTATTCTGGATAAATTAATTTCAAAATCTGAAAATTTATTGAATTACAATAACATATTTTCCGTAAAAAATGGAATGTTTTTTTTTTTAAATTTGTGTCTCTTGTGCAGAAAGAGAAAGCATGCATGAACATCATTAATTCGTTCTCGATGTCACAAAATCTTATGTTATTTTATTCACGGGAAAGTCATTGAAATGAGTAGAAGAATATTGTGTTTTAGCTATTCCCCGCCCATTCCTTAGAGACAAGCTCCACCCACGCTTTGTCCGTGTTGGGATAGATCGAGCCCTGAACCCCCCGAATCTCAATTCCTAGAAAACTACACAGGTAAAGCTGTTGAACATTTTGAAACTAATTTGACTGGGTGCCGTTGCGGCGCCCCAGTCAAATTAATCTCAAAATATTTAACAGCATGTTTATTAAATAATAAAGACATAATTTTGACAAACTATTACGCTTTTATGACAGACTTATATATGCCATTCATGACGCATTTGATTGTGATGTAATTGATTATGACGTCATATACTTGACTGACAGACTGGATTCCTGTATTGCATAGTCACTATCAGAAACATGTGTCATCTATTTCAACAGCATCAGCATGTTGATGTACAGTCAAGCCAGCCAAACCAGCCTCTGCAATATGCAATTTCACGCCAAGAAAACAATATTTTTTATATACACAAATGTTTTTATTCTTTTATCACTGAAATTGCACGTATCTCCAGCCTTGCATTACGTAGGGAAACCGTTTCATAACATTTTGCTAATCTTCAAACTATTGACAATCTGCTATTTTCGCATTAATTACATCATATAATATACCGAACGAAAAAAGCCGATTTTGCACACGCAGAGCGCTCTGGAAGGTTTTCCCTACGGAATGCAAGGCTGGTCAATGCAGGAAGGCTGCTAAATATTCTGAGAATAATTTGATTGGAAGCTGTTGGTTAATTTCAAAATATCCAACAAAATATTTATTGAATTATAAAGTCTATATAATTGTATCTGCCATGTTTGTCGGGCTGAAAAAGGTAACTTGAAACACAGACAAGGGAGGTAACTCTGTATCAAACAAAATATTCATTTAAAGGAAGGAATTTTTTAATACTGTCTTCACTCTGCCTATAAATGGATATCTCGACAAAATGGAATGATAGTTTGAAATAAAATGTATATTTGTATTTTTTGTCAATCTTTAATTGTAAATAGGTGTGCATGCGTGCGCTTGCGCGCGCACGTGTGTACGTGTGAGCATGTGTGCACGTGCCAATGTGCGTGCGCATAAGATGCCGCTTAAGCATTAGTAGTGTGTTTGTGCCTCAGAAAAGATTTACTTAGTGATTAATATTTTATGTGTTGTAATTTACTCTAAGTGATTGTTGTCCGCTAGAAAGTTATGCATATTAACACGTGGATGTATAATTTACAGAATTTAACAATTTAACGGTTACGATTAAATAACAAAATAAATTTTGAGTTATTTAACCCCTCCTGCGTCAATGTGTCATTATAATGGTAAAACCAGCCAAGACCGCCTCTGTAGTAGCCTTGAGGACTGTCTATTTGCAGGCCAAGAGAAGACTATTTTGGAAAATTTACCATTGGAATGACTGGCTCACAGTCATTTCAGGGATAAATTTTCAAAAATATTCTTCTCTTGGCCTGCAAATTAACACTGACTAGGAAAAATCTTTAGATTTTCTAGACCATTAATACTATAATCGTAAAAAAAAAACCCACCTTAAAAACATTTTCCTAAATTCCAGTGGTAAATTTGCAAAAATGGTCTCTTCAGGCCAGCAATTAATGGTCACTCACCGAGCAAATATTTGAATTCTCTTTAAAAATCTTGACAAATTAAAGGGTTAATTGATAACAGTAGCATTTTGAGCGCTTTGAGGCGCCGTTGACACAACAATGGTTAATGTCAATTTGTATGTGAAGAGAAGCCTATTTTAAACTATTTTCCACTTCACCAGAATGAATGGCTCTGATATCATACCAGTGATACCTACCAGTGGTAAATTCTTTAACCCTTAGCACACTGATGTCAATATTATATCTTTTACTGCACCATTAGCAAAGAAACCGGTGTCTATTTTTCAACAACTTTGGTGGATGATGTTGCTGTCTATGACAGCACCATCTTCCACCAAATTTGTTGAGAAATAAACACCAGTTCATCTTTTACTTTAATTTGAAAATATAAAATTTTGACATCAGAGAGTAATGGTTAAGAAAACTCTTCTTTTTGTGTGTAAATGGGCATTTGGAAAGACCACCCCAGAAGAAGCTTTTATATACCAGAAATTCCATGTTTGAGTCCGCTTCTATCAACATACCATCTCATAATCTATCCAAATGTAAATATGCAAACAATTCACCTTTCCAGAGTACCCACCCATCATATGATGACATAATGAACTGGGTGACATGTACAATGACATCATAATGAATGATGTCATGAATGATGTCGATAAGTACATCACGAACGCATATTTGAAGACGGTCTACGCGTTGTTGTACAAATTGTTTGCTTTTACTATTTACTAAATATTTTGTTGAATATTTTGAAACTAATTTGACTGGGTGCTGTTGCTGCCATAGGCAGCAACAGCGCCCAGTCAAATTAGTTTCAAAATATTCAACAGCTTCCCTGTATAGTTTTCAGGAAATTGATAGCTAGGGCATTTGGGGATCGATCAATCCCAACATGGCGAGGAGTGGGTGGAGCTTAGCTAGTGATGGGCGGGGCATAGCTAAAAATGGAACGGTCCATAGCCAATGATATTTCAGAGTTATTTAAATTTTGTTTAATTTTATATCAGATTTCATGAGGTTTGTATATGATAGGGTGACATTTATCTACAGATAGATTACCACACACCAGGATGACATCATCATGACATAACACGGTGGATTATTCTAATCTCTTTCCGTTGTAGTCTGTTTTAACGATAATTTATACAAATCTAGTTTGAATTTGAGGTATTTCAAAATTTTGAAAATTCACAACTAAAATGGCTGGCTGGATAAATTTTCAAAAATAGTCTTCGCTTGGTCAGAAAATAGACATCACTCGAGACCACGACAGAAGCCGATAATAATTCCTCCTTAGGCAACTATGCAAATTTAAATCAATTGCGAGTGATAGTATAACGATTCCTGGCAGTTTTTATATTTGTTACTTCAAGAGGCTATAGCTGGGAGGGAAAAATAAATTTTGAAATATTCCATTTTTTAAAACAATATAGCAGCCTTGATGTATTGTTACATCATTCCAGTTTTTATGCACAAATTCTGGATTGATTACATACATTTGTTATTATTTGTTATTTTTCTGTAACCTAGGGAGTGCACATCAGTTTTTTGACACGAGAATTATCTTAGTTAGGGAACAGTCCAGTTGGAAAGAGCTTAGAACAATCATAAATCACAATTTGACAAAGTTGTCTAACCAGTTTAACTATTTTAGACAAAATACTCAAGAGTCATTGACTCGAACAACCATGGTTGTGTAAAAATTTCAGTCACCAGCGAATGTGTGCCATGATAATTTTAGAGAGCATCAAAGCAATCAGTTACAGATAGACATAACTCTAAAGCATTAGCTAGCTATAATCCGGTCTTCTGCGAAATGGTTGTGAATTCTGTGGTCGATTTTGCGTTTACGTTCTAAATTTTTGCAATTCTAAATTTGCGTCCTCTTGACTATAGTACGTGGCTGCGTAAATGTTCAAAAACTAATATTGGTTCACTAGAAGCATTTAACTGTATGACTGCCGCAAGCCACCAGACAATAATTTCAATGGGCAATAACTCTTGACCTCACAGTTGAATGTTTTGAAAACAATTTGATTGAAAGTTGTTGGTGGCTTAGCCACCAACAACTTTCAATCAAATTGTTTTCAAAATATTCAGCAGGTCGAGAGTTAACACCATTGAAAATGTAGTCTGTGGAAATTCAGCAGCTAGACCGTTATTTGATATAACGTTATATTGTAAATTTATATCTCTTTATTACATAATGCATGTACAGTTAAACGTTTTTGATTTTGATACAAATTTCTATGTGTGGTATACCTTAAATTCAACAATTTAAAATCAACTAAATATATAAGTAGTATTTTTCAAAAATAATTTATAATATAAAAATTTCAAAAGTTTCATCATCATTGATTATTTGAATGCATAATTTACTAGTTTCATTAAACTTTTTCATATTATAAGCATATGAATGAATGTAACAATTATGAAATCCGATTCAAATTGTAGGAAAATGTACCTGCATGAATTTACAGATGTCAGATGTTTAGAACACATAAAACAAAATCGCAACATCAATGGAACTTTCCAAGTTTTGCTAAGCCCCGCCCACATCTACCTAAGCTCCACCCACACCACGCTTGTGTTGGGATTGATAGATCCATGAATGCCCTGACTACCAATTTCCTGAAAACTATACAGTTAAACTATGGCAGCAACAGCGCCCAGTCAAATTAGTTCAAAATATTCAACAGAATTATTTATTAAATAGTAATTAAAGACATACAATTCGTACAACAACGCATAGTCCGTCTTCAAATATGCATTTGTGACGTACTTATCAACGTCATTCATTATGAAGTCATTCTACACGTCGCGTAGTTGATTATGATGTCATAGGATGGGTTGATAAAGTAGAAAGGTCGATAACATCACATGTTAGCTGATGTCGCAATCATAATGATGTAGACTCCATCACAAAAATCTAAAAGTCCACCACGAAGCATTGTGATGAATTATGAATTTTCAATTTAACCCTTTAACCCTTGAATTTGTTAACAAAAATTTCAATTGTCTCATAAAAAATGTCCATTTGCCGACCATGATAAAACTATTTCTCAAAATTTACCACTGTAATGACTGGCTCAGTTATTGAGCCAGTCATTCCAGTGGTAAATTTTCAAAAATAGTCTTCTGTAAATGGACATTTCTCAAGACCACTTCAGAAGCTGTTTTTGGCTGATATGAGGATTTAAAGGGTTAATAAACATTCAGTTAAATATTTCGAAAGTAATATGACTGGGAGATGTGGCTGCCATACACAGCATCAGACTCTAGTCAAATTAGTTTCGAATTATCCATCAATTCACCTGTATAGTTACCTTGAAATTTAGATTATGGGAATTCAGGTTGCAAAGTTTCAAATTGATTCCAACACAAGTAAAAAAGTGACAGCTTAGTTAGAAACGTGAGGGGCGTTATTAACGCTAGACTGGATCACTCTTTAGCCTCATCTCAATGTAATCTTTGCAACTGATGGAGTGGGAATATTTCCTCTCCTGAGCACTTATCCCACATCTGTGTGAAAATTTATTATTTTATCGATTCTTTATGATGCTATTTTACACCCATTATGGTACAACATTGGCTTTAACTGCCTGTCTGCTGCAAGCCACCAGATAATAATTTCAATGGGCACTAACTCTGGACCCACTGAATATTTTGCAAACAATTTGACTGAAAGTTGTTGGTGGCTTAGCCACCAACAACTTTCAGTCAAATTATTTGCAAAATATTTAGCCGGTCCAGAGATATAACCCTTAGAATATGTCTTCTGCAAAACCTCAGCAGTCGGAGAGTTAACGCTAGATTGATTCAATCACTCGCTCTGTTAGTGAGCACATAAAGCATTTTCTCTCAGGAGATATAATCTTCTGAGCTGCTAGATTATGCAACAGTAAACTGTAGCCCATAATGGATCTATCCAGTTCTATAGCTATGCTCTGCCCATTTCTCGGTTACGCTCCACCAAAGTTTTACCCATATTGGAATCGATTTAACACTGTGGTATCTGAATACACCTTTCCCACATTGACGTCATTACGCTGGGATTCCCCAAAATCAATCTTCAGCGTGGGACTGTTGGCTGGTAAAACCGCCAACAATTAGCTGACCCGCATTGAGTTACTATTGCACTAAAATACACTGCAATTTCACCCGCTCCAATAATAAACTAAAATCACTATTATTTAAGTCATGCATCATTGGAAAGTGCATTCAATTGTCTAAACATTAATGCATTATTTATTTATTTTTTGTAAGATCATCAACTGTATTAAATTTTACAAAACTATAAAAACGAATATAGAAATAAATAGAAAATTGGCTTAGCTTTCCAATGATGTATGACTTCAATAATATTATGATATTAGTTCTTCATATAAGCTGCTTAAAGTGCATTGTATCGGATTCCAATAGTAATAAAGCAATGCTGTTTGCATGTCGGCTATCGCCATTACCAGTCAGAAGTGGTTTGCGCAATGCATTTTGGGAAGGTATTTCCCCAAAATACGCTAATGTGGGAAAGGTCTATTCTCAGGATCTAAAATTTCAAGTTAACCATACAGGTAAACTATTGAATATTTTGAAACTAATTTGACCGGTAATGGTTGCTAGAAATATCTTCAGCAAGTGTTACTATATTGGAAGTCCTGCTGTTTCTTTTGAGATTAAGTATTTGATTGAAACTAAGTTATTGTAGCAATGATTTTCAGTTAAATCGTTATCGAAACACTACCTATTGACGCTTGTCTGTTCCTTATTTTGAGAACAATTTGACAAAGTTGTTGCAACTATAAGTGGCAACAACTTTCAATTAACTTGTTTGTAAGTACTTCACCTTGCACAGTAAATTCACTAATGCCATAGAAAATACCCAATTAGTATTGAACTACTATAAACTTACAATGTGTTATCATGGCAGCTCAGCGCACCATGGAAGACAGAACAATATACAATAACTATCAATACAAACCTTGAAACATATGATTTCATTCCGTACAAAATATTATAATTATTTTCACTGTGAATTTGAAATAGGGTCTCGTGTCTCTAATTCAATTTCACAACTTAAAATATTATATTAATTTATACGTAATGAAATGATCATATGTTAAGGTTTATTTCGTTTCTTTACATCTAGGCCCATAATTGTTTATCTCCAAAGATAAACAATTTAAAAAATTTTATTTTCAACATTCTGCTGTGAATATGCACCTTTAACCCTTGAATTTGTTCAGCAAAATTTAAATTTTGCATTAGCAGACCAAGATAAGACTATTTAAAAAAATTTACCACCGGAATGACTGGATCGAGCCAGTCATTCCATTGATAAATTTTCAAAAATAGTCTGCCAGAAGTAGTCTTTATGGCAGAAGCTGTTTTTGGCTGATATGAGTGTCAACGGGTTAACACTATGGGAACGGTTTTGTATTCAGTATTTCCCAACAGTGAGTACAATATAATTCCAAATAATGGCGGCTGCAAATACCAAATTAAAATGCCGCCCAGATCCATAGCTGCATTTTTAGCTGCTCGATAAACCTCCATGTCCTGTAGTAGGCTTGTGCGATTATTGCGTTGAGTGATCGCGATCGATTATTAAAAAATAATCGTGATTACTCGATTAATCAGCTTGGATAAAAATTACTGAGACAAAGCAACAAAAGAATATCAATGATGAAAATTGCAATGGTGTTTAGAAAAGTCCATTTGCAGGGCAAGAGAAGACTGTTTTTGAAAATGTATCACTGGAATGTCTGGCTCAATTCTCGAGCCAGGCATTCCAGTAATACATTTTCAAAAATAGTCTTCTCTTGCCCTGCAAATGGACATACATTCACTAAGCAAAATGTCATTTTTCATGATCGATCGCATTAAAAAGTAATTGAAAGTTAGGTTTTGAAATACTTTATGCAATTGAAAATATTCACGATTATTTGATAATTTAATTTTTAATCAAATAAATTCACGAATTAAAACATAATCGCGATTTTCGATTTAATCACATAATCGTGCAAGCCTATCCCGTAATCAGTTATAAAAGCGTTATTATAATTCTGGGGTTTATCTAAAAAACTACTGATCTTATTTGGCTCAAATTTTAATGCAATGAAGGAACTAAATGCTATGTAAGCAGATTTCCAGACATTGGCCGTGAGCCAGATTGAATAAACCTCTGGATCTGTGGATGTCTTGGAAACTACTCGACCGATTTGACTCAAATTTTAACACAGAAAAGGGTGTATCCATACATTAGGATTCCACAACTTTGGGCATGATGCCAAAAGAATCCGGAAAACCTGAAAAAATTTGGAACCCCCAGCTTACCAAGATTCTATCGCCCATGTTCAGCTATTATTAATAAATTCTGTATATTTCTGAAACCTATGATCTGCTTAATTTATATGAAGCTTCTTTTAATATTACATTTTATTACAACTAGATATAAATGTATTTGCTTGTATATTAAAAAAAAATTATATATATATATATATATTACACATTATTATGACTATAATATAATGTTTGTAAATGTTATTGTATATTGGATCTAAGAGAGAAATGATTATTTATAATCTTGGCGATGTTGCCAGTCATTGTTTATGTTCCATGGGAGGTAACTCTCGGTCATCGAAATTAACCATTTAACTGTCTCTGCCTGCTGACTTTCTGCAGACTATATTTTCCAACTCGCGATATGGCAAATATTTTTAAAACAATTTGACTGAAAGTTGTTGGCGTCTAAGCCACCAACAACTTTCATTCAAATTGTTTTCAATATATTCAGTAGGTCCAGAGGGATTGACAATTGAGATTAAAGTCTGGTGGTTTGCAGCAGTTAATAGGCAGGGAATCTGTATTTCTGAAAACTTTTCAAGCATTGATGACATGATCTGTAGACAAAATTCAAAAAGCATTTACACGCCTATTGCATCAATATGCTATGTAATTGCTTAGAAAAAGAGAATACCGAGAAAATAAAATTTTGTTAACCATTGGTCAATCCAATCAAAAAGGTTTCTGCAATGTCGATTTGTAGGCTAAGAAAAGAGTATTTTTGAAAATAAGCCAGTCATTCCAGTGGTAAATTTTCAAAATGTTGGCCTGCACATGGACGGGGATGAAGCTAATATGTAGATTTTCTAGACTAAAAACGACCTCTAATAGATTAATTATCCGAATATTTTAAAAAGAATTTTATAGATCGCCATAATGGGTCAGTGCAAAATATTAGGGATATATGTACGATAAACTCAGTATGGATCGGCAGTTTGAAAAAAAAAGAAGTCAATTTCTAGTCCTGTATTTCACTGATGGCACCAAATGTCAGCTGAAAAGTTTTCAAAAATAACTACTTATTATTGTGACTAAATAGTTATCTCCCTTGGTATAAATGATCAGTAATGAGTTAAAAGATGAGTTGTTTGCTTCAGAAATCTTAATAAATTCGTGAAATATTGTCCCATGTCAATCAGACTTACTTTGTATTTTGTTACCCCTGCTTCTGATATTGTTATACATCTTTACCAAACATTGCTTAACTGTACGGGCTGCTGAAATTTTGCAGATGACATATTACGGGGCTATATCTCTGAACTTGCTAAATATTTTGAAACCAATTTGACAGAAAGTTGTTGGTGGCTAAGCCACCACTAACGTTCAGTCAAATTGTTGTTAAAATATTCAGCAAATCAAGAGTTTTTGATCATTGAAATTATTGTCTGGTGGCCTGCAGCAGTGAGACAGCTAACCCTTTAATGGTCAAGATTTGTCCAGAAAATTTGCAACTGAATATCAATTTGTAGGCCAAGAGAAAATTGTTTTTGAAAATTTAGCAGTGGAATGACAATTTTTGAAAATTTACCACCGGAATGACTGGCTTGATTATAACCAATTCAATCAACTTATCTCTCTCTGATGTTCCAAAACAGCCATGATTGCAATATATTTGCTCAGTTCATTAATAAGAAAATACATGCTACCCTTTAATTGTCAAATTGGACAAAAACAGCTTTTGTAGTCCTCTCGATATGTCCATTTTTCGATGATCAAGAGATAACCTTTTGAAAATTTATCACTAGAATCATTCCAGTCATAAATCTTCAAAAATAATCACTTGGTCTGCAAATAGACATCTTCTATGAGAAAATTGGTATTTTTAGCTCCCCTGGCCTGAAAGGCCAAGTGAGCTTATGCCATGGCGGCCGCCCATCATCCATCTGTCATCTCTCTGTCCATCCGTCCGACAAATCGCTTTTTCTCCTTAACGCTGTGACTGATTTCAACCAAATTTGGCTGGAAGGATTCTATGCCAGTACCCTCCAGATGTTTTTTTTCAGAATTCTGATTCGTCAATTTTTTGGGGTCACAATCATAGATTTTATGAAAAATTTACCGGAAATTGTCAAAATGCTACTTCCCTTTAGCTACTTGATGTATTTCAACCAAATTTGGCTAGGCAGATTCTATGGTGGTAGGTTCTAAAACTTCTATCCAGAATTTTATTTGATCCATCTTTTGGGTGAAAATCATGGATTTTATGGAAAATTTACCGGAAATGGTCAAAATGCTACTCCTCCATAGCCACTTGACATATTTCAACCAAATTTGGCACAACCGAACAAAACGAGATGACCACTGGAAAAATTTACCAATCAAATTTCTGTGAAGAAAGTTTAGCCAAGTTTTACAAAAATTGGTCCAGAGGTTAATAAGTTGTCGTTGTATGATTTTCTCAGAAATCTTCAGAAAATACCAGATGTCCACCAAAAAAGCTAAATTTTGATTGATTCATGGCGGACATGTTGTTTTGACATATCTCTATGGAACAAATTCTAATGGCCTTTAGTCTCTAATTACATGTATATATCCCAAATTTTGTCCCGACCCGTCCAGCGGTTCTGGATGTTGTTTTCGCGATTCATTTGGCCAATCAAGTTCCCTTGAACAAATTTGGTTCAGCTCTTATCCGAACTGATATTTCATGAGTTTGAAATCAATCCCCCAAATGGTTTCAGAAAAGATTTTTAGACATTTATAAAAATCAGCCAAAATCCAAACAAACATGGATCTCAATGACCTAAGTCAATGCTTCCTGCCAAATATAGTTGAAATCGGTCCAGTTGTTCTCGAGAAGACTTTCGTATGTTCTTGAATCTCTATGCCCTAAGGATTGTTCCTGCCAAATATAATTAAAATCGGCCCAGTGGCTATCGGGAAGAAGACATTTTAAATTTCCCATTGCTTAGTATGGGAGCTTTTAGCAGGAAAGTGATCCAAGATGGCCGCCAAACCTTTTATCTACGGTTTCGAAAATGGCAAATTTGAAATCAGAATACCCCAAACCATATAAAACCAATTTTGGCCTCAAAATCCATCAAATAAAAAAATTCAATGTGGGCGCCAAACAGGTTACATTTTGATTGGCCAAGTTTTTTGACGGATAAACTTCTCTTGAACAAAGTTTAATGGCCCTTAGTCCCTTAGAAACATACCTCTCAAATTTTGGCGAGATCCCTTCAGCGGTTCTGGAGTTGTTTTTTGCGAAAACTAAGTCATCCAAGATGGTTGCCGAATCGTGTGGTCATTTGGTCAATCAAGTTCTCTTGAACAAACTTGGCTTATCTCTTGCCCTAAATAGATTTCTAAAAATGACCAAAATCCAAGATCCAATCGGCTTCATTTGAACAAGCTTGTACATCTATGCCATAATGATTGTTCCTGGTAAATATAATTAAAATCGGCCCAGTGGTTCTCGAGAAGATATTTTTAATTTCCCGTTGCTTTAGTATGGGAGCTTTTGGCAGGAAAATGATCCAAGATGGCCGCCAAACCAACAGTTTTGAAATTGGCAAATTTGAGATCAGAATACCCGAAAACATATAGAAAATCCAATATGGGCGCCAAACACCCTACATTTTGATTGGCCCATGGCGGCAGTGTCTTTTGACGAATCAACTTCCCTTGAAGAAACTGTAATGGCCCTTAATCCCTAATTATATCTCCCAAATTTAGGCCTGATCGCTTCAGCGGTTCTGGAGACGAAGTCGTTTTCACAAATAATAGTTCATCCAAGATGGCCGGCGAACTATTTGGCCAATAATGTTCCCTTGAACAAACTTAGTTCATCGCTTGCCCTAAATGATATATCATGAGTTCTGAATCGATCTCTCATGCGGTTTTGGAGAAGATTTTTAAAGATGTTTCTAACAATTGGCCAAAATCCAAGATGGCCAACGCTAAATAGGCCGATCGGCTTCGTTTGAACAAATTTGTATCCCTATGGCCTAAGCATGCTTCCTGCCAAAATAATTCAAATCAGCCCAGTGGGTCTTGAGAAGTCATTTAAAGGAAAAGTTGACGGATGGACGACGGATGTACGGACACATGACAAACGGTCGCCATGGCATAAGCTCACTTTCAGGCCAGGTGAGCTAACAATTGGACTGAAAGTTGTTGGAGCCTAAGTCAAATTGTTTTTAAAATATTGAGCATTTCTAGAGATATTAACCCCTGGAATATGCCATCTGCAAGAACTCAGCAGTCAGACGGTTAGTGTTAACCAGGCAAAACTGGTCATTTCCAGTGGTCTTGAGGGATGTCCATCTGCAGGTCAAACAGATTACTTTTAACTTTATTACTGAAATGAGTGTCACAGACATTCGAGTGATAAATTTCTAAAACGAGTATTCTGTGTAATTAGATGTCTCGCCCGTCTCCTCTTTGTCATAGTGACCTTGACCTTTGATCTTGTGACCTCATTGTCAACTTGCTTCTTCCTAACAGTATAAGTAACCATATATCCAAGTGTCTAAGTTCCAAGAGGATTAACAATCCTGAAATATAAATGTAAATGATTTGCTAAACGTAAATATTTAACATTGGAAAAGCAGAAGTCAAATAGCAAGTTCAGAATGACCTTGACCTTTTAGCTTTTAGTACGCTTACTATCATCATGCTGCGTCCTTATGGTAGAGGCAACAATGTGCCAAGTTTGGTCCCAGTAGGATTAAGCAATCCTAAAATATAGGCAATGATGATTTGTTAAACACAGAAACTTAACATTGGCGGCGGCGTCATAGTCAGAAAAGTGACACCTATGTCTCGCTTCTGCTTCGCAAACGAGACAAATATTCCTCTCTTGGCCTATAAATGGACAGTCCTCAAGACCACCGCAAAGGCTGGTAATAGGCTGACTTGACTAATTAACCCTTTAACACCCAAGCCAGCCAAAAAACCTGGCTTCTACAAGCATGTTCATTTGAAGATCAAGAAGATTATTTTTGCGTTCTAATGGTAAATTTTCAAAAATAGTCTTCAATTGGTCTGTAAATGGACAATTTCTATGAGAACGAAAGAGCAATCGAACAAATTTGAGATGCATGAACGGAAGGAAAAAAATATTTTCCCGCTTTTGCAAAGCGAGAGATTTAACAGAAATAGATAATTCCATATTTATAACTGATTTATAGTAAATATGCTCTATAGGGTTGACATTGTCATATTGATTGAACATGACTAGCTGTCTGCTCATAGAAAACAGATTATGGCTTTTAACCCTTGGATCTCCACTGACTCAATTTGATGGTAGCTTATCCATGTAAGCGGTTTAATATTTTTAAACTAATTGGACCGGATCCTGTTGCAATCACAGCTCCAAACAAAACTAGTTTCAAAATATTAGAGACATTAAATCTTTAACAATCAATACGCTCATATCAACCAAAAACGGCTACTGTATTGATTTTTAGAAATGTCCATTTGCAGACCAAGAGTAGACGATTTTTGACAATTTACCACTGGAATGACTGGCTCGAAAAACCCAGGCAAGTCATTCCAGTAGTAAATTTTCAAAAATAGTCTTCTCTTAGTTTGCAAATGGACATTTTCTATGAGAAAATTGAAATTTTCTTGAACAAATTGAGTTAAAGGGTTAAGAGTCTGCTATTTTCTCAGTCTTCCCTGGGTTAACCCTTTAACACTCATATCAGCCAAAAACAGCTTCTGTAGTGGTCTTGAGAAATGTCCATTTACAGTCCAAGAGTAGACCATTTTTCCAAATTTACCACTGAACGACTGGCTCGATAACCGAGTCAGTCACTCCAGTGGTAAAATTTCAAAAATAGTCTTCTCTTGGTTTGCAAATGGACATTTTCTATGAGAAAGTTTTCTTGAACAAATTTGAGAGTCAAAGGGTTCAGAGTTAAGTCTGCTATTTTCTCAGTGTTCCCTGGGTTAACAGATTGTCTGATACTTCAAGCAGACAAGGCTTGTCCATCTTCATTAGCATAAACACATCTGATGAAGTACAACTTCAATGATTTGATCGCGTTCAAACATAGAGTATATGAGGGTCTGAGATCATGGCGTAAAACATATTCTTTATAACGCAACATTTACACAATGAGTTGTCTGGAGATACTGTCCGGTTACTGTTTAAACACTCAACCCTACCACGCTTACATTTGGTTCCAGGGTTAAATCATATAGATGTTAAATTGTCAATGGATAAATCCAGTTTTAGTTATTCCTCGGCCATCTCTTTCTAAGCTCCACCCACATTTCGCCCATGTTTGTCTCAATCAATCGCTGAACTCCCTGACTATAAATTTCCAGAAAACTAGACAGGTAAGCTGTTGAATATTTTGAAACTAAGTTGACTGGGTTCCAGCAATGGCGCCCAGTCAAATTAGTTTCAAAATATTCAACAGAATGCTTATTAAATAGTAAAGACATACAATTTGTATGTCTTAGCCGTCATCAATTATGCGTTCGTGACAAACTTATCTAAGCCATTTATAACATAATTGATGATGACATCATCCTATACTTCATGTAGTTGATTATGACATAATATGATTGATGCATTTGATGGATAAACTGCAATCCTCCTTTATAAGAATGGATTGTATACTTTTTGGAATTAATGCTCCTACTGTCACATAATCATTGCAAACATGGGCAAACTCCTCACTGTCTCTGTCCGCCAAGATGCATACATTGGTATACTCAGGTGTGCGAGCTTGTGAAGTTACGCATAAGACTGAGAGCCTGAACTGATTAAATATGGGTGAATGGAGGCACGCCTAGAAAATGCAGTAGGATTCTGATCAATGAACAGCAACACAAATACATTTAACCCTTACCACACTGACGTCAGAATTTTAAATTTTCAAATTAAATTAAAAGATGACCTGGTGTACATTTTTCGACAAATTTGGTGGAAGATGGTGCTGTCATTGACAACATCGTCCACCAAAATTGTTGAAAAATGTACACCAGTTTCATTGCATTTGTCAGGGTAAAAGATAGAATATTGAGATCGGAGTGGTAAGGGTTAATACAGTGATACAGGCGTGTGACAGGCATGTCCCTGGTTCACAATATGTAGGGACAGTAGTCTTCTGCAATACCTGAAAACACACGGAATTCACGGGATTGGTAAGCTAAAACAAGTTATATTTAAATGGAAATCAACGGAAAATAGCATTTTCTGCAAAACATTTGTAAACGGAAACACGATATTTCCTGTGACATTCTCGCTTAGAATTGTAACTTATTAGCTAACCATATTTTCCCCACCCTAACTTTGTATTTTCTGGGCATACAAATACCACAATACACAACAAATATTTGAGTTTTATTGACATTATTAATATACATGCAGCTTAGATGATATATTAGTTTAGAAAACGGAAATGAAACAGAATCGGCAATATTGTGAAGGGGAAATCGGCAAATTCTGAAACGGAAGACCACTATATTGAAACTAATTTGACAGGGGCGCCGTTGATGCACAGAATCCCGTCAATTTAGTTTCAAAATATTCAACAGCTCACAATATGGTCATATGATTATAATCTGGAAACAATAGTAGTTTTCTTCACTGTATCTATCTCTCTGCCTCCAACCGGTCACGCTCTCGCACAGGCCTAAGTCTATATGTCTCAATACGTGCTGTTAGGCTTTTGATTGTCATGCTATGTTCCTGAAACATAGTTCTTCACGAGCCAGGGTCTGAGTCAGGTTCAGCGTATAAAATTGCTTTATAGGAACTACTAACGGATTTCTGCCACACTGCAACTGCAGTACCCCCTCAATTCTGCCGCTTTGATGCTGACAGTATGTCGCTGCATTGCCATCCCAATGCTGCTTCAGACCAAATGTTGCCAGTGAAACTAAGCTAGAATTGCAGCCTTAATTTACATAATGGGCCTTCCCAAGTTTATCCCTCCATCATATGATGTCATAATCAACTACGTAACGTGTAAGATGATGTCATAATCATATGTCCTGAATGGCTCGATATAGTCCGTCTTTAATGCTTAATAGCCTGACACGTTGTACGAATTGTATGTCTTTACCATTTAATAAACATTCTGTTGAATATTTTGAAAATAATTTGACTGTATAGGCAGCACCTCAAATTAGCTTCAAAATATTCAACAGCTTACTTGTGTAGTTTTCTGAAAATTGATAGCCGTGGAGTTCAGGTATCGATCGATCCCAAAAAAGGGGAATCATAGGTGGCGCCTAGATAGAGATGGGAGTGGCATAGCTAAAACTGGAAAGATCCATTGGACCTCATGCTTTGGCGTTGCTAAGTAGCTGCTTAGTATATAGCTTCAGTAATAAATTGATCCTATTGTACCACATCATGCTCTTTCCTCTGCTTTGTCAATTTGCCCCACTGATTCACCATAGATTCACCATGCTGCTCAGGTCCATTGCAATACCGAGTCAACTGAATCTAACTAACATTTTGCAATTAAAGGGGAACACAAGAAGGGTCACCATGGTTTGCATAAAACGCGCGGTTCTATCATAGACCCCATATTTAAGCTACTGTGTAAAGATTTCCTGCGACATTTATATATAAATACGATTAAAATGGTGTTAAAAACGCTATGTTACTATAATTTTCTGCGAGCTAATTAAACCTATGATGTCATAGGTTGAATCCCATCCTACAAGAACCATGATAACGGCACTCTGAAGACAGGAGTGCATGCATTTGGATGGTGATATCTCTGTCGGTGATAGTGTTATCGACATCATTTATATATGTATAGATTGAAGAGATTAAGGCGTTTATCACACTATCGCAAATGTATGGAATATATTTGTTATTTTCATACATTAGTTGTCGAACCTTAATCTGGCCATTTTCTATGAAGCTGCCTGCCAATTACATGAATATTACAATATCTCGGGAAGTTTTGAGGCTAGTATGAAAACATAAATACCTAAATATGTATTGGAATGTATGTAAGACCTATTTAAACTCTCATATTAATAGATGAAACTTTAATAACATTATCTGCCGAGCGCCAGTATGAGTGGTGATTCCAAAGTGACAATTGTACTGATATACCTATACTATCGCGTCATTCATTCATTTCAAGATCAAACCTTGATGTCAAAATCGGCACCATCAGAGACGTCAGACAAAGGACTCTTATTTGATATTCTTCAACATTTCCGCAAATATAGTTTATATATTCCTAACACCGCTGAAGAGAAACGCCTTATAAAACGCAATTCGTAATTTTATTGCGATAGCATTGGATGACAGCGAGTAAAACATTCAACTTATGACGTCATACGCCTCATCCGGGAATAAAAACTTAACTAATGTATCACATATTTAAATAACGAAGTTATATATTTCTAATTTGAGCACGGAGCTTACAGTTATGTTTTTGAAAACGTTACAGTCTGTAGATTCATTTTATACAAAGTAGTATAGAGGGTCTGGTGTTTCCCTTTAAGGGCAATCGTCTACCGAATATTTTGGAGTAATGTCTGTAACAGCAAGTTGCTGCTACCTATTTAGACATTCAAATATCTTTCAAAATATTCAAACAGCTATTCTGTCCACTTACTCTTAAGTTACTTTTCAGATACCCAGGCTTCAACAGTGAATTCATTTGGAATTAATGCCCAATTCACTGGATGCACTTTTAGCTATGCCCCACCCACCTCTAGCTAAGTTCTGCCCACGCATCGATTTATATACTTTGAATGCTGAATTCCCAATTTTCAATAACTTAATGTACAGCTAAGCTGTTGCATATTTTTGGAACTAATTTGGCTGGGTGCTGTAGACTGCTTATAGCAGCATTAACTAGTAAGACACACAAATTATACACATGACAGACGATTTAAATTTCACGACTGACTTACCTTATTTTGCCTATTTGAAGCCCATGCTCTAATAGAAGCCCACCCCGTAACCTTGACATATGAGCTCCAATGATTTCTTAGCAGTTTCAGCAAATCTCTGTATTATAATTCCACCCCATAACTCGGCAGTTTGTATCGTAAAACATTTTTTTAAGAACAAATTTGTAAGAATAGAGTGTATAATAATAACAATCATGTCATGGTATCCCTCTACTTTACATCGATCTCTGGTCTGATACATTCCCGGACTCCTAGATATCAATACAGACCTTGAATTTGTAGATCGCGCCCACCTATGAAATTACTACTAATATTAGTTGGCCATGTATGTTCAAGCCGTAATAAGGCCGATGCCACAATTTTGTAGTCAAAATACACGTAAAACAGTCTTAGCCTGATAAATACCTTCCGTATAAAAATATTTCAAGACCAAATTAATGTACTATCCAAGTGATGACAGAGCAGTCTCAGGCAATGCGCATTAATTTTGTAATGCCGACCAACATCAGATGATCCAAAACGGAATCAAGACATACAACAATAATTGCTTGAAAGTCAAAGAATTAAAATGAGATAGACCGCTTCTTATGTTGGCAACCTACTCGTTCTTTTGTGATTGGAGGTTCTGCATATTCGCGAGATCTCATTCATTAATGTGAGTTTGTTATCAAATGTGTACCTATTATTGAGATCAGACCTAAAGTACAATACTCAGTTCCTGTCGCGCAATGATAATATATAGCAATTTCCGAGTTCCAAGTACAGAATATTTGTATCCGAGTAATCGCTCTAAATAAAGTTCTTTTGCGATTGGAGGAGAATCACATAATTTATATCTTTTCGCGAAGACATTTTATGTAAAATTCAGGATTAATTTTGATTTAACAAGAGGCCCAAGGGCCTGTGACACTCAGCTGGACCATTAGCATTTGAACCACTTGCATTTAAATAGATATGATGGATAATTTTCGGAAAATTCAAGATGGCCACCCAAAAAATTGTCCAATCAAAATTCTGAATAGAAAATCTTGTCTACCTTGATAGGGTTACTCTAGCCAAATTTGGTTGAAATATGTCAAGCAACTAAGGAGAAGCAGCATTTTGACAATTTCTGGTAAATATTTCATAAAATCTAAGATTTTCACCCAAAAAATTGATGAATCAAAATTCTGAATAGAAGTTCTAGACCTTATGGCCACAAGATCCTTTCAGCCTAATTTGGTTAAAACCGGTCAAGATGGTAAGGAGAAGAAACAATTTGACAATTTCCAGTACATTTGAAATAAAATCTAAGCTAGAGCCCATCACCACAGGATCCTTTCCGCCAAATTTGGTTGAAATCGCTCAGAATGGTAAGGAGAAGAAGCATTTTGATAATTTCCAGTATATTTTTCATAAAATCTAAGATTTTCACCAAAAAAATTGATGAATCAAAATTCTGAATGGAAATTCTGGAGTCTACAGCCATAGGGTCCTAAAAATCCAGGCAAATTTGGTTGAAATCTACCAAGTGGTTAATGAGGAGTAGTGTTTTAAATCAAAAGTTGACGGATGGATGACAGACGGTTGCCACGACATAAGCTCACTTGGCCCTTCGGGCCAGGTGAGCTAATACATGTAAATGATCTTTGTTAAAGGATACGCAATATTTACATATAGGGGCTCCAATTTAATGATTTCACTTCCGCGATGATGTCTGAGGCATACATTAAACATTGTTGTATAAGTCCATGAGAATTTGTACCGGGAAATTGAGTTCAATTTTTGTGGTATCAGTTTTAACCATTTTTGAAAACTCTTTTTGGAAAACTCTAATATAAGCCCAACCCCTTTTGAACACCTCTAGTCCTAATAGAAGCCTAGGCTTCAACTAAGGCGATAAACGGTAGTAAGAATTAGTTGTACATCATTCATTACACATTTTGATTGTGATGTCAGCATACATGTGACGTAAATGACTATGACATCATGTACTTGATCAACAGATCAGATTGGTCATTTGTCACATAGCAAAGAGATCAAGGGTGCATGTGTGTGTATATGCGAGTAAGATGTCTCCACCCAGGAGCATAAATGATTGCCAATGTCAAAAGATAGCACCCTTTAAAGTGGCTGATTTGTTTATCACGTATTCGCATTTAACTCTTACCACTCTGATGTCCAAATTTTTCAAAATTGTTGAAAAATATACACCAGTTCTTTGCTATTAACACAGTAAAAATAGAATATTGATATCAGAGTGGTAAGGGTTAAGGCTAAGATTCTATATATAGGTATGTCCATGTCTATGTCCATGTTAGGTGGGTTTGTTTAAGTAGACATTTTTATCTCGGTGATTCCATGTGTGTCTTTATACAATGCAGTTTTTCTAGTAGATTGCTGTGCAAATGATTAGTTCCTGATGTCATTGCCATTTACGACATCTACCTCACATTTTGGCTTTTAATCACTACATGTTCCTATCAAGAAAATCATGCACACACACACATCTTGATAGTCACAGCTGCAGAAGTGACTATGGAATCACAGACATTAAGATGCATTGAATTGATTTTTGAAGCGGACAAGCCTATGGAACATTATCTTTAGAGTATTTGCGCTATAATCAGCGTGAAAACCCCAATCACTCTGAAATGAGTAGTGGAGCGTTAAATTCCCCTAATACCAACCACATACCAGCACAACAAAATTACCACCCACCAAACAGCAAGAAATCAGACAAGAATCAGTTTTTGGATGTTGAGGCACTGAGGCATGTAAACCAAACTGATAAGGCTTGTGTATTCATGGGAAGCTATGGAACATTTATCAGACTTCCATAGAATCATCCAGAAATCAATGATTTCAGATTGGTATTTCTCCCCACACTCAGTGTCCAATCACCCCTCAGGGAGCGATTTAAAACCAGTTTTCTTCTGAGTAAATCCCATAAGCTTGTCTTTAGTAAACGAGTTGAGATTGCATGGAAGTGAAATCTGCCAAATATTTTTAAAAACATATTGACTGAAAGCTGTTGCTGCCTTATGGCAGCAACAGCTTTCAGTCAAATTGTTTTCAAATAATCAGGAACAATTATACATGAAATGAAAAGGGTCAATTCCTCTGTATTATTGAAGGAAATGTTTTAGATATAGTGCAGGCTTTGTTCTGGTTAACTTAGTGAGCACTCATATAATGACACTAACACTCTGCCTTTGATCACCTAGGCAATATAGTACCTTAATGTTTTTAACCCTTTAACCACCGCACACCAGAAAAAATAAATTCTTTTGGATGTAAGCAACATTCTGTTTGACATTTTGATGCTAATTTGACAGAGGACAGCAATAGGTTCCAGTTAAATTAGTTTCAAAATATTCAACAGCTCTCCTGTCTTGAAAATTGACACTGGAATTTGAAGTGTGAAATAGTAATTTATATTGTAGTGGAATTTTGAAAGGGTAATGATGTTGTTCGAGTCCCAGTCACCAGCTCTCCTCCAACACCCCTCTTCCCAAGATTCCTCGCTCACTTGCCCAAACTCTTATTAATTAATTTGTTCTTTCTTTTTCCTCCTTCCTTCCTTCTTTTTCTCTTTACGATGACTTTGTTACTGTTCAAAGTGATTAACCGTTTAACATTTATATCAGCCAAAAATATCCCCTGCAGTGGTCTTGAGAAATGTCCATTTGCAGACCAAGAGAAGACTATTTTTTTTAATTTATCACTGGAATGACTGGCTCGATAATCGTTCCAGTCATTCCAGTGATACATTTTCAAAAATAATTTTCTCTTGGTCTGCAAATGGACATTTTCTATGACAAAATTTAAATTTTCTTAAACAAATTTGAGAGTTAAAGGGAAGCAACTTGTTAGGATGACATTAACCCTTTAACCCTGAAAGAAATTTTCTCAAAAAACAGGTCCATTTGCAGACCAAGAGATGATAATTTTTGACAATTTACCACTGGAATGACTGACTCGGTTTTCGAGCCAGGCTTTCCAGTGATAAACTTTCAAAATAGTCATCTCTTGGTCTGCAAATGGACATTTCCCAATACAACTTCTGAAGCTGTTTTGGGTGATCTGGGTGTTAAAGGGATAAGGAGAATATGCTATAAGCTATAACATCGCTCATGCAAGAATTTGACAAATTCATTGAAGCATTTTTCAATGAATTATAATGTCTATCGTATTCAAGCAATCTAAAACTAGACTATGTGCTGGGATGGGATGGTCCCCTCAAATATTTAGGGGTGCGATGGTTCTACCTGAGGAAATTTTGCAAATTAGATGCTGTGAGAGTAACATCAGCTGCCTGACTGAAAACCAGCTCCCGTATATTATTTCCAAGCTTTGCCTGGATTGGGAAAAAAACTTCCATGAAGCCCCATTGCCATTTTCAAGTAGGTCTCAGACAAGATAAACTTCAAATTCAAGCACATTCAAAGCCTGGTGTTAAAATTCACATACTTTTCAAATTTATATGGCGTCTTTATGAATAAACGCACCTGTCCTGGTGCCAGAAATTTACCTAATAATTCTGCTTTTCCCAGAAATCGACATCCGTATCACATCGATCGGGCAATAGCAACAGCGGTAATAAGGCCATTTGTATGCAGCATCACATGGCGCACACATCAGCCTTCATCGAACAATTCACTATCCATTTGAATCCTCAAATACCCCTCACAAAGACCTTGCCGAAATGTATTTCACTTGAAAAAGACTTAGCAGCATTGATACATGCTGTTGTAATGCGAGACTGCAAATGACAGGCATCTTTTGAATACATCACATTCATCATGTGATTCTATGTACATGTATATTGTGATGAAAAACTAATTTCCAGGAATTGGTCAGTGAACAAATCAGAGCTTAATCCTTGAATGGTCAAGCCAAAAACAACCATTTTGTTTTCTTGAAAAATGACGATTTGCATTCCAAGAAAGATAATTTAAAAAATTTTATCATTGGAATGTCTGGCTCGATAGTCTTCTCTTTGCCCTGCAAATTTATTAGTTAAACGAGAACTTACCTGAAAGTGGAAGTTAGATGTGTGACTGCAATTCTAGCCAATCACCACTCAGTCAGCCGGAGTTCCATGAGAGACGTGTCATGACATGCTGAGATAAGTCTTCAAAGTTAAATTGAGTGCACAGACAGTAATCCCAAATTAGGGTGGGACAAGAAGTCCCCAAATTAAATCTCAAACTATGACCTCTTTTCTAGAGGTGGGCATGTAACTCCGGCTTCCAATGGTGAGTGGCTAGAATTACAGTCAAACATCTAACTTCCACTTTCAGGTAAGTTCTCATTTAACTAATAAATTCTAGCCAACCACCACTCAGTCAGCCAGAGTTCCACGAGACTTCAAAGCTGTGGGTGCACGCAATACTATAAATTCCATGTAATGAATTGTTCACAATTATGATAACATGAACTGAACAATTAACAGATTTGATAATCATCATTCTGAACACTGACATCTTTCTAATATATTCGATAGTTTGTTATAAAACTTTTAAACACTCATTATCAACCTGTTGCACAGATTTAAGTTATGGAATTTTCAAACCATCTCAATGGACAGCAAAAATGGCCTACTGCCATTTCTGTCTATTGTATTGTCTATAGATATTTATATCAATCCATGCCAGTATCCTAGTTATTTTCAGCCTTCGATATATAGTGTCTACATACTGCTTTATCGTCTTCATGAATAATTTTGGGTTAGTATCTTTCTTAGATTCTTAATTCTCCCTAAATATGATGGCAATGCACTGAAAATTATACACCTGGGCGAAATTGATTTATATGCAAGCAAAATAGTTGTGTTCTAATAATGATCGCTTAAAGTTCCTAAATTGCTTCCTCAAGAGATTGCAGTATAAAAATATCAAGTATTTTACTCAAAACTTTACTGAAATGCCAAATATAATTCTATCCGGCCTTAGTTTATATTTGAACAATGATCCATTTTAAAAAACTTATCCTTAATTGATGACTCATAAATGGTTTGGTGATGCCAATTTAAACCCAGAAAATGAAACACTGATTAGGTCATTGGTAAAAAATATCAATAACCCAAAAGCTTTCAAAACTTAATCCACATAGTAAGCATTATTTCTTTATTGATTCTCTCCATGAATCAATAACCAAAATTGTCTAGCCAGCAAGATCCTTTTCATCCGAGGCTCTCTTGTATAAGAGGTTATTAACTAACAATATTTTGCTTAGTAGATGCACACTGTCCTTATGTGTGAATGCCCCAAGATTGCCAATTCAAAAACAACATCTTATTAAATAGCAAAATCTGTTTTATGTATTTTCCAACTTGATGCTATGTTACTGTTTATGTTGCTTGATCCAATTCTACTCTTGTAGATTAACTCTCAGTAGAGGCAAAAAAGTGTAAACGACTATGGGATAACTTCAAACGAATCTAATATAAAAACCATCAATATTATAAGCTCCTGAGGTACATGTATTCAAGAAACATGTTGCTTAATCTGGAAATTAAGCCTAGAAGCGAACAAATCACAAAACTTCATTGTAAAGCTACTAGAGAAGTACACATAAAACTCCTTGATATTCAATTTGCACTCATCATCAAATACTCTGGATTTTGTTATTTGCTATACAATTCATCTGACCAGTTGAATGAGCAACTGTGATTCATAAATTTCATTCTCTAAATCATAGCCAAACTTCTCTGGCTGGTCCATTACAACATCGTGAGGGAAGAGATTAACACAGATATAGTTAATTTCGCTACTATAGAAATATATATTCAGAGACCAAATTTAGCACCAGCAACACTAAAGACTCGAAACACAACAATTGAGCTTTAATGCCCAGTACATTAATATGATGTTGCTTGGCGTTATTTCTCCATCTACACCCTATAGAATGTGGGTTCTTTTTCTGTGCGAGGTCAGTAGGTCAGTAACACTACCTCCCCCTTCAGTTGACACATGAGTTGTTACATCATAAGCATTTTTCATGATTGAGTTGTGTGTCCGGCTGTTATTGAAATAACATCAATCCACCATGTAAACGCAGAATGACCTGAATTTGACAATCACACATTTTTATCAAAACCATCTGACACACCGTTTTCGGTGATTCAGATTAGTTAGATTATCAGATTCTCTAAAAGAATGTGAATTATTCTACAACTGAAAACCAACTTGACCATAAGTATTATACGTTCAGCACCCTAAGTTTCATATTTTTATGTTTCCAAATTTAATACTTTCGTAGCACTGCGAAAAATATTCTTGTCACTTAGATGCCAGCTCTTCTGACATGCGCACTGAATGTTTCAACTCATAGGTTGGGATGAGAACTGGTATATTACAGATGAAACATCCAATGGCATAACCATTGTCTTTTAATTGTTATATGTAGTGGCACAACATGAATCATATGAATGTGCATCACGAAACCAGAAATTTTCTTGAGCAAATTCAAGGCTTAAAGAGTTAACTTACGTTTTCCATTAAATATCTAGGAAAAAATCATTCTCAATAATTCCAGCATTCTTTCATCAAATTTATCGCTATCACACAGTAATATTTTATAGTCAAATTTATTGTCACCCGCAGAACAGCAGAGTTTTCAGTAATTGTACTATATACTGCTTTAACCCATCAACACTCATATCAGCCAAAAACGCCTTCTACAGTGGTCTTGAGAAATGTCCATTTGCAGACCAAGAGACCATTTTTGAAAATTGACCACTGGAATGACTGGCTCTATAACCGAGCCAGTCATTCCAGTGGCAAACTTTAAAAAATAGTCCAAAACCAGTCTCCGTACTGGTCATCGGAATTTAACATTTACATGCCAAGGAGACAATTTTTGAAGTTTTAACACAGGAATGTCTGGCTCAATAACCAAGCCAGTCATTCCAGTTGTAAATTTTCAGATAGTTTTCTCTTGGCCTCCAAATAGACATTCAATAAGCAAACATTAATTTTTTTAATTATAAATCCTGACCATTATCGGGCTATTTATGCATCATTAAATATAGTCAAATAGTATATAACACACATTGGATTTTCGAGATACCAGAACCGTCTTGTGGTTGCAAAACCATTTCATTCTGTAGCTGATTACATCAACTAATTAATGGTCAAGTGGCCCAAAAATGACCTCTATAGTGCTCATACAGAATGCCCATTTGCAGGCCAGGAGAAGACTATTTAACCCTTTAACACTCACATCAGCCAGTCATTCCAGTGGTAAATTTTCAAAAATAGTCTTCTGTTGGCCTGCAAACGGACATTTTCTATGAGAAAATCAAAATTTTCTTGAACAAATTCGAGGGTTAAAGGGCTAATGAAGAGAAGAGAGAGCAGTAGAAGTGAGTGGATAATATGTCTAGATACAGTGCAGCTCATAATAGATGAATCCAGTTTTAGCTTTGCCCCACCCATCTCTAGTTAAGCTCCACCCACGCATTGCCCGTGTTGGGATCTATCGAACCCTCACAGAACTCCCTGAAGCTCAATTTCTAGAAAACTAGACGGCTAAGCTGTTGAATATTTTGAAACTTAAATTTGACTGGCCCAAATTAGTATCAATATATTCAACATAAATGGTTATTAAATAGTCGACATACATGCGTTTATGACAGATTTAGACACATCATTCATGATGTCATTGATTGTGACATCAACCTATATATAACATAATTCATTATGATGTCATTTATTTGACTGACAGATTGGATTTCTCTAGAACAGGTTTCCAAACATAAACAGAAAGCGTGTTAGTTAGTACAATTTTGAACACGTAAGAAATGATTTAAAAAAAATATTTTGAACATAATTGGATTGGAAGACATTGCTGGCAGCAATGTCTTCCAATCCAATTATGTTTAAATTATTTAAAGGATAACTAACCTCATCTCTCGATAGCTATTCAGGTGATCTGATATACTACTCATAAACCTCTAAAGAAAGGTATTCAGGCTTTAGTAGCTAAATGTTGCTACAGTCGGTATATAAGCTCGGTATATAAAGGTGCAAGCTATAGTTTGGCAATTTTGTATAAAAGCAATCATACAGGTAAGCTGTTGAATATTTTGAAGGTAATTTGAGTGTAAGTTGTTGCTTCCATAGGCATCAAAAACCTCCAGTCAAACTGGTTTCAAAATATTCAACGGGATAAGTATTACATAATAAAGAATGTTATACATTGGCACTTGCATAACATCACGCACTATCGCCTGAGGAGACGAAATGGTGGCGATCACCGTTCAACATTTACGCGATATTACAAAGCATAATTTATCGGTACAATACAACATCTGAGATGAGATTAGCATCCCTTGAAAAGTATTTATTTATTCTGTTTTGGAAACATGTCAAGTTATTTCTGGGCTGTAGTACTGACTCTATCCATATAACATTCTGTATTTCCACTCTATATGACAATTAGTGCCTAGACACGCGCACTTCTAATAGACAGGAACTGTATCCGAGGTCCTGTGTCATGCCCCGAGCAATCCATCCTTGATTGAATGTGGCTGACATGGTGGAGAAAACATGACCACAGAGGCCTACATGAATAATAATTAGGCCCACACCCATGCACACACTTGCACATACACATGGACGCGCGCGCACATGAACGCACGCACACACACGTACGCATGCATGCACACTCATGCACACACTCACGCACATCATCATCATGTCACTAAGAATCAATTTTAAGCATCAGTACATTATATTTTGCAAAAATAAGGTTATTAACTCAATTGAGAAATCCAGTTTATCGGTCAATCATATGACATCATAAGCAACTATGTCACATATAGGTTGATGTCACAATTCAGCGTTACAATCCACAATCATAATTGACAGAAATAGTCTGTCTTTAACCTTGAATAGTCCATGAGTTGTACGAATTGTATGTCTTTATTATTTAATAAACATGCCGTTGAATATTTTGAAACTAATTCGACTCGGCGCTGTTGATGCCATAGGCAGCAACAACACCCAGCCAAATTAGTTTTAAAATATTCAACAGCTTATCTGTAATAAAGTTTTCTGGTAATCGAGATTCAGGGAGTGCAGGGATTGATTGATCCCAAAATGGGCGTGGAGCTCAGCAAGAGATGGGCAAGGCATAGCTAAAACTGGATTCCTCAATTGGCGAGTTAAATTAACATTACATAACACAATTGGATGACATTTACAAGATTGTGGACGAGCACTTAACCCATTAGCCAAAAGACATCAGAAACGCCAAATAATGTAGGGAATATTCTGTTATATTATTTTGAAATTAATTTGTGTGGGAGCTGTGGCAGCAAATATGTTCCAGTCAGATTAGGTTCAAGTTATTCAACTGCTTTCCTGTAGTCGTTTTGTAATTGAGATACTGGAATTTCAAGGGTTAAGCCTTTAACACGTAAACTAGCAAAAATCTGCTTATGCAGTGGACTTGAAAAATGTCCATTTGCAGAGGAAAAAACCCACTATTTTATGAAAATCTATCACTGGAATAACTAGCTCGACAATCAAGTCAGTTATTCCAGTCATAAAATTTAAAATATAAACTCTTGATCTGCAAATGGACATTTTCTATGAGAAAATTGAAACTTTCTTGAACAACACTCAGGGCCAAAGGGTGAACAGTGAAAGTATCTCAGCACCACTAAAAGCTTTGGAAATAAAAGCTTGGTTCCAATAAATTCATTATCTAATCCAAGGTGAACTTTTATTGAAATACTAACCGATTTTATCCTGTACATTGTGCATGATACATTATGTATAAGCAGCACAATCTATACGATCCCTCTCTGATTATACTGGAAAAGAATTTGACTGAAAGTTTTTGCACCTTGATGGCAGCAACATTTAGTCAAATAGTTTTCAAAGCATTAGCTTGTTTTTTAGTTTAGCTTCTGAAAATGGCATTCACTTCAAGCTGTTCTGTTCTTGCATTCTAAGAGAAGCAGAAATTATATTATACTCCCTATGAAATGAAGATACCCATAAAACAGTGGGTTCTAATATCCATGAAGATTTGTTTCTGACACAACTGATGTCTCACAGACGCCATAACATCCCGCGTTTTAGTATGTCACTGTAACCTCGCATACACCATACCAACCCACCAACTAATAGACCTTTCCACTTTAGCAATCCATCATATGATGTCATAATCAACTACGTGTAGGATGACGTCATAATCAATGATGTCATGAATGACGTAGATAAGTATGTCACATAATTGAAGATGGACTATGCGTTGTTGTACGAGTTCTATGTCTTTACTATTTAATAAAGATTCTGTTGAATATTTTGAAACTAATTTGACTGGGCGCTGTTGCTGCCATAGCCAGCAACTGCACACAGTCAAATATGTTTCAAAATATTTAACAGCTTATCTGTATAGTTTTCTGGAAATTGACAGTCAGAGTTAGGGATCGATCAATCCAAACATGAGCGAGGTGTGGGTGGAGCTTAGCCAGAGGTGGGTGGGGCTTAGCAAAAACTGGACAGGTCCATTGTTTCCAAAATATTTAGCAGGTCCAGAAACATAACCCTTGGAATGTGTCGTCTGCAAACATTCACCAGTCAGACAGTTAAGGCAGGTTGACAAGGCAATTTCTTTTACCAATGACAGTTCTTTAACATTTTAGTGATCAAGATTAGTAAAAGATTTTAAACGATGCAAAACACCCTGCCATGATGACAAACCAATGAATAAGGTATCAAAAAATAGAAATTTCTTCCTCAGACCCAGACCAGATATCCTATGTAGTTTCAAAGTGATCCGTTAAACTGTCAAGGAGTTATCGTCTGGAAACCAATTTTCAAGATGGCCACCGGTGCCTGGCGGCCATAATGGATTTGGATTATCGTAAATTTCGATAAATTTCTTCAGCAGATGTAGTCCAACCGACCTACCTATAGATGGAGTTTCAAAGCGATCCGATAAACGGTAATGGAGATATCATCCAGAAACCAATTTTCAAGACGGCAGCCTGTGGATAGGTTTCTTCTCCAGACCGAGTCCAACCACCCTATGATGTTTCAGAACGATCCGATTAATGGTAACAGTTATCTGGAAACCAATTTTCAAGATGGGTGCCAGTGGCTGGTGGCCATCTTGGATTTTGCATCATTGTCAACTTCGATAGGTTTCTTCCCCAGAGCTAGTCCGACTATGCTATGAAGTGTCAAAGCGATCCGATAAACGGTAACAGAGTTATCATTCGGAAACCAATTTTGAAGATTGCCGCTGGTGACTGGTTGTCATCTTGAACTTCAGATAATTGTCAAATTCAATAGGTTTCTTCTCCAGACCTAGTCAAACCACCCTATGAAGTGTTAAAGTGATCCCATAAATGGTTACAGAGTTATCATTATTTTAAGATGGCCACCGGTGGTTGGCAGCCAATCCAAGACTGGTGGCCATCTTGGATTTTGGACCATTGCCAATTTCAAGCTTTTTTCCCCAGGCCTAGTCCAACAACCCTATAAAGTTTCACAGTGATCCGATAAATGGTAATGGAGATATTATCTGGAAAACAATTTTCACGATAGCCACCAGTGGCCATCTTGGATTTCTGATCATCTGCGATTTTGATAGGTTTCTTCCCCAGACCTATTCCAACTACCATATGAAGTCTCAAAGCAATCCGATAAACAGTAACAGTTATCATCCAGAAACTACTCTGCCGCCCGCCCGGACCATGCCATCACATAATAACCATAATAATTTTTGGCGGGGTATAAGAATTAGAAAATGCCAATTTACAGGCAAGAGATGAATCTTTTTTTAATTTACCAAGTGATAGAATGATTGGCTCAATCATCGAGCCAATTATTCAAGTGCAAATTTGTCTAAAACATTCAACCCTTGCCCAATAAATGGATATTCATTAATACATTTTTTTATTTTTTTTTTGTTAACTCATCTCTTCACAGTCATTCCAGTAATAAATTTTCAAAAAATAGTCTTCTTTTGGCCAGTGAATGAACATTTCTTAAATCCATGAAACAGACCATATTTTGCCATGCCAGGGGTAATAAACGAGTAAAACAGGCCATCATTAGATCACCAGTCTTATGCCAATATTGGGCCCACAACACAGGTGGGCCAATTATCAGTTTGATTACATATGACTCACCGCTGTTGCTACTAGATCCAGTCCCGAGGAAATATGTCCGAGCACACACTACAGGTCCTTTGGGAGCCACGGCCTGGCAGTTCTGTAATGCAAATATCTTATACAATTATATATTATCTGTTCATATCCTTTTCAATGTCCAGGGACAGAAATTTCATCACTGGATATACATAAATGCATTTTAAAATACTGAGAATAAAGGAGAACTATGGGGTGGGGGCAGGGTGGACGCTATTCACTGATTGTTCCCATTCTTCAAGCCATACCAATGCTCATTGAGATGAGACAACAGTTAATGGACCTTTCCATTTTTAGCCATTCCCCACCCATCTCTATCTAAGCTCCACCCACACCTCGCTCGTGTTGGGATCGATCGATCGATCGATCGATCTCTAACTTCCTTGATTATCAATTTCGAGAAAACTATACAGGTAAGCTGTTGAATATTTTGAAATGGCAGCAACAGTGCCCAGTCAAATTAGTTTCAAAATATTCAACAGCATGTTTCTTAAATAGCAAAAACATACAATTCCTACGACGTGTTGGACTACTAATCGTTAAAGCCGGGCATAATCGAATCATTCATGACATCATGATTATGACATTCACGCAGTTGATTATGACGTCATATGATTGGGTGAGGAAATGGACTCATGAATTAACCAAATTTGATGATTAAAAGGTTATAGTACAGCTCATAAATAAGTTAAAATGTTTCCAAAAAAACACCGCAGAAACACGTTAATTAGTATAATTTGAAACGCAATGTAAGAAATGTGCTGTTGAATAATTTGGACTTAATTTGATTGTAAGTCATTGCTACCTTTCTTCCAATCAAATTAAGTCCAAAATATTCAACAGTATGTTTCATTTTGTTTTGGAAACGTGTTAACTTATTGCAGAGCTGGTCTGTACGCTACACGTACAACCTCTCTTTCAGGATCCTTAGGGTGTCCATTGCAGTCAACAAATTTCAGTCAAAATATTTTCAAAATATTCAATATCGTTTTACTAATAGTGTGTACGTAAAATAATTACAAATTTGAGGATGAGTACACAGCTTACAAGTGTATATGTATACAATTTTACATCAAGATAGGTCAAGGGAGATAATCAACTTACCAATACTCGAATGGTTACTGGTATGTGTTCGTTCGTTGACTGTGCAGAGTTCTCTCCCTTCTTTGCAGATTCAAGGTTAATTTTTGTTGAGTTGTTTCCAATGAGCACAAATGGAAGGTGAGATATGATGCTACAAAGATAAAAAAAAGTGTATTTGTTACTTTCAAATACCTATTTATACAAAAAAACAAGCAGTTCACTCAGGACTACACCGGCCTGAGATTTCTCGTAACCCTAATACACTATATCGCAACTGTGATGTGGGTGGCGTCACAGAAATTCTGTACAATTGGAAACGGTGCGGTGGGGTGGGGTGTGCTTTCTCAACATAGCAGCTCTGCATATATTGATGACGTGATACACAGCAGAAATTAGACTCGTTATTGCGTGTCCAACATCTAAAGGGAGACAACTCTTTATGGCAAAATTTTGCTTGCAATAACATTTTATAGTGTAAGCCATCCTCAGCCATTGTAGTCCTGAAGGAACAGGCCACGCTCGGCCAATGTAGGCATGAAAGGGTTAAATAGATATGAAGGAATTTCATCGCTAAAACAGCTTTCCCGGGTATTTCCTTCACCAATGAGAAGGCATACTTATTTTCCAGGATCTCCCGGCCTTGAATTGAAATTATAATATTCCATGCCTTTCCTGGATTTCCATAAACAGTACAGTACAGCTAAGAAATCACTTAAAATGTTTCCAAAACTAAAGTACAATGCACTGTTGAAGATTTTGAACATAATTGGATAATCCAACTATGTTTGAAACATTCAACAGAACATTTCTTACCACCTAACATCATGTTTCTTTTTTTGTCTTATAACATTTTAACTTATTCATGATCTGTACTGTATAAAACATAGAATAATATTTTTAATTTTGACCGTTTAATGGTCAAGCCGGCCATAACTCGTCTCTGCAGTGGTCTTGATAAATGTCCATTTAAAGGCCAAGAGAAGAGTATTTTTGAAAATTTACCACTGAAATACCTGGCTTGATAAATGACCCAGTCATTCCAGTGGTAAATTTTGAAAAATAGTCTTCTCCTGGCCCGCAGATCCTAGGCATTCAATAAACAGATATTTATATTTTCTTGACCTTATTTGATCAGTAAGGGTTAACGCTTTCACTGATAAATTTCATGTATCTTAATCTCCGGGGAAAAACCCCATGAAATTTGTTGAATATTTTGAAATTAATATGACTGGAAACCATTGAATGGCTTTCGGTCCTATTAATTTCAAAACATTCAACAGAATATGCTATGCATCGCAAAGAATTTATTTCTTCAGCAGAGATTTGTCGTTGGAAGGTTTAAAAAGAAGCGTGCTAATATGATAGTTTTAGTCTCTCTGTTTTACACCTCACCTGGTGTCCTTTACGGATGCTCTACCATGCTTGAAGTAACTCACTAATGGCTGAAAGTGTAAGAAATCATGGACAGATATCATTGATGTTTCAGGTTTACACACCTGTGCTATGTCAATCCTGCCCACTTATATACCATACATCATTGCAATGAGCTCATGCCGACTGTAAACAATGCTGACTTTTAATAATTTATAGTCTTATGATAAAATCTTCAACCCTGTAATGGTCAACTTAAGCAAAAAAATCACTTCTGCAGTGGTCTTGAAAAATTTATATTTGACGAGGAAGAGACCATTTTTGAAAATTTACGAAAATTCACAACTTAAATGACTGGCTCTGAAACCAAGCCAATTATGCCAGTGAGAAATGTTTAACAAGGCAAATCAGTAAACTAAATTAATGGATGCTCGCCGAAGGCTTAAGCTGCAGGGAAAGGCTTGAAACTATGGTCCGGACAAAGATAAACCAACAAATGGATGGATGGTGAATGGATGGATGGCCAAATGGACAAATGAAGACAGATGAATGAATGAATGGATTGATGACTGACCTAGTTTGATTAGAGCTGGGCGGTCTGACGGTAGTACCGTGAGGACCGCAGTATACCGTGAACCGATACCGTGACCGTTGACATTTCCAAATACCATGAATACCGTCCATAATGTTTGAGCAATATTTGAGAAATATATTCATAAAATCTGACTTGACCAAGGGTAAATACGTGCTAATAGTGCCAAAAATACAGGTATCCCTAACTATTAGCCGAGTTGAGGTGAAAGGGTCGTTGTAAAAACAAACATCAAGATGTCAATTACAAAATAATGACAGGCAGAATTGTACGTCAAACGTACGTCTTGAAAGTCTCACAGTAAAATTGCTTTATTTAAAACATCGAAACTCATTCTCTGGCCGTCCGCCGGTAGTAATTACACTATAATATATTTCCTATTCCTGTTTCTATTATTTGTAATTTATTACTTCAAGCATTTTGTCACCGAACAAACACGCTAGAATAACAAAATAACATACAAACTGCGTGCTATTCAAACACAACAGCAATCTCGCAAAGACGTATCTGATTGGTTGTTCATGAACTAGACCGTGGGAAAATACATTACTATCCTGAATTTATCAATGAAAATTTACTAAAACGTAGTATTTGCTCGCGCCGTTTTGATCACGTGCTAATTTATTAACAACGAGCAGCGTTGAAGTCGTTATTTTTTATTTTTCTGGCTTGTTTTAAGAAACTTCTTTAAGGATTAAATCCAGTTTAAGTAACGACACCTAAAAATTATAGTGTTTTAGTTTTTGTAATTCATTTTTCAACTGGCTACACGTCGGAAGTTCGCGAAATAGCTTTTTAGACGCATTGTTCACGTGAAGCATGGCGAGTAACGAGTCTGCACATCGGGTACTCAGTAATTATCAGAAGCTTTGGAATTGGCTATATTCAATGTCGTGTTATATGTATGTGTATAGGCCTGTTTTCGCAAGTAACAGAATATACGACTCCAACAGAAATAAAAGAGTACAACACTCGCCCCATTTTGTTTACTCTGTTTATCAAAGCGCTCGACTGCCAAAATAAAATTTACTGTTTGCTGGTCGCACGGATTAATAGCAAGAACAATCCAGATTGAAAATAGTGCACCCCAATGTCTCAAACAGCGGGTTATAGTTAGCGAGTCGACCACAACCTTTGACCGATATACCCGTGAATGATATTACGTCAATAAAAATAGTGACCTAATAAAATCGTGAAACTAAACAGTCGCAATAGCCATGTTTTTCTTCTCTAAATCAGGAAGCCGATTTATTTATTTTACCTATATTTACCGTTGATTGGAGATGGAAGTGAAAAGGAAATGGAAAAAAATTGTTCTAATTTCGTGGCATGCCTCAAGCTCAGATGACGGTATACCGTGGTACCACAGTATTTTTTCATGGTACCGATACCGTTATGTAAATATCAATACCGCCCAGCTCTAGCTTTGATACATATAAACATCGCTAACATGCATTCATGAACATACGTATGAATGAATGGATGGATCGACCTAGTTTTGATACATATAAATAGTGCTAACACGCATTCATGAACAAGATAAGATGTATCCACATACCAAGTTTCATGTGCGTACGCATAAAAGACTTGAAACTATGGCCCGGACAAGTTTGTAGAGGATGAATTTACGAACAACAGACAGACAAATCGGCGACTAGTTTTCATACCTGCACATCTTAAGATTATCAAGCCAGTCTTTCCAGTGGTAAAATCTAAAAAATAGTCTTCTTAGCCTGCAAATGGAAATTTCTTAAGACCACCACAAGTTTTTCCGCCCAGCTTTACCAATAAAGTTCACTTGAGACAAGACGGGTTAGAACCACGCACACGCACATGCACGCACGCCCGCATGCACACACATACGCACGCACGCACGCACGCACGCATGCACACACGCACACACACACACACACACACACACACACATGGATGTTCATTGTTAGACAATTGTGGTCCCAATGACCATGGTCAGTACATCATGGTTAGATGACCATGATAAACTAGGAGTGACCACATTGGCCATTAAATTTCTGACGTTTTGTCATCAACCATAATATCATGGTCACTTGGTATAACTGAATTTCCACCTCACTGACCATTCCTTGAATATTGGAGAATTTCAATGTTATCCCTATTGACAGTGATATCATGGTCAGATGTGTCACCATATTTTTAACAATTATCAAAGTCCTTCATTGGCCATGATATATCATGGTCGACCATGGTTACCGGAGAATTTCAATGTTATTCCTATTGACAGTGATATCATGGTCAGAGATGTCACCCAATATCTGACAAAAATATTACTGAAGAATAATCCTTGAGCTTAAGGTTTTAAAATATCCTAAACTGTTCCTGAAGGTTTTCAGGAACAACTGAAGAACAGTTCTTAAACTTGAAAGTTCTTCAGGAACAATTATTTGACCATGGTCGACCATGTTTTGAACATGGTTGGCATAATTTAATAAGGGAGGCAACTCTTTCACTGAAATTATGTCTTTTTGGATTTAGTCTTAATTATTCTATTGCACCTAAATTATGTAATCATCATTAATTATGACATTTGAACAGTAAATGGCATATACATAGAAACATACTGGTAATAATACACACTCCAATGTAGGTTAATCATTCCAAAATTTTCAGTCTATTTATATCTATAAAGTTTGATCAATATTTTATATCTTCATGACTATTGCAAAGTTGTAATCGCTCCTTGGCCTTTTGGCTTAGACCAAAGTAGTACAATGTTGTAGGCGGTAGTCTGGCACATGTACACCTGGTCACAAAAGTGTAGCTGGATTGCTGACCAATGGTCAACCATGCAGGTTAAATGCCACCACAGTCAGAACATGGTGAAGCACCAAGCAGATTAAATGGCAACACTGTTAGGCCATTGTCAAACATCAAACTTCAAACCATGGTTGACCATGGTCAAACAACGGTTGACAATGTCCTGTCGACGACTGTCAAACATGGTTTGATAATGGCTATGGGAAATTTCTTGATCATCGTTGACCATGGTCTGACTGCAGTGCCATTTAACATGCATGGTTAATCATGGTTTTTCATGTTTATTTCATGGTCTAACCATGGCCATTGACCATTGTTTGACTGTGGTCAAATCATGGTTTGCCAATGGTTAGGAAAACAGGGAGGTCACTCACCTCAGACACATTCGCTTCAGACAAGCATCTTCTATTTGCGGGACTGAATAAAGAAAAATAATAGTTATACTGATGAGATCAAAAGGCTATCCATCTCCAGTAGAAATATGTGAGCCGCCGCTAGCGACGTAGGCAACTTCGGCAAACGGGTAAAAAATATTACCCGCAGGCAGACCAATCCAAACAGACAGACATAACTACCATTAATAGCCGTACCAAACACTATGTTCACAATCAATATTTTTAAAAAGTATTTCTTACTTCATCTGATATACCATCTATGTTCGAAAGAGGTCCCATTTAACCCTTAACACTTTGATGTCAAAATTCTTAATTTTCAAATTAAATTAAAAGATGAACTGGTGTTAATTTTTCAACAAATTTGGTGGGAGATGGTGCTGTCATAGACAGCAACATCTTCAAACAAAATTGTTGAATTCTTAATTTTCAAATTAAATTAAAAGATGAACTGGTGTTCATTTTTCAACAAATTTGGTGGGAGATGGTGCTGTCATAGACAACATCTTCCAACAAAATTGTTGAAAAATTTACAACAGATTCTTTGATACTGATACAGTAAATGATAGAATATTGACATCCGAGTGCTAAGGATTAATATCAGTTTTATCAACAGAGTTGAAAATCATCACCGCACAAGCTTTAGCGAGTCCAAAGTGATACATTTCGACAAAGTTGATAATAGTGATACTAAATGGGATTGAGTTTGAGATTCTATTTATCATATAAATTGACGTTTGACATTTTTTCCAATAATATCGATACTTGAAAACACAGTTTAGATGTTCCATTAATGTACGATCATCAACAGTCGCTAATCACACCCTGACAACTAGCACATTGGAATTTTTACGGCGAAAAAATAGTACTTGTAATTTGAACTATGAGCAAAATTTGCACTAATGAACGTTTATTTATTCACATAACTAACAACATACAGTGACAAAAATATTTTATATTCTATGTGACATCATAACCGGTATTATTACATCATGATGTGCATCACTAGCACTCGACTTCGGCGTAGTGTCATATCCAATACCGCGAAGATAAACATATTCTGATTGGTTAATATAAAATTACTTTCCCACGCTAACAACCAATGATATTACCTCACTGCATTATTAACCTGGTTCGTATCATTTATATGGAATGGGTTCAAAGTCTTTGTTTATACGATAATATAATTTTAAGATACATTCCTGTACTTTTTTCACCATTTATAAATTTGTCTTTGAACCATCATGTTGCTTAATGCTTCATAAACAACACCATCTTGTCTCCTTAACTAGTCTGCATGCTGAATTTCTACAGACCGGGGATTCCACTAGTGGAAATCTGGGAGTCCTATACTCCCAAAGTTCATGTTTGGACACCCCATACACAATATTACTGATATTTCTAAAAACAATGATTTTGACCAAATTATATGTATTTGAACCATTTTAAACTTCCGTGTTTCTTGCTTGGAAATTAGTGGAAGCCCGACTACAGACTACATTTTTCATGGGGTTTAGCTCGGGACCTTTTGAATATTTTGAAAACAATTTGGCGATTATGATAACAGCTTAGCACATTTGAATCGGTTGTATTCTGATAAATGTGATTGAATTACTGACTCCTATAGAGTAACTGTCTCCAGACTGAATTTCAGCAGACTACATTTTCCATGGGGCTTTGGTTCTGCTAACTATTTTGAAAACAATTTGACTGAAAGTTGTTGGTGGCTGAGCCACCAACAACTTTCAGTCAAATTGCTTACAAAATATTCAGCAGGTTCAGCATTATTGCCCATTGAAATTATTGTCTGTTGGCGTGCAGCAGTCAAATTGTTTTCAAAATATTCAGCAGATTCAAAGTTATTGCCCATTGAAATTATTGTCTGTAGGCTTGTAATAATTACAGAGCACAAATATCTCATTGGTTATTTTGAAAATTCTATCTTACCTTTCTATGTCTATCAGTGATACCATAGTCTGCCATTGATGTTCTAATGATGGAAGTTGCTAAAATATGAAATATTAAAAAATTTATTTAACAATAATTAAAATCTTTCAAAGACTTGAGCATTTATTTTTACATAGACAGTACCTGTTTAAACCTGATTACATTAGGTTCAAACTTTAATTGTTCTACAGAGACAATAGAAGAAATGGTGGTGCATATTTTGAAAACAAAATTACCGAAACATGTTTCTCTCTATGGCAACAACAACTTACAGTAAAATTATTTTCAAAATGAATGCCGGTTTATTATATATGAAAGAAATTGAATTTGAGTCTGATATACCAGTGACTTAGGGTTTACCTCTTAAATCCTTGAAATGTCACGGTGTATTAATTTCATGACAACCATACTGGAATCCTTAGTTGAATTTTTTGAAGTTAATTTTACTGGAACCTGTTGCTGCCATAGACGGCAGCAACAGGCAAATTATTTTTAAAATATTCAACAGTATATTCCTTACATCATGAAGAATTTATTATTTCTGGTCTGTAAGGTTGAAAGGGTTAACACAGTAAACAGTGAGGAATGGAGTATTCCAGTTTCTCAGTCAATAATATGATGTCACAATCAATTATGTGACATGGAGGAGGATGTCATAATCAATTACGTCAAGTTCATCACGAATGATTAATTGAAAACAGACTAAGCGTTGGTGAACGAATTCTATGTCTTTACTATTTAATAAACATGCTGTTGAATATTTTGAAACTAATGTGACTGGGCGCTGCTGCTGCCATAGACATGATAGGTAGCAACATCACCCAGTCAAATTGGTTTCAAAATCTTGAGGGATATGTATCCTTAAGCAAACATAAGATATAAACTACTAAACTGAGCGAAACTCAAAATGTTAATGTTGAAAACACGAGGCCCAAGGGGCCTGTATCACTCACATGGAATTAGTGGTCATTGGCACAACTGAACAAAATGAGATGACCACTGGACAAATTTACCAATATAATTTCTGTAAAGACGGTTTGGCCAAGATTTATTAAAATTGGCCCAACGATTAATTATAGGTCTTTTTATGATTTTCTCAGAAATTTGCAGAAAATACATGTCCGCCGAAAAGGCTAAATTTTCACTGATTCATGGCGGACAGGTTTTTTTATGTATCAACTTTCCATGTAAAAACTTTATTGATGTTTAGGCCCTAATCATATCTAACAATTTTCGGCCCGATCCGTTCAGCGGTTCTGGAGAAGTTATTTTCGCAAGAACTCGGTTATCCAAAATGGCTGCAGAAGCATTTGGCCAATCAAGTTCCTTTAAACAAACTTGGTCCAGCTGTTGCTTCAAATTTCGGCTTCAAAATCCATTAAATAAAAATATTCAATATGGCCTCCAAACACACTACATTTTGATTCGTCCACGGCAGGAATGTTTTCTAACGGATTAACTTCCCTTGAACAAAGTTTAATAGCCCTTAAGCCCTAATCATATCTGTGAAATTTCAGGCCAATCCATTCAGTGGTTCTGGAGATGAAGTAGTTTTTGCGAACTTGTTTTCGCGAAAACTAGATCATTCAAGATGGCCGCCGAACCATTTGGTCAATAAGTTGCCTTAAACAAACTTGGTTCAGCTCTTGTCCTAGATCATATTTCATGAGGTTTGCATCGATCCCTCAAACGGCTTCGGAGAATAAGATTTTTAAAGAAGTTTCCAAAAATCGGCCAAAATCCAAGATGGCAGCTGGCCAAATTGGCAGATTGGCTTTCTTTGAACAAACTTGGATCCCTATGACCTAAGGATGCTTCCTGTCAAATATACTAGAAATCGGCCAAGTGGTTCTCAAGAAGATATTTTTAATTTCCCATTGCTTTAATATAGGGTTGCACGATTTTTCGATTATTCGATTAATCACGATTATATAATTCAAAATGATCGTGGATGATTATAAAATGAAATAATCATATAATCGCCATGTTGAAATTTTTGTCAAGACACTTTTACGCTTGTGAAACTCTGCTCGCGTTACCAATCATGGAAACCACAAATATCCGGCTATCAGCCGAATGTGTGAATGATTAAATAAACTAAATAAATAACAGTTGTTTGTATTGACTCATGATTAGTTTTAGATGAATAAAGATTGTTCACTTGGTTGCTATTTGTCATTGTTGTTGTAATCACACATGCTTATCCCGCGTTCCCCATTCTCTGAATAGTTATGTGCTAACGGTTTTCCCCAAAAAGTTCTAAAACTGACACCACGGAAATTCAACGCATTTTCTCCCGTAAAAATTCTCACCGCCTACGTCTATGTTTAATGTATACGTCAAAACATCACCGGGGAAGTGAAATTATTTGATTTGAGTGCCTAAATATTGCGTATCCTTTAATAAAGATCATTTATTACAGCAAAATTAATCCACAATTTGATATAAAATGGCGTCGCGAAAAAATACAATTCACGTGATTCGCCTCCAAGTGAAGAGTTTATTTTAGAGCGAGTACTCGGATATAAATATTCTGGAATCGGGGACTCGGAACTCAGGAATTTCTATATATTATCATTGCGTGATAGGAACTGAGTATTATACTGATCTGAATAACGGGTACCCATTTGATAAACTCCCATTAGTGTATAAGATCTCGCGAGAACACGCCGCCTCTTAAGAACTTAAGAAGCTGGCTACATTGTCATTCGTAATAATTCAATTTGGATCATTTAATGTTGATCGGCATTACAAAATTGATGCACATTTTCTCCCGTACTTGTTTGGTACATAAATTTGGTCTTAAAACATATTTATAAGGAAGCTATTTAATCACGCCAAGACTGTTTTAAGCGCATTTTGACTACAAAAGTGTGGAATAAACTTTAATATATCTTGAACATACGTGGCCTACTATTAGTATTAATCTAATAGGTGGTCGAGATTTACAAATCCGAGGCCTGTATTGACTTCTAGAGGGGCCGGAAATGTATCAGGGCAGAGATCGGTCTGAAGTACACCCCGTGGCACGATTGTTATTATTATACACGTTATTCTTACAAATTTTCCTATACAATCTGCTGAGTTAGGGGGTGGGCTTCTGATAGAGTTTTGCCATTTTGAAACTGCTAAGAAATCATTGGAGCTCATATGTCAAAGTTAGGGGGTCGGCTTCTCTTAGAGCATAGGCTACAATTAAGCGAAATACGGTACCTTGCGTTTTCCGTCTAGAAAAATCTTGATACATTCCTTTGTTTGCAATCAGCAACTGGCGTATTCTGTCCATGCATGTATACCCATGTGCCTAACCCATAATCTTACAATCTGCAGTAGCATAACGTCCTCTAAGCAGCATTGATGGAGTTAATATAGTTCGTGAATAATCATATGATCACGATTATTTTTTTAAATGATCGCGATTATGAAAAGTGAATAATCATACAACCCTACTTTAGTATGGGAGTTTTTGGCGGGAAAATGATCCAATATGGCCGCTAAACCGTTTATCCTACATTTTTACAAATGGCAAATTTGAAGTCAGAATAACCAAAAACCAATATAAAACCAATTTTGGCTCCAAAATCAATCAAATAAAAACATCCAATATGGCCGGCAAACACACTACATTTTGATTGGTACATGGTGGCCAAGTCTAATTGCCCTTAGTCCTTAATCATACCTGCCATATTTTGGCCTGATCCGTTGAGCGGTTCTGGAGAAGTTGCTTTCGCTAAAAATAGGTCAACCAATTTGGCCAGCGAACCATTTGATCAATAAGTTGCCTTAAACAAACTTGGTTCAGCCTCTGCCCTAGATCATATTTCATGAGGTTTGCATCAATCTCCCAAGCGGTTTCAGAGAAGATTTTTAGACGTTTCTAAAAAATCGGCTAAAATCCAAGATGGCCACCGGCCAAATTGATCCAAAGTATTTACCAATGTCACAATAACATTGACCCTTTGCCCTTTTGACCTCAACATCATTGTATGATGCCCTCCAATTACAAGGGAGTATGTGTCCAAGGTTCGGTCCAGTTTACATAACCCAAGATGAAATATGAGCTGCCAATTTGAGCGATATGCAATTAATATTAATATTGAAAAAGCAGTTTTTATCAATGTTACAGTAACCTTGACCTTTTAACACCAAGGTCACTATGTGATGCCATCTCATTACACAGAAGCATCTGTCCAAATTTGGGTCCTGCATGATTAACTGAAGTTGATATATGAACTGCTAAGTTGAGCTACATGTAAACATAAAATGTAAATGTGAAAAAACTAAGTTTTTACCCAGGTTAAAGTGACCTTGCCCTTTGAAATTGATCCAAGGTCATTGTGTGATGCTGTGTCATTATAAAGAAGCATCATCAGTGTCCAAGTTTGGGTACAATATGATTAATCAAAGCTGAATTATAAACTGCTAAGTTGAGCTAAACGGAAGATGTTAATGTTGAGAAAAACAATGTTCTTAACAAGGTCAGTGAACCTGACCATTGACCTTTTGACCCCAAGATAATTGTGTGATGCCGTGCCTAGTATGATTAACCTAACATGAGAAAAGTTGACCTAAACGGAGTGCTAATGTTGAAAAATCATGATTTTTACCATGGTTACAGTCATCTTGACCTTTGACCTTTTGGCCACAACGTCATTTTGGTATTGCTGTGTCATTATAAGGAAGCATGTGTCCCAGTTTGGGTCCAGTATGGTTAACCAAACATGAAATATAAACAGAAAAGTTGAGCTAAACACAAATTCGACGACGACACCACTTCCGCAGCCATATGACGTGCAGGGTATCACAATTGCTCGTTCTACTTCATAAAGTTGGGCAAAAAATGTGTAATTATGAATCCAGAGCTACGGAACAATATATTTGGACATAATTAGAGCTGCCTCTGAATACGGTTGTTAGCTCACAAATTTTACAACATTATTTTCCCAACTAAGTTCGTTTCCCAACTAAGTTGGTTACATGTGGAGACGACCGGCGTGAAGGTGTCATCTTCTCCACTATATGTAATAGCAATAAATTTTATTATTAATTACCTCTGTAACAATGGCCTCGAGAACAACCGGATCCAAGGTACTGTACAACGGGAACATTAATTCACTCACATCTAGAACCTGTAAAGTACACCTATAAATTACCGTAGTACGAATATTTGCATAAACCACCCGCCTTACAGGCCTGTTAACCCTTTAACACTCAAAGCAGCCAAAAATGGCTTCTGCAGTGGTCATGAGAAATGTCCATTTGCAGACCAAAAGAAGACTAGACTATTTTTGAAAATCTATCACTGGAATGCCTGGCTCGGTAACCGAGCGAGTCATTCCAGTGGTAAATTTTCAAAAATAGTCTTCTCTTGGTCTGCAAATGGAGTTTCTATGAGAAAGTATAGATTTTCTTGAACAAATTTGAGGGTTAAGTCCGACGTCATGCATATGTGTCAGTACCGCAAGTGTGTATTTTGCACTTATTTCCACATTATAAATCATGTCTTTATGATGTCATCATTTGTTTTTGACAAACACTGTTGCTTTTTCATTTAACAATCATGGTGAATTCAGAAGGGACCGTTCCAGTTTTAGTTATGCCCCACCCATCTCTATCTAAGCTCCACCCACACCATGCTCATGTTGGGATCGATCGATCTCTGAACTCCCTCACTATCAATTTCCAGAAAACTATGCAGGTAAGCTGTTGTATATTTTGAAACTAATTCAACTGGGTGCTGTTATTGCCTATAGCAGCAACAGTGCGCAGTCGAATTAGTTTCGAAATATTCAACAGCATGTTTATTAAATAGCAAAGACATACAATTTGTACAACGTGTCGGACTATTAAGAGTTAACGATGGACTATTTCGAATCATTCATGACCTCATGATTATGACATCAGTATACATGTCACTTAGTTGATTATGACGTCATATGATGGATGGATAAACTGCTGGGGTGAAATACATCAGTGGCCACTTCTCCAGTATCAGTTAACACACCTATACTGGGACGGTAGGATTTATAGGGTTAATAGTATCCAAGAACATGCAAATTTAACCACTTTTGTCCCTTTAACAATTAACACTTTGATGTCAAAATTTTATAATTTCAAATTAAAATTCCTGTAATAAGAATAAAATCGGAGACCAGTTTCACTACTTATTTATTTGCGACTTCTTCTTTCAAAATAAGCTAGTAAACATTTTGCCAAAATATTATCGCAAAGGACTGACTTTCTTCCAAATTCTCCAACCTTTCTCAACACATAAAGAAACTTCAAGCAAAGATTTGTCACTCACTGTAATTATGGAAATAAGTTAGGGGGTGGGCTTCTAACTAATAGTTTTGCCATTTTGAAACTGCTAAGAAATCATTGGAGTTAATGTGTCAAAGTTAGTGGGTGGGTGGGCTTCTATTAGAGATTGGGTATCAAATGGGCAAAATACAGTAATCTTGAAGTTTGTTCAAGAAAATTTAAATTTTCTCATAGAAATTATCAATTTCCATACAAGAAATTTTTTTTTTAAATTTACCACAGGAATGACTGGCTTGGTTACCCAGCCGGAGCCAGTCATTCCAGTGGTAAATTTTGAAAATCTATCCCTCATCTGTCTTCTATGGCATTGCCTCCACATATTCAAGACATGCTGCCTTTAACTGACAACAAAACCATAATAGTTGCTTCTTAAACATCCACTTACAGCAATTATAGGCAAAGAAGTCTACTTTTAAAGATTTACCACTGGAATGAGTCCTGGCTTGGATATCTAACCACTCATTCCAGTGGTAAATTTCGAAACATAGTGTTCTCTTGGTCTGCAAATGGATGTTTCTCAGACTCACTGCAGTAGCAGTTTTTGACCAGCTTTATCTGAGTTAACCCTTTCACAGATGAATTCCACATATGTCATTTTCCAAAACAACCATACCGGAAACCAGTTGAATATTTTGAGAGTAATTTGACTGGAAGACGTTGCTGCCTCAGGCAGCAACGCCTTCCAGTCAAATTACTTTCAAAATATTCAACAGAATAAGTTTAATAGCGTAAAGAATCTACTTTTTGAGGGATTTGTTGGTTAAAGGGTTGAATGGCTAACCATTATTAGAAATATGATAAACCATACCTGATGCTTCATCGTGAAAAATGTGCCACTGCAAAGACAAAACATAAATGAGAATAAAGCTTAATGCTTTTCTCATAACTTTCACTATTCTTCAGTCAGTTTCTATCATATGGTTAAGTCTTTCTTATCTCCACACAGTGTAATGTATCACATTATTGAAGCTATGTAAACTTATCTCACACATATATACATCCGCATGAATCCCTCAAGCACACACGCGCGCACACACAAGCGCGCACGCACACGCACACACACACACACACACACACACACACATTTCACACCCCAAAAATCCACCCACAACCCACACACACTTAGTTACACATTACAACTAAGTATCAGTATATTTATTTGATACTACATGTGTATAAAACTCATAAAAGGTGTAAGAAAGCATAACATATATCTTGTGGCATGCAAATTATAGTATAAGTATCGCCGGTTGGTTTGTGGATCTGGGGGTCGATCCACCCTCAAGCCGGATGATATATCTCTCAAAAGACAGTGATATCCGTTAAGTTTCAATATTCAGTGGTTCTTACTCTCTGAATGAATTAAGCTAAATCACAACCTTGACACAATATAGGGTCACTTATCTAATTTTTATTAATCATTATGCACAAGATCTTCATTCCACAGTTTATAATTTAAGATGAATTATTCTCTTTAATCAAATATTTATTATCTAATATTTAAAGTTTCCTTCTCAATTAATTAATTTCCTAAGCAAATGTCTTATATCACTTTTTCTTAATTCTTATCAATATTATCTTTACATTGCTCCATTTAATAAAATGAAGACTCATTGTATATTTGAAAAGCAGTGCTGATGCCAGCTGTTGCTCTCAAGCACAGCAACCTCATTTCTGTAGCAAGAAGCATCCATCAAGTTAGGACACTGAAGATAACAGACTAAAGAAGGTAGAAAATTCAGGGATAAGACATGCGCTACATTAGGTAGTAAAGATGGTAGTCTTCTTAACCCTTTAATGGTCAGATTTGGTCAAGAAAATTTAAATATTTTCTTTTTGAATGTTCATTTACAGGCCGAGAGAATATAATTTTTGACAATTTATCCGTGGAATGACTGGCTTGGTTATCGAATTATATTCTCTCGGCCTGTAAATGGAGTCATGGACATTCCACAAGCAGAGGCCGGTTCTGGCCGGTATGACCATTAAAGGGTTACCCATTTAACACTCATATCAGCCAAAGGCGGCTTCTGTAGTTGTCTTGAGAAATGTCCTTTTTTTTTTACTGAGCCAGTCATTCCAATAGCAAATTTTCAAAAATAGTCTTCTCTTGGTCTGCAAATGCACATTTTCTAAGAGAAAATTTGAATTTTAAAAAACTAATTCGAGTGTTAACCCTTAACACTCTGTCAACATTTTTAATTTTCATGGTGTTAATTTTTCGACAAATTTGGTGGAAGTGACAGCAACATCATCCACCAAAATTGTTGAAAAATGTACACCAGTTTCTTCCCTATTGACACAGTAAACGATAGACATCAGAGTGATAAGGGTTAGAGGGATATTTAGTACCCTCTCACTGTAAGAGGAATCGGGCATTGTGATTGGGTCTGTGTGGCTGTCTGTGTGTCCTGAGCTGTATCTCAAAAACTATTCATCCAATTTGGCTCAAAAGTTAACACAAGAGGATTTCTAGACTTTGTCCGTGATCCTAATAAAAGAAACCAGATCAGGATAGGGTCAAATTTTGGATATGTGCATATCTCGGAAACTACTGGTCGGATTTGGCCTAAATTTTAACACAGGAAAGGGTATGACCATACACTTAGATTCCACAACTTTGAGCATGATCACAAAAAATCTGTAAGATCTGAGAAAATTTTGATAATTCAAAACAAGAGGCCCAAGGGTCGGTGACACTCACCTGGACCATTAGCATTTGAACCATTTGCATTTAAACAATAGATATGATGGATAATGATGAATCAAAATTCTGTTGAAATTGGCCTGGTGGTTATTGAGGAGTAGTATTTTAAAGCAAAAGTTGATGGATGACAGACAGACGATGGACGACGGGAACCACACGGCATAACCTTCGGGTCAGGTGAGCTAAAAATAAAAAAAATCTACAATCTTTACTATGTGACAAAAACTTGATGGTGATGGTCTGCAATCTCTGATTGCTTGTTACTTTCTGGACACTAAGTAACTCGGAGTGTATGTTACATCTTAGACTACTTTTTATTTGAACATTATAATTGGCTAGGCTGTCTGGGCATTCCAGAATAAAAGCGAATCATCCCCTGTGGGCTTAATCTGTCACTGGCTAGATTTTGAACAGTATACATGTGATGAACTCGTCAATGTGTTAGCCTATGGCAAGTATTTATATGTTTCTACATGTATCCCAAAATCCATTTAGATCCCTGTCTTTTCTTGATTCATGAGAACTCATTTAGTAATAAACCAACTCAAGACTAAAATAAGAATCTTCTAACAACATACCCGCCATATCCTTCTACTGCGAATGCTTGCACAATGGGCCACTTTTCAATTGTCATCTTGTCAAAAACTTGTGGTTGCCCTGTCAAACAATAAGACAAAGATTAAACATTCTGGATCCAACAATTAGACACTATGGACCTGCATCAATTGACACTTTGGGTAACAGGCATCTCTAAGCTTTCCCATAATACTATGCTACCACTACAACCACCATCACCACTACCTCTACTACTACTAAGTACTACTACTACTGTCCATTATATATAAAGCAGTTATTGCTTTGATTGCTATATATAGACTCCCTGTTTTCTAGATCACATTAAATAGGTCATATCTATTCTGGTTTTATTTTCAGTCTATTGAATCATAACGGCCAACTTCTCCAGTTTTTACACCAGTAATCAATGGATCAATACAGTTTTAGCTATGCCCCGCCAATCTTTAGCTAAGCTCAACCCCCACTTTGCTCGTATTGGGATCGATTAATCCCTGATTTCCTTGACCATCAATTTCCAGAAAACTATGCAGCTAAACAGTTGAATATTGTGAAACGTATTTGACTGGGTGCTGTTGCTGCCTATGGCAGCAACAGCGAAGTCAAATTAGTTTCAAAATAGTCAACAGTATGTTTATTTTTATATATTTTTCAAATACTTCTTTTACTATTCTCTCTCTCTCTATACATACTTCAGGTAGAAACTATTAGCTATCGCACAAAAAGCAAAATATGCATGCATACACAAATGTCTGGAAAGACAGAGATGGTGAATGGACTGACATAAAAAATGATAGACTTAAATTTTGCCATCTACCATAATAATAAACACAGTTTCATTAATAGGCCTGTAATCCAAGTTAACTTAAAGGTGCATATTCACACCGAATGCTTGAAAATAAAATTGTTAAAATTGTATACTTTTAGAGGCTTAAATTGTGTGACTAGGTATAATGAAACAAAATTAATCTAAAGTACATATGATAATTTCATTCCATATAAATGAATATAATTTTTTAAGCTGTGAATTTGAAATAGTCAGGCATGAGCCCCTAATTCAAATTCACAACTTAAAAAATTATATTAATTTATACGTAATGAAATCATCATACGCTAATATTGATTTTGTTTCATTACACCTAGACCGACAGTTTAAGCCTCTAAAAGTATACAATTTAAATAATTTAATTTTTAGTCATTTTGCTGTGAATATGCACCTTCAACTGCCCGCCTGCTGAATTTCTGCAAACTAAATTTCCCATGGGTTTTAACTCTAGATATGCTGATTATTTTGAAAAAAATGTGTGTGAAAGTTGTTGGTGGTTAGTCAATACTTTCAGTCAAACTGTTTTCAAAATATTAAGCAGGTCCAGTCATTGCCCATTGAAATTATTGTCCGGTGGCTAATGTAGCAGTCAGACAGTTAAGTTATGCTCTAATCCCAGTCAAATATTGTAAACATACACCAATCCTAGCAACACAGGTGCAGTCATACACCAATCCTAGCAATACAGGTGCAGTCATACACCAATCCTCGCAACCAGGTGTAGTCATACACCAATCTTAGCAATGCGGGTGTAGTCATAAACCAATCCTAGCAACACAGGTGTAGTCATACACCAATCCTAGCAACATGGGTGTAGTCATACACCAATCCTAGCAACACGGGTGGAGTCATACGCCAATCCTAGCAACACGGGTGTAGTCGTACACCAATCCTAGCAACACGGGTGTAGTCATACACCAATCCTAGCAACACAGGTGTAGTCGTACACCAATCCTAGCAACACGGGTGTAGTCATACACCAATCCTAGCAACACAGGTGTAGCCGCACATCAATCCTAGCAACACGGGTGTAGTCATACACCAATGCTAGCAACACAGGTGTAGTCATACAACAATCCTAGCAACACAGGTGTAGTCACCATCTAATCCTATTTAACCCTTTAACCATTAAATTTGTTCACGAAAATTAAATTTTGTCATAGAAAATGCCCATTTACAGACCAAGAGAAGACTATTTTTGAAAATTTACCACTGGAATGACTAGCGAACGGTTATCAAGCCAGTCATTCCAGTAGTAAATCCTCAAAAATAGTCTTATCTAGGTCGGCAAATGGACATTTCCCAAGACCACTGCTGAAGCTGTTTTTGGCTGATATCAGTGTTAAAGGATTTTAAGAGACCGCCTGGATGTGCTCATTGACTCAAGGATACTATAAGCCATCAGTAAGAGCATTGTTTGAGAGATTGTCTGTTTCTGTCAGGCGACTGTGTGGGGAAGAGGTGCTGGCTGATACAGCTACATCATCTGTCTAAAAGGTATATTGTCTGCTTATATATCATAGAAATGTACTATATTAACTAATATAGTACATTTCTATGGTATGTATGCAAGACACAGGCATTGAACTGCCTGCCTGTTGAGTTTCTGCAGACAATATTTTCCATGTGGTTTAACTATGGATATGCCAAATATTTTGAAAACAATTTGACTGACAGTTGTTGGTGGCTAAGCCACCAACAACTTTCAGTCAAATGGTTTCCAAAATATTCAGCAGCTCCAGAGATATTGCCCATTGAAATTATTGTCCGGTGACTTGCAGCAGCCAGACAGTTAATGATCAATAAACAGCACTGCTTCTTGAATGTCCACTTATAGCCATTACTGTCAGAGAATACTTTTTAAAAATGTACCACTGGAATGAGTTCTAGCTGGCTCCATTAGGGAGCAAAGAATTTTATTGTAAATTTTAAAATAGCGTTCTCTTTATTTCTCAAGACCACTGAAGAGACCATTTTTGGCCGCCATGCTTAACCCTTTCTTGATGAATCCGGCCAAGACTGGCCTATGCAGGGTTCTTAAGGAATGCCATTTGCAGGACAAGAGAAGCCTATTTTTGAAAATTACCAACTGGAATTACTGGCTCGATAACCGAGCTAGTCATTCCAGTTGTAAATTTTCAAAAATAGTCTTCTCATGGCCTGTAAATGGACATTCAATAAGCAAATATTTTGATTTTTTGATCCATTAAAGAGTTAACATAACTTGTCATGTTCTTGGTGTTTTAGTAAGTGGTTACAAGTAGTCTCTCATCATAATGACAAGACAATTATACATCCTGAATTGATTCTTACTGGAGTGACTAAATATAACAAGCGGCCCATTGGGGCCTGTATCACTCACCTGGAATTGTCCTTTCCTGTTTTAGCTATTTCCCACCCAGCTCTAGCTAAGCTCTACCCACACACTTTGCCTGTGTTGGGATCGATTGACTATTAATTTCCAGAAAACTATATAGGTAAGCTGTTGAATATTTTGAAACTAATTTGACTGGGTGCTGTTGCTGCCAAATTAGTTTCAAAATATTTAACAGAATGTTTATTAAATGGTAAAGACATACAATTCGTACAATGTGTCGTATGACATGATTAAGCTTTTCAGACGGACTAATAATATTCTTTTGACCTGCAAGTGGATATTCCTCAAGACCAGTGGCAAAGGCTGGTTTTGGCCATTACAGGGTTAACACAAATTTAACTCAGATTAACCCTTTAACACTTTAACACTCAAATTTGTTCCGAGAAAATTTCAATTGTTTCATAGAAAATGACCATTTGCAGACCAAGAAGACTATTTAGGTTATCGAGCCAGTTATTCCAATGTTAAGATTTCAAAAATAGTCTGAACACTCTTGGTATGCGGCATTGACATTTCTTAAGACCACTGCAGAGGCTGTTTTGGCTGGTGTGAGCGTTAAAGGGTTAATGGGTAAGTCGACCAAAAATGCCTCTGCTGTGATATTGAGGAATGTCGACTTGCCGGACACGCAAAGTATATATTTGACAATTTATCACTGCGATGACTGGCTCGATAACCGAGCCAGTCATTCCAATTGTAAATTTTCAAAAATAGTCTTCTTTTGTTCTGCGAATGGACATTTTCTATGAGAAATATTAAAATCTTCTTTAACAAATTTTACTATTAAAGGGTTACAACAGGTTTCCTGATAATTCTGGGTAAACTTTAATTTATATTTACCTGTGCTACTGACTGGAATGCCAATGACAGCGTATTGAGAAACCATAGCAACAAGACTTTTGATTTTAAATTCTTCTGCCACATCATCATCATCCTGATACTAGTTACAAAAACAAGATAACAGACATAACAGTTAAATCACAGTTAGCCAAAACACTTTCATCTTGGAACAAACGAACGCGTTTCTTGGCGAATCTGTTCGTTAGATCTCCTCCATGGTGTTGACTACGGGTCTGCGGGATCGGAGGAGAGTACCTGTATGATACGGTAACTCATGTGGGCTCTTGTATGATTGTTTGTATTAAAGTGAGGTGAGACTGGGGTGTCATAACTTTCTTTTTTGTGGAGATTAGTTATGGACCTAAGGTGTTCTTGGATCTTGATTTTGAATGGTCTTAGTCTCTCCCATGTATTGCTTGTCGCATAGTTTACAGCTTAGCAAGTAGACTACGTTGAGTGTCTGACAATTGCCTATGATTTTGCATCTATACGTTAATCCAGTATGGTGGCGTTTGAAGAACCTCGTTTTCTCAATATTGTTGCAGCTTTTGGTAGTGCATTCCAGGAAGGTGTGGGCGTACAGCATCGGAGGGATCTGGGAGTCTGGCCCGGACTATATGGTCCTTGATAGCTTTGTTCCTCCGATAGCTGAATAATGGTTTCTCTGGAAATGCATCCCTGCATCTTTGGCTGGCTTGGAGGATGGGCCAGTATTTGTTTATCATTTTTTTGAGAAGCATGCCAGTGCGGGTGAATTCGCAGACAAAGATGGGCCTGATCGGTTTGTTATGTGTGGTGTTAGGGGTGTTGGGTGTCAGAGTTGGAGATTTAAGGAGGGATGCCCATTCCTTGCCCCTGGCCTTTAATTTTGAAGTGGTCATGAGGAGGGAGGGATACCCTCTGGCCAGGAAATGTTGTTCTAGAGCGAGACTATGTTTGTCATAGTCTGTGGTGTCTGTGCATATCCTCCTGAGTCTGAGGAATTGTCCATAGGAACCAGCATCCTTACATGTTGACAGATGTGTGGAGGTATAATGCTACACTACCCCCTTATGCCCTCCTCCAGAACATCACCAAAATGCCAGACACCACAAAGACGCCATTCCAAATACTAATAGATAAGAAGTTTTCACCAAAGAAAATCGCAATGCAGCCACCAACTCTAGACGTTGTCTTTGAAGCATTCTTCAAAGCCATAAGATTCAAATTCAGTAGACACGTACATAACAGAATTCCCTGTAATAACCTCACCAATACAGAACAGAAGGCACTGGCTGACTTACAGACTGATTCTTCTATTGTCATCAAAAAAGCTGGCAAAGGCCAGGCCACGGTCGTGCAGTCCCGTGCGGACTCCATAACCGAGGCAACCAGACAGCTCTCTGATGCCAAATTCTACATGAAACTGACATCGGATCACAATGAATTACTCACAAATCTGGTCGCCAAGAGGTTAGACAACATAGTTCTAGAAGGGGAAATGGATACTATAACCGCCAACAGACTCATTCCCAAACCGCCAAAAACTGCCAGCTTCTACCTCCTTCCAAAAGTACACAAGAAGAAAAATGGCATCACTCCAGGCAGGCCTATAATCAGTGGTAATGGATGCCCAACGGAGCTCATTAGCAACTTCATAGATGAACACATCAAAGTGCACACCACACGTATCAAATCATACGTTAGGAACACTGCTGACTTCATCAACAGAGTGGAAGCCTTTGGAGCCACCAAAAAAGAGTCACTATTAGTAACCATGGATGTCACCTCCCTATACACCAACAACCCAACAATGAAGGGTTACGAGCAGTAGCAAAACATTGTATGAAACATGGCATCCCAGGTACTCTCTCCACGAGAAACCTGTTGAATCTGCTCAATCTTGTCCTTGAATGCAACAACTTCAAATTCAATAGCGAACATTACCTACAAATAGGTGGTACTGCCATGGGCAGCTTGGGCAGCAAAGCTGCCTGCTGCCTGCACATATGCATGCATCTTTATGGCCGACCTAGAAGAAAAATTTCTCTTATGCCCCCTACCAGCCAGCTCTATATGTACGCTACATAGATGACATATTTATGATCTGGGAACAATTAAGGCCCAATTGCCCTCAATGAATTTGTCACACACATGAACTCAGGCCACCCAAGCATAAAATTCCAGAGAACAGGTTTCCTTTCTAGACACTATGGTACAGAACAGAGATGAAGAACAGATTAAATTCAATCTCTTCACGAAACCCACAGATACACACAGATATTTGCATTATACCTCTGCACATCCGTCAACATGCAAGGATGCTAGTCCTTATGGACAATTCTTCAGACTCAAGAGGATATGCATGGACACCATAGACTATGACAAACATAGTCTCACTCTAGAACATTTCCTGGCAAGAGGGTATCCCTGCCCCATCCTGACCAATTCAAAATTAAAGGCCAGGGGCAAGAAATGGGCATACCTCCTTAAACCTCAAACTCTGACACCCAACACCCCTAACACCACACATAACAAACCGATCAGGCCCATCTTTGTCTGCGAATTCACCTGCATGGGTATGCTTCTCAAAAAAGTGATAAACAAATACTGGCACATCATCCAAGCCAGCCAGAGATGCAGGCATGCATTTCCAGAGAAACCATTATTCGGCTATTAGAGGAACAAAACTATCAAGGACCATATAGTTTGGGCCAGAGTCCCAGACACCTCCGAGGCTGTACGCCCACACTGTAACACCTTCCTAGAATGCACTACCAAAAAACTGCACCATCTGCAACTATATGGAAAAAAATGAGGTTCTTCAAAAGCCACCATACTTGATTAACGTATAAATGCAAAATCATAGGCAAATGGCAGACACGCAACGTAGTCTACTCCACAAAAAAGAAAGTTATAACACCCCAGTCTCATGTCACTTTAATAAAAACAATCATACAAGAGTCCATATCAGTTACCATATCATACAGGTACTCTCCTCCAATCCCGCAGACCGAGAGTCAACACCATGGAGGAGATCCAAAGAGTCCAATTGGATTCACCAACTCCATGCCATGGAACTGATAGGAATCAACTTAGCAGGGTGAGGACACACTTTTTCATGTGGGTCATAATCCAACACCCACACACGTTGTTATTATGGTATCCTTTTAGAGCCTGGTGCGTCCAAGCCTTTTTCATACCTTTTTATTGACCACAGTAGTTTCCCTTCATAAAACTGACCATTTATGACGTCATACCTATGACGTCCCTGTCAACCGAGGCGGCTGACATCATAAACATCCCCAACAACCCCTCAAAAAATCATTAGCAGAAACATGGCCAGACATGAGTGCCAAATCTGCAAGAAAAATTATGCAGATGCGTGCGGCCTGAAGCGCCACAAAGCCTTACACACAGGCAAATGCAAGTGGGTTTGCGCTTCGTGTAATCTTCTGAAGTTCATCCATTTCAAACGGTTGGAATATCTAAGAAAACATCTGTGGAGGGCCCATGGCAAGGGAGACGGATCCATCAGATCCCTGCTCATCTCTTCTGAGATAGCCATCGGGGGAGTACGACTCGTCCGCCCAGGCCCTCCCATCAAGAAAATGAAAATGAAGTTTCAACTTACTGGACACCAGACACGGTCCTCTGTTCTCACCAGACGTCAAAACACCTACCGTCACGCGACCAGCAGAGGTTAGTGGGTTGCTACAGCCCAATTTAATGGGATACACTATCCAGAAACGTCAGGACAACCTTTCACACGCCATCCTGCCATTAGATGACGCATTGGACGCTCTGTTGGATGCAGCGGGCCCATCTGGGGCACAGATGTAGACACCCACACAGGAGCTTCACTCAGAGGGAAGCAGGACGCCATCAAGCACCTACAGCTCGGGGTCCTTGATCCCGCCCTCACCTCCGGCTATGCCGATACCGTCATCGTGGAGCCATATCTTCTGCGCCCTCAGAGAAGGCATGGCGAAGAATGACATGGATGTTTCTCAGAAGAAGAAGGAGAAAGACTAGATGCCATGTTGCATAAAACCATAACAAACATTGTAAAATGTGGAACAAAAGGCAGCATCTGTGATCAGTACAACATCAACTGTCACAGATGGTATATAGTGCTGGAAAAGTGTATAGCCAAAGGAATTGAAATGAATTATGTAAGAAGGCAGTAGCGCACATGGATCTACACAGCATCCATGTGCCAGTTGATAACGAAATTCAGGATTTATACAAACAGTTTTCAAACTAGACCAAGACTTTTTTGGACCATGCAATCGAGGACATAATTTGTTTCTAACTGCCGAATGAAGGGACTCTCTTCAGAAACAAGAAGACAAATTTTTCGGATTTTTAATGCTCAATGTTTAATCTTTTCCAAATCATAAGTTACAATCATGTACATCGTTTATATATGGGCACTATGCGCCCTGTCACAACTATCTAAAAAGATTATATACTACAATACAACTATAGAAATACTGTCACTCCTGATATCCCAGGCCACGTGCCAAGCGCCACCCGCCACGCACACACATGCACCACACTTAAACACCCATAACACACCGCGCATGTGCACAGACACTCATGCACGCAACATATGGGACACGAATCCCATATGAAACAGGCCACAAAAGGCACTATTGCCTCTGATGAGTTCAAATTTTCATGAACGAAACGCTATAAAGTTTATAATGGTCTTATACCCACCTGCCGCAAGAATATCACAGCCAACCACCACAAGTTCCCTACCCCAAAGCCTCTAAACAATAGCCGCCAGGTCACCCCCAATAAAAAAGACCAAATAAAGGCCGCCAAAACCGTCAGGAACACCAAAAAGCTGCCAAGACCACCCAAAGAACACCAAACCGCCAGACCACCCACCCACCCTCCTGTTGTGCATGCGCAGACGCATGCGCACAAACACAAAGCCGCCCACTAAAGGACTGCCAACACCAGGCGGCCAAAAGTGTATAAAAGGGGTCTACAAAACAAGCCCAGACGATTCAGACTTTCTGGATTACACAAAATCATAATCAAGCGTCAGGCTTAAGAACCAAACTACTGTTCTCAATAAGTAGTTATTAACCCAACAAGATGCTGTAGAACAGGAACCACATTCCACGATGAAAGAGGAATCCTGCAAGTAGGTTTGTAGAGTTGCCATTGCCTTTCATGAGATCATTAATAGCCTTACTATCTTTGGGAATGGTCTCTACTAGACAAGAAACTGAAGTAGCCAAGGAAAGTCTATAGTCCCTAACTGTATTTGACGCCAATTTTATTTTATTGAAGAGATGACCCAAGAAAACCGTTTTCATGAACTTCAGCAATTTAAAACACACAGAACCAAGGGGTTCAAAATGCCTTCCTGTAACAACATGCAAGACAAGCACTAAATTCCAAAGATGGAAGCGGTGTCTTAAAAATATCCTGCCATTACCGATACCCTTGATTATGTCATTGATAGTCTTGACATCCTTAGGACCACCATTCCTAAGGCAAGTAACTGAAGTAGATGCAAATGTTCCAGAAGGACTGAAAAGATACATGTATGTTCCCCCTGATGCAGCATGCAGCAATTCCAGCAGTACTGCAAAGCAGTGAGCATAGGATTTTACCTTTCCTCCATGGTTCGCCGCCATTAAGTGGATCGTCATTTTCTTTAGTTTCATGCTTTGTAGATAAAAAATGTAGGTATATGTGGGTGAACTATGTTTTGGATTCATTCATAGAGATTCTCAATTTTTAGTTTGCTTGCAGCTATTGGGAGAAGTTTGTCAAGGGCTTTCTATTCCTCGTCTATGAAGTCCACATCGTCGGCATATTCCATATCTAGCGGCATACCGAATATGGACATTGGGTGTGGGTGTGCGTTTGTGCGTGCGAGCGTGCGTGCGTGCGTGCGTGTGTTTGGTCTTGTGGAATTTTCCCACACAAATTCCAATGCAGCAGCAAGGTAGCAGGTGAAAAGCACAGGGGATAGACCATCTCCCTGTGAGGAGCCCATTGATATCTCAAACTCTCCAGACTTCACTGACTTGACATGTACTTTCAGCTTGGTATCTGCAAGTAGTAGCTTCACTACACATAGCTCATCTTCATTGCAACTGGCCTGGCGTAGTACATCTAGGATCATTGAGTGTTTAATTGTGTCGACGGTTTCTGCCCATTTTGTGGAAATCCCAGTGTTTGGATATTACTACTGACACAAGCATTGCGTTGAGTCCATACAAGGTCTGTGCAGCTGCGTCCACATTTGAAGCCACTGTGAAGTCATCCATGCTGTCTCGGATGTGGCATAGAGTAACATTGGATAGGATTGTCCATATGCTTTTGAGGAGCACATTATTGGCCGCAGATTGGCTGTGGGGGGAGGAGGCAGGTGGCTCCCTGGGCTTGGGTAATGTGATAAGGGCACCTTGGCCTACATCATCGATGGGAAGGTGGTGCATAAAAGCTGAATCGATTAGGTGCATGATCGGTTTTGAATAAAGTCACTTGCATATTTGAATAATTCATTTCCCATGCCATCAGGTCAAGATGCATGTCCATTTTTCAGGGCTTTAAGTGCATTCTCAACTTCTGCTGTTTAAATTGGTAATAGTAATGGCCTGGGGTCTCCTGAGAGTGTGTGCAAGGGCTCATCATCGTGGTCCATGAACTGTTCCCTGAAACATTCTCGAATCACCTCAGCTTTGCCCTGGTCAGTCCTGATAAAGTGTCCTTGAGAGTTGTGTACATTGTGTGGTGGTGTGTAATCATTAAGTTGAATAGCAAGATCTTTGTGTTCGCTAATGTGATTCAGAGTATTATTACGTTCCTGGCGTAGTTTGGTATGGTCTTCACTTTGGCCACTTTGATAGATGTGCATCTGTAATGCTTTCTGCTCTACTGGTACTTTTATTACTACAGGGTCGTCACTATACCTAGTTCGGTTGGTTTTGATAACTCCTCTGCTGCTTGTAGCTGATGATTCCATAGATCTCAGTATTTTGGTTATGCCTTCATTTGGATCAGAGCTGACATCGATGTTAGCTATCTGCTCCCCGAGGGCCTTTTTGTATGACATTTAAGTGTCACTGTCGTTGATGAGCTTGGGTAGGTTGTAGGTGACTTTACCCTCTTCTCTGATATGGCGTTTATACATCAGGTAGAGATGGTTCATCTGGCTTATTGTCAGAACCGAGGTCTGCACCTCCATAGGAACGAGCATCCTGAAGTAGGGGTTTTGCTTCTGTTTTGCATAGCATGAAGTCTATTTGGATGCCGCAAGAGCCCTTTGGGGCTTTGTGATCAGCAATGTGTCCTGTCCATGTTATCTGGAGACAGCATGGGTGTTTGAAAGCCATATTTGTGGCAAATAGCCTATTGAAACTAAGGAATGCCACCAGTGCATCTCCATTGCTGTTGTCCCATGCATAAGCCAAGTCCTGAACTTTTGTCAGCATTGCCGAGTTTACCCAGGTTGGATTTGAAATCTCCACACATGCACAGCTGCCATCAGGCTGGTATTGTAATGGCAGAGCTCAGTTCTGCATAGAAGGAATCTAATATTGCTTGATTCTCTTTGGCTTTTTCAGTAGTTGGGCCATATGCATTGACTATACGACACTTAGTGGTGGTGAGTTTTCGCGTTGGTATAGCCAAGTCAATCAATGCAATGAGATCACCAATGTATTCAAAACTAATGACATGGTCCAGGAGCCTTGGTCCGATTATGAAGCCTATACTCTGGTATGAGGCCTGTTTTTGCTCCATGAGTACTAGCTTATGGCCTGTCTGAAATTGCTGCTCTGAGTGGTTAGCTACTTTAGTCTCTTGAATGCATGTAATATCGATGTTAATATAGAGTTCATAGTCTGCACCTAAGGTTTGCCTCTTTGATGTTACAGTCAACAACATACATTTCACATAGCTATGGTAACCTGCTGGGAATATCGTGTCATATGAGGATGTCGAGCACAGTTTCTAGTTTGAAGAGGTTTAGATATAATCAGAGAAATGCCTCTGCATGCAGATGTCAGCCCGCAATACTTGATGACTTAGTTTCCCAACAAAGTTGGTACTTACGGAGGAGACCGGCCTGTAGGTGCCATCTTTCAAAAATTCTCAGGATTAGGATGGACACATTTGCCTTTGACTTGAAATCCAAGGTCAAATGACACTGGGAGAAGATATGGGAAGTCCAGATCCTATTGGCCCCAGAGGGGCTATTAGTAGAACCATGCAGAGAAATGATGAACAAATTATACTCCTGTGAACTGACTTCTTCAATGGAATTCTCTTCAGAAAGGAGAATCAATGAAGTAAAAAATCATGAGGCTCCATTAGCTGAGTTGACAAATCGTTCCTGTACTGCTTCCAGAGAGACATGAAGCAAAGCTGAAAGGGGCATCTCTTGAGGTCAGTCCAAAAAACCCAACTCAATTCTACCTGACCATCAGTTCACAGATCCTAAGATAATGTCTTGTTGAAATAGACTTCCCCACTTCCAGAGAAGACATTACATTGTTGAGAAGACACTACTTGGTATGAGGAAATATCCTTCCCTGTAACAAGTCCAACCTGATTCCTAGGTGGGTGAACACTTAGCTGGGGACTAAATTTGATCTCTTCACACTGACACCCATCATAATTTCTGACAGTTCCAGAGACGGCTTGACACATGACCTTGAAACCTAGTGCACGATGATTTGAAGTCAGTCATCAATGTAAACATGAATCTGTATAATTCTGCAATTGTGACTATGGCTGTGCGGTTTTGGTAAAAACACAACCGGTGACTGTGTTGGCCATGAAACCAGATATCCGGTCTATGGGGTGGAAATATTTTCAGTTTTCGTGAAAAAAATTAATTTGCAATACCACGAAAATAGACCATTTTTAGCGATAGAATTAAATCTGTAGCTATAGTATCCGATGTAATTTTAGAGGATATAGTGAAATCATTACTTAAATTGCTATAAAACATAGATTTTGCGCTTTTAAATTCATCATGATATCGTTTCGAGTTCTTGCACAATGTCAATCATATATTAGATTCCTAGACAATTAGCAATTCACATACCCCCTCTAGGACAGATACATTACCAAAGTTGCTGTGGTTTTCCACGGCCAATTCAAGCCATTCGTGGAGGAGAAACTACAAATGTATGTTACTGGATGACTTCAAACTACAATTAGAAAATTTGAAGAGCATTCGCTAAAAATACTACTCAATAGTTAGTCATTGCACATCATGGAACTGACAAGCCGGTGATAAATTCTGAAAGATGGCGGACCTTATTAGACTGTTACACAGACTCCATTTTAGAGATCAGTCAGATGAGAAGTGTTATGCAAATGTATACAGAGACTAGATCCTGAATCCCGATACCCTATGTTTACACACGTTTGGGTCAAATTTAGTTACATACATCGTAATACTGTCATGTGGTAGAAATCTGCCTATCGCATATGCATGCACATGTGTATTAAATCAAATTTATTGATCCAATTAATCTGATACGTATAATCAAACTAGGCCGCAATAGACTATTTGTTAACATACATTTTCCATGAAAAAGGAAATCAGACGTATTTTAATATAGATCATAAACATGATTTGGAAGGACTTAAAACTGTGTAAGCTGTAAAAGTTGTTTTCTGGCGCTATAATGTATATCGACCAGCGTCGAGCATTAATTTTATCGTCCAACATACATTGAGCCAGCTCATGATTTTTCACAAGAAATGACTTGATCGCCGGAGAGATTAGACAAATTCAAATATCAACTTACGTTGGCAGGTTAGATCACTTCCCGGTTTAGAGTCCTGGATGCGCGCTCATAATTCATAATAGACATAGATATCACAAAAACTAGATCGCTTATGATACGCTTTCAAGCGTGTATCATAGAATTTAATAAAACGCTAGCAGATTACAATTTCTGAACATCAATGTAGCAATACGATCTAGCAACATTCTCACGATATACAAATGAAAAAGAACCATCTTCACCGGTTTATTTAGCAGATTTTATATAATAATTAGCCATATGGATTCAATTTTATGCAATATAAACATACCATTTAAAACGATATATTGGCAAAATAGGTTTTTCATAAATATGTGGTTTTAGGCTATGAGATAATGACACCGGTTTTCGAACTGTCACAACTACAAAACCGGTGACCAAAATCAATACCGGTAGACCGCACAGCCCTAATTGTGACCAGATGCTAGAGAACTGACCAGACAATAATACATGTATCCGTATGGAGCTGTCAGAGTGAAAGAATGGCACAAAAAATTGCCAGGCCTCGTCATTGTAGGTGAAGTAAAGAAATTGCAAAAGGAATTTTTCATATTATCATGGAAAGAGGTATCTTTCAGATTGACTGATGATGTGCACATGCCTACTTCTAAACCTGTGATGATGGATGACACTATATTCAACTTAAACTTGTGAGTAAACATGAATTTTTTTTAGCAGTTTGAGGTTAAGCAATGGTCTCCAAATGCCCTTATTTTTACCACATGAAATATTATTGGATAATACTCCGGTGAAGAGGCCAGTCTGAGACACTCCATCTGATATCAACTCCCAAAGTTTTTAATTTATCTGGGTCGGAGGGAACCGGAGTCCAACAATGGATTAGAGAAAGAAGAGTATTGAACTCCACATTCAGCGAGCAGTCCTAAAATTGGCCCAAATTAAGATCTCTAAATTTTTCAAAAAAAGTAAAGGTGCCTGCCACGAGAATCGCATGAGCACAACAAATGAGTCTTTGAAGAATTGGTGAGAGTGGAACTGAAGGCATTAACAAAGCATGTACAGAAAAGGAATGACACCAGCATAATACTGTTAGCATTTAAGTCGCTCACTGCTGTTAGGCGAGCGGTACAATACAGGCAACCAATTCTCATTGACTCTGGAGCCACAAAATTGATTTTTCTGATATTCTACAAAAGAACTTCATTGGCAATTAAAAGAAATTAGAACATACTTATCATTTTTATAGGATCATCTCCTCCAGCTGGAGACCTAGAAGAGTCTTTGACAGCAACAGATCCTTAGACTGATCAATAAGATTAAAATTTGTAAATATCCAAGACCTATAGTATCTCACATCAGACCATGTAGAATTCTTTTTTGCCAGTATGCGAAAGCTCGGGGCTGTAGACCGAAGCTATAAGATGTTTAATACACATGCAATAGGCTTAATAACCAAGATGGCAAAATCTTTGATTTAATATGCAAATCCCTGAGATTAAGGGAGGTAACATACTGACACACAACCCAGACACAGGGGTACAGACAAGGATCACTTTATGATGATTAACAATCATAAATCAAATAAATATTCTACTAAACTCAATCATGAATTACCAGAATCACAATTTCAAGGAAACTGTACAGGTAAGCTGTTGAATATTTTGAAACTAATTTGACTGGACGCTGTTGGTGCCTATAGCAGTAACAGCTCCCGTGGAAATTAATTTCAAAATTGTTAACAGAATGTTTATTAAATTTTAAGTCCTTCAGATACATACAAGTGATACATGTGACAGACTTAGATTTTCAGGACAGAGTTACAAAATGTCAAATATGATTGTGACATCAGCTACCTTGTGACACAATTATTGATCATGACATCAGATACTTGAGTGAAAGATCGGATTCATCGACTCTGATATTTGACATCAAATACATTGCAGATTTATGAGCCTATTGGAAATTTTGACAGGATGTGCTAATCAGTCAGGAAATTACTTTAAACATACCACCATTGCAAACAGCGCAGACAGATGGGTTGATGGACCATTGAACAGATCCTGAGGTGAGTGGGTCGTGTCATCGCCATACTTCAGCTGATGGACAATCAGTTAACAAACTGAAGCAGAACTATATCTTTTCAAAAGATAATTATATTTTCGATGCAATGTTAGGGTAGCCGTGTTAGCCTGCTAATAATGATAGGAGTATTCAAAGACCATTTTAAGTCTATTTATTTTGATAAGATTTCACACATAAATGTGAATACAATCAGTCTTACAAGGTACTTACTACTTTTGAATCTTCTTTTCATATTTTTAGTGACAGTGACATTTGACCTATTGCCATTAAAGATCATAGCCCGGCCTCAATATTGTCAGTATTATTTTCCGACCAGTTTTGTTGTAGTACATTTCTTCTCCTTAACCCTTTTAATTTTCTCATAGAAAATGTCAATTTGCAGACCAAGAGAAGATGATTTTTTTTAATTACGACTGGAATGACTGGCTCGGTTATTGAACCAGTCATTCCAGCAGTAAATTTTCAAAAATGGTCTTCTCTTGGTCTGCAAATGGACATTTCTCAAGACCACTGCAGAAGCCGTTTTTGGCTGATATGAGTGTTAACGGATTAATGGTCATACTGCCAAAACTGGTCTCTGTAATGGACTTATGGTCTTGTGGAATGTCCATTTGCAGGCCAAGAGAAGACAACTTTTGAAAATTTACCAATGAATGACTGGCATTCCAGTGATATTTTTTCTACAATTGTATTCTGTTGGCCTGTAAATGGACATTCTATAGGCAGATGTTAAAATTTGTTGACCAAATTTAACCATTAAATGGTTAAGAGCAATTGTGGCATCTACTTGGCTGACTCGCTGCCTGACTACTGTGCAGCTAATATTATAACTCTACTCATCCCACTCCGCCCAGCCAATATCATGTCTACCCTTCCTGAATATATTACCTCATGATCGGTCAGACAATGTAACGTTAGATCTCGCCAATGGCTGACATACGGCAGTAGGTATACATAGAGTATGGGGTTACAATAGACATGCACACAATCCCGACATACTAGTAGCATCAAATCTGTGGAATGAAAAAACAAATATTGAACACGAAACTGATCTTAAATTATCATCCGGTACAGAATGAGTACAAGACGGACTGGTGTATACATTTTTCGAAACAATATTGTTGAAATGACAGCAATATGTGGTTGGGTAACGGGAAGGACAAGCCAACCTAGAACCAGTAATGCCTCCCTGGGCTATGCTATGGCCACCCTTATGGATAGCCATACTCAACGCACGAACGGAGGCAAGAATGTCTAAGACACGATTTGCCCACTTTGCGCATGTGCTGGGCCACTGGGAGTAACCCCTTAATGGACACATTTTCTTTTATACGGTAGGACATGGCCACGTTCGCCTGATGCCTGTGACTGAGTGGGCACTTTTAGGTTGTATATATGATCTTTATACTGACTTCTTCCTCGAAATAATGGCCATGATAACAAGTTTCTGGGAGTGTTTGGTACCATTGGAGAGCCTGAAGGTTCCGCCTCCTCAAGACGACAACTGCGAGTCTATTCAAGAAGAAAGCGACCTCCGAATTGATCAATTCCAGTGCACACTCAGAAAAAGATAGCGAGGAGCACCTCAGCATTGAACGGCTGACTCCTGCTCGACGATGCTGGGGCTGGCGCTTCTGTGCGGATGATCACCGATTGGTCAAAGATATCATAAGGAGGCCGACCATTCATAGAGAGATAATTAGATACAGAGCCAAGCGTGTAAAAGCTGCTCGCTCTGCGACTTAAGTCATCGCGAAACCTGTCTAGGTATTCACGCAGACGCCTCGCCAATGACACCGGTCGACAGTAAGTTTCTGCTTCTCTGCTGTACTATCTGACAGAAAGCACAGTGGAAGTTCTGACACAAACTGCTTGGAGAGGGATGTCACCTACAAAGTCGACAGTGCGAAAACCTCCTTTTTGAAAGACCCGCTAAGTAATAATGGCCAAATAACAGCCTAAATTTTTCCGCTTTCAGAAAGAAGCTTCAGGTACAGAATATTCAACATCTCCAATAGCAAACCCTAGAACTCACTACCGCGAGACGTTTCCTGACTGAAATTTTTCCCGCTAAGACAAATACTAGAGTTGTAGCGGTATCGCTTTCGGATATTTATAAAATTAAATAAGGATGCACACCTTTGCTGTCTATCTAGTGAGTGATGCCCTTTGCGCAGAGTGATGAAGTTAAGTAGCGCTGCGATCGAAGACTAGTTGTCCAACCGCCAAAAAGCCTATTTCTTCATTGTTCTATAGATTCCAGCACTTCATCTGGACTTCCCCATAATAGTATAAAAGTCTCCAGCGGACGTTTCTGCTGCTTTTCCACACTTAGCTCCTGTTTGAAGCTCCGGTAATCAGCGCATGTCTTTCGACACCTTGATCTGTGCTGTTTCGGCTGGCCATGAGACACTTTGAGTAGGAAATAGCACTAGGATTAGGAATGCCAAATTCCTTGGTTCGCCGCACCTCTCAGCTCGCCTTTCTTACAGCTGAAAACCTCGTCACTGACGCCGCTCCCCATGGACGCATTCCTTTCAGGGCATCGATAACCTCCGCCATCCTTTCGACCGCTCGTACAGGTCTAGCGATGCTAAATGCATCTTTTTTTCTTATAAGAGAAGGATTTGCCGCATAAATTCTGCATCACTCACTAGGACGCACTAGGCGTATCCTCTAGAAAATAATAAACACCACGGCTTGATGTTCTCTGTCGATTAGTGAACCATTTCTTTTTACACCGCTTGGCTGGCGGTCAGGTCGTATTAGACCGCAGGCACACCCAGACTCGACAGAGGTTCCGCTAAACTCTCCTAAGTAGTAGCGTCGGTAGTAAAATGATACCACCTCCCTCAACTGGATTTCCATATAGACAAATGAGCCCCCACCTCCCTCAACTGGATTTCCATTTAGACAAATGAGCCCCCACTGCCCTCTCAATCCCTGGGGCATAGGTTGGTGAGACATGTGGTTGGTGTATGCCTCTAGATGGAGGCCCCCAGGGTTGTTGAGACAGGTGGTTGGTGTATGCCTCTAGATGGAGGCTCCAGGGATTGGGGCGGTGGGGGCCACCACGGATCGCCGAACGGCTGCCAGTTGAGGGAGGGAGTATCATTTTAATTCCGACACTACCACTAGGCAAAATGATACCACCGCCCTCAATTGGCAGCCAGATCCGTGGCCCCCACCACCCTCTCAAGCCCTGGGCATAGGAATTTGAGACATGTGAGCATGGTAGGCCTCTAGAAGGAGATGGGACTGTGTAGGCTCAGACAAACACATAGTCTCTGCCAGAGTTGCATCGGCATGATGGGACCACCCATAGGGGCTGCCATCTACCTTGACAATGCTCACCTGGGAGGAGGCTAAAGTGATTAGCGTGTGAACCACGGCAGACTCTGGCATGTTCACATGTTACGCAGAGAATCTGGTGCTGAGCAGGGGTCTCTAGCAGACAACCACGGCCTACCCTCTCCACCCCATAGAAGTGGCAGACAGACTTGATCTCTTTCCATGGGTGAAAGCGGTCGTAAATGTTTCTCTGCAAGGGGTCGACCCAAGGATTGTACTGGGGGGGGGGGGGGGGTGGCATCCCGGAAGTGGGCCCACTTGGCATCCAATATCATGGCAGTTTCAGCGCACTGTGCCACTGCTGTAGATACCAGCACGAGTGGTATGATGAGAATCATGGTTATATATGAAGAGTTAAACTGAACCACTTAAGAAATATCTGTGCCAGATTGAGCCCTGTTCCATCCGGATCGATAGTGATCTTCATCCCCTCAGGGGCAGTGGCTAGCTGCTTCACTCTGCTGCCGGCTAAGAAACGTAGCTCTAGGAATATATGAGTCATTTGCGGGCTAGTGAGTCCGACTCGCTGAAGCAGTTTAACAGCACCCTTGACTTTGGAGACATGTGACACAATCTACCCATAGGGTGCCCTCCTGGAGGTTAACAGCTTCTTCTGGTCCATCAAATGGACGACGCAGCAGGAGCTTTCCACCCGTAACCCCGATCCGGTGACCCACCATCGTCAAGGAGACACCTTCACCTATGTAGGTGAAGAAGGATGATCCCCGATTGTAGAGCTTTCGAACTGTCCCATCCTTTTTCACAACAGTGGAGAGGGGAGTAACCTCTATGTCAATGACTGCAGGAGGCCTATATAGGGGCAACCATGTTTGCTAGTCACCCCCCAGGTCCAGCACGGTACCACACTTCATTCATCTCAAATATGAACTGCAGATTTTTTGCCAGGGTCAATAGCAGGCCATCATGGGCCATCGGTGGAGCACCACTTAAATAGGGTTTGACCAGATGAAAGCTGAGGTCATTATTTAGGGTGTTGATGTCTGCCACCTCTGTATCCGAAAGCTCAATCAACGGCTCGAGGATGTACTTCCTCTTCGGGAAATCATACCGAAACACGATCTTGTGGCCATCTATGTTGCCATCTATGTTGCGACCCAGGTGCTCCTTCGTCACATCCTGGAGGTCTGTGAGCTGCTCCACCCCATCACCACCAATGGGGTGGAGGGAGAATGCCTTTGAGCTTGCTTCGTACTGTAGGGCGAATGACTTGCCATCGCTCTCTTCCACCTTGGCAGCATCAACTGCGTACACATCTGCCAGGTCAGCAAGACCCGTCGAGTGAGCAAATATGGGTTCCATAGCATGCTATAGAAGGGGTTTAAACGAAACATATAACCATGCCGATTGTCCGACTGCTGCTCTCCGGTGGTGAGAACGTAATCTCGCCCCCTCTAGAGGGGAGACTGGTGGTACAGTACCGTGTAGAATGGGTCCTCTTTGAGGTGCACAACATACATACACGCTGATGTGCTACATCAACCTCCAGGCAGTGCACACAGCAGCTCACTGGTAGAAGTCGGCCGGGACGTGATAGAGTATCTCCCAGGTGCCAACAGCAACCTATGGAAAGCTATCAGTCCAAGCCTGTTCACACCTGTAAATCACCTGTTTGACAGCCCCTCCATTAACATATATGCCAGCACAGATGGGATATCAGACGGCCATTTAGAGTTTACACTCTTATTACTCATTGACCTGATGACAACATGATATCATACCAGCATTATTTGATCTTGGCCGGGATGATGAAGAAAGAGGTTCGCCCCTTCATGACCCCTGCACAGATAAAGGCCTTAAATGAACAGAGGCTCGCACTGCAACAAGAAGGAGAGTGACTACAGAGGGAGAACTGGTATCAACAGAACGTTTATGATCATGTCGATAGTCACTTACAGGACTGGCAGTATGATCAGCGAACGAAAAGAAGAAGAAGAAGAACAGAACGTGAGCCTTGCAAGGAGGCGAAGGAACAGTGAAAATTTACGATACTGGAAGGCCCTCCTGGAGGAGAGTAAGCAGGACGCAGGAGTCTTGACAGACGACGATGAGCCAGATGTCTTCACAGACGAGGATGAGCCAGGTATCTTCTCAGAAGAGGATGAGCCAGATGTCATACAGTGGAAAGAGGAGATGGTGCAGAAGTGTAAGACCAAGAAAGCCATCCAGCGGCGGACCAACTATCTTGGTCATAAGGTGAAGTTCCAGATGTCACGTCTCAGAAAGCTACTGGCACCTGACATAGAGCTGGATGACCTCTGTCTAAGAGACATCTGTCTCGAAACTAGAAAGCTGGCACGGTTCGCCAGGCTCTCCAAAATGAACCCTTCTATGACTCATGAGCAGATTCTGCAGGTGATGCAGGTTTAATCTCCAGGTATACTATGGCAAAATCAGAGTGGCGGAAGCAACGAGAACTATACCCCTCCGTGACTGCTGATGAGGGGGTACAGTACATGGCTGGTGACTCCAGCAGATAGATAACATCAGACAGAATCTCGGCCATGATGCAGAAAAGTACAGCAGAAAGTGCAGGCGATATAAGACAGCCTACACCGTACTCGCGCATACAACCACTGCTGTGGGTGTGATTGGAGCCAGTGCTGGGGTGGCAGCTGTGGCCACTCTCGCTACAGGGGTGGGGTTCATCATCACCATCCTGCTGGGTGGCGTGGCACTAGCCGCCACTGTCTTGGCCACAGGCTTGGGGGTGGGGCAGCGGCAGATCACAAAGAGGCTAAAGAAGCATGCTAAGTACGTGGCACTGGCACAGAGTATGCTACAGACTATCGATAAGTCTGTCAGCAAAGCTCTCAAGGATGGCCAGGTCACCGATGAAGAGTACCGCCACATATCGAAGGTCCAAGCCCTGTACCACATGGAGAAACCTAAAGTGCGACAGCAATACCTCAAAGGCTCCAGCGGGCAGGTTGATATGGAGGAGTTAAAAAACGAGATGTTACGGCGAGGTCACCCTGCCAGTCTATGGAGTCGAGACGATTACAAATAGGGTGCTGCGTGTACAGTAGCTTTAAGAACACCAGTATAGATGGCCTTCCCACTGAACCTCACGACAGTCATCCAGAGCCAACTGCCCCTCCTGGGTACACCCTTGACTGGCCTGAGAGGTCTACTGGATGATATACCAGAGCTAACACCATTCTCCATCACAGTGGATGGATGGTCCTGAACCAGCTTCTCTGTCAACCCATGCCCGCTGACCAACCGCCCCATCATCACCATCAAGGATGGCAAGCTCATACTTGGATGGCTGCTCAAAGCCTCTCATACTGGAATCAGCAGCTGAACTTTGCTGTGTGGTGTGCCACGGCAGGATGTGGAGTAAGTTCCACCCTGCTTCACTCCTATTCTGGTACTCCTGAAGCTGGGCTCATTTCCAGCTGTCTCAGATTCCACGTGTACTTGATGGTGCGACGAATCCTCCATGAGCTGTGTGTAAGCCTCCCTGATACAAAGGCCTTTGACCCAAAGCTCAACAGTCATAGCGTCTCAACGCCAAGCAGACTACAGAGAGAGTTCAGCGCTCACCCAGACTATCGGTGGCATGGTGGTGACAACAGCGGTCTAAGGGTTATGTACGGTGACCCGAGACGTGACTACTCAGGATTCCCCTTTCGAACCCCCCGATGAGTAGGCCGTCGGAAGACAGCGACATTCTCGTTCAATCCAGACTCCGACCCTGGAGCACTGCTGCAAAATATGCACATCACTGGCTTGCGGCAGGACTATCCAGATGTGTGGAAGTACTTTGTCTCACACACCACCTCAGGCCTCACACCAGCAGGGATCATTTGGATCAACCAGTCCCTGGAAGCACTGTGCTACTGCCTCCTTATGGCACAGACCCAGCTGCGGCATTCCATAGATGGTGTCAGCGGAGCAGAGGTCCAGGCCATGTTCATCAGTCTCATTGAGGATATGATCATCGTGGCAGACCCCAGTAGTCTTATTGCTAAGTTCCAGCAGGGGTTGCAGAAGGCCCGTCGCAAACTTGACTTTGCTATTTCGCCACACCTATGGTTGATTTCGAGCAACATGATCATGAACATCGAGGACCTCCAAGTCAGGGGCTATAACAACATGATAGTCGAGGGGAGTTCCCCCGGTGTCCACTTTGGCTTCAACACTGATATCAACGCACCTATGCATAGTACGAGCCATAGTCGTTCAGACCCTGACACTGCAGCCAGTCGACACGGCAGCTCCAGGCACCCTGACACTGCAGCCAGTAGACATTACACCGCTTCCCGTGGTAGCTCTACGTGTGGTGTCAGACCTAGCTATCATGGCGCTCAGAATCAACCTACTCTGCTGCTAGCAAATCAGCTATAAGACTATCCTGACTCTCTACAATAGCAGTGGGGACCATGGTGAGCCACTGAACCAGAAGGCATGCCCTACAGCCCCTATACCCACTGCCAACATGCACATCCAAGGGCTGGAGGGTTCGGCAGCGCATCCTTTTTCCAGCTTGTAGTATCGCAGAGCCTTGTTCAGCTCTGAGTCAGGTGAGGCCATGGAGGTCTGCAACTGCTGAAACACATCTGACAGATACTCCCGATCCTTGTAGACACCTTTAGCTCGCAGGAGCTGCTCGATGAGACTCCTGCCTATGATAAGGTATTCGAGGAAGCAGATCTGTCCCTTGCCAAATCCTAGATAGAGCTTCACAGCTGTCAGCTCCTCTGTCAGCGCAGCACCGGAGAGCTGAGCGAGCTCATCTGGTGTCTTCTTCTTGTAGTCCTTCAACTCCCTCCGGAAGACATCATAGTACTTCTCGCATAGCGTGAGCCCAGACATGTTTAAGATGTCTCAATAGAGAGATGAATATTCCTGAGTATCAACCCGACCAACTGGCAGACGCAGACTGGGAAGATCTTCTTAGCTCTCTCGACAGGGGATGCAGACGTTTAACCATGTTATATACTCAGTGCTTAAACAATGACGTCAACGGTACAGATCATGAAGCAACTGCCCGAGAGCCAGGCGAGTCTTCAGAAGGTGGAGAACCTGCTGTGAACCAAGACACAGAAGTTACTGAGCAAAGCAAAACCTCTGGTAAGGTGGCGGTGAATGTGGCCATGGTGAAGATGACAGGGGGAAGTGAGGTTCTTCCTGCCGCCACTGCAGCTGTCCTCGCTACAGTGGTGAGTGGGGTGGCCGGGCACTGTCTTGGAATAACTCACCCCATCCCAAAGATCACCCTCAGTGGTGCCTCCTACACTGTTGCCGCCAAGATCATGGGTGAACGTGTTACACTAATGGAGGCCGCGGTTCTAGGGCTAGCAATGAGTGCAATGGCTGAGATCATCGTCGCCTACGTTTAACCCCTCTTAATAGTGAGAGATGGATTATGAGACCCCTGCAGCATATGAGGCATGGCGTGCCGGAGGGCGGTGTGTAGCCCATAGTCGAGCACGCGGACGGAGGATTGCCAATGCCCAGGAATGGTGGACTGCCCACAAGGCATGCCCCTTCAGAGGGCGTTTTATACAGCACTCCCACTGTACCACAAGCATCCATCCAGAGGCTCTCAGCTACTCCTCTCTCAGGATGGTCTTGCGGTATCTTTGTTCGGCATCCTCACCTCGCTGGTGTTGTGGACACCCATGGAACTGGTAAACGGTGTTGGTGGTCGGATCATAACCATCTGCGGGAGTGCCCTCGATCCAACGCTCGCCACCGTGCCCACACTCTACATGGTGCATGTGTACGCCTCTGTTTCTCGACTCATACTCGATCCAACGAGTAGCCGCTGAACTGGATGGTTGGGGTGGATAGAAGGCTTTCTCATACACAGACTGTGGAACCTCAACCTTCTCGCCAGGACACACAATTTTTCTTTTGCCGTGAAAACGTGGCGTTGAAGACTGCATGCCTGTAAACCTCTGCTGACAGTGACTGCAGACTAGTGTATGTGCCAGCTTGGCGATGTTCTTGATGTAGAAGGCGTGGTGGTCCCACACGCCAATGGTCATGGTGTCACGGTAGTGAGTCGCTTGCCTGATCATGTGCCAGGTGCCCTTTTCGGTTGGTTCATACACGTGAATCCCGATCTTGGCGAAGAACTCTACTTTGTCCAGCTGATCCAGTGAGGTCTTGCGGACATCAGGTACTGTCTTGCCATAGAACTGTGTGGCAAGCTCTCATGCAGGAGCTGTATTTCTATCTGCTCTCGCTCCTCGGTGGACTGTAGGTGTCGAGGGTCATCATACTCTTCTTCTGTCGTAGCCAGTCTGGGAGGGGGCTTGTCCCAAGCAGAGGTTGGTGGTCGATGACAGTCCTGACCGCAACGTTGATTGATCGAACGAAAGGCCACTTGGTTTTGGGTCAATCGATATTGTCTGTGTAGAGGTGGGCCTGCTCTCTTGCTGCCACCCAGTCCTGAGCTGCTCCTATCGTGTTCAGCCACGGGCTCCCTGGAGCATTCTTGTGGAAGAGCATCACCCTATCGTCTTTGATGTTACGGATCCAATAGGTATGGGTGTAGCGGAGGTAGAAAGCATTCTGGACAGTCTGCTGGATCTTTTGCATGATCCGGCCTGTGAGGTCTCCTTATAGACCTCTGAAGAATGTCCAGCGTACTGACTGGTGTCCTCTATCCTGTCTCCCTTTTGCCGAGACGCTGGTCGAGAATGTGTTCACCTTCTCGCCTTATGCTCCGGCTAAGGGTTCAGACCTCAGCCCCCTTATGCTCCGGGCTGGGCTCAGACCTCAGCATTCCTTAATGATCCTGCGTTTGAGAGTTAAGCGCTCCAGTGGATGGGCCTCCATCCACCTCGCTACAGTCTTGGCTCGCAAGCTAGCAGTCACCTCCTCGTCCAACTGACTACTCACGTATCCACTGCGCTTTCTTGTGGGGATTCCAAGGATCCTCGGTAAGCGCTGGAAACCTTCCTGTATTCATTGCTCGGGAGTCGCTTCTGCCACTCCTCGGCACGGACCTGGCCGATCATCTGGAGCAGGTCGGCTTTCTTGGCCTTAGAGTAGCCTCGAACGCCGAATTGCTTTGCAACAGCGCAAATCTGTGCAACAGTACTCATGGTGTATATTCCTGTGGATGCCTGTCTCTAAATGGGCGTTCAGACCCTATTATGTGTGGCGATCAGTACGTGTGGATGCCTGTCTGGGTATTCGGACCTATTATGTGTGGTATTATGTGTGGCGATCAGTACCTGTGGGTGGTGTATATCTCTGTGGATGCCTTGCTCTAAATGGGCGTTCAGACCCTATTATATGTGGCGATCCGTACCTGTGAGTGGTGTATATCCCTGTGGGTACCTGTCTCTAAAGGGGCGTTCAAACCCTATTATGTGTGGCGATCAGTACCTGTGGGTGGTGTATATCCCTATGGATGCCTGTCTTTAAATGGGCATTCAGACCCTATTATGTGTGGTGCTGCCGATCAGTACCTGTGGGTGGTGTATATCCCTGTGGATGCCTGTCTCTAAATGGGCGTTCAGACCTGTTCAGATGTGTGTGGGGTTGATTACAAGGCGGTGCCTGATGCGACTCTGGCAGAGACTAAATGTTTGTCTGAGCCTACACAGAATAGAGAGAGAGAGAGAGAGAGAGAGAGAGAGAATCTGGCCTTTCTGGTGTGGTTGATGGCGATTAGTGGTGTATATATCACTGTGGAGGCTTGTCTCTAAATGGACGTTCAGCCCCTGGTAGTAGTAGTGTCGGGATGATCCTACTTCCCTGGCAGCCATTCGGCGATCCGTGGTGGCCCTGCCTCAACAACCTATGCCCCAGGGATTGAGAGGGCAGTGGGGGCCCATTTGTCTAAATGGAAATCCAGTTGAGGGAGGTGGGGGCTCATTTCTCTAAATGGAAATCCAGTTGAGGGAGGTGGTATCATTTTACTACCGACACTACTACTCTCCTATTTAAATACATGGGCCGGTTTGCGCATCTGCAACTTGGAAGATGGAAGGACCGCCCCTTGGGCTGCGTCAAGATCTTTTTGATGTCGCTCAAGTCGGTCTAGGCTCTGAGTCAAAGATTTGGTCGACCTTGCGAGGGTAGAGCTTTTCACTTAATCTAACTGATCACGTCCTTCTGCGACGACCCGAGGCCTTAAACTGCAAAACATCTTAGGTAAATAAGCTACCGTCTCATGTGGGATCCCTTGTAACGCTAGAGTTAGGCACACACAGATGGCCCACCTCTGGATGTCTGCTAAGAACATCGAATTAACCAGGCGGCAACTACTAAATTCCCCCATGTGCTCCTGCTCCTAGGACACCAAAGTAGGATTCTTCTTCCTCTGCTTCGCCTTAAGTGGACTTATAGGGAATAGTTATTTTTCAGTGCCAAACGACTCTCGCGACGAACTAATCTTATATATATATATATATATATATATATATATATATATATATATATATATATATATATATATATATATATATATATATATATATATATCCTGATGAAACGAATAGTGATCGATAGCGACATACTGACCACCTGGCATAGATAGCAAAGCAGGTTTAATGGAGGTTGTTATATGTAGAACTCCTGAGAGGGTGACTCTTGAAAAAGAAATAGCACAACTTAGAGAGCTAATAGAAGCAGTGTTGAAAATGGTGACAGATGTGAGGGAACGAGCTATGCAAGCTGAAAGGGCAAAAGTTGAAAGGGCCATGTATTATTTTAAGAAGGATCTCTACTTTGTTGTTTAAAATAAGACCACATTAGCTAGGGCAAAAGGTAACGTATTGCGTCATACCAGACTCAAACCTTTGAAACTGAAGTGCCAACAGACCACAATCTGACACGATTTTAGTAAATATTATGTTGGGTATATAGGGATTGGTTTGACTGGAAGCCATTGCTGCCATAGCAATGGGTGCCCGTCAGATTAGTTTCAAAATACTCAACAACTTACGTGTATAGTTATTTTGAAATTGAGAATCTGGTATTTCACGGTTCAAGGGTTAAGCTATATTTGATTGATTCTGTTCCACATTGGACTGCTAAAAACATTTGAAAAGTTATCATAACACTGTTACTCCGGAATGTAAAATTAGGTTACCGGAGTCAGCTTGAAAGCATGAAACTACAATGATAAAATGAAAATGGTATTCTCATGGAGGATTTGTTCCTTGTTAGACAAAGGATATGCAACCTACTCGTAATCTGAAGCGAAACCTGTAGTGAGAATTCTAATTTTAATTTGTGTGTGTACAGATTTAATTCATGTTTTGTTTGATCATTAGCTACTGCTAACTGTATTTCGAGTTAAAACTGAATGGCTTCCTTTTATAATCTTACCATTCTGATGCCAAAGGTTAGCATAGTTCTACATAGTAGAAGCAAAACTGATGTTCATTTTCAAAATGATGTTTCTGAAAATTGTTACTGTCCTCGAGAGCAACCATTTGCAGCAACATTGTTTCCAAAATAAACATAAGCTATCTCATGAAAGGAAATGGAATTAAAAATCAGTTGTCTGAGTTAAAAGTACATGTCCTGCTTTATTCTTATGCCAACGATTGAGCTCCATTACTGTAATTAATACTATTATACTTGATTCAGCCCTGGCTAGTTTCAGGCTATGCTAGTCAAGCTGGCCTGGTTATTCTGACAACTTGTTTATTAATAACAGGTGTGGGGAGGGATCCCTCCGACCCACCCTATGGCCAGTAAAGAAGAGCAAACAATGCTGGTTTTAGTGAGACATGTGAATAAGCCATAGATTTATTGATGCATGAAAACCCCTGGGACAGTGCCCAGGTACAGAATAAACAAAGCATTGTGATATGTAACATAATAGCTATCAATATATAGCCCTCATATATGAACTAAACTACATTACATTCTACATAATAAACTATATGTTATTGGTAAATAAACTATAGGCATTATAAGTACATAAGGTATGCATTATCCATAAGCGAACTATAAATACAGTAATAAGCAATATAGTGTGTCTCAGTCGTCTTTTGGGTTACTGCCAAAAATAATGGTACTTTATGGGTCACTGTATAATGACCCACAAAGCACCATCTCAAAATGTGTTCTAAATGTTAGAACTCGCCGAAATAAGCATTTTCCCACATTTTTGTAATTAGTGACCCAAAAGACCTAATTGACCAGTGACCCACAAAGCCCACTTTTGAAAGGCGCCTTCAGCCATACTTCAACTTGTTGCACCAAATGCAAGATACCGAAACGGTTGTAGATGATCCACAAGTAACTGCTACACATAACATAGAATTATGGATAAATAGATCACGTGTACCCTTGAAATCAACATGGCCACATTCATGGATGTACATACAGAGATGCTAGAAACATGTTTGTAAGTATTGCTACTGTTTTGTAATGTGTTACCTTTTGGGGGTAACATTTTTAGGGATTTGTACTGTTTAACAATTAAACACAGATGTTTTGCGTTTTAGTTATTGGAGTGTGCATTTTGAGTATGTCTATGCGACACGGCATGCCTCAGAAGAGCACGTATTTCTATATATTGCAATATTAGTTACACATTATTGCTCTAGCCCTCTACATTGGCTTAAACAAAATAATGTGTGGGCAATTGGCGATAAAATATCATTGGTCATATCATCATAGTCAGTATTCCCTGATGTTCTAAATACGTGACCCACAATGTGACATGTATAATATTATTAACAAGAGGCCCAAGGGGCCTGTGTCGCTCACCTGGAGCACCATCAATTTTTGTCAAAATTGTTGGTGGGTGGTTTAGCAGTCTTTTAAATGAGTTTGTGGACATTTTTCCAAGTGCAATATGGCTGCCAAACACACTACATTTTGATTGCCCCACGGCACCCATGCCCATGTTTTTTTGATGGATCAACTTCTATGGCAGTCTGTTACATGCTTTACATTTTGATCATGACATTAAACCGAAATAGTGTACAACACACACATACACACACACGCACGCATGCAAACATACACACGGGAGCGCGCACACGCCACACACATTTTCTTTGCACATTTGGTCCGTGTTTTGATGACTGACGCTGAGTGAATTCACTGACTTGGTTCGTGCCTGGTTCCCTGGCTTACATAAGAAAGAGGAAGGGTGCAGGGCACCAAGTAAAACCCTGGTTAGTGAAATTCACTGACCGCGTCAGTCGCTAAAACGCGTCCCAGGATGAACCCCCTCCCCTCCCCGTTTGGCTATGCCACTGCTACTCTTTGAAAATCTGCAATCATAATTTATTAAATTATATTAACAAAGATCCAGATTTAATTTTTTTTTAAGTATATCAGAAATGCATGATGTTGCATGCTAACATATGCATGAATATCCTATTATGAGACAATTAAACAAGTAAGCCTTTTATTTTCAATATGGGCGGCTATATACGTGACATCAACTTAACGTTTCTTGTCTTGTAGTAACGTGTGTGCAATGTGTTGGTCGGGTGTCTCTACCATGTAGGCCTACTAGCAGTAGCGGATTACAATAGTGGCAGCGGGGGGGGGGGGCATTTGCCCCCGGCCACAGATCTTGACCAGCCCCTAATTTTTTCTGTCACAAATCTTTATTTAGTGAATAATGTGTTTTATACAGTTTCTCTTTTTACAAATGAGAAAAGCTGTCTGGACATGATGTCCAGAGAGCTATTTTCGTTTGTAAATAGAGAAGAAACTGCATAACAGACTATGGTCTTATTGTATTATTTGTCCATTATATATTGTTTCAGTATTATTCTTATTAAAGTGTTTTTTTGGTTTTGATACTTTTCTGATGTTTTAGGAGTCAGATGGTTCATGATTGTATTCCAGTATAATACTATTTTTTATCTTCTAAATGCTCTCAGATGGCACCACCTGTATTTGCAGCCCCTCGGTTGGCTGTTAACTAGTCTACTTTTAGCTATTTAATTTCAGTTTTTTGTTCATTCAGTTTTTTTGTTCATTCAGTTTTTTTATCCAGTCCTGTTTTGACAACTGAATGACTAAAAAAATTTAGTGACCATAAAAATGAAATTAAATGGCTAAAAAAGAATAATTTAACCGGCAATGGTTCATATTTACCTCTGGAAATGCAGGAGATGCCATCTGGGAGCATCTAGATTTCAAAATTTGACCCCCGGACCCACCTTTAAGGTTTCCTTTCGCATCAACCCAACTCCACAGACATTATTTACCACCCAGCCCTCGCAAGGCTTAATCCGGCACTGCCTACTAAGGTAGGCATATTGCATACATCAATTTTCTAGTAGACATATGCTGTTTAACAAGAAATGATATTGTTCCTCCATTTCTATTATACATATCTTTATTTGACATGGTCAATCTTGTGTTACATCTTCGAACCCTGAATTTCCAGAATCCTTTGAATTTAATTTGACAAGAGTGTGTTGCCGGCATCATATTAGGTAACAACGAACTTAAGTCAAATTAGGTTTAAAAAATTCTTAACGCAATATTTATTTAATTGTAAATAGCAGATTCCACGAAAACCATCTGACAAGCCCGTCAAAATTGTGCAAGCTATCAGAATAGACCTTTCCCACATTAGCGTTAGCGTATTTTGGGAAAATACCTTCCCGGAATGCATCGCACATACCACTTCCGGCTGGTAACCACGATAGCGACGCGCAAACAGCATTACTTTACTATGGGAATCAGATACAGTGCACTTTAAGCAGTGCATATGAAAAACTAGGTTCATAATATTATTGAAGTCATACATCATTGGAAAGCTAAGCCAATTTTCTATACATTTCTGCATTAGTTTTTATAGTTTTGTAAAATTTAATACAGCTGACTGCAATTTTAAAATATCCCCTATTCTCCACTTGATTTAATGAATCTAAGTTGAATTATGTATTTTATATACGCAAATAACTTAGTGAAAATGTTACAAAAATATATAAAATAATACATTATTTAGTTTATCATAGGAACGGTTTAGATTGCGATGTATTTTAGTGCAAAAGTAACTCAATGCGGGCCAGCGGCTTGTTGGAGGCTGTACCAGCCAGCAGTTTTACTCTGAGGGTTGATTTAGGGAAATCCTGTCATAATGACGTCAATGTGGGAAAGGTGTATTATTAAATTAAGTTGGAATTTTTTGCCCCTATTTGTATGAGGAGGACTCATTCTATCGCGTGATACAAGGATAGTTGTCAGACTTCAATACTTTTATTTATTTTTTCTTATTTTATGTGTTAATGTAATGGTTTTTTTTTATGGAAACAGCTAGTCAATTAGAAGGGTTGACTGTTGAGAGCTCTGGTGAACCATAGCTAAAACATCTTATTTGTCACAGATAGTTTCTAAAAGAGCAGCCTCTAATCTTTTCATTGAAACTCGTGCATGCTGCTAATCATTTTATTTTATCTTTTTTAATCCGAAACGCTTGCTGCTAATAACAGCAGGTGTCTGTAACCTTTAGCCTACTGGCTTTAGAACACTACCCGATTAGTGGATGTTAAAATCAATAAACGTCTGTTGTTGCATAAATTGTAGTAATTAGTCCGCCAACATCATCAACAGGGTCTATAGAAACGGGTTCCATCTGTGCGTCCGTCCATCCGCATTTAGTTTCCGCTCGATAACTTGTTAGGTTGAATGGAATCATTCCAAATTTGCAATGTCAACTCCCTATGACAACACCTCTGTCGGGATTGCATATCAACGAAATCTGTCCAGAAACACCGGAGTTATCCCCCTTCATTTCATGAAAAATCGTAAAATATGTGGTTTCTGCTTGATAACTTAAGTTAGCTTGAATGGATTCATTTCAAATTTGGAATGTCAACTCCTTATGACAAGACCTCGGTGGGAATTGCATATCGGCAAAATGTGTGCAGACACACCAGAGATATCTCCCTTGTTGGATTTTTAAAATTGGGGTTGTAGTAAAAAGCCCTGTTCGGGGGACGACTGTGACCAGAATTGGTCTTTTATTTAACTAGTTTCGTCCATCCAGCATGAATAAATTAGAATTTATTGGTATAATAAAATGGTCTAAATGGTTATTCATTGTTTCTAATGTCACCTTCTTGACTTAATGCACAGGTGCAGCTTAGACTAGTGAGCACGTCCCATGGCTGCCAGCACGGAGAGACTCTACACAGAATTCACTGTAGTAGTACTATTAATTGGACAATAGAGAGTGCTTCGAATAACTCCTAGCGCCAAACAAATCAGTTTGAATGGCTCACATTGAATAACTGAAGCCCCGCTTTAAATAGCTCTGTAAATATATATTTAAGATCCAATAACATGTCATTCTTACCAAGATGGATTGTACGTTCATGTATTTACTCACAGACATGCATTAATCCACGGTTTCTGGATAAATGTGATATTAAATTGCTAGCGAACGATACAGTACAGGCAGGAAATAACATATCATGTTCCCAAAGCAAAAGCAGAAACATTTTAGCCAGTTCAACTTTGAACACCATCTAAGAAATGTTCTGTTGAATATTGTCAACATAATTGGCAGCAATGACTTCCAATCTGATTATGTTCAAAATAATCAACCATATGTTTTCAGTTATTTCTGAGCTGTACTGTATGTCATGATGCTGTTCCGTCCAATAATTAGGAGGGCCGCGATACGATACATTGCTGCAAATCTTATAACATACTCTTCCACCCGGATCACCGTAGCATGTTGTATAGAATTATACACAATTATTAGCATTGTCAACATGGTTCCTTGATAAAATTTAAACTGCCCACATGGAGGTGCTCCTTCATAGGGTGCTTATTCCTAAAAGAAGAAGAAAATTACATCCGAAAATGCCAGATATCTGTCCCCTGTCTGTCCGACATGGAGAGGAACATCATACTTTTACTGTTGCTCGGTCTCGCCCTCCCCTCTGCTCCTGTATCGCACAGCGTCGCTATGTGTGTGCAGGAGAGCGAGGCCCATGCAATAATATGATGGCAGGGTTCACCACCACTCTGGAAATCAGGGAAAACCTTGAAAATAGATTTCCATTTTTCCAGTCAGGGAAAACTCAGTGGATTTGAAAATGACTCCGAAGTGTTTTTTCACATTTTGCCACTTTGACGTATGTGCACCTTGTGCCATGTTTCCAAGTTGTGTCCATTGACTGAAAATGGAAATAAATTGTAATTGGTGTATGCACATGCTGCCACGTTGTTGTATATTTTATCAGTATCTTAGTTTTTGTGCTACAACCATATCATGACTTTCCAACAACCTGGTTAAAGTAAAAATATGGAATTTTGGATATTTCTCAGGGAAATCTCAGGGAATTTTGTTTTGATGAAGTGCTGGGAACCCTGCGATGGGTGAGGGACTGCTTGCGAGTCTACGGTGTAGCTATGATTTGTATACGGCCGTTTTGAAAAAAACCCAGATCGTTTTATGTGATGGCACATGGTGTCTGTCTGTCCGTCCGTTCATCTGTTATCAAATCCGTGTCCGGGATGTATCTAAAAAACTTCTTAACCTTCATTAAAAAATTTTCTTTTCCAGTGCACATATTAGGGGGAGACGAAATGTCATGATTTTGTTTTGTCAAAATCCCTTGATATTTGCCAGAGTTATCCTCCCTGAACTGCGTAAAATTTGTTAAGAATTTTGTGTCTGACCTGTATTATCTCAAAAACTTCTTAGCCTATATTTCCTATTTTTTTCTCCGGTGCACATATAATTGTATCAGGGGGAGACAAAGTGTCATAACATAATATTTGCAGAGTTATCTGCCTAAAATGTGTAAAATGCATCTAAAACTTTGTTTCTGGGGTGTATTTCAGAAACCTTTTAACCTCCATTTGAAATTTTTTCTCCAGTGGACATATTCTGGGGAAACGAAGTGTCATGATTTCGTTTAATCAAGATCCATTGATATTTCCCAGAGTTATCCCCCCACTCCCCATCCCCCCACCACTGGCCCCCCCCCCCCCCCCATCCCATCCCCCCCCCCACCCCACCCCACACTGGTACCCCGGAAATGTGTAAAATGCGTAAAAGATTTCGTGTTCAGGTTGTATCTTAATAACCTCTTAACCTACATGTGGAATTTTGTCTGAAATGCATAAGATACATACAAAATTTTGTGTTTCGCCCATATTTCAAGTTTTTAATTTACGCTTGAGATTTTTGTTTCATTGGACATGGTACGTAAATGCGCAGTATCATGATTTTGCTTTGGCGAGATCCATCCATATTTGTGAGAATTATATCCCCTACATTCTTAAAATGCGTTAAAAATGTTGTGTTCATGCCATATCTAAGTTTTTAATCTAAATTTGAAATTTTTTCCGTGGATGTACTAGTTAGAGATGATATGCCATGATTTCGTTTTAGCACGATCCATCCGTATTTGTGAGAGTTATCCCCCCAACCCCCACCCACCCACAAACACCGTGAAATGACTCAAATTAGTCAAAATTATATTGTCCGGGCCAGACCTCAGGTAGTTTTGAACATGCATTCAAAATGAAGTGTCATGATTTTGTTTCGGCGAGATCTGTCCATATTTGCCAGAGTTATACTCCCTGAAAGATTAAAATTCATTAGGGATGGGGGTATTAAGTCCAGCTAGGCTGCGCTCTTGTTATCCTTTTTGCCACACTTTCGGGTAACTTGGAAGGCAGAATGTCCATGAGCAGTGTAAGGAGTCAGTGATTTAGAACATTTCTGTCTTAAATCTCCCGTCCTGTAAAATGTCACTGTATGTGCTTTAAAGAAGCTAAATTTTTGCAGTTCATGATATTTAGCCTTTTAGAGTCTTGTGTCTTTGTTGCATCTGATATAGAACATGTAATGACCGAAATGTCCTTCAAGTATAACATTATTTCCATCTGATGTCCGTGAAAATAATATAAGATACAATAATAAATATACATATACTATTATAATGTGCTTCAAAAAGGGTAATTTGCTGCAGTACATGGGCTTTGACGAGCTAGTATATTTGTATTATTTGATGTAGAATAAGTGTGTGTAACACAATCCGTTGTTTTAAGAATAAGAGCAATGCCATCAGACATCCATCATCTGATGTCCGTCAAAATTGGCATTATATACAATCATATAAATATGTTAGGTGCTTCAAATTTAAGGTAGATTAGTTTCTATTCATGATATTTAGCTTTCTGGAGTCGGTATCTTGGCTGTATTTGATAAATAGAATAAGTAATGGAAGCAATATCCTTCAAGAATTACATTAATTTCCTCTGATATCCATCAAAGTTACATTAGAAACACTATAAATACATTCTAATGTGATTCAAATAAAGTAAATGTGTTGCAGTTTGCGATATTTAGCCTTCTGGAGAAACATCTGTGTTGTATTTGATAGAGAATTACTACATATAATGAAAACAATTGTTTTTAGGACTAACAGTAATGTTATCTGACATCCATCATCTGTTGTTCGTCAAAAATGGCATTAGAAACAATACAATAAATACATCTATATTGGCTTATGTAAGTTAAATTCAACACAGTTTATCATATAACCTAGCATTCTGGGTTTATTATCATTGTAATAATTGGTATATATTAGATAATGGAAGCAATTTTAATTTCCTAAAAAATCTGACAACATAACATTAGAAACAATTCAATATTAAGTTTACATGTTATTCAGTAAATTGGTTATTATCCATGCTAGTTCGGTTCTTTCAACCAATATTATTATTTGTATTTGATTAATCATAATAAATGTACGCAATTGCCTTAATGAATCAACAGCCTGCGTGTTAATATCATGATATGCACTGAAGATAAGTACACATGCTTTTGTATGAAATATAAATGTCCTAAAGGCTAAAGCCACAAGCTCGTTAACTGAATTATCACACACTCTATCCTCAGTAATAGAACATGCGCAATCTTTATCAGTTTGATGACATTCAAATACCATACAAGTCGACTTTGAATACATATTTTGGATGTTTAATTTCTATCCACCTTATGTGCTTTAGTGTTATCCTTTCCAACTTGATTGAAATGAAGATTTGATAGCAAATTTCTAACCTTCTCCACACAACACTTATAATAGTGGGCTCTTGCCTGTGTATGGTGTTCACTACTGGATTCCATATATGGTATCTTTTCTGCTTATCAAGGATTTAAATCCTTGTCATCCTTGGGTGTTTTTTATATTCTTCAATGCATATAGATTAAAATAAAACATAGCACTTGACTTAAAATACAATTTTCAATTTCACTTATTTTGGGGGCTAATGGTATCATGGAATCTACCAAATGCATTTTTAACACATTCGCAAATCTGTCCGGGCAATGATTATTTCATGATTGGTTGAACCTGTTAAATACACGATTGGCTATGTTGTTATGATTGAGGTTGATGATATTGATGTCACAAGGTTAAGGTGACTGAGCTCTGTTTCTCGATAATGAGGAAGACAGTCGAGACATTTAACCATGTGTAACTGATACTTATCTAGGCAGTAAATATAAAAATTATCTTATATACAACGGTTTCTTTTAGCAATGGAGACTTTAGTATATTAATCAATTGCTCTATTTAGCTCAAGTGCATTGACCATCGATCATTAATTTTATATCATTTTGTTTAAGGAAATAGGATTGTGTTGGTTTGTGGGGCAGGGGTGGTGGTGGAGGGCAAGGTTGTCGACACATCTCAACTCAGTGCACTCAGGCCTGGCGGAGAAACTATTTGATGGAACTGGCATAATCTACTATCCAACTAGCCTACACTTATAGCTTAACCTACCAGCCTACTAGCCTAGAATTCTACCTGAGTTTACTAGTCATACTAGTCTAGTCTACTAGCCTAGATTTGTAGCATAGTCTTCTAGCCTAGTATTCTAACCTACTCTACTAGCCCCAGATTTCTATACTAGACTTCTTGTCTAATATACTAGCCTACTAGCGTAGACTTCTAGCATCAGCTACAGCATTGACCTCTACCCAGGTAGTCTACAGCATTGACTTATGCACAGGTGGTCAACTAGCATCAAGGTCTCCCCATATCTATTAGCCTAGCCTTCTAGCCTAGTTTACTAGCCTAGACTTCTAACATTGTCGCCTAGTCTACTAGTTTATGATTCTAGGCTGGCCATTTACCATCGTCTAAGAGCCTAGTAGTCTAGACTTCTGGCATAGTCAACTACTTTAAACTTATAGCCTAGACCTTTAGCTTAGTTTACAGCCTTGACTTCACTGCACAGGTTGTCTACTAGCCGAGACTTCTAGCTTAGACTTCTTGCCTAGTCTACTAGCCTAGACATTGATACTATTCTACTAGCCTAGATTTTTAACCTAGTCTACTAGCATAGTCTGATAGTCTACTCTACTAGCCTAGGGGTATAGCATAGTCTACTAGACTACAGGCATTGCTTTCTAGCCTAGTCTACTAGACCACTAATCTAGACTTCTAGCCTACTCTACAAGCTTACTACTTCTAGTTAGTTTAGAATTGTAGCCAAGCCACCTAGCCTATTAACCTAGACTTCTAGCTAAGACATCTATCCCAGCCTACTAGCATATGCTTCTAGCATAGACCTTGTACCCTAGTCTACTAGCCTAGTATCCTAGACACCTAGTTTAGATTTAAAGACTAGACATTTAGCCTAGTCTAAGCCATATCACTAGCCATGTAGTCTCTACTAACCCAATCTACTAGACTACACTTCTTGCCACTTCTGCTATCCTATTAGCCCAGACTTCTCGCCTAGTGTACTAGCCTACTAGTCTAAGCTTCTAGTCTAGTTTACTAGCATAGGCATCTAAGCTAGTCTACTAGCCTAGATTTACACACTACACTTCTACCCTATTCTGCTAGCCCAATAGTCTAGACTTCTAGCCTAGTCTTCTAGCCTACTCTGATAGTCTACTAGCCTAGACCTCTAATCTGCAACTCAGACTTCTACACATGTAGTCTTCTAGCCTAGTCTACACGCCAATACACACCAATACTAGCCTAGAAATCTAACCTAGTCTATGAGGCTAGCATTCTAGCATAGTCTACTAGGCTAAACTTCTAACACAGACGTCTATCCCAGGCATTTACCTTAACCTCCTAGCCTACACTACCCTTTTACCTTAGTCTAGTAGCTTAGACCTCTAGCATAGTCTATAGTTTAAACTTCTAGCCTAGACTTTTAGCCTAGTCTACAGCCGTGACTTCTACCCCCCCCCCCCTGTCTACTAGCCTAGACTTCTATCCTAGATATCTACCCTAATCTACTAGCCTAGACCAGCTGTTTAGCTTAGTGTAGTAGTAGCCTAGACTTCTGGCATAGTCTTCTAGTTTAGATTTCTAGCCGATGAGTCTTCTAAACTTGTATATCCAGATTACTAGCATAAACTTCTAAGCTACTCTACTAGCCTTGATTTACACCCTAGAGTTACAGCCTAGACTTATAGTCAAGTCTACTAGCCCAATAGCCCAGATTTCTAGCCTAGCCATCTTGCCTACTTTACAAGCCTACTACCCTCAGCGTCTAGCCTAATTGTATACAATCTAGTATTCTACACAGTCAGCCTTCTAGCCTGGTCTATTAGCCATACTAACCTATGCTTCTAGCCTGGACTTCTAAGATACTGGTAGTCTACTAGGCTTGCCTCCTAGCATAGGCTACTAGGCTAGACTTCCAACACAAATCTCTACCATAATCTAATAGCCTAGACTGCTAGACTAGTCTACTAGCCTACTGAGACAAATCTAGCAAAGATCTACTAGCCTAGTAGCCAGACTTCTATCCTAGTTTAGTAGTCTAATCTTCTAGTCTGGACTTTTAGACTAGTCTACAGCCATGACTTCTACGTACATAGTCTACTAGCCTGGATTTCTCTCCTATTCTACTAGCCTACCATTCTAGCATAGTCTACTAATAATGTTCTTGCCTAGTCTACTAGTCCAGATTTCTAGCCTTTTCTACAAGCCAACTAGCCTAGACTTTTAGCCTAGAATTCTATCCTAGCCTAACAACATAGACTTCTGCCCAGGTTGTCTACTAGCCTAGTTTATGAGGCAGACTAGACTAGACTTCTAGCCTAGACCTCAAACCTATTCAACTTGACTTGGTTTCTAGTCTAATCTTCTAGCGGTGTCTTTTAGACAAGACTCTACCTTGTCTACTAGCCCAGACTTCTAGTGTACTAGCCTACTAGCCTAGACTTCTAGCCTATTCTACGAGCCCACTAGCCTAGACTTCTAGCCCAGTCGACTAACCTAGTGTTCTTGCCTAGTCTACTAGCTCAGATCTACTACCCAAGATTTCCGGCACACTAACCTATACTCCTAGCCTACTCTACTAGGCTTCTACCAATCCACTAGCCTCGTAGCCTAGAGATCTCGTTCGCCTAGCTGAGTCTACTAGTCTACTAACCAAGAGTTCTCACCAATACTTCTAGATTAATATACTAGCCTACACACATAGTCTAGACTTTTCCAATCATGTACTAGGCTGAACTTCTAGCCTAGATTGTTGGCGTACTAGCCTACACCTCTCGCCGATTCTGCTAGATGTGTAAATTACTAGTCGAAACTAATAGCCTAGTCTACTAGTAGCCTTCTAGACTAGACTTCTAACCTAGTCGATTAACCTATTAACATGGACTTCTAGCCTTCTCTACTAGACTTCTACCAGTCTATTAGCCTGATGAGCCTAGAGTTCTGGCTAGCCAAATCTACTTGCCCACTAACATCGACTTCTAGTCTACACTTCTAAAGCATTTACCTTAGCCTACTCGCCTAGATGTCTAACATCGACTGACTACTAGTTTAGAGTTCGAGCCTAGTTTTCTAGACTAGTCTACAACATATACTTCTACCCAGGCAGTCTACTAGCCTAGGCATATATCCTAGTCTACTAGCCACACGTTCTAATTTATGTGTCTAGTCTATGCTTCTACCCTATTCTACTAACTTAGATTTCTAGCCTAGACATCTATCCTAGTACATGCTAGCCTACTAGCCTAGAGTTCTAGCATATTCTACTAACCCTCTAGGCAAGTCTCTTAGCCTAGTCGGCTAACCTACATTTCTAACATAGTCTCCTAGCCGAGACCTCTAGTCTAGTCTGATAGCCTAGTCTACTGGACTAGATTTCTAACACAGTCTATTGGCCTATTAGCTTAGACATATGGCATGCTCTACTAGACTTTTACCAATCAACTAGCCTACTAGCATAGAGTTCTAGTTAGCCTAGAATTCTAGCCACATCTGCTAGCCTACTAATCTAGTATTATTATCGAATCTAGAGTTCTAGCATAGTGTCCTATCCTACTAGACTATGCTTCTAGCTTTTTCCGTAGGCTACTAGCCTAGTAGCCTATACTTCTAGCATAGTCTACTACTTTAGACTTCTGTAGTTAACATTTAGCATAAGCTACAGCCTTGACTTCGACTCAGATTGTCTGCTAGCCTATGCTTCTAGCCTAGTCTACCAGCCTATTCTTCTAGCATAGACATATAGCCCAGTCTATTAAAATTAGCAACATAATAGCCTAGTCTATAGGTTAGTATTCTAGCCTAATCTACTAGCCTAGACTTTTATCCTCCAGTTCTAGGCAAGTCTACTAGGCTAAATTCCTGGTCTAGATGTTTAGACTAGTCTACTAGCCTTGGCATCTAGCCTTGACTTCTCGCCTAGTTGGGTAGCCTACTAGCATATGCTTCTATCCTAGATGTTTACCCTATTCTAATTGCCTAGACTTCCTAGGCCAATTCTTTAAAATTCTTGCCTAGACTTCGAGACTAGTCTACACAATAGACTTGTACACATGTTGTCTATTATCCTAGACAACTATCCTAGTCTACTAGCCACATTAGCATAGACTTCCAAACTAGTCTAACCCTCTGGCCTAGACTTCTAACCTAGTCTACTGTTACTCGGCTAGACTTCTAGCGGATCTCTCTAGCCTAGACTTCTAAACTAATCTACTAACCCAGACCTCTAGCCTAGACTTTTGGCTGACACTACTAGTACTGTAGTCTGGACTTCTACCCTAGAGTTCTAGCCTAGTCTAAATTTCTAGCCTATTCTACTAGCTTAGATTTCTATCCTAGGCATCTAACTTAATCTACTACATGTAGGACAATAGTCTTGTGCATTGGCTTCTATCTTAGATGTTTACCCCATTCTACTAGCCTAGTCAACTAGTTTAGAATTCTAGCCTAGACTTAGTCTAGTCCACAACATAGCCTTCTACACAGGTAGTCTACTAGCCCAGACAGCTTTCCTAGTCGACTAGTCACACTAGCCTAGACTTCCAGCCTAGCCATCTAACCAAGACTTCTAGCCTAGTCTACTAGCCTAGAGTTCCAGTGTTTTATACTAGCCTACTTGCCTAAATTTTTATCCTAGATATTTAGCTGAGTCTAGTAGCACAGTAGTCTGGACTTCTACGCTGGAGTTCTAACCTAGTAGCCCACTAACTTAGACTTCCCGTCTATACTTCTACCCTAATCTACTAGCTTAGATTTTTGTCTAACTGAATCTACTAAGCCACTAGTCTTGTCTACTTGCCTAGATATCTCACATAGTCTACTATCCTAGATTTATAGCCTGCTCTACCAGACCTCAACCATTACATTATCCTTCTAGCATGGTTAGCCTAGAATTCTAGCCAAGTCTACTAGCCTACTAACCTAGACTTCTAGCCTAGACTCTTAGCCTAGTCCACTAGGCTATGTTTATAGCCCTGCCTTATAGCCCAGTCTACTAGACAATTAGCATAGACTTATAGCTTAGTCCACACACTAGACTTATAGCATAATCTACTACCCATGCTAGCCTAGACTTCTAGCCCAGTCCACTAGCCTATACTTATAGCCTACTCCGTTAACCTACCAGGCTAGTCTTCTAGCATATTGTACTAGCCTATTAGACTAGACTACTTTACTTGCTCAGATTGATAACCTAGGCTGATGGGCCACTGGCCAAAATTTCTGGCCTAGTCTACTAGCCAACTAGCCTATCATTCTACTAGGCATCTCTACTAAACTTGTGCCAGTCTTCTAGCTTAGTAGTATAGAGTTCTAGATCGTCTCGATTTCTAACTGAATTTACTACCCCACTAATCTAGGGTTCTAGCCTAGAATTCTAACCTAGTCTACTCTACTAGCCTGCAAACGCATGACTATAGCATAGACTTCTACCATAGTCTACTAGCCTAGACATCTGAAATAGACTACTAGCATATTAGCCTAGACCTCTAGCCAATGCTGCTAGCCTACTGACATAGACATCTAGCTTAGTCTACTAGCGTAGTCTTCTAAACTATTTTACTAGCATTAACTTCTAACCTAGTCTACCAGCCTACTAACCCAGATATCTAACCTGGGCTACTAGCCCTCAACCAGCATATTAGGCTACGTGCCTAGAGTTCTAGTTAACTCTAGCCTAGAACTCTAGCCAAGTCTACTAGTCTATTAAATTTGACTCCTAGCGTAGATATCTAGTCTAATCACCTAGCCTACTAACATATGCTTTTGTACTTGATGTTTGCCTAACTCTACTAGCCTAGACTTCTATCCTAGTCTAGTAGTTTATGATACTGGCCTAGACTTAAAGACTAGTCTAGAACATAGACCTCTACACAGGTAGGCTCCTAGCCTAGACATATATCCTAGTCTACTAGCCACACTAGACTAGCCTTCTAGCCTACTGTACTAGCCTAGAGGTCTAGCCTTTTTTTACTAATCTACTTGCCTAAATATCTAGCCTAGATCTCTAGCTGAATCTACTGGCCCACTAGTCTGGACCTAGAGCCTTAGAGGTCTAGCATAGTATCCTAGCCTACTAACCTAGACTTTGTGTCTAGACTTCTACCCTAATCTACTAGCTTAGAGTTCGATCTTAGACACCTAGCTTAATATACTAGGTCACTAGCCTAGTCTATTAGACTTGTTTACTAGCCTAGATTTCTAAATAGACTACTAGCCTAGACCTATAGCCTAGTCTGAGATTTCTAAATAGACTACTAGCCTAGACCTATAGCCTAGTCTGAGATCCTAGTCTACTTGCCTTGATTTCTATCCTGCTCTACTAGACTTCTCCCACTCCATTAGCCCTCTAGCCGTAAGTGCTAGTTAGCCTAGAATTCCGGACCAGGTCTAATAGCCTACTAACCTCGCCTTCTAGCCAAGATTTCTAGCATAGTAGCCTATGCTTTTAGGTTAGCATTTACCTTAGTTTACTAGTCTAGTAGCTTAGAGTGCTAGCCTAGTATAATAGCTTAGACTTCTAGCCTAAACTTTTAGTATAGGCTACAACCTTGGCTTCTACATATGTTGTCTACTAGCCTATGCTTCTATCCCAGACTTATTGCCCAGTCTACTAGCCTAGGCTTATAGCCTAGTCTAAGGCCTAGACTTATTGCATAATCTACTAGCCATGATAACCTAGAATACTAGCCTAGACACACAACATTGACTTCTTGATTAGTCTATTAGCCTACTAGCCTAGACTTCTCTCTTCTTATGCTAATCTACTAGCCTATTCTTCTAGCCTAGTCTACTAACATTGCCTTCTTTCCTATTCAACTCACCTAGACCTCTAGCACAGTCTAGTTGATAGCTTGAAAGCATAGATTTCTAGCACCGACTACTAGCCCACTAATCTAGAAGACTTCTAACCCGCTCTTCCAGACTTCTACCAGTTTACTAGCCAATAGTTCTAGTTCGCTTATAATTCTAGCCAAGTCTACTTTTAGCCTACTAACCTAGACTTCTAGCCGAGACGTCTAGCAAAGCATACTAGTATATGCTTCTACTATAGACATTTAGTCCAGTCTACAACATTGTCTTCTACACAGATAGTCTACTAGCCTACACGTTTAGCCTAGTCTCGTCTTCTAGCATAATCTACTAGCCTAGACTTCACGCCCATTCTACTATCCTAGACGTCTTGCTTACCTGCTAGTTTAAATTTATAGACTAATTTACCATCCTAAATTTTTAAGCTAGAGTACTGCTTACTAGCCTAGATTTCCACCCTAGACTTCTAGTCCAGTCTACTAGCCCACTAGTCTAGACTTCTAGCATAGTCTACTAGCCTAATATCCTATGCTTCTCTCCTCGACGCCTAGTCTAGTCTACAACATAGACTTCTACCAAATAGTCTAATATCCTGGTTTAATAGCCATGATAGCCTACACTTCTAGTCTAGACATCAAACCTATTCTACTAGGCTTGTCTTCTAGCCTAGTCTTCTAATCTTGACTTCTAGCATATACTACTTCTACCCTAGTCTACTAGATTGTATTTCTAGCCTATTCTAGTAGCCTAATAACCTAGACTTCATGCCGAGACTTCTAACCAAGCCGACTAGCATATGCTTCTACCTGAGACCTTTATCCTAGTCTGCTAACTTAGTAGCCTGAGGTATATAACATTGACTGAGTGGCCGTCATCTATTGCTTGTATCCTAGCTTAGTCTACTGATTTAAACTTCTAGCCTAGTCTACACCCTAGTAGTATATTAACCTAATCATAGAGCCTAGTCATCTAGCCATACTAGCCTAGACTTCTAGCCTATTCGACTGGCCTATACTACTAACCTGGAATTCTAGCTTGGTCTACTAGCCTACTTGCCTAAACATCTAGCCTAGTTTAGTAACTTATATTTCTAACCTAGTCTATTATCCTACCAGCCTGCATTTCTAGCCTAGACTACAAGGGGTGTATGTGAGCATGCGTATTTGACCCCATGCCACCCCACTAGACATCTAGTGTAGTCTACTAGCTTTCTAGGATAAATAGGATTCTAGATTTTTAGCCTAGTCTACTATCATATTAACTCCACCAGCTGGGGTGCTGCCACTGCTAGTCTCCTAGATTACTAGCCTACACTTCTAGCCACGTCTACAAGCCTAAGCATCTAGCGCAGTCTACTAGCCTACTAGACTAAAATCTATAGTCTAGACTTCTAGCCTAGTCTACTATTCTGCTTTACTATTCTACTAACCGATTTCTAGGATAGACTTCTAGCCTACTCTGCCAGCATAACATCTTACACTTTTAGCATTGTTTAGTAGCCTACCTAACTAGACCTCTATGTTGATTTCTAGCCACGGCCTCTAGCCTACTAACTTAAGCGTCTAGATTTTTAGCCTAGTCTACTATCATATTAACCCCACCAGCTGGGGTGCTGCCACTGCTAGTCTCCTAGATTACTAGCCTACACTTCTAGACACGTCTACAAGCCTAGGCATCTAGCATAATCTACTAGCCTACTAGGCTCAAATCTATAGTCTAGACTTCTAGCCTAGTCTACTATCCTGCTCTACTATTCTACTAACTGATTTCTAGGATAGACTTATAGCCTACTCTGCCAGCCTAACATCTTACACTTTTAGCATTGTCTAATAGCCTACCTAACTAGACTTCTATGTTGATTTCTAGCCACGGCTTCTAGCCTACTAACTCTTGCTTCTAGACTTTTAGCCTAGTCTACTATCATATTAACCCCACCAGCTGGGGTGCTGCCACTGCTAGTCTCCTAGATTACTAGCTTACACTTCTAGCCACGTCTACAAGCCTAGGGATCTACTATAGTCTACTAGCCTACCATGTTAAAATCTATAGTCTAGACTTCTAGCCTAGTCTACTATCCTGCTCTACTATTCTACTAACCGATTTCTAGGATAGACTTCTAGCCTAGTCTGCCAGCCTACCATCTTACACTTTTAGCATTGTCTAGTGGCCTACCTAACTAGACTTTTATGCAATATTTCTAGCCAAGTCTTCTAGTCTACTAACCTATGCTTCTAGATTTTTAGCCCAGTCTACTATCATATTAACCTAGACTGCTATCCTAATATACTATGCTTGACTTCTAACCTGTTCTCATAACCTAGACTTCTACACTAGTCTAATAGCCCAGACTTTATGAGCCTACACGAGGCAAGATTTCTAGCCTGGACAGACATTTAGCTTAGTCTACTAGTCTGAATATTGGCTTAGTCTACTAGCATGCCTACAGGACTATCCAACAAGACTGTCTACTAGCCTAGCCTACTATCCTGCACACTGGCATTTTCTTTTAAATTTTAGTTACGACTTGCAACTGGTATAACTCAGTTGATTGGACAGTCAAAACCATAGCGTGCCACACTTGCTTATGGTTTTATTACATATAATTTATGACAACGTATTGGATAGTAATACTAACAATCTATTTTCTTTTCCATGATTATTTTTCATAAAGCATTACACTGAAATATATTCACATTGTTTCTTTTATACATTATATAATATTTCTTTCTTAAGCAAATCTTTTTCAAGTACTTGGAATGGTTTCAGATAAGTTTAATGCTGCCAGTTATCCTTTTGAATATTAGTTTCCTTTTATAGATATATTTTCTATTTCAAGGCATACTTTTCATAACAACTGGATGGATTCTACCACGTGTTAAGGTTCAAACTCATCTATTTTTTCTGTGTGGTCAACAAGACATAGTTAATGTAAACATCCTGAATTAGCATATGACATTCTTCATTACAGATTATTAAGTAATGTACTTTTTTAATCTTTCAGATTCCTTCGTATTTGCTATCTTAATTGAGCTTGCTATCAATTGCTGGGCTGTGGCTGCTGCTGTCTATCATAGAAGCCGATACTTCTAGCCTAGACTTCTAACATAGTCTACTAGTCTAATAGCCTAGACGTCTAGCCTATTTTCCTAGCATAGTCTCCAATCCTAATAATCTAGACTTTTAACCTAGACTTCAAGCATAGTCTACTACCAGACTTCTAGCATTGCCTACTAGATGTCTACCTGGTCTACTAGCCTCGTAGCCTAGACTTCTACCGTGCACTTCTACCCTCGTATACTAGCCAACTAACCTAGATTTCTTGTCTAGATGCCTTGCCAAGTCTACTAACCTACTAACATAACATATCTAGGCTACTAGCATAGTCTTCTAGCCTAGTGCACTAGCCTAAACCCCTAACCTAGTCTACTAGTCTAGACTTCTAGTCCAGACTGCCAGTTATTCTACTAGCCTGCCTTAACTGGCCTAACCTAGTAGCATGTCGACTTGCCTAGCCTACTAGCCTGCTGCCCTAGCCTACTAGCCTGCTAACTGGCATGCCCTACTAGCCTGCCTACTGGCCTAGCCTACTATCCAACTGTTTCCGACAACAAACAGTATCAACTGCTTGAATGTAATGGCACACAGAAAAATAAATGTTCAAGTTCAATATTATTCATTTCATGATTACAGGTGCAGGTTCCAAGGCAATGTCTAGAGAATAGAACATTATTTACTAATCAGTAGCTTGACTTTAAAAATCAGTGATTTCCACTATTTATTTAACTAGGATTAGTGTTTTATACAGGGCTGGGATGGATAAGCCCATTCAAACAATTACAGATCAAGTATTAACTAATATATCGATACTGAGTAGATTATTATCTTAAATACAAGGTTTTCAACCCATCACAACAGATAGCATTCAATCAATAGGGAACTAGTGTTATTATAAAAATAAATTGCTTTTAAATATTAAATATTAGATTTATGATTTTTAAATCATGTTAATTTTTTTCGTATTATGTTGCTACCGTAATCACATTTACCTCTTTATTTGATTGCGCCTGTTGTTATATATGACAATGCATGTAATCTGCACTACAGAAGCCCCATACTTTTCGAACGTGACCAACTACATGTATATTGGTATGATCACAAAGATAAAACACATTTTTATTTTGGGCATGTCTTGATTCATTTACATTTTAGTTACGACTTGCGACTATTATAAATCTGTTGATTGGTCTGTCATAGCATGTCACACTTGTTTACAGTTTTATTCATTATATTTTATGAAAACGTATTCAATACTAATACATAATATGGCTATCTGTTTTCTTTTCCATGATTATTCTTTATAAAGCATTGCAATGCCATATTCATAATGCATTATTTAATACATCTTTTAATAATGGAATGGTTCCTGCTATGTTTGTCGCTGTCAGTATTCTTTTCAATATTAATTTCTTTCTATAGCTATCTTTCCTATCTCAAGGCATACATTTAATAACATCTGGGTGGACTCTGACAGCTTCTGAGGTAGAAAGGATCTGAATGCTAAAACTGAAATGTAATGATGTTGATATGTCTTTGTCTGCTATTGTACCCATTATGATACAGCAATGATATAGCTTATTATGTTTTCTGTGCTGTCAACAAGTGTCAACATCCTGAGTCAACTGGTGAAACATTCTTCACAATAGATATTAGGTAATGTATTTATTTTTATCTTTCAAATTCTTTTTTATTTGCCATCTTAATTGAGCTTGCTATCAATTGCTGCTGCTGCTTCTGCTATGAGCCTATAGCCCATACATGAATACTAGACTTCTAGTCTAGACATCCAGCCTACTCTACTAGCCTACACTTTTTGCGTAATCCACCAGTCCATTAGCCTACCCTCTAGCCCGGACTGCTAGAGGTATACTGCTTAATAAGCTGGCTTAATTACTTGCTTAGCCTATGTGCCTATCATGGCCTTCTACCCTGCCCACTAGGCTAACTATCCCGCATACTGTCCTAACCTACTAGCCAACTATTCTCGGTCACACCAATTATCAACTGCTTGAATGTAATGATATACAGAGAAATAAACGTTCAAGTTAAATTGTAAATGTAAATGTTCTATCTAAGGCAATGAATATAGTATAGAACAGTATTTCCTATTAAGCATCTTGACTTATTAAAAAATCAGTGATTTCCACCTTTTTTAACTAGGATTAGTGTTTGATACATGGCTGGGAGGGGTAAGCCCATTCAAATAATAACAGATCAAGTATTAATTTATAGATACTGAGTACATATTCTTATTGTATACATGGTTTTCAATCATCTCAAAAGATAGAATTTGCTCAACAGGAATCAGGTCTATCCTACTCATCTGAAATCAATAGGTAGCAAATTAGTCTATTTTGGGATTTTATTAGCCAAATATTAACTCTCTTAGTCAGTAAATTAACATATTTTAGAATTGTATTAGATGAATGTTAAACAGATACTAATATCATCTCAATTATTGTATTGTAATGCTAAATTATAGTACATAAGTTCCATATAACTAATTTCCTCCCTATGACAGCAACAGATCCTAGCCAAATTAATTTCAAAATGTTCAACAGCTTTCCTGTATGTTTATACAACCTTTTCAATTAATTCTCTTAGGCAGTAATTTAGCCTATTTGGAGATTTTAGTAGGCAATCACCAGAATTATACTAAAAGGCTAATTGGCGTTAGCGTTATTACAAAGTACTAATTATAAATTGCTGGTAAATACTAAATGTTACTTTTACAGTTTTCAAATCATTTTAATTTGTTCGTATTATGTTTCTAATGACATTTCCCTCTTTATTTCAAAGCATGTAATCTGCACTACAGAAGAACCAACTTATTCAAGGAGTCATGTTTTCTATTTGATCAACTACATTGGTCATTGTTGGTTTGGCCACAAAGTTAAGACATTTTCATTTTTAGCATGGCTTATTTCATTTACATTTTAGTTGCAACTAGTATAAGTTGGTTAATTGTTCGATCGAAGTTGTAGGCATCCTCAAGGTGGCCAAGAACAGCTTTGCAGTGGTCTTGGTGATTGTCCCTTTAACATACCAGGAGAAGACTATTCCCAAAGACTCAATACTGGAGTGACTGTCTCGGTACCCAGCCAGTCATTACAGTGGAAAGTCCTTAAAGACAATCCTCTTCTAGCCTACCAATGGACAATTTGAACAAATTATAAACTCCTTGAGAGAATTTGAGAGTTAAAGGTTTAACTATACAATTGGTTATGACGACCCTAGCATATGCAAGGCAGCAGGCGAGTGCACGTGTGGAAGGTGCAAAAACAGCGTGCAAGAATTTTTGGGTGGGGAGGGAGGGATTTTCCACAATACTAGAAGAATGCAAGAGGCAAAGTGCACAGGCGAAATTATGACGTGCCGAGGCCGACATGGGTTTAAAAGGGAGACCCGTGGGTGCGTCCCATTGGTCAGCAATTGACCGTGTACGTGGAGGAACACAGGTGCGTGTTTGGCATGGCCAGCTCAAGCAAGAATGGGACAGGCTCCTTGACATTCATGAATATTAATGAATATTAACGAGGACAAGCATGTGTAGACCGTGGTCAGTCAAGCTGAAACTCGACAGGTGTGGGACACCTGGTCAGGATGCCGTTTGACTGGAGTGACTTCCATCTGGAGAAAGGGCCAGATGGATGCCTCCCACTTGTTTCCCCAATGAGACATGCATACACAAGCAGATGTGAGAAACTCGGATTACGGATGTGTTTTCACAGGTGTCAAAGCGACTAGCGATATTTGGTCTGGTCTCTATGACCATAACAGATGGAAAAAGGAAGCTATGCATGGACACCCCTACCCACCTCTGCATTAATAGTATATTAATAATATTAATATTTCCATTAATAACAGGCATGGGGCGGGATCCCTCAAACCCACCCTATGCCCAGTAAAGAAGAGCAAACAAGGCTGGTTTTAGTGAGACATGTGAATAGGCCATAGATTTATTGATGCGTGAGAACACTTGGGACCCAGTGTGTCCAGGTACAGAATAAACAAAGCATTGTGATATGTAACATAATAGCTATCAATCTATGGCCCTTCAAAATCTCACCCAAATATCACTCTGGGTCAGGGGTACAGGACACTCAGCTTTCTATAAGTTCATCAAGTGCACCTGCCTAGTCTCCACGGCTTACATTCAATATCAGTATCTGTAACTTGAACTAACCAGCGCATCTCTGTGACCTCGCTCAGGTTACACACTAACTTTTCATATATGTATTAAAGCATCTGTTCTACATGTAGTTGCATTCAGCAGGCTGGACAGACAAGAGGAATTTACCTTCTGAACTGTGTAGCCAGACTGTTTTCTCAGTCAGCTTTTAGAAGACAGTATGTTAAGAAATGCTAAGAAACTTGCCTTGTGATTTGTCTTGTGAACTGTGACCCGGATTTCAAATGTTGATATGTGACTATTTTGTGACTTCTAATTGGTTACAAACTACAACAAGTGAAGTGTAGAGATCATCATGAGGGCGTGATGGATACCAGCTGAGGGATAGTGTTAGGGTATTTTTCTGACTGTTATAAGAATTATTTAAACTGCTTACAAGTATTTCATAAGGGGTGCCAAGCTATTGCCTTGGATGCTGCTATGACTGGGTGTGAATGTGTATGTACTAACTGAACGGAGGGTAGCAGCAGCAGCATACCAGAGCATTAGATTTAGGTAACAGACTGGCCGAGGCTCTATAGTGAAAGCCATAGGTGTACTTTAAGTATCTAAACATTTTATCCAATCTCTGATAATCTCTGCCTTGCCCACTGACATGCTCTGTAGACACACGCTCTGCGGAGATACACAGAGCGGAGACATGCGAAAAAATCACATGAACACGCCGGTGCTTGAAACATGCATATTTCCCACTCCTATAAAAGGCCCAGGACAGTATGAAGGAAAAGTTGACATTATTCACTGAACACTGACCAACCATGACACATCTATTGTTTTGTTTTAAAATGTTTGTGTTCTTTAAGTTAGACAAAAACCTAACAATATACCAAATCTAAATACATTGTAACTGTTATCATGTGTCTATTTTATTATTATTATTGCTTATTTACCTATCATTTGCTATGTTTTACTTACAGGGGTTTATATATAGATATTCATCTATGTTTTTTGCTCAATAACCACAGTGGATTCTCACCCGTAATCAGTGTTTGCGTTATCTCACCCCAGTACCTTCCCCTCTCGCTACCACCAGTTACAATACTGTAGTTACCTCTGAGCCCTTTTGTCGACATTGACTCAACACACCAGTCATCCAATATATTATTCATTCATTCACACATTCTTCCATACATTCTTTCATTCTATTTATTTATTGGAATTCAAAATATACACAAAAATATGCTTACTGAATGGTACACAAGAAAATTAACCAAGCTTCAAAATGTAGCAAGTCTTGGTTATGAAGTATTTTCAAAATAAAATCCACATACACTTACTTTTTGCTTAAAATAAAATTACAATTTGCATTATAAAATGGATATTTTTATGCATTCAGATTCCGTACAAAAATCAATCATGCGTAAAATGAGACAAGCAAAATCAACTACAGAACTTATGTATAATAGCTATTATGTTGAGAAAATAAGAATAATATGACCAGTTTAGCTTTCACAGCTTAAACCATGAAAGGCACTTGCCTCAAATTATAACATTCTTTCATATTTACATGTATGATGAATTGCCCATAGAACTTGTAAAATATTTTGAAAGCAGTGAGAATGGAAATAATCTCTGCATTAACTACCTCCAGTTAAACTGCTTTCAAAACATTCAGGAGTCATAGCGTTTATGCTGGTTTGGCTATGGAACAATTAGGTGACAAATAGTTAATAAATGGAATAACACAGTTACATGGGATCGTATGGCGAGGGCACACGCAACAGCAATGGAGATGCACTCGTGGAATTCCTTAGTTCCAATGGCCTATTTGCCACAAATATGGCTTTCAAACACCCATGCCATCACTGGACAGCATGGATCGGACACATTGCTGATCGCAAAGTCCCAAAAGGTTCTAAGGCTACAACAGTTGTCTTCAACCAAATAGACTTCATATCCAAGCTCATCAGCAACACTGACACTCAACTGTCATACAAAAAGGCCCTCGGGGAGCGAGGGAGCTTCTATCAAAGTGGCCAAAGTGAAGAGCGCACAAAATTATGCCAGGAGCGCAATAATATTCTGCACCACATTAGCGAACGCTTAAAAGATCTTGTTATTCAACAAGCAGACTCCCTAGCAGATGAAATCACTGCCACGGATGACTGTGACAAAATGTTTCGGGCAACCCGAGCCCTAAGAATTACTGATTACACACCTCCACTCGCTGTACACAACTGAACGACACTTTATCGGGACTGACCAGGGAAAAGATGAGGCGATTCAAGACTGGTTTAAGGAACAGTTCACTGGCCACGATGATGAGCTCTTGCACCCATTCTCAGGAGACCCTCAGGCTATTACTAACACCAATTAAAACAACAGAAGTTGAGAAGGCACTTAAAGCCCTGAAAAATGGATGTGCATTTGAACCTGATGGCATGAGCAATGAACTATTCAAATATGCAAGTGACATTAACTCAAAACCGATCATGCACCTAATCAATTCAGCTTCTATGCACCACCTTCCCATTGAGGCTAAGGCATCCTTATCGCACTACCCAAGCCCATGAAGCCACCTCAGGCACCCCAGCCAATCTGCGGCCCATTGTGCTCCTCAACAGCATACAGAAAATCCTATCCAATGTTACTCTATGCCGCATTCGAGACAAGATCGATGACTTCACAGGATCATGTCAAAGTGGCTTCAAACGTGGATGCAGCTGTGCAGACATTGTATGGGCTCAACGCATGCTTGTGTCTGTAGTCATGTCCAAACACTGGGATTTCCACAAAATCGGCATTGACATGTCACGAGCCTTCAGCACAATTAAATGTTTAAAGGATTCTAAATGTACTACGCCAGGCTAGTTGCAATGACGATGAGCTACGACTAGTGAGACCGGGAAATGGTCTATCTCCGGTGCTTTTCACCTGTTCCCTTGCTGCTGTATTGAAATCTGTGCGTTAAAGTTCCACAAGACCAACCCCCCTACCCCCGTGTCAATATTGGGTATGCCGCTAGAGATGGAATATGACAACGACGTGGACTTCATAGACAAGGAAAAGAAACCCCTTGACGAACTTCTCCCAATAGGTGCAAGCAAACTAAAAATTGAGAATCTCTTTATGAATGAATCAAAAACAGGGTTCACCGACATATACCTATCTACATAGTATGAAACTAAAGAAAATGAAAATCCACTTCGTGGCAGCGAACAATGGAGGAAAAGTAAAATCCTGGGCTCACAGTGCTCTGCAGTATGGTGACATTACTGCACGCTGCGTCATGGGGAACATAGCTTTACAGTCCTTCTGGAAGCCATCATGATTTGTAGATCAGATGCCCTTGATAACAAGAGCCATCAGAAGATGCTATGAGGTGACCTCAAGAAAGCAGGACTCTTGAGTACACTCAAGTCAAGAATGGACCTGAGGAAGCCAAGGATTTCGGTTGAGGACAAGACACAGTGGGCAAATGCGAAGGCATCATCCTATTGCATTGTCTCGCCCTCCCACTAACGATTTCGTATTGAGTCCCGTGCTTGCACGTTTTTGATCTATGAGCTAAGTTTGCGAAACTTCACAAATGATGTCAGTCACCTACAGCCTAATAAAATTGCTCGGTTACCCTCCTACTAATATACTGTCTTGACACTCAAAAACTCCATATAGACCAAGTTTCAGATATGGTGAAGGAGAATGAAAAAGTCTTGAAAGCTGATATGTTTGTATTTCATAAGTTGAAAGGGACATAACTCAATTAAAAATTGATGCAAACAAAATATTTTGGAAAACTAATATTTTTGGCATTTCATAAGTCAAACAATGGGGGTGGGGGGAATTGACAAAAAGTCTGAAACTAAAACCTGCTCTATAATGGCCTATATTAATGCTGTTAGGAAGTCAAGCAAGAGGATGCCACACCTGCCACCGAGATCTGCCCTTCTCATATGCTAAGCAACATGTGAAAGGAGGCAGCCATATCGGCCACGAATATCCGGCCCCAGATTGCACAGAAACTCTGGCTTGCACAAACATGGGTCTGTAATTTTTCATAGCAAACAATGTAGCAATTCTCAGTAGAATATCTTGAAAGACTGCAAAAAAAGTGCGGAAAACTAATATTTTTTTGTATTTCATAAGCCGAAAGGGGACATAACTCTATGGAAAAATTGATGAAAATGTCTGAAACTCCAACTTGCTCTTGCGATGTACCCATTTTGGCTTAAATATCTTGGAGGAGTGCGAAAAAAGAGCGGACAGCTGATATTTTTTATTTCTTAAGTCGAAAGGGGGCATAACTCCATAAAAAATTGACGCATACGCCTGAAACTCAAATTTGTCATGTAACTTCTCATAACAAAGCAATGTACCAGTTCTCAGTATAATAGCTTAAAAGACTGCGAAAAAAAGTGCAGAAAACCAACTGCGACAGACAGACAGACAGATGGACAGATGGAGTGCAAACCTATAGTCTCCCAGGTTTTACCGGTAATGGACTAATAACAGACAAATCAGTCAGAAACTCATACATTGCTAATGGCTGGCGGAAATAGGTGATTTTGGTTTTCAAGCATATATATTTATATATAATCTCTGCATGGCAGCATTTATGTGTATGTGCATACATTTTATGTTAATGTCTAACCTATTTCAAAAGCTAGGATTAGCTGGGATTTTCTTGAAGTTCTACATAGCTGGGACTTTCCGCAATAAAATCCATGCTATGTGGGATTTTACGGAACGTTCAAGCAAACTTGGATTTTCTTGAACTTTCAAGCTAGCTTGGATTTTCTTGAATGTTCGCTAGCTGGAATATTCTTGGATTTTAAGTGCCCAATACCGGCAATCTAGCTTGGATTATCTTGAATGTTCAAGTTAGCTCATTTTCTTGAATGTTCAAGCTATCTGGAATTCTCTTGGAATTTACTTTAACTAGGCCTTCCTTGGATTTTCTTGAATTTTATGTGGCCAATACCAGCAAGCTAATCCAAGCTATTCCAAATTATTAAAAGCTTGGATTAACTGAGATTAGCTGGTTTATTCAAGCTCCACAGAACTTCGATATTCATGAATATCAAAGCTTTTTTTGGCCTGAGCGTCGTCTATAAATAGCAGGCACTCCACCAGTCTATCAGACAAGAGGAGGCGGTAGCTCAGGGTGTTATGAACAGAGTTGTGAAACCGGTGACCCCGGGATCGTGTCTCTGTTCGGCCAACCGGTGATCGTTGGAAATATAGGCAATCTCCTTCACTCCTCGTTGCCTCTCTCCACCCAGGAGTATAAATGGGTACCAGTATAGAAACTGGGGAAGTTAGCAATAATAGACTGAAATAAAACCAGCCTAGAGTGGCATGAATGGAACCTGGATCCAGGGACTCGATAGACACCAATCAAACCAATAACTTCTAGTCTATCAGACATTCAACTCCCACCCTCCTCTTGAGGACACGCATCAGGTTACTTCCAGAGTAATGGCTAAATTACACGTTTTTTTACTCAAAGTTTTCGACAAAAGGTAACTGAATGACTTGATTTAAAATTCAGCCAGAATCATGTTAAATCATGTTATGGTTATGCTAAGAATTATCATTTATTAGACCCTTTCAAAGACAAATCTCTGAAAAGCAAATTCTTTACGATGCATAGTACTGTATATTCTGTTGAAAAATTTTACATTAAATGACTACTGAAGGCTCCAGTCATATTAATTTGAAAATAGTTAACAGATTTTCGTTTTGGTATTGCAGTGAAATTCAGATACACGGAATTCATCAATGGACGTGTTAACCCATTACTGTTAACACCAGCCAAAACTGGCCACAAAAGTAGTCTTGGAGAATGGATATTTGCAGGGCAAGAGAAGACTATTTTTGAAAATTTATCCCTGAAATGACTGGCTTGGTAACCGAGCCAGTCCTTCCACTGGTAAAATTGAAAAAATAGTCTTTTCTTGCCCTGAAAATGGACATTCAAATGGGATATATTGAGATTTTGTCGACCAAATCTGACCATTAAAGGGTTAAATACACGTGTGGCCACAACCACAACACCATGTAGGTGAATAACTTCCTGGTTTGATAAAGTGTAAGAATTGTGCATGGGCGTAACCATGACATGTGACACTTTTTTTTGTGCTATATATCACATCACATTAACCATTTTAATTATTGAAATATCAGTGTCGCAATTTCCTGGTTTGATAAAGTGTAAGAATTGTGCATGGGCGTAACCATGACATGTGACACTTTTTTTTGTGCTATATATCACATCACATTAACCATTTTAATTATTGAAATATCAGTGTCGCAATTACAAGTCAAAGGAAAGCGTACATATTTTGTATCTAATTTTACTGGAACCTGTTGCTGCATACATATCCCAGGCAAAGCAGTCTCAAAATATTCAACAGAATATTCTTTACATCATAAAGAATTAATCATTTTTGCTCCGTGAGGGGTACACATTGTCAGAGGAAAACGATCATATACTTATGAAATCAGACAGTCGGCTTGAGAGCGAACACACGAATCAGTTTACCATGTCTCTGTGATTTTAAGTCTTAACACAGGTAAGGTAACATTTACTGTTTATATGTAGTATGAGGGTGATATTACTTGAGTTTAGTTATTGAAATTATAAGTAAGTATTTAAATGGTCGCAATACTTGGAAATATCCTTTTTGTAATATATTAAAAGTCCCAAGTAATTGTGCTGTCATAGAATATCAGAAAAACAAGATGGCCACCATTGACATTGAAATTCTTTAAACATGTAATTATGACAGAATTGTCATCTATAAAAGTCATTTTTTCACATATTTGGCCATCATATATGTAAACAAGCATTATTAAATACACAAAAATTAAATACTTTGGAGTGGTCATTCATGATGGCCATATATAATAATCATCAAGGTCACAAACAAAAAGATGGCTGCCATATATAACTCATTAAAAGTTTTCACCTTATATTAAAGTAGAATATTTACCTATTCATAATAAGATTGTCTTCCAGAAATCAAATTGACAAATTACTGAATTGAAATACATAATATAATTGAAATGGTTATTCTTATCTTTTAAGTGTCAATGCCGCTAAAGCAAAATGGCTGCCATGTAAAATAGCAATTGTGACAGCATAATGTTACAGGGCTTTAGATTTACCTCATTTGGGGCCACCACCTATCATGTCCAGGATCCATCAATACTCCTAGAAACTAGAGAATTTTGAAATCTGAGAGATTGATTTTGGGCCATTTTAGTTTTAATAGCACTATAAAACCTCTGAATGGATATAAAATGCCACAGCATCCATCTCTGAGTATTTAACTGACTGTAAATCAGTTAATTAGTGTTCATAGCAGCCAGTAGGATTTTAATTTGGGCTCACTATTATGGGCAAATTTCATTTGAGCATGACTTGTAAAGTCATAAATAAGGGGTAATCGAAAGCCCCGTGTTACATTGACCTGAACAGATTAAAGCTGAAATCAATAACTAGTGACTTATCTCTTATCTCTCAAGTAGGCAAAATGTCAATTATTAATCTATTTCATATCGTACATCTACTAGTTGTCATCTGCTAATAGGTGTTCACAAACTCATAGTAAGCATATTTGATGAGCCAATAATGAGAATAGTAATAACTAGACCAGTACAATTACTGTTCCAGTAATTGTTAATCTGCGTGCCTTGAATCAAGCAACCAAATCTTGGCCTGTTATTATTTAAGCTCAATATACAGATGCCTCTTCATGCCACCAAGAACGCTGTGTTATGTTTGATGAAAATCTATCCAGGAGCACTTGAGTTTACTGTACCAAATACTTTTGCTTTAAATTGCAAGCTAGCAGTTCATGGTTCATGCAATTGCCCCGGATATTCACTCATTTATCTACTGTGGAAGTGTTTGATTGCAACATAAAAATTTGAATATCTTGGCCTGTTTATTTACCATTAAAATTCAATATACAAATGTCTGTTCAGGCCATCAAGAGTAATCACTGTGTTGTTTAGTGAAAATCCATCCAGGAGCACTTAAGTGGACCTAGATGATATGAAAGGTTTAGGCTATTGGAATCCTGTAAATTTTCACTAACAGAGAACCACTCTCCAAATCAGATAAAATTGTGAACTGACCTGACTAGAATTGCGCCCCTATTGACATATCATGGAAATTTAGGACAATGCACTTATTTGCGAAAAATGCTTCGAATATTTGAATTCATTGAATGTCCACCTTAGCGGAATTAAGTCCGATTTCAGAGAACTCAGACCTTATGAAAATTCGCAAATAATTACATCAATTATTGACTATGGGACAATTGGTTTGTGACACAAAAATTAAATCTCTTGTTTTGAGATATTTGAAATTTGTAAATGGATAATTTCTGTCCGAACAAATGTACCAAGGGTTTTGTATTGCTCACATGCAATATCTTATTTTCAACCAGGAACATGAACCATATGACTCATTTTTGGTTGGTCGATGGTGGTCATCTTTTATGAATCGGATGATCCCCCTCTATTACAGCCACAAAACAAGAGGCCCAAATGGCCTGTTTCGCTCACCTGGAATTATTGGCCACTGGAACAAATGAACAAAATGATATGACCACTGGATAAGGTTTAACCAGGTTTTATTAATATTGGCCCAGTAGTTAATAAGTAGTCTTTTATATGATTTTTTCAGAAAATCCGAGAAGGCCGCCAAACACGTTAAATTTTGGTTGATCTATGGCGGCCATGTTTTTTTGCATATCAACTTTTAATGAACAAACTTTAATGGCCCTTACTCTCAATCATACCTCTCATATTTCAGCCTGATATGTTTAGTGGTACTGGAAAAAATGTTGCTTTCAGGATACAAATAGTCTTCTCTTGCTCTGAATATCTACATTTCTGAAGATCACAGCAATGACATTTTTTGGCCACCTTGACCAGTGACATATCAAATTGTTACCATCAGGCTGGTCGGTTACAAATTGTACTAGTCATAGTCAATTTCTACTAGCCTCTGGCTCATATTAATTTTTAACTCCTGCTTTCACAGATCATTTCCCCTTATGCCACTCTTCCAAAATCAGTGGTTGGAATTCAAACAAATTTGGTAGGTGATTATGGAGTGCAAAGCAGCAAGAGGGCATTTACATTTGGCTCCGCCACCAGGGATTGGATGGGGTAACAAGGTCAAATTGGTGAACATGGGTTCTGCTATAATGCATCACCGACCAAGCAATCTACATGTAGTTACCACTTAGATTCCATTGATGGGTAGATTCAATTTTTAAAGCACAATGGTGCAACGGTGTCGGGGACTTGATGCTTGATAGATAACATTATGAACAAGAGTAATCAGAGATTGTAAACCACTGCCGAGACTACCCTACCATTTTTCTCACAATGTACATAGCGGTTTTAAAATAAATTTTAGCACATCCAAATTTGTTAAATCATAGTGTATGGCCCTCTACTTTGTTCAAATTTCCGCAAAATCTAACCAGTAGTTTCCGAGATGTCCATAGATTAAAATGTGTATCCAATCTGGATCCTGGGTTTTTGTCCATATCACAGATAACTTCTGGAAATCCTTGTTTAGGTTATGTTGCTTTGTTGTGTTAAAATTTGAAACCAGTATGATCAATATTTTAGATGCAATACCGGATGCACACAAATTTAATAAATACCCCCTTCCCCTTGCAGGAGAAGGGTAAAGATCCTGAAGTCTAAAAAAGTAATCTGTTGAGTATATTTTGATATATTTAATTGGAATCTATTGTTGCCTAAAGCAGCAGCAGCTTCCAATCAAATTGGACTCGATATATTCAACAAATCTACTATACATAAAAGGGTTGGGCGATATTGCTCAAGGCATGACGATATCGGTATCTCATTAAAATACCGCGGTATCACGATATATCGTCATTTGCGTGGGGTGTGGAGTTAGGGTGTAAACATAGAATAACATGTATTTCTAATTGGTGGCGTCTGCAAGTTATTTTCATTACATTTGTTGCATTGAAACCGTAAATTGAGACGCCATGATTGCCATTTCCGCATATTTAATACACGAAATTCCACACTTTGACACCCTTCAATATACAGTTTAAAGCAACGAATGTAATGCAACTAGCTGTATTCATCACAAATAAGAAAAATAAAGGATTTTCTTCTGTTCTTGTGTTGTATTTTGTGTTATCTTTACCTCACGACAACTGTCAAAAGATTGAGCAAGGAATACGCATTAACTTCATTGTGCAGAAAGGAATTCCGCAGAGCGAAATCTGATTGGCCGCCGTATCATACTTGAGCCAATCAGAATTCACACTGCAGAATTCCGACAGCTGTTATCACGCCTGCCACTAATTAATAAAATAACACTGCATGATTTTGTAACATTAAATACTAATTTGCCCCATTGTAGACCTATTCAAATTCGCTCACTACTTAGCGGGTTTATCCATTGATCTCAAGGCGTAGCCGGGATGTGTGAAATTAACCCAGTTAACTCTGCAGCCAAGACTGCCACAACAGATAGAAGACTGGAAATAATTAGGCCTAAATTCTTTATTTTAAGGACGTTTCTCACTTAAAATAAATCCGTAATGTTATATGTGGATTGAATTTTGATCTGATTCGTTTAAAAATGCTAAATATATTGTATAAAGTTACATAAAAATGTATAACGGTAAAGCAAGAGATTAACTTCCCCCTCACCCACCGTTCCAAGCTGTGGTATTGATAAGGGATTAAGTGTGTGTGGTTTCCTATCGACCTCAAAAGTTTTAAAGTTTAAATCTTTCATGGTCAGAGGAATGTTTAACCATGCAGATCAATGACTAATGGATAAATAGCTTGACCTGTAGTAATGACGTCATCAGAATGGAATGTGGGTAGTGCAAATGGTATTCCCCACTGACTAATACTCAGAATGAGGCAAGAAAAAACATGGCGTCGTCTATTTGTGTAATTATGAAAAGTGAACAACAAAGGATTATTTTGTACTTTAAATCATTTTATTAGCGCAAACAAACCATGAATTAAATGAGCACAGATTATTTTGGAGTTTATTAAGTTTTTATTACCTTAGACAAAGACTGGATTATTACTTAAAGACTATTACTGGACCGAATAGAGGTAAGAGTATGACATTTCTAACTTAATTATTTATATTATACTCACAGTTAAAAGTGCAATATCGTCCTGTCGGTATTGACGATATTTACGATTTTTCGAATTTATGACGATTTCGGTATCGGTATATCATGATATTGACGATAATATCGAAAAATCGCCCAACCCTAATACATAGTCCAGTCTGATTACCTAATATGAGATTCTCTCTCCCTCTCACTTCGAGAACTTTATTTGACATTTGCACTGGTAGTTTACACAATACAGTATTTAAATATTATTAACCCTATAACACACAAGCCATCCAAAAATGGCTACAGCAGTGACCTTGCAAAATGGCCATTTGCAGATCATGAGAATATTTTTGAAAAAGTACGACTGGAATGTCTGGTGCAATAACCGAGTGGTAAATTTTCAAACAGATTCTCTTTGTCTGGAAATGGATATTTACTATAAGATGTAATTTTTTCTTGCAAATTGAAGTGTTACAGGGTTTATAAAAATCATCAAGTTTAAATTTGCTTTCATTTTTCTCTCAAATGGTGTTTCAAGCTAAAAAATAAAATGATAGATACATTAATAACATTGCAACATGAACAGCAGAAAAACCCCAGTAAGATTGACAAAAATGAACAGGGCAATCAAGCGCAATAACTTGGGTGTCGGAATGTGTTTTGACCTGGCTGGGGTCTAAACTGTGGGAGAGGAAAAAAGGGGTCGGGGCCATCTCCCAATTCCCCCCCCCCACCCTCGTTCTGTCCCCATGTGAACCATATCTCCACAGTGGTCAATATCTTTAAAACAATTGTATTGTCTATGCTGATGTCCTTCAAGGTGCCAGACCACAGGCCTTTGAATTTTCGTCCATGCATACCACTACCACATATCCCCCTACTATAATATATATATTATTGTAGGGGGATATGTGATGTTTTTTCAAATTATTGGCAAGTGTCTCTCAATACCTAAACCTCACTCAGCCATTGATTTTAAATGATTTCACCATGATGGATGTTCAGTAATTTTGAGAGGCCTTCAGTTATTCAGTAATGGCAAATTGTCATTATAAAATAATTTAAAAGCATGGAAACTGAAGTTTCATTAAAATTAAACTAACTGTCATAATCTGTAACATCATATCACATGACAAAGATAACAAACGAAATTCGCGATCTTCTTAACTACCGAGAGCAGGTTGCGTTCGCATTTCCGTATTATATATGACACTGCTAGTATAGGATGCCGTTTATAAAGATTTTCCAGCTTGATAATGATAATAATAATAATGATAATAATAATAATAATAATAATACCCGATTCCATCTATCCAGATAAACGGGTACTCGCTTAAATAAAGGAATTGTTTCGTCATCTTCGACATTTTTACGCAAACTATTTCATTCACAAAGATCTATTTATATTTTCCCACATAAATTTGTAAACAAACTGAATTGACCAATTGACAGTGGATTTAGAAAATTCGACCTTCTGACATAATGTAACGCTAAGTTTGATTGGATAAAACGCCAGTAATGCGTGCGTATTTAGCGATCGAAAACTGGTGGTAGCTTGAGCCGATAATACGTCCCATCGCTCCCGGTGTCTAATTGTCTCTTGTCGATAATACGTCCCGTCGGACTGGGAACCTAATTTTTTCAAGCCGATAATACGTCCCGTCGCTGCCACAGGGTTAAAGGTACGAAGTTCTTTAACTAAAGCGGAAATTATATATCCACTATCAGCTACCGTTTCATTTTTTAACTTAAAGCTAATGTCATAAATTAGGTAAAATTAGTGAAATACACTTTCAAAGTTAGGACAGATAAAGCCAAGTTAGGAACAATACAGAAACTGATTATAATCCAAGTTGGTTACTGAATGTTCGTCATCATCAGTCAAACTTTCTAAAATTCCTATTAACTGTTTTTTCCATGTTGGAATTGCGCCATTGAAAATAAGACAATAGTATGCTAAGCTCAATGTTCGTAGTACAAGCACGCAAAACACAATGCCAGGACACAGCGAATTATCTAGGCACATGTGATCTTACACCTGGACTATGGTTGGACAGGTAACTATTTTTGGTGCGAGAGTGATCTCTGCAGGGTGGGTGACCAATGATATTGTGGTGTGAGAGTAATCACTGCTCATGAGGGGGGGGGGGGAGGGGGCTGATCAGCTGACAGATGCTACAACAATATGGACAAGAACAGCCATTATGCAAGCCTCCTTTACCATGTTAATATCACATTATCAACATAATGATCCAGTTATGCCCTGAAGGTTGCATAGGTCAAGTACAGATGATGATGCTGATCGTCATCATCGATGGTCAATAAATTAATAGACGGTGATGACGATGATGATGATGATTAAATTCATGGATTAATTATTTATTAAAATTGTGTGTATCTCCTTTTTCTCAGAAATCATTCTTCAGATCTTATTGAAAAGGCTGAAAACAGCCCATTATGGATGAGAATGGAAAATATGTTGGGACCAGCAGCCTTAATATATTTGATGACGGAGCCATTGGAGGGACGGACAATGACAAATGTAAGACTAAGAATGATTTTTCAAAGTACACATGTGATCAAACCTGTTTAACTCTTATGTCAAAACTTTTAAGTTTTCAAATTAAATTAAAAGATGGACTGGTGTTGATTTTTCAGCAAATTTAGTGAGAGATGGTGCTGTCATAGACAGCAACATCATCCACCAAAATTGTTGAAAAATGTACACCAGTTACTTTGCTAATGACACAGTAAAAGATAGAATATTGACATCAGAGTGGTAAGGGTTAACCATCTGTTTGCAGAATTTTTGCAGACTACATTTTCCATGGGGTTGATCTCTAACTACTTTAAATGACTACATTCCAGGTGAGCAATATAAGGCCCCTTGAGCATCTTGTTTATCACAATCCTCACTTCCTATGCAAATTTCTGTAACATACTATAGCTAACACGTGTGACCCGCCATAGTTGCAACTTTAAGGCAGCTTTGTCAAAAATGTAAAAAATCTGACAGACAGATCTAGAGAAACCAACTTACAATAGTTGTGTGGTGCAACTAAATCTATTTTGCATATCCATATAGTAGTAGGCTTGTGCGATTATTGCGTTGAGTGATTGCTATCGATTATTAGACAAGAGGCCCAAGGGCCTAGGCGCTCACCTGGACCATTAGCATTTGAACCTTTTCGGCATTTGCATTTAAAGACATGATGGATAATTTTTGGAAATCCAAGATGGCCACCAAAAGAATTGACCAATCAAAATTCTGTATATACGTTCTAAAGCCTACCCCACCCAAGGTCCTTCCAGCTGAGATTGGGCTTTTAACTGATTTACTAAAACTTTTCAAAAATCCAAGATGGCCACCGACAAATTGACCAATCAAAATTCTGCATACTAAATCTGAAGCCTGCCACCATAGGGTCATTCCATCCAAGTCTGCTTGAAATCGCCCAAGCAGTTAATGAGGAGTAGCATCTTAAGTGATATCCTGTAAATTTTCATAAAATTCAAGATTTTCACCAAAAAACTTACCAATCAAAATTCTGTATACAAGTTCTGAAACATACACTCATAGAGTCCTTCAGGCCAAACTAGGTTGAAATCCGCCAAGTGGTTAATGAGGAGTAGGGTTTTGACAATTTCCGTTAATTTTTGTATAAAACTTAAGATTTCCACCAAAAAAATTGATCAATCAAAATTCTGAATAAATCTTCTAGAGCCTACCGGTACCATAACAGAATCCATCCAGTCAAATTTGGTTGAAATATGTCACGAAGCTAAGGAGTAGTATCATTTTGACCATTTCCGGTAGATTTTTTAACCAAATCTAAGATTTTCACCCAAAAAATTGATCAATCAAAATTCTGAAATGAAGTTCTAGAGCCTACCACCATAGAATGCATCCAGTCAAATATGGTTGAAACGTGTCAAGCAGCTAAGGAGGAGTAGCATTTTGACCACTTCCAGTAGATTTTTAATAAAATCTCAGATTCTCACCCAAAAAATGGATCAATCAAAATTCGGAAAAAAACGTTCTAAAGCCTACCACCCTAGAATGCATCTAGTCAAATTTGGCTGAAATATGTCAAGCAGCTAAGAACTAGTAGTATTTTGACCATTTCCAGTAGATATTTCTAAGGTTTTCACCCAACAAATTAATCAATCAAAATTGATCAATCAAAATTCTGAAAAGAGGTTCTAGATCCTATGACCATAGCATGCATCTAATCAAATTTGGTTGAAATATGTCAAGCAGCTGAGGAGTAGCATTTTGACCATTTCCGGTAGATTTTCACCCAAAGAATTGATCAATCAAAATTCAGAAAAAAACCATCTGGAGGGTAGCAGCTTAGGATCATTCCAGCCAAACAGTTAAGGAGAAGACACGATTTGACGGATGGACAGAGGACAGACAGACGACGGATGGACAATGGACGGATGACGGACCGCCATGGCATAAGCTCACTTGGCCTTTCAGGCCAGGTGAGCTAAAAATAATGAGGATTACTCAATTAATCAGCTTGGATACAAATTACCAAGACATAATAACAAAAGAATATCAATGATGAAAACTGCAATGGTATTTAGAAAAGTCCATTTGCAAGGCAAGAGAAGACTATTTTTGAAAATGAATCGAGCCAGGCATTCCAGTAATACATTTTCAAAAATAGTCTTTTCTTACCCTGCAAATGGACATACATTTACTAAGCAAAATATAATTTTTCGTGACGATCGCATTAAAAAGTAATTGAAAGTCAGGTTTTAAAATATTTTATGCAATAGAAAATATTCACGATTATTCGATTATTTAATTTTTAATCATATAAATTCACGATTTAAAACATATTCACGATTTTTGATTTAATCACGTAATCGTACATGCCTATATAGTAGCAGTTTTATCTTACCACAGTGAAGTGAATTATTAGATGACAGCAATGTTTGGTGTCTCCTGTACATGTATTCGCTTCTAGGTGAATAGAAGAAATCTCATCTTTACTAAAAACTCACAACAGTAGGATAAAATTATGGATATTTCTGACAAAGCCACCTAAGTCGTGACTATAACGTGTTCACGCTTGTCTAGACATTACCACTATTGGCTTTTTGACCGACAGGCCCCGCCTAACCAGCACTTGTATGATATTAATCAAGTAATCATAATGGAAGAATATAGTTTTAGCTATGCCCCACCCACCTCTAGCTACGCTCCATCCACGCTTTGCCCATGATGGGATCAATCACTTCCTGCACTCTCTGAACCTCAATTTCCAGGTTAGCTGTTGAATATTTTGAAGCTAATTTGACTGAGTGCTGTTGTCGACAGAATGTTTATTAAGTAGTAGATGTCATCCTACACGTCACGTAGTTGATTATGATGTCATATGATGGATGGATAAACTGGAAAGGTCCATTATTTATCAGTGATCAATATCAGCTTTCCAATCTATTGAATAAGAACATTTCTTATTTGCAGACCAAGAGAAGACTATTTTTGAAAATTTACCACTGGAATGACTGGCAATGGTGAACCATTTGGCGACATCGGTATGATGATGACTAAGTTCCCATGATCAAGGATTAGTAAACGCGCTGTTACTGTTTTCACCAGTTACTCTGGATAATTTAACAGAGAAAAATTATAGATTGCGGCAAAAAAGCTTCAGAAACTAGACTATATATTTATTTCGAGCAATAGCAATAAGGTTAGGGAGAAACGATTCGAAAAACTCAATGCATGTCTGTTTACTATTTTATCATTCTCAATGGCTACTGAGAAAATGTAAACTTCAAGCGCTGTCAGTAATAAGGCCGAGTTGCTGAAGTGGTTAAATGTATCGGCAGCAAATTTCCTGATTGGAAAATATCGTCAATCTAGTCACCTGTCTACTTTTTAGTATGTGCGGCCAAAAAAAAATAGGCATATAGATTGATGAATTGGCACACGGAAATATTATTATTTTGCAAAACATCTGACTGCCATTTCCCGGAAAAAAGTTCTTATTAAATATGCATGGATTCTCGACCAATCAGACTCATCAATCTAATAGCATGTGATATACGGTCTTGGCAATAATGGGTAATGAGCTTGGTACTCAGATATCTGATACGGGTCCGACTCTCCAAAATCTTCTCATTCACCAACGATCTCTCACGCTCAACAATTCTGATTTGAGATGCCGTGCTTATAATGTATGATATAATGTTAGTGTATACACATACGCATTCACTTTCTAATTGATTGATTGTATCCAGCAATGATGCATGGCGTGAAATTTGCCATTTATTCGGCGTGACTTCTGAGCAACCCTAGTATTTTTCAGTTATGTATAAAGGAATTATTATGGGCAAAAATTAGATTTTCGTCAATATATTGATGGGTTCCGTTATGCCATCTGTCTGTTTATTGGCGTCCAATCTTAGTTAAGATTTTTGTTTAGCTCAACATAGTGTCTAATATCTTGGCATGGCTTGACCCTGTTGGGGCTAAACTTAGACACATGCTTCCTTACATGTATGTCAAGGGGATGGAGCACAATGCTATTGAGGTCATGAAGTCAAAGTTCAAGGTCACTTGGACCTTGGTATAAAACAATTTTTTATAGTTATGCTTTTGGTTTAAATGAAGCTCAACATATCGTCATATATCTCAGCATGACTTCACCCTATTGGGACTAACCTTACACACACGCTTGAGGTCATGAGGTCAACGTTCACAGTCACTTTGACATTGATATTAAACTCTTTAGGTAAGTTTTTGTATTAGCTCAACATACATGTAGCTTCTTATATCTTGCCATGGCTTCACCCTATTGGGACTAAACTTGGACACATGATTACATATATCAACCAGATGGAGCACAATAATAGAGGTCAACGGTTTAATACTCTACTGTTTCCAGTCAAGTTTTTAGGTTTTTTCCAAATATTGTTTTATACCTAAGGATTGGTTCAGCCTATTGTGGCTAAACTTGGACACATGATTACATATATCAACCAGATGGAGCACAATAATAGAGGTCAACGGTTTAATACTGTACTGTTTCCAGTCAAGTTTTTAGGTTTTTCCAAATATTGTTTTATACCTAAGGATTGGTTCAGCCTATTGTGGCTAAACTTGGACACATGGTTACATATATCAACCAGATGGAGCACAATATTATTAAGGTCATGGGGACAAAGGCAAAGAGACAAAAGCACTTCAAAGGAAACACCAAGAAATGTTGCCAGCACAAATAGAAGACCCAAACCACACCCTTGATCCTCCACCCTAGGAAAACAAACTAGAGAGCATAGCTATTCGCACCACAGTACCTCATCTCACAACGAAAGATGAACACAGTGATGTGAGCAAGAAGGCCCTGACCCTAGCCATGCTGGAAGAAATGTACCCTCAGGAGACATGGATAAGGATCTACACAGATGGATCAGCCAAAGATGCAATTAGGAGCGGAGGTGCCGGACTGCACATACAGTATCCAAACGGACAACATGAGTCAGGCACCGACAGGCAAACACTGCACAAACTACAGAGCTGAAGTCGAAGCACTGGTTCATGCAGCTAATACCATCAGCAGAACAGCAGACCCTATTGCACAGATTGTCTTTTTATCTGATGCCCGCTCCGTCCTTGAGGCTATCACCAAAGGTAAGCTGCCACAACTTGAAGAAACACTACAAACCATCAAATGCTTTCGGATAGCGTTGCAGTGGATCCGCTCACACTGTGGAGTCCAAGGAAATGAGGAAGCAGACAAGATGGCAAAGGTGGGTGCAGAAGAGAATCAGACAGAAAACATGGTTACCCATACAGAGATGAAGACTATCATCAAGTCACTCTATAGAACGCCTCAATCAGAAGATGCCTACCATCATCTCTCGAGGCCAGAGCAAGTGACCATTTTTCGTCTCAGAACTGGACATAACAGACTAAACCAACACATGTACAGGCGGTTCCACCTTACGACATCGCCTGCTTGTCCTTGTGGAGAAGCAGAACAGACCACAGAGCACATACTTCAATGTTGCAGTACGTATCAGCTGCTGAGAGAAGAGATCTGGCCTTTGTCAACCTCTTTTCTTGAAAAGCTGTATGGGCCTGTAGAAGAACTGCAGAAAACTACAGATTTCATCTTGAGAATGGCTCTCCAAGTGTGATACCAGCGATCGAAAAGAAGAAGATGGGGACAAAGGCTAAGTTCACTGTGACCGTGGTATAAAACTCTTTTTGGTTAAATTTTTGGTTCACCCTACTTGATTTTAACTTGGTCACTTGTTCACCTACATCAAATGGATGAAGTACAATAATATTGACATCAGAGGTTGTCATTGTTACATTTGTATAAAATACAGACTTAAAAAGTTTGGTTCTGCTTAGCTCATCTGGCCTTTACAATGTATTTCAGAATTGGAACTAAGCATCATCATACAGTTACCTCAGCCAGTAGGATCAGCACAGACATTCAGACTTTTGAGGTCACGGATATTGTGATCTTGATATAAGACTAGATTTGCATTTGGAAATGCAGTGTCAACATTTTTGTCAATATCCCGCCAGTGTAACACTGATGTCTTGTTCAACATTGAATGAACACTTCCAAAATCACAGTCTGGCGTATTATTGCCATTTTTTCATCTTATCAAATGAAATCTGTGACGAAACATTGGTATCTTTTTTTTTTTTTTTAATACAATTGGGATTAAATTTATCAATGGCATTCATAAAATGATAAAGGTTTTCTCTAAATTTGCAAAAATAGACCAATGTATTTAGCCTATGACATGTATTCGTTTTGAGAGACACATTGACCCAATAAAATATACTTTACTTATTCAAATTATATGTATTAATAGGAATTTTATTGCCCTTTCTAATATATAGTTTTATATAGGGTGGTCTATTACTTTACCAAAAATAGTTAATAATTAGAGGGCACGGTACTGACTGCAGTGCTATTGCGTCGCCGCTGCGTATAGTTTAGGGCACAGAGCAAGTTATTTAGCGGTTAGCTGTAGGCTATGTGGTGGTGACCAGAGGGTTAAAGGGGCAAATACTTTAACCCTTTCACAGTCAATTCCCTGAAAAAGTAAATTCTATACGATATAAAACTTATTCTGTTAAAGATTTTGTAATTAATTTGATGGGCATATGTTGCTGTCTAAGCCAGCAATGGCTTCCAGTCAAATTGATTTCAAAATATTCAACAATTTTCCTGTATGATTGCCTTGAAAATGAGTTCTGGGTAATTTATTGGTGAAAGCGTTAAACAATGAACTATATACAATGTGAGCATGGGAAGTCATAACAATTCTAGCACTTGATACTGAAAAAACTTCCTTTTTCACAATGCCAATATTAGGTGAATATAACAACATAGGTTATGGGGGGGGGGCATCGCAATAGCTAATAAAACTTGATGAATGGATGTATACCTGGATGTACAAAGATAATGGGTATGTACAATATGTCATGAGTTGACTCGATATGTTCCTAATAAGCTAAGACAGGCATAAAATCCAAGATCATGGCAAACCAATCAATGAATCAGCTTTGCTGGAATAGATTTCAGTCTCTATGAGCAAAGGATGGCCAGTTCAAAATTTGATTAACCTTAATGTCTTTATAATGCAGAATAAGTTGATAGATGAATGACAGGCAAATGAACAGATGTGCACAAAAATTAGCAGAGGTTTGAAAACTTATTTTGTGCTAGGAACACTTAAAGGCTATTTTCTTGTTTTTTTCAGATTATCCGGCTGGTACTGAGTCATCGCGCAATGGTGTCATACATGCTCTTGAACCTAGTGAAGGCTGGTTATAGCGGATAACATAAACAGAGCTGAGCATGCCCCATGCACATCAACACCTGAATGCAGTGCAGACAATGAGATAGAAAGCCGTACTGGTGCGTTCCATTCTAAACCTGACAACTATCCATCCGCAGAAGATGAAAAGAAATTTGATATCTTTATTATACACCACCATGATGATGACGAAAAGGCAAAAGAATTAAAAACACATTTCGAGACTGATCCTAAACTGTTACTTTCCTCAGGTAGACATAATAAAGTTCAGATTGAAGCTCAATTACCATTAGGATACCCTACATTTACTGCTATAAATGATGCTATAGAGGCCAGTAAGTACACTTTCCTATTGATTACTGAAAGCTGGGAAAATAAGTTTGAAAAACTGAAATCTGAGTCAGTGGTTATGAAGTCATTAGGTAAGTTAGAACCCTGGTCTATTGTACCAATATTAGATATACCAAAGGAAAAGGTATGTATACCATTTAATGTAATGAATAGTCTAACAACCTCAGAAATATTCGCTGGAAATGACATTTACTATGCGAAAGTTCGAAATTTATTTGAAATGTCTTCAATATCAGCAATGAAAGTACAAGACAATAATCATTCAATGATGGATGCTAATGCAAATAGCCAACCCCCAAGCATAGATAACAATGCAGAGGTGAATAACAGTATAGAGAACAAAGCGGAGGTGAATAACAGTATAGATAACAATGCAGAGGTGAATAACAGTATAGAGAACACAGCAGAGGTGAATAACAGTATAGAGAACAATGCAGAGGTGAATAACAGTATAAAGAACAATGCAGAGGTGAATAACAGTATAGAGAACAAGGCAGAGATGAGAGCGACTATTGATAAGCGGGGTCGATTCCATTTTTATTTCAGCCTTTGCCCAGAATATGTCCGATTATTTGCATGGAACATAGTTGAAAAAATTGTTGCACTGTTCTTTTATCCATATTAACCCTTTAACCACCCAAAACGTCTTCGGAAATGGGCTTGAGAAATGTCCGTTTACAAATCAAGAGAAAATTTAACACAGAAACGACTCGCTCAATAACTGAGTCAGTCACATTCATTTTTTTAAATAATCTCTTGGTCTGCAAATGGACATTTTGTGTGAGAAAATTACAATTTTGTTGAAAGAATTTAAAAGTTAACCCTTTAACACTCACATCAGCAAAAATCGGCTTTTGCAGTGGTCTTGAGGTCTTGAGAAATGTCCATTTGCAGACCAAGAAGACCATTTTTGAAAATTTACAACTGGAATGACTGGCTCAGCCAGTCATTCCAGTGGTAAATTTTCAAAAATAGTCTTCTCTTGGTCTGCAAATTGACATTTTCTTTGAGAAAATTGAAATTTTCTTGAATGAATTTAAGGCTTAATTGGTTAAAGGATTAGATGTCTCGCTACTCGTGTGTTGACCATGTTAACAGTTATGTCCATCTGATCAACAAATTGATTGACTGCGTGCTATATGTCACCACAGCCAGACAATCGTCATACAGAAAATTGTAAAACAAGAGGCCCAAGGGAATAAAGGAATCCAGTTTATACAATCAATCATAGGATGTCATAATCAACAATTTCACATGCAGGCTGACATTGTAATTAATTACGTCATGAATGATGTAATGATGTCCATCATAAATGCTTAATAGTTCGTCAAATTGTGTGAAATGTATGTCTAGCTACTATTTAATCAATATTCTGTTGAATATTTTAAAACTAATTTGAAAGGCCACTTATTTGCTGCCATAGTTTCAAAATATTCAACAGCTTACGGGCATAGTTTTCTGAAAATTGAGAATCAGAGTGCAGGGATTGACCAATCCCAACATGAGCAAAGTGTGGGTGGAGTATAGCTAGAGATGGGTGGTACATAGCTAAAACTGGATTCCTCCATTGACGCTACCCTGTTCTTCTGACAATGGATGGCCATAATTTTTTTCACAGTTGACCATGCTGTTGATTGACCAAGTTAATACGATAACATTTTTAAAATCTTCATAGTCAGACAGACCATGATATAACATGGTTGACCATGGTCACTACAAACTTTAATGTTATGACTATTGACAATAATATCATGGTCAGTGTACAAGCTGACCATGGTATATAATAAGATTTGACCATTGGTCATGTTTGCCCATGCTCACTAACTTTTAATGTTTTTACTTTCAACAATGATAGCCCTTTAAAAAATATTTGTTCTAGCTTCAAGAAACATGATGGAATTATTTTCTGAAATCATGAAAATATGTCAAAGACATTTTATTTTTATTTCACAATATTATCTTCTGAGCGAGACCATAGTTCGTCTGTTGTGTAATTAGCACATAATTAGCAGTACATGTATTTGTATTATTCGATAGTCCAATAAAGAGGTGCTCATCAATGTGGGGAAATCTACATGCTAAAATAAGAAGTTACCTCCCTTCTTCCTTTGTCAAAATCTTAAAACTGTTTTATATATATATATATATATATATATATATATATATATATATATATATATATATATATATATTATAGAAATATATTTTATAATCATATTTAAATGTAATATTATTCATGTCATGTAATCATCAGAACAATAACAATAACACTATAATTATCAGTGTGGTAGTTTTATACCTATAAATTGTAACAAGCGGCACAGGGGGTCTGTATCGCTCAACTGGAACATACGGATTTCAACTAGAGAGGCCATTAACTATAAATAGAACCTGAAGAAGTTGACCAGAGTTATAACAAGAACACAGCGGCCATGCTTCTTTATGTATCAACTTCCCTTGAATAAATTTTCATGACCCTTAGCCTCTAATCATATCTCCGAAATTTCAGCCCAAGATTATAGCAGCTAAAGCATTAGGCCAATCAACTTCCCTTGAAGAAACATGGTTCAGCTGACTTGCCCTAGATGATCTTTGGTGCTTTTTGAATTAATTCACCAAGCGGATTCTGAAAGGATTTTTAAAAGCATTTCAAAACGGCAACCAAAATCCAAGATGGCCCCCTGAGGCAAATTGGCTGATCGGCTTCATTTGAATAAATCTGAATCTCTATGGCCTAAGGAGGCTTTCTGTCAAATATATTTGAAATCGGCTCAGAAGGCATTTAAAATGTCCTATTGCTTTAGTATTGGAGCGTTTGGCAGGAAAATGATCCAAGATGGACACAAAACCGTTTACCCGACAGTTTCGAAAATGGCACATTTGAAATCAGAATACCCAAAAACTGATATAAAACCAATTTTGGCTTAAAAAGCCATCAAATATAAATATCCAATATGGCCGCCAAACACGCTACATTTTGATTTGTCCATGGCGGCCATGTTTTTTAACGTATCAACTTCCGTTGAACAAACTTAATGGCCCTGAGTACCTAATCATGTCTGCCAAATTTCAGCGGGTCTGGAGAAGTTGTTTTCACGAAAACTAAGTCATGCAAGATAGCCGCCTTAGCATTTGTACAAATCAAGTTCCCTCGAACAAACTTGGTTCAAGTTGTTTCCCTAAATAATTTGTATGAGTTTGGAATCGACCCCCAAGTGGTTTGGAAAGGTTATTACCATATCAGATTTTCAGATTTTGCATCTGGATCCGGATCAAATTTTGGACCTCTGGATACTGTATCTTAGAAATGTTGTACTGATCTCATTTGACTAAAATCCTAGAGATGAGAGTTGGTGGCCATACATAAGGATTCCACAATGTTGGTCATGATCCGAATAAAAGATCTGAAAAGTCCAAACAGAAGGGCGAAGCTCTGGAATCTCTGATTTTCTCTTGTTGCTGTTTGGCAGGCTTTCCCACATAATGGTGCTTGTTAAACACGACCTTATGAAGCATATTTATGTTGGGAAAGCTTGTCTAAATAAAAAGCACATACAGTTATGCACTACTGTATACACCCAATTTCGGTCTCAAAATCCATCAAATAAAAACTTCTATATGGCCGCCAAATATGTTACATCTCGATTGGCCCACAGCGGCCATGTTTTCTGATGGATTACCTTCCTTTGAACAAACTTTAATGGCCCTTATTATCTAATTATGTTGGGAAAGTTTGTCTAAATAAAAAGCACATACAGTTATGCACTACAGTTGTGGCGCAGATGGCTAAAATTGTCCGACAGTGAGTTAAATACCAATTGCAATGTGAGAATCAGAATGTTTTTTTTGACGTAAAATCTTCATACATATGTAGTCGAACACAGAAAGCACAATAGACATTATTTATATGACGAATATTAAAACTTTTCGAAGGTTAAAATTTGACCTTTTGAACTGTTGGGGTGGAGCCAAATCTAAATGGCCTCTTGCACTCCGCATATGGGTAACTCAGATATCAAATTCGGTTGAGTTCCATCTAACGATTTCAGAGGAGTTGCGTTACAATCAATTTCCTGACCTTTTGACGCCATCCCCCACCCCCTGAAGGTGGGGCCAAATGTAAATATATGCTCATCCACTCCACATTGATACGGGTAACTAACACACCAAATTTGGTTGAATTCCGTCCAATGGTTTCGGAGATGCGTTACAATTAATTTCCGCAGAATAAGTTTTGACCTTTTGAACCCGCTCCCACACCCTGGGATTGGACCAAAATTTAAATGGCCTCTTACACTCCGCAATCATATGGGTAACTCAGACATCAAATTTGGTTGAGTTCCATCTAATGATTTCAGGAGTTGCCTTATAATCAATTTCATGACATTTTGACCCCACCCCCCACCCCAACCCATGGGGGCGTGGCCAAATGTAAATGTGCTCATCCACTCCACAATGATATGGGTAACTGACATACTAAATTTGGTTGAAATCCGTCCAACAGTGTCAGAGGAGTTGCATTACAATCAATTTTTTTCAAACTCGGCAGTCAGATGGCTAATAGTTAATGCAAACAGTCAATGAAAACAGTATGAGTCAGAGAAAGAGTAGTCTCCCAATATGTACAGTATGGAGGCTCGCATACAAATTATCTCCCTTGACAATTGAACTTTCAAATTTGATCTGAAAAATTAGTTATCTCCCCTTGATTTTCATAGGATTATATAACTGTGTTTGCATGTATGAGTTTAAAGGATAACTAACCTCATCTCTCGATAGCTATTCAGGTGATCTAATATACCACTCATAAACTGCGCAGGTAATTATAAGCTTTTTATCATGCCACTAAGGAAAGATATTCAGGCTTTAGTAGCTAAATGTTGGTACATTTCTACAGCCATCATTATGATGACTGTTGCTCAAGAAATATCAACAATTTCTTCTTCATTTTTAAAGGAAAGCTATAGCCATTTGTAATCTAAAGATAACTGGCTAGCAACATCAGTCATTTTCTTGATTTATAGTTATTCTACCACGCAGAGACATTGACTTTGTCTTTGGTATATTAAAATCTGTTGTATTTATTTATCATTTTCTCAACATATTATCTTAAGCCAGATTATGATGGTTGTCATGATTTAGTTTTCAACCAATTAGAAAAAATACTAGCGTGCCCGCCTCAGTATATATGCTCGGTCATAGAGGTGCCAGCTATAGATTGGCAATTTCGTATATAATTTATCAATCATACAGGTAAGCTATTGAATATTTTGAAACAAATTTGACTGGAAGTTGTTGCTGCTATTAGGCAGCAACAACTTCCAATCAAATTAGTTTCAAAATATTCAACGGGATAAGTTTTACCAAATAAAAAATGTGATACAGATAAGGGACTGTGACAGGATATGAATGATATTGAATCTATAAACCATAATCTATCGGTACAATACAACATCTGAGATGAGATTAGCATCCCTTTAACAGTTTTATAGAGAAAATCTCTAACGATAACGTTCTAACAAATTGAGAAAGCTTGTTTATTTTCCTTTCTCATATATGGTCTCAGGTTTCAGAGATATATTTCAATCTCACAGCTGATTTTCCTCCTTAAGAATTTAATTATACATTGGTTTGAATTAACTGTAATAGTTAATTATGTAGACTCTACAATGTCATGTTGTAAATGAAGACACTTTATAATCAAATTTGACTTTAATAAAATAAATCTTCATGCAGTTGCTCAAGAAAGATTAAGAATTTCTTCTTCATTTTTTCAAAGGTTTTATCCCCGGCCAAGCGAGTGGAGCAAATCCCCAGATGACCAGAACCACTGTAATAAATCTCCACCCCCACAATAATTATAATTAGACTCACCATCAGTGATTTCATCTGGGTAGCCGGAGCTTTCAAAAATAAAGAAAATATATTAATTAACTAAATCTTGTCACCCTGACAACAGTAACCTTAAATCCCTGTAAGTTATGGTGGATACACACACAGGCACATGCAATCATGGAGGAATCCGATCTATCACTCCAGAAAACAATACAGTAGACTGTTGGATATTTTGAAACTAATTTGACTGGGTGATGTTGCTTCCTATGGCAGCAATAGCGGCTAGTCAAATTAGATTCAAAATAGTCAACAGAATGTTTATGAAATAGCAAAGAAACACAATTAGTACAACTTGACGGACTATTAAGCATTTATGATGGACTAAGTCGCGCCATTCATAACGTATTTGATTATGACATCAGCATACATGACGTTGCTAATTATGATGTCATATGATTGACTGAGAGACTGGATTCCTCTATTATGTCACATGTAGGATGATGTCACAACCTATTAATACTGTGTCAAGAAGCAGGAAAACTCTGTCAAGTGTAGAATTTACAAGTTAATAAACATTCTGTTGAATATTTTGAAACTAATTTGACTGGTGGCTTTTGCTGCAATAGGACGCAACTTCTTCCAGTTAAATTATTTTCAAAATATTTAACAGCTTAGCTGTATCTTGAAATTATGAATCTGAGAATTCAGGGTTCAAAGTATATATTAAATAGATCCCACCATATACAAAAAGTTGTCAGAGCTTAGGTCTAAATGGGCGGGGTATAGCTAGAAATGGATCCCTGTATTTAAACAAATAAAAACATGTGCCTCCTGGTTTCTGTCTCAAAAGGAAAGTGCAAATTCAAGCAGTTTAAAGAACTTCAGGTCACTTTGTCAAGGGGAATCGGGCAAGTCATTCCAGTGGTAAATTTTCAAAAATAATATTCTCTTGGTCAGCAAATGGACATTTTCTGTGAGAAAAGGTGAACATTTTTTAACCTAGTTTATGGTTAAACGGTTAAAGGTGATTATTCACACCAGAATGATTGAAAATAAAATTGTTAAAATTGCATACTTTTATAAGATTAAATTATGTGCTTATGTGTAATGAAACGAAATAAATCTTAACATATGATGATTCCATTCCATATAAATTATTATAATTTTTTAAGTTGCGAAATTGAAATAGAGGCCTGTGCAATCTTTTTTCCAGAAATTTTACTGTGAATATGCACCTTTAAAAAATGTTTTGTCAGTTATTCAATATAATAATCATAGAACGGATGAGAATCACACCCATTCATTGCTCATGCTATACAGTAGAATTAATCCTTTTATGGTCAGATTTGGGCAAGAAAATCAAATTATTTCCTTATTGAATGTCTATATTGCACGACCAGAGAAGACTATTCTGGAAAAGTACCACTGGAATGGATGGCTCAGTTATCGAGCCAGGTATTGCAGTGATAAATTTGTCAAAAATAATCTTTTCTGGGCCTGCAAATGGACATTCCTAAAGACCCCTTCAGAAGCCGGTTTTGGCCGGCTTGACCATTAACAGGTTAATTACTTGAACTATTCGCCAATTATCAAACCAGCCCATCTGTCATTAAAACTGTATTTAGATGTGTGAAATAGAGCCTTCTTCCAATCTAGTTAAGTAGTCAGTATATAGTACTAGTAGTAGGCCTGTGACAAGACTGCTGTTAGTAATCACTGTATCCATGAACAGTGGCATCAGATATGTCTGTTAGCGTCTGTCTTAAGCTATCTTGTGTCAACAGCGCCTCAAAGAGCTCAAAGTGCTACTTACATTTTGTATATCAATTAATCGTTTTAATGGTCAAAATTTTCAAGTAATTTTAATTTTAGAAGATTATTTTTATAAATTTACCACTGGAACTTTAACCGGCTTGACCATCAAAAGGGTAATGTAAGTGTAAGTTTTTGCTTAGCTAGTGTCCATTTGAAGGCCATGGGAGGAGTATTTTTGAAAATTTACCATTGGAATACCAGTGGTAAATATTCAAAAATATTTTTCTCTTAACCACTAGATAGCTGGTTGGTTTGAACTAGAAGGTTTCATGAGGTTTGAAGGGTTAAGTTGACACAAAAAAGATTAAGCCATCTTTCACTCCATCTTAATAGAAGTCGACACAACCGAAACATCTGGCCAGTTTTATAAGCTCGGCCTATATCAATCAGAAATCATCATGAAAATGAAACGATGATGAAAGTTTGCCATAATGATTGACCATTCAGCCTTTGTGCTTCCTCCTCTTCATATGTAACCATATTTAAACTGATCAACCTTGAAAGATAAGCAAGATGTAGATCTAAATGCAATAACGGGACCTGTATCAAGGTCACAATGACCTTGACCTCATAAGTTTCATTGTCATTAAGCTGTTTCTACTGGTTGAAGCAATGCTGTCCATGTTTAGTTCTCCTATGTTTGATGCGGAAATAAGGGCAAGGCAGGCTAAACATAAGAACCTTAGAGTTTTTAGTTGCGACTTGCAGCTAGTTTAACATTATGTCAGTGTCCTGGTCAAATTTTTGACATATAAGTCAAAATAGAGGGAAACATTTCTAGCTAAGCTCTCCCTAATCTCTACGCGTGTTGGAATCGATTTGAAACTTCCAAACTTGAATTCTCAGAATCTAAATTTAAAGGCAACTGTACAGGTAAATTACATGTAGTTTCAAAATATTGTACAGAGTGATAATTGATTATTAAATTGCAAATTCACCAACGACATACAATTCCTACACTTTCGCGATAGACTTTTTGACTTTCGTGGAGATATATTTTTTTGATTGTGGCATCAGCTAACAAGTGACATAATTGATTGTGACATCAGCTAACAAGTGATGTAATTTATTATGACATCAGCTAACAAGTGATGTAATTGATTATGACATCAGCTAACAAGTGACATAATTGATTATGACATCAGCTAGCAAGTAACATAATTGATTGTGATGGCAGCTAACAAGTGATGTAATTTATTATGACATTAGCTAACAAGTGATATAATTGATTATGACATCAGCTAACAAGTGACATAATTGATTATGACATCATCTAACAAGTGACATAATTGGTTGTGATGGCAGCTAACAAGTGATGTAATTTATTATGACATTAGCTAACAAGTGATATATTTGATTACGACATCAGCTAACAAGTGATGTAATTGATTATGACATCAGCTAACAAGTGATATAATTAATTATGACATCAGCTAACAAGTGATGTAATTGATTAATTGATTAATTGACCATGCTGCCATCCACTGTAGCCTCAATCTGAAGAAACTCCAATTACAAACAGGTAGAACCACGTTTCGGAAGCTTAAAGCCATAAATCATAGCGATTTTGCAACAGACCTCAAAGGCAGTGAACTATTCTCCAATCCACAGTTCTCTCTTCATCAGCTGATTGAGCAGTACGATTCCGTGCTTGGTCAACTACTAAACAAACATGCTCCTGAAAAAACACGTACGATTGTCTTACGTTCCTCTGCACCATGGTACAGCTCCGATATTTCAGCTGCAAAAAAGGTGTCTAGGCAACTCGAGAGAAGATGGAGAACTACTCGCTCAACATCTGATAGATTGTCTTTTCAGGCTCAGAGAACACGTGTAGTTAATATGTTTCATACAGCCAAATCAGACTACTATTCGAATCTCATCGAAACATCACCAGACCAGAAATCACTGTTTAAGGTCATTGATGAACTCCTCCATAGGAAAGCTAAACCCAAATTGCCCACTCATATGGATGCTGTCGAAGTAGCCAATCGGTTCAATACGTTTTTCTCTGAGAAAATTGCTAACATCCGCAATAATCTTGACAATCAAAAGCCAGTAGTTATGGATGACAATGAGGCAATTAATCAACCGCCAATACTCGAAAGCTTTGCACTAGCTACTGAGTCCGAGATCACTAATCTCATTGTGTCATCCCCAAGCAAAACGTGTTCACTAGATCCTATACCAACATCAATAGTAAAGCAACATGTGCACATTCTTACACCAATAATCACTAACATCGTGAATATGTCTTTAACAGACGGTGTTTTCCCATCTATCATGAAGAGTGCCTTAGTTACGCCATTGCTGAAAAAATCTTCACTAGACCCTGAACAATTGAACAATTACCGACCGATTTCGAATTTAACATTTCTGTCTAAGCTCGTTGAAAAGCTTGTGTCTACCAGAATAACTGTGCATATGCAACAGAATAAATTGTCCGAAAAATTCCAGTCCGCATATCGAGAGAACCACGGTACGGAAACTGCCTTGTTACGGGTCCAAAATGATATTCTGAGATCATTAGATAATCATAACGCAGTTTTTCTCGTATTATTAGATCTCTCAGCCGCGTTCGATACAATCGACCACGAGATACTATGTGAACGACTGAGGAATAACATCGGCATCAGCGGTACAGCCTTAGCCTGGATAAAATCATATCTTACGGACAGACATCAATCAGTGTGCATTGACAAATCATTAAGTTCCAGCATTCGGCTAATGTATGGTGTCCCTCAAGGATCGGTCCTCGGTCCCAGATTCTTTACTGTTTACTCTGCTCCTATAGCAGATATAGTGCGGCGACATAACCTTCAGGTGCATATGTACGCAGATGACACGCAGCTTTATCTAACATTTAAGCCTAACATACCTTGTCAGGAAACATCAGCTCTACAACAGGTCCGAACATGCGTCGCCGATATTAGCCGGTGGATGACCAAGAACAAGCTAAAACTCAATCCAGACAAGACTGAGTTCCTTATCATAGCGACAAATCAACAACGCAGCAAAATCAGCACTACGGAAGTTCAGTTAGTTGACAGCGTGATCCCGGCAACTACATCCGCTAGGAACTTGGGCGTGTATCTAGACCAGGCTATGAATATGGATGCACATGTAAGCTCTGTGTGCAAATCTGCGACTTACCATTTGCGTAACATTAATTCCATCAGAAATGTGCTGACATATCAGACCACAGAGACACTTGTTCACGCGTTTATCACATCACGATTGGACAATGGAAACAGTCTCTTATATGGCATCACCGAAAAATCCCTTGATAAACTGCAATATGTGCAAAATGCTGCGGCTCGTCTGGTAGTCAAGGTCGAAAAGCGTCATCACATAACACCAATTTTGAAAGATCTTCATTGGCTCCCCATCCGGAAACGGATTGAGTTCAAGATTCTGCTCTTGACTTGGAAATGTCTAAACAACAACGCTCCCGACTATTTGCAGGAACTTCTCTTGACATATGATCCATGTCGCAGACTTCGTTCTGTGGATAAGCTATTGCTCCAAATTCCGCGATCGAATTTACGCTCCTGTGGGGACAGAGCCTTCAGTGTTGTGGCTCCGAGACTATGGAACCAGCTACCTGTCCACATCAAATCCATCCAATCAATTAATGATTTCAAACAAAAATTAAAAACACATCTCTTCACAAGCGCCTTTGAAAATTGACATTGACACATGGCGCTTTACAAATGCTGTATTATTATTATTATTATTATTATTATGACATCAGCTAACAAGTGATATAATTGATTGTGACATCAGCCACCAAGTGATCTAATTGATTATGACATCAGTTAACAAGTGATTTAATTGATTATGACATCATCTAACAAGTGACACAATTGATTGTGATATCAGCTAACAAGTGATGTAATTGATTATGACATCATCTAACAAGTGACATAATTGATTGTGATATCAGCTAACAAGTGATGTAATTGACTATGACAGCAGCTAACAAGTGATGTAATTGATTATGACATCAGCTAACAAGTAATATAATTGATTATTACATCAGTTAACAAGCGATATAATTGATTGTGACATCAGCTAACAAGTGACATAATTGTTTATGACATCAGCTAACAATTGATGTAATTGATTATGACATCAGCTAACAAGTGATTTAGTTGATTATGACATCAGCTAACAATTGATGTAATTGATTATGACATCAGCTAACAAGTAATGTAATTGATTATGACATCAGCTAACAATTGATGTAATTGATTATGACATCAGCTAACATGTGAGGTAATTGATTGTGACATCAGCTAACATGTGACATAATTAATTATGACATAGATATCATCCACAAACAGATTTTGAAGATAGCCATGGAAGTTGGTGGCCATCTTGGATTTTGAATCACCATCATAAAATTATGAAGTTTTAAAGTGATCTGATAAATAGTAGCAGAGTTATCATCCGAAAACAAATTTACAAGATAGGCCACTGGTGGCCATCTTGGATTTCGGATCATCATATTGATAAGTTTCTTGCCCAGATCTACCGGAGGCCAAATAATTAAAGTATGAAGTTTCAAACCGATCCGATAAATGGTAGTGAAGATTTTATCTTCTGGAAACCGCTCTTCCACTCACTTGCCCAGACTGCACCATCATATAATACCACAGCAATCCATTTGGTGGGATATAAATTTGCTAAGTGGGTTCTTGCCAGCCTCCTGTCCATTAAGATAAAGTATTTCCATGCCAGTTTATTTCCCGGTGAAGCTAGATGGTAAGGTTTTTGTTGTCATAGTGTTGTCAGATTGGTGTAGCTCGCGGGGTAGCGTCGGGCCGTTCCGGCGTCTGGTGTCTGCTCGCCGCATCGCATGTACATGACGAGTGATGATGCTGGCTAGCTCCCGGTCTCGGGGTTACGGATCCCATACGACATTGCCCTACAGTTAACAAAGACCGGCTCCTAAGGTGGAACTCAACGGTATCAAAATTCGAGCGAGAGTCTGCTTCGCTGCACACCATGGGGGGTATTGTTGGTTGGTGCGGTGCGGGATGCCACCTCCTCTGTAGCAGCAGTCTCTCTCATATCTGAAGATTGACAGTCATCAGACGATGAGTGGAGTGTGAAATGGACTGGGCCGGTGATGTCCGAACTTGGTGTATAGACGAGGGATGCAAATTGGAGTGATGGCATTGGTGGGACGACGGGAAATGGTGTCCCTTGGGAGGGATGTGGTTTCGCGATTTCGGGGCGTGGTCTGGTACACCTCGTTGTACGGTTTTGCGGTGCAAGACACGCCAAGGCTTTATCTAGCCTCTTCACTTCCATGCTATTCATCACATGTTCCACCCCACAGGCAGCATGGCTTGGGTCAGCCTCAGCTTCCGCTTGTGGTAACTCTATAATGGGGGGCATAGCATGAAGTGGGTGGGAGTGGGAAGAGATCGGGGAACAGCTTTTCCCATCCAGTCCCTTGGGCAAAACAAACAGAAAGTTCTTCAAATACGGCGTCCCAGATTGAGTAGACCTGTGCTGAGGGGGGAGAGGGCGAGTACGTATCTCGTCATCATCTGCAGCATTAGCCACTTGTTCACCGGTGTTATGGCTTGGTAGAAGACGGGTTGAACTGGCACCGCGGTGCTCTGCGCTAATCGTGGGAATACTACATTCCGTAGAAATCTCTGTCTGGGTACCGGCGTCACGTGAAACGCCTAGCCTGAGCTCTGGTGCTGGGTCGTTACTAACACATGGTTTAAGACGATCGAAGTGGATGACTGAGGTCAGGCCATCCGAAGCGCGGATATGGTAGGTCACGTCCGATGTCTTACCTACTACCACATAGGGGCCTTTCCACTGGTAACTCAGTTTACTTGGCACGTCTGCAGACTGTCGTGAATCGTATACCCAAACCATCCTTCCTGCTTCATATGGATCTCCATGCACTCTCCGGTCGTGCCATGTCTATTGCCGCTGGTGTGCAGTGGATAAAGTTTCTCTCACTAACTCATGGGCCTGTTCTATCCGCTGCCGCAAGAGTTCAACATAGAGGTGAATTTTTCTCCCTTGATATCTGAGGCATAGCCAGGTCCAGGGGTAAGGCTAATTCACAGCCTAACATTAACCGAGCAGGGGTATAACCCGTGCGGGAATGTACTGATGTGCGGTAGGCCATGAGCACATACGGGAGTCGTAGATCCCAATCTCTACAATCAAAGCGTGTTTCTTTAGTAAGCATCTCTGCGAGAGTTCGATTGAACCTCTCCCCCATCCTGTCACTACGGGGGTGATATGGGGGGCGTCCTTGTTGTGACGATATGAAACAATTTGCAGAGCTCTGATATAAGCCGGCTCTCAAAATTACTTCCTTGATCGGAGCTCATAAGGCATACTGAAACGGCAGAATACATTGCTTGCCAAGACCTCCGCTACGCTGGATGCCTCTTGGTCCGGCAAATCAAATGCTTCTACCCACTTCGTGAAATAATCTTGCAATATGAGGATGTACTTATTTCCGTCATCCATCGTATTCAAGGGTCCGAGCACATCAATAGCACCGACTATCTTAATTTGAGATGGTGCGATATGTTGCTGGCCAACAGCGCATCTTTGGCATGAGATACATTTGGCAACCCATGCCTTCACACTATTGCGAGTTCCGATCCAGTGGAATCTCTCTTTGATGCAGGTAACAGTCCTTTCCACGGCCAGATGCCTGGTGTTATCATGCAATTGTTGGAGTATGATAGTTCGATAACTTTCCGGGATTACCAGATGGTTATTAATATAGAGAACGTCATTATGAAGGTGGCATTCTTCAAATCGCTGGTAATAATATTTAGCCGTGATGGATAGTGGTGTTACCGATTCCTTGGGAGGACGTACCCCCTTCTGGATCCACGTGTATATGTTCCGTGTTTGTGCCTGATCGTGTGCAATTTTCTCTGGATTCCACTCTGCACACCTCAATTCGGGGAACTCCGGAGATGGCTGTGCTGATTGTGTCACGGTTGCGGCCTCTGTGTTCACCTCCTTGCTCAATTCTGTGAACAATGTTAAAGTGATAGGCCTGCAGGGATTCCTGCCATCTCGCTACCTGGCCCTCCGGATTTTTAAGGTTTCTGAGCCAACATAGTGAGGCATGGTCTGTACGGAGTGTAAATGGGTGACTGTACAGAAAGTGTTTGTAGTACTTGACGAAATGTACCGCCGCAAGTAGTTCTCGACTCGTGGTTGGGTATCTCCTTTCAGTTTTTTTTAAGGTACGCGAACCGTAACCCAACACCTGCTCCAGTCCATCCTCTGTGACCTGAGATAGAACCTCGCCAATAGCGTAAGCCGACTCGTCAGTGTCTAGGATGAAATCGAGGTTTGGATTAGGATGAGCAAGAATCGGGGCAGTCGCCAAGAGGTCCTTCAATGCCCTGAAGGAACCTTCACACTCACTCGTCCACTCGAATGGTCGATCTTTCTCGGTGATCTTGTAGAGGGGTGAAGCAATCTCACTGAAGTGATGGATATATCGACGATAGTACTGGCATAAGCCAAGAAAACTCAGTGTTTCTGTGATCGAAGAGGGCATTGGCCACTCTGCTACTGCCTTAGTTTTTGATGGCTGAGTAGCCACTCCATCACCGGATATGACATGTCCCAAGAACTCGACGCTCTGTCTAAAGAGATGACATTTCTTTGGTTTGAACTTTAAGTTGGCCGTGCGGAATCTAGAGAGCACAGTGTCAAAATTAGTTAATGTTTGCTCAAACGTTGGTCCAAAAACTATTAGGTCTTATTTGTAACATAGACAGATTTCCCATTGCAGGGTAGTTAATACCTGCTCAATGAGACATTCAAAAGTACCATGAGCGTTGCACAAGCCGTATGGCATCTTGCGGAATTGGAAAAGACCATCCCTACAAACGAATGCTGTTTTTTCCATGTCAGCTTCATCCATGGCTACTTGCCAGTAACCGCTAGCTAAGTCAAGGGTACAAAACCACTTGGCTCTGGACAAGGAATCCATGGCCTGATCTATACATGGGAGCGGATATGCATCTTTCACGCTAAGATCATTAAGGTGGCGATAGTCAATGCAAAACTGCAAGGTTCCATCCTTTTTGCCCACTAGCACTATTGGGCTGGCCCGTGGGGATGCTGATGGTTCTATGATACCAGTCCGCAACATGTCGTTAACTTGTTGATGGGCTTCCACTTCTTTATGAATGGGAAGACGTCGTATCGGTTGTCGTACGGGGTGATTATTGCCTGTGTCCATGGAGTGTCGCACCAGATGAGTTTCTCCAAGATCCATGTCTCCGGAGGAAAAACTATCATGATATTTGTGAAGTAGTGCACGTATGTGTGTTGCTTCTGAGACTGCTTTAATCCTACTGTGGCACATAGATACAAATCATGCAAGTGTTCTGGCAAATCATCAGTCATTTCCGTGGGTGAGTGTAGGTGTTTCCAAAGAAATCACGTCCACCAAATGACCACAGCGTACCCCCGGTTCAAGAGTTATGGGGTCTGCGGTGCCATTGAACACTCAGAATGGAATGTGTTCTTTGTTGGTGGTGTCCACGATCATACAGGGAATTGCGCATTGTGAGGCGATCATGTAATCGGGGTCGGGTTTCAGCATGGCGATGTGTGTGTTGCTTCCTAACTGTGGTGCGGTGGCCCACAAGATTTGCTCCTGTCCCGGCTCAAATATGGCTGCACTTGATAGTATTACAGCACACGTGTCGTATAATGACGATTCCAGTCCAAGAGGTATCCGTCGGCCGTGTATGTCGTGTTCCTGTTATTGGCAGTGTATGATGGCGCCGCTGGCACTGAGAAAATCAGAGCCAAGAAGGGCATCATTTTGAATAGAGGCGATGACAACTTGCTGTATGAATGGCATTTCCTCTATTTGAATGACAAGATTAACTACACCAGCTACGGGCACATCAGCTCCCGTAGCCGTCTGTAGATAAATGTCTGTAGACTTAAGGGGAGGCTTCTTATGAGGTAGGATGCTTTCATATAAGCGCTTGTTAAATACTGTAATGGAAGCTCCAGTGTTAACAGTGCCACTGGTGGGGATACCGCTGAACAGACAGGCACACTTACATATTACCTTGCGGTGCACCTGTGGAAGAGTTTTCAATGATGCTGTCTGCAACAATGGTCGCAGAGTGGAATCATTCTGTACAAAGTTGGCTTGTTTCCGAATAGCTTCTCTTAATGCTGTGGGTGGCTGAGTGAGGAAAGGGCCAGCCCGTCGTCGTCGCTGCTGCGAGTGCTTTGGCGAAGACAGAGCTGGTGGTAGCAATGGAGATGGAATTGTTGCTGTTTCTGTGTATGCAGTGTTTGTGTAGACAGCGGTGCGGATGGGATTCTCCCGATCACGGATAGGAGCTACCTGCGCGAGCCACTTCTCACAATGCATCATCGGATGTTTTGATGAGGCACAAAAGAAGCAGCGGCGCCATGGAAGGTGCTCGTGTGGCCGGCAGCGTCATCACTTGTGAATCCATGATGCAGAGTGATTAGTTTCTCCCGTATCGCTGCTGTCGGTAGATGCAGGAGATGATGCTGTGCGGGAGGGTGTGTTGCATACCACCAAGGGACACCGAGCATCCAGTGTCTTGGTGGCGGGATGTGGTGCTTGCAAAAACGTTGTTTCAGCGGAGGTGCTACAACCTACCACTGCCGTTTTACAAAGGAAAGAAGGTTTGTTATGTGTGGAGATAGAGGTGGATGGCGGTGCTGCGGATGTGGGCGGCATCGTAGGCATCAACATATATGAAGCTGTGCATAGTGATGTTTGTGTAAAAGCTGAGGCTTGATGGTGATAGTTGGCCACCGGACATTGTTGTATGGGGGCCGTAGTTGAGCCGGGTAGGAAATACAGGCACCGAGGTGACTCTTCAATTGTTGCCCTTAGGAGTTTGACGGCTTTTCAGGTTGCGGTATTCTGCGGTCAGGGGTAGGTGTGGCAGACGGAGGTCGGTTAGGGCACCGTTCCCTCCAATGTCCTGGCTGACTGCATCCGAAACAGGTGTTGGGTGGTGGTGCAGGGTTGGTGGTGTTGGTTGTCCTAAGGTGAGTGGTGGCTAAATTAGTACTGAGGGTAGTTACTAAATTGGTTAGTGCAGAGATTTGTTTATCTAGCTCATCTATCCACTCATGCATGTTGCCACGATTGTTATTATTGTGCTGGTTCCCACACCCCGGGGCTCCATTGCGGCCTCATTTGTGGCCACACCCCCTTCCTCCAGGCGCTTGATTCTGATTGGAATTGTGTGGTGCTGACTGTTGTGTGGATGGTTCTGTAGTGGTGGATACTGTAGATGTGGTGTGAGCGTTGGTTGAAGTGGCGATGATAGCACCCCCTAGCTCATTGATGGGATGAATTTGGCGGCGGTTTGTTTTCTCCCGCTCCAGAAAGTTTTCGCTGTTAATTGTACCAGGCTTCGGTGGTCCACAAGAAAAAGTTTTTCCTTAAGAGCGGGATCACTGCTTAACGCATCAATGAACGTGTCAAGGTGAAGATACGTGACGCCTTCTATATTGGTGCTTGGGTATGCATGGGTGACTAGTCTCCGGATGCGACTAGCCAGCTCCGGTAGGGTCTCTTCCGTGCAACGTCGGAGATTCTTTAGCTGTAACCGAGAGCGGTGTCGCCAAACCGTTCTGACAACGCTCATTCCAGCTGAGTGTATGTGGGTGTGTAATCAGTTCCGAGATCCGCGTGAACTTGGAGGGCTTTTCCGGAAAGCTTCGCGGCGAGATATTCACCCATCTGTTTGTTGTTCCAATGGTTAGTCCGACTTATAATTTCAAAATGTATTTTGTAATTGGCCCAGTCACTCTCCTCGCTAAATTCGGGAGGAAGAATGACTCGGCCAAGACCACAAGAGGAACTGAGTGGTTGAAATCTGGGTGGTGGTGGAACTCGGAAGGCTGAAGAGAATACACGAGTTCACTAATTAGCTTAATCTAAGTTATTATACCTCTAAGCTGAAAAGGAAAGAAAGTTATTTTGTTGAAGTGGTGAAAGGCTATGTGCCTCGCACGGGCATTACTTCTGGTGCTGTTTTTCTGGGTGAGAAGTAGTAGCCTCGCACGGGCCGCCGTCACTGGATCCTTGCGAGAGGCAAGTGCCTCGCGCAGGCCTCCGTCACAGGAAAATGTTGCCACCGTTTAAAGCGGGTGCAAGAGTATTGGCCAGAAGGGGGCCACTCTATATTCAACCAAAATGCTATAAAGAAAAGACCATACCTAGTGAAATTATGACTATAATGTTGCGTGCTGTTTTACGTGAAGATGGCACGAGCGATTCCCGAGGGATTCCCATGTCACAATCTTATGTAGTTTCAAACATGCTAAATTAGTAGGTGCCACTTTTATTTATGCGGGCCTTCTTCTATGCCTAACCTAACATTTAGTTTTTAAAGACAAGAACTAGTTTAGGCCGCAAATGGCGGGTGCCTTACTTATCTTTAGATACGGCTGCGATTGAGATCGGATGTCCTAAGACATAAATGCTCAAGACAGCATGCATACATGTTATTTCGCAAGACCTCTGAGTTTGGTGAGAATCCAGACATCGTGCTCCATAACCACATAAAACATCACAGGACAATGGTTACTTTTCACATAAGCAAGTTTAGGCAACTAAGGTATTGTTACGGTGGGGGGTAAGAGAGATGAATACCCACCATGAATGTCCTTCCCGTGAGGGCATGGCAGATTCTAACATCTTGCCCAGACATTCGTACAGAATTCAGTGGGGATGCGCATCACGCCCGTCACCAGGTCCAATGGAGCTAACCTTTTAACCTGATGTTAGGTTTAAATGCAAGTTGCCCAGATATGCACTGCGGTGGGAAATAATAATTATATGTTTTCGCAGTGCTTCCTACATTGGCAAGGATAACTAACTACTAGGTATCAAAAGATACACAGGAGGTGTGTGTGACACCACACCCTGATCATCACCGCTCGGAAACCCCAATAATTTCCCATGGTCGGATCAGTCCATGGTGCGGGTAGGGACATCCAAACAATTAAGAAGCCATAAGGCTTAGTGGAACAGATAGAGAGACAATAACTTATAGATATGAAGCCCATAGGTATTTTGGCCAATTTTTCACAACCTTGCCGGAGTGCGGGGCTAAATTATTGCAACTTACCGGAAAAGAGGCGTACACTATGAGTCTCCTAATGAAGGAATTGTCTCTAATCATATTAAACCTATCATATTGAGCTAAATAGACAGGCTTTTTAGTCGGTAGCATGCTGGGTTAAACAGAGTTATAGCGCAGACAGCGACCTCAATACAAAATTGTTGGTGGCGGGAGAAAATGGTGCATATATAAATGTTGCTGTACAGTGTTTCCTACATGCACTGCTGTTCTACGGTTTTTTACAAATAAACAAAACATATGAATGGATGGTTGCTTGCCATATATAAGACTGACCAGTACAAGTAATACAATATGAAAATGATCAGAATAAGATATATACTTATATAAGATATATAAAAGTTTCCAAAAATGCCCCCGAACAAATGTTCGGGAGTTCACAAAATTCTTTTAAGATGTGGTGGGTTGGGTAGCTGCCACAATGCTATGGGAGAGTTACTGACCGAGACCGAGGTGATCTGTTTAATGACTGTCTCGGCTGATCGTAGCATTATGCAGATCCAACCTATTGGGCCCCTGGCAGAGGATGCTCTCGAGCTCTAGATTTCATCTCCTTTTATACTAGTCGTGACGTCACAGGCGCAGGCCTCAACCAATCATCGGCCGAGCAATAGCCAATCAGCGTGCAGCTAATAGTGATGCAGATGAATGTTCTAGAACATTCTAGAACTTCTTTGCACACATGGTTATGACGTCACGGCGATATTTTGAAGATAATCAAAGGGGTTTTCCGTGGATAACTAAGCCATTTCTTAACCGATTTTGAAATGGTTTACAGATTCGGAGAGCTCATCGAATCCTGGTCTTGATTGATGCCAGATTTGGCGGGAACAAGTAATTATAAAGAATTATAATATACCTACTCGGTACACTAAAAGTGCTAGCCTATCTCGGACGTGATATACGCGCTCTGTCAATACAGTGGCTAGCGCGCCATGCATTTTAATGAACTTGGTTATTTTTATGACAAAATCTCTCCCATAGGCTTATACATGCTTATGGCTCTACCATGGGGGGGGGGCGTGTTCATGGAATGAATCCAGGACGGGCGGCGCGTACCCAGCTTAGCTGGTACGGTCGGCACCTGACCGGTCGATCCGAACTACACCGGCCAATAACACTGCAACTATTTGTTATCATTCTATTGCCAGAACCACAATGAAACAACCAGTCTATAACCAGATTATTCTCAGATTACTGTCAGAATATTATCTTAACTGACATTACATAGACATTATTGCCAGATTAGGCCATCCATCAAAGAGAATTTGTTTCCTTCAAACCGGATTAGAGAGAGTAAGATTTCAGTAGGGACTAGGGAGAAAATTTTTTTTACAATCATTAATTTATTTTAAAACTCATAATATTTAACTGTTTTTCAGATATTTTACAGTTAATTATTGTTGCTATTGTCAAATTAGCAAAAATCCATCATTGTTTAAACATGGCATTAAAACATTACAAAATATATAGTGTGACATATGTATGGATATTTTAACCCTTTCACTAACAAACCCCTGAAAAAATAAATTCTTTATGATAGAAAACTTATTCTGTTGAATATTTTGAAATAAATTTGACTGGAAGTCATTGCTTCCTAAGGCAGCAATGGCTTCCAGTGAAATTATTTTCAAAATATTCAACAGTTTTTCTGTATGGTAGGTAGCATTGAAAATGAGATATGGGGAATTCATTAGTGAAAGGGTTAAGATTTACACAGGGAAGAAAAAAACTATTCCCAGCCAGGTGAAATAAAAAAGAATTTCATGGATGTTTTCAAGGATGTTTTCTGGAAACAAGACTATTTTTTTATTTTGCCCTTATTGTCAATCTTTCTTCATTTAATTCCAGCTTATAGTCACTATCACCAGTTCACCGTTTAATGTTAGTTTATTGCCAGACACATGCTTTTGTAAAAAAATACACCTTTCCCAGATTGATTTACTTTGGGAAAATACCATCACACAATGCATCGCTCACAGCACTTCTGGATGGTAAACTGGCTGGGCATAGAGAGAACGGTATTAGTTTATTATTAGGCTGAGATACAAGGCTGTTTATATGAAGAAGTAAGATCATAATATTATTGTAGTCCTGTATTACTGGAAAGCTGTCATTCAATTTTCTATATGTTTATGTATTAGTTTTTATATTTTTCTAAAATTTTGTCACGCTAATTATAATTTTAAAATAAGGCCTTACTGGCCAATTGATTTACTAAATCTAACGACAATGGCGTATTTTATATATGCCAATAACGCAGTGAAAATTTTACATAAATAAAAAAAACTAATGCATAAATATCTAGAGAATTGGATGAGCTTTCCAATGGTGTATAACTTCAATAATATTGTGATTGTAGATTATCACAGTAACGCTTTAAAATGCTGTGTTGTTTAGTGCAATAATAATTCAATGCGGGCCAGCTGCTCATTTCCTAATTTACAAGCCCTGTGCTGTAACTTAGCACATGCCCTCATGCAAATGCATGTCAAGATTCCCAAGGGCATGCAGAGCTCATCAGTCACCTGACCTCATTGGCATGCTACTTTTTCTGTGTCTGTCAAATAGCACAATAATGTGGGCATCCTAATTTCAATGACGGCACTCAGTTTTAATTATTAGCATGACCGGATGGCATATAACCTCAAAATGTTACGTTACAGCACCCCAGTCAGCAAACGCATTGATTTAGGGGGAATCCCCCGTATTGACGGAAATATGGGAAAGGTGTATTCTAAGAAATGCATTCTTTACAACTATGAGATATGTTATATATATTTTTGGTCAACGTTACAGCTATAAAAAGATACAAGAGGCCCAATGGCCTGTATCGCTCACCTGGACCATAGGCATTTCAACTAGAACGGTCATTAACAATAAGAGGAAATCAAATGAATTGAGCAAACTTGTAACAAGAAAACAGAGGCCATGTTTCTTTATGTATCAACTTCTCTTGAACAAATTTTAATGGCCCTTAGTCATCAATATCATCTCCCAAATTTTGGCCCGATCACTTCAGCAGTTCTGGAGAAGTGATTTTCTCGAAAACTAGCTCATCCAAGATGGTCGCCAATTGATTCGGCCAATCAAGTTTACAAGTGAACAAATTTGGTTCAGTGCTTGCCCTAGATGATATTTCATGGTGTTTGTATCAATCCCAAAAGCGGTTTCGGAGATTTTTAAAAACGTTTAAAAAAATCGGCCAAAATCCAAAATGGCCTCCGGCTCAATTGTCCGATCGCTTTCCTTTGAACAAACTTGAATCTCTATGGCCTAAGGATGCTTCCTGCCCAATATAATTGAAATTGTTCGAGTAGTTATCGATAAAAAAACATTTTAAGTTTCCCATTGCTTTAGTATGGGAGCTTATGGCGGGAAAATGATCCAAGATGGTCGCCAAACCATTTAGCGGACAGTTTCGAAAATAGCAAATTTGAGATCAGAAGACCCAAAAACACATAAAACCAATTTCGACCTCAAAATCCATCAAATAAAAAAATCCAATATGGGCGTCAAATACGCTATATTTTGATTGGCCCACGAAGGCCATGTTTTTTGCCGGTTCAACCTCCCTTGAAACTTTAATGGCCCTTAATCCCTAATCATATCTGCCAAATTTTGACCTGATCCATTCAGAGGTTCTGGAGAACAAGTCGTTTTCACTAAAACTAGGTCAACCAAAATGGCCACCGAACCATTTGACCAATCAAGTTCCCGTGAACAAACTTGATCATATTTCATGAGCTTTGCATCAATCCCCCCAGTGGTTTCAGAGATTTTTAAAGCCTTTCCTAAAGTCAGCCAAAATCCAAGATGGCCGCCGGCCAAATTGGCTGACCGACTTCGTTTGAACAAACTTGGATTCCTATGACCTAAGGATGCTTCCTGCCAAATATAATTGGAATCGGCCCAATGGTTCTTGAGAAGAAGTCGTTTAAAGGAAAAGTTGGATGGACGGACAGATGGATTGATGATGGACGGTCGCCGCGGCATAAGCTCATTTGGCCTTTCAGACCACGTGAGCTAATAATACCTTTCTAAGTCGACTCTTCGTAATTCATAGAATCCAAACAGTAGGTAGTTAATCAACTGCCGACATCCATCATTGTAGCGACTGTCAATGCCTGCAAACAGGAAGTGATAAATCAGGCTTAATTTTTAGGCCATTATACTAAGGTTTTATTTAAAGACTTTCATGGCAAATATTTCAAAATTTTCAAGGGCTAGACAATGGAAATGAGGTGTGAAATGGAGGGGTGGTCTGGGATTACGTGACTTCCCTGACAATACAAGTTACAAGACAGTTTGCTTATGCAAAAATTTTACATGCTCTGAGAAGGCAATTCCTTAATTTTGACTGAACGATTCATGACAACACTTTTGTAGTCAATGAAATGTTAAATTCACACACAGGCTTTCCAATGGATTAACCCTTGAAGACTCCAACCGGCCAAAAACAACTTCTGTACTGGTCTTGAGAAATGTCCATTTGCAGACCAAGAAGACAATTTTGGAAAATTTACCACTGGAATGGCTGGTTTGATAACCGAGCCAGTAATTCCAATGGTACATTTCTAAAAATAGTCTTCTTAGTCTGCAAATTGACATTTTCATTGAGAAAATTTAATTTTTCTTGAAAAAATTCAAGGGTTAAACGGTTAAAGCAATTTTCAAGTACGTTTCAAGGGAATTCTGAAATTCAAAGGTTTTCAATGCACATGTTCAAAAGCAAGTACTTTTCCAAGTGTGTATGAACCCTGTTATTGTTAAATCTGTCAAATCACCACCATAGCAAGTACCAAAACATGCACACTAAAGATAGACTCACAACTCAGAAATAAGTGCACACGTTTGCACAAGAAACAGTTAGCAAGAAATGTCACTGATGAATATTTTGAACGTAACTCACCTTTCCAGTTTTTGCTATGCCCCGTCCATCACTAGCTAAGCTCCACCCACACCTCGCTCTTGATGGGATCGATTGAACTCTGAACACCCTTACCATCAATTTCCAGAAAACTATACAGGTAAGCTGTTGAATATTTTGAAACTAATTTGACTGGGTGCTGTTTCCGTCTATGGCAGCAGCAGTGCCCAATCAAATTAGTGTCAAAATATTCAACAGCATGTTTCTTAAATAGCAAAAACACAATTCCTACAACGTAGCGGACTATTAAGCGCTAAAGACGGGCATAATCGAATCATTCATGACATCATGATTATGACGTCAGCATACACGTCGTGTAGTTTATTATGATGTCATATGTTTGAGTGAGGAAATGGATTCATGAATTGGATTGGAAGAATTCAGTCCACATCACAACAAATGTGACATGTACAGTAAAACTCATAAATAAGTAAACAAAAACAGAAACATGTTAGTAATTAATAAGAAATCTTCTGCTGAATATTTTGAACACAATTGGATTGGAAGACATATTGCTGCCTTAGGAAAAAGAAGAGCTCCGCAAACGGCGAATAATACCCCGCCATGATGACAAACGATGAAAGAGTGCTATCAGAAAATCGTGATTGCTTTCTCAGACGTAGACGAGTCATCCTCTGAAGTTTCAAAGCAATCCACTAAATGGTCATGGAGTTATTGTCGGGAAACCAATTTTCAAGATGGAGGCCAGTGGCTGGCACCCATATTGGACTTTGAATCATCTACAAATTCGATAACTTTCTTTCAGACCTTGTCCAGTAATCCTATGAAGTTTCAAAATGATCCACACTCTAAACAGAATTGGAGTTATCGTCAGGAAACCAATTTTCAAGATGGTCGCCGGAGGCCATCTTGGATTTTAGATTATCGTCAATTTCGATAGGGTTCCCATACCTAGTCGAACCACCCTCTCAAGTTTCAATCAGATCTGATAAACGGTAACATAGTTATCATAGAAACCAATTTTCAAGATGGCCACTGGTGGCTGATGGCAATCTTGGATTTTGAATCATCGTCGACCTTGAGAGATTTCTTCCTCAAACCTAGTCCAACCACCTTATCAAGTTTCAATGTGATCCAATATACAGTAACAAAGTTATCATCTGGAAACCAATCTTCAAGATGGTCGCCAGTGGCCAGTTTTAGCTATGCCTCGCCCATCTCTAGCTAAGCTCCACCTACACCTCGCTCATGTTGGGATCGATCGATCCCTGAACTCCCCGACTATCAATTTCAAGAAACGTATACAGGTAAGCTGTTGAATATTTTGAAGCTAATTTGACATAGGCAGCAAGTGCCCAGTCAAATTAGTTTCAAAACGTTCAACAGTATGTTTATTAAATAGTAAAGCCACAATTTGTCCAACAATGTCTAGTCCGTCACCAATTATGCATTCATACGCACTTATCTACATCATTCATGACGTCATTGATTACGGTGTCAGCCTGCACATCAGGTAGTTGATTATGACGTCATATGATGGATAAAGTGGTCCAGTGGAAAGGGCCATTGTTCCAGATATGTTACAATAAATAGACTGTACAGTACCTTGTATACAGAGGATGCCATCAAGGTTAGAATGCTGCTTCAAAACAGACTGCACTGCTCGGAGACGAGAGCAACTGAAATAAATATGACCAGGATTTAACATATTTACAGGGCTGAGTAGTAGTGGTCATGAATCCATTTTCTTTAACCTTTCAATGGTCAAGCCATCCAGAGGCTGCCCTCCGCAGGAGTCTTATGGAATGTGTATTTGCATGCCCAAAAAGGTTATAGTTTACATTTTTCACTGCTGGCTAATTAAAAGACCCAGTCATTCTAGTGGTAGATTTTCTAAAATACTTTTCTCTTTGCCTGCAAATGGACAAAAGGCAAATACTTTGATTTTCTTGACAGTTCATGGCCATTAAACGGTTAAATATTACAGGTTTCAGACTTTCAGCTTCAATATCTGAAGAACTATAATTTAAGTAAATTTAACATTTCAACTCAAAAACAGTAACATCACACAACTGACATTAAGGGTTATAGGCTGAACACATTGGGAAAATGCAACAAGAGGCGCAAGGGCCTTAATGCTCACCTGGATTAGCATTTTAACCAGTAGCATTTGAACAGATATTATACTTTAATTTCAGCAGTTATTTTTAATTTGACCACTGTGTATCATCCTCAGCCAAGATCTTTAGCTGAAGTTCCTCAGGTTCATTCTTAATCAGAATGAACCGAGTCCTGCTTTCTTGAGGTCACCTCGCAGCATGCCTAACAGATTAAAGCAATGCCGTCCTTTCCTGGCCTTGTATTTGCTGGCTCCCATTAGGGCAAATTCTAAGGCTCTCTGCGCTGGTGCATCTTCTGGCATTCTTAGCACAAGGTAACCATGGACCAGCTTTGCTGGGCGACTTTTACGGACAGTGGCGATGTATTACACAGCTTGTCTAGCGAATCATTGAAAATTATGCTGTCTGGCCATCAGACTCCAGTGATGGTGTGGAGGTGTTTGCGGTGGCAGGCATCAAGTTTGTTTAGAGCTGCCTTTGTAGCTGCTCAGCTGTTACTGTGTTATACAGCATTAAGGATAGGCAGGTTGCGTTGTATAAACGTAGTCTTTTTGTCAACAACATCTTTGATCTAAGAATCCGTAGTTTCCAGGACTGGAAAGCTATGTTCACCATGACGAGGCATGCAGCAATGTCAGCAGTACTGCAGAGCGGTGAGCCCAGGATTCTCCTCTTCCTCCATGGTTCCCCACAATGAAGTGGATAGTCATTTTCTTTAGTTTCATCATTTGTCGATAGTTACATGTGGGTGAACTCGGTTTTCAATTCATTTGTAAAGAGATTCTCAATTTTTAGTTTGTATGCAGCTATCGGGAGTGGATCGTCAAGGGGTTTCTTTTCCTCGTCTATGAAGCCACTGTGTCGGCCTATACCATCACTAGCAGCATATCCAGTATGGAGCCTGGGTTTGTTCTTGTGGACTGTTTTCGCACAGATTTCAAAGCAGCAAGGTAACAGATGAAAATCACAGGGGATAGTCCACCTCCCTGTGGGCAACCGATTGATGTCCCAAACTCTGCAGACTTGACTGTCTCGACTCTTACTCTCAGCTTGGTGTCTGCAAGCAGTAATCTCACTACTCACAGCTCATTTTCATTGCAACTGACCTGGTGTAGTACATCTAGGATCTTTGAGCACTTAATTGTGTCGACGGTAGAACTGGGCAGTGTTGCCAAAAATCAAAACGGTTTCTATACAGATTGTCACACTGGTATAACCGCGAACCAGTATTGATTTGTGGTGGGGGATTCTAAATGTCTAATTACTGATCTACTGACCGTCTCTCAATAGTGTAAATAAATCGGCACTAAATATATAATCTCCAATTTTGTTTTGTATACAATTACGAAGATATTGTCGGAAATGTGCCAGATGTTGTAGTTAGCAACTAGCAAGCATAACGACAAGATAGAGAACATGTGATAATGTACGTCTGATCAAAGAAATTACCAGTAGCATGATTTGAGTGTTTAATCCTAATTTCAATGCAGCCATACGGGAATGCTGTTGTATATTTTGAAAATAATTTGACTGGAAACTGTTGCTTGCTTATGCTTCCTAATAAATTAATAAGTTAATTTCAAAACATGCAATACATCTATCTTTACAATACACTGAAAGGGTTAACACAGTGTATTATAAACCAGTGAAATATGTTGAGAAGAATTCAACAGACAATTGAGACTTATATGTAACAATTGCCAGTTAAATTATTAACTGTCCTTTTTGATAGTATGCGCAATCTTTATTGATTTTCTGACCAGCTTTTCTGATCTCGCCATGTTTTCGCTTGGCTCTATGTTTTCTCATAGTCCAGCGAGTTAGATGTTTTGACAACGGTGACCTGCAGACACCTTCTCATTGCAACGTTTACACACATGCTTATCAACATTAGTTGGTTTTCCTTATCATTTGGAATAATTCTTCGGTCAACTAGATTTGGCCTTATGAATTAATTCTTTACTTACAATCCAGCCATTAGTCAGCAATCCAGCTCCACTTTTATAATAAAGCCAGACCGTAGAGCTTACAACAGTTACACCTTGATAGTAGCCAAAAAGCTGATAAGCGATTACAACATTGTAAGCATTGCCATGAGCTACAGTAATAGGTCTGAAGATATATAAAATATTGATACAAATTTCTGGATAATATAAGACTATGAAAATGTTGCAATGGTTGACTGACCTACATTGGAATTGTTTAAAATAACGTTTATACAAGACGTCAGAGTTTATTATTAAAGGTGCCTATTCAAATCAGAATGCTTGAAAACAAAATTGTTAAAATTGTATGCTTTTAGAGGCTTAAATCCTGTGCCTTGAGGTAATGAAACAAAATAAACTTTATCATATGGTGATTTCATTCTGTATAAATTATTAAAATTTTTTAGTTGCAAATTTGAATTAAGGACTCGTGTCTCTAATTCAGCTTCGCAACTTTAAATAATTATATTAATTAATATGAAAAGAAATCATCATATGTCAAGATTCATTTTGTTTCATTGCATCTAGGTGCACCACAATTTAAGCTTATAAAAGTACATGCAATTTTAATAATTTTATTTCCAAGTATTTTGTTGTAAATATGCACCTTTAACTGTATGTTTCTATGTATCGTCAGGGTAACTGTTTATAAAAGGGTTCTGTTACTAATAACAGCTCCTTTTTTCATTCTCCCCCACTTCTTGTTTTGGTGACATCGTCAAAACATGTTTACTTCAATAGATACATCATTTTTACACAACATTTGAAGATTTTATCAAAATGCAGCAGAAATAGGTAATTATTTTACCTACCTTTTTATTTGGCATCAGAAGAACATGTGTTTTCACTATTACTTTTTTCAGGGTACATAAAGATGTTCATAACTAGTAAAGAAATGATACAAACTGGTTCAGTTCTTGCATCAGATGAGTTCTCGCATCCCCTTAGGGGACAGTTTCTTGGCCCATTCCCTTGGGATGGCACCAAGACAATGATTTTCTTCACAGTGAATCAGCGCTTCTTATTTCTGCTGTCGATGTTTTTGTGCTCTCGGAGAGATTAAAAAACATCAGGTTCTCTGAGCGTTCCTGACGATCAGTGATTTCCTGTATCAATGTCTCTGGTTCAATGTAATTTAAAATACAATGATTTAAAGGCATATGATAAGACGTAATAAGAACATCAGCCATTTTTTACATGCTAAAGTTGATTTACGATTTTAAAGTGTAAGTAAAACACTAAGCCAACTTACTGCGTTAGTGTATGGAAATAACTCAGTATATGCCAACATAATGATATGGTTATATAATATTTTTATAGACTATTACTATTTATATAAAATTTCATATCAAAAGTGCTAATTTTCGTACCTTCCGAAAACGAAACTCGAACTCCCGAAGACAAGGCTTATGACGTAATATCAGGGACCTGCGTACGACGGAAAATTGACTCGCTAACATTCTGACAGCTCGCTTGCATGTTGGTGATCATTTGATGCACCAAGATTTTGGATATTACGGCTCAAATTGGTGAGAACCCAGCATATACATTATTATATTACCTTTTAAATACAAATATCTGATGTTGTGTGGTTTAGCGTATTAATACAGCAAATCAGTTTCAATGGAAATGAAATGTATTTCTGTGATTCTGATAGTTGATGCACGTCTATTTCATGAATGTCAAAAGCTAGTTTTAATGGTTATAAAACAAGTTTTCAATCTTCCTATGCACCGATACACTTTTATATAATAACCCCTCATATGTCAATAGTGCCTCAAAACAATACTTAACCCTTTCACCGACAAATGCCTGAAAAAGTATGGGGCCTATCTTTTAAAGTATTTAACATATTATGTTAAATATTTTGCAATTAATTTGACTGGAAGCCAAATATATGTTGCTGCAACAGGTTCTGGTCAAATTAATTGCAAAATATTTAACACTTCTTGCATGGTTGCCGTGGGAATGAGATATGAGAAATTCATTGCTGAAAGGATTAAATTAATTAATCCATTAATGGTCAAGATTTTCCAAGAAAATTTGAATTTTTGCTCAGTGATTCAGAAGGTTCCGGATTCTGCAATGATCTTGCAAAAATGTGCATTTGTAGGTCAAGATAAGACCAGTTTTGAAGGTTTACCACTGCAATGACAGGCTCACCTGCAAATGGACATTCACCAAGCAACGCTTTCAATTTTCCTAACCAATCAATATTGTCTTTCAGCCAATTTGACGAGAGGCCATCTTGGATTTTGGCTGATTTTTAGAAACCTCTTTAAAAATCTCCGAAACCACTTGGGGGATTAATTCAAAACTCATGAAATAGCATCTAGTATTAAAATTTAAATTGCATGGCAGTCATACAAGTCAGCTGTTTTTAACAATGTTTTGACAGAAAGTAGGTGCTGTATTGAGAAATATCCTTTTGCAGCCCATAAGAAGATTAGTTTTGAAAATTTATCACTGGAATGCCTGACTCGATTATCGAGCCAGACATGGCAGTGGTCCATTTTTTTAAAAATAGTCTTCTCTTGGCCTGCAAATGGACATTCAATAAGCAGATATGTCAATATTCTTGACCAAATTTAGTTATTAAAGACTTAATAGGCAAGATTGGTCTAAAGAACATCTAAAATCTTGTTTGGTAACTGTTCATCTGCAGGCCAAGATTATTTTATAAAGTTTACCACCGGAATCACTGACTTGATGTTATCATGCCACTCATTCCATTGTTAAATCTTCAAAAAATTGTCTCTTAGTCAGTAAACCAACATTCACAAGATAGATCTAGAGGCCTGCTTTTTTCAGCTTGGCCATCAAAGGGTTAAAGTGTCTGTGAGAGAGGTGGGAGAGAGGGTGGGGGGGGGGGAGAGAGGGTGGGGGGGGGGAAGGGAGGTGTGTACTATAAACTTTATTATATATGATACATTCCTGAATCTGTTGTCTTTTTATTCAATTTTACAGTGTGTCTGGCATTCTTCAAGGAACTATATATATGGTACTATACTTCAATATGCTTACTTCCACATCGCCAATGACAAATCATAAGGGACTGACAGCTCAGAAGAAGTTGACAACATATTTAAATAATTTAATCAAAACAATGTTCTTTCTTCTAGGATTTCTAAATGATGTTTGTTGGTGTTTGGTGTTATTGTATGTGTTCAATCGTAATAAGTACTATCACATTCACATGACTGTAAATAAATCACAATTCATTCATTTCTATATCCCAGGCTTTGCTTTCTCATATATTTTTAGCTGCGACTGTCTCAGAAACTATTGATACGATTTGGCTCAAATTTTAACATGAAGAAACTTGCCGTCAGAGGATTTCCAGTTTTGTCCATGATCCGTATAAAAGAACCTGGATTCCGATAGGATCAAATTCTGAATCTGTGGATATCTCGATCGGAATCTACTGGTCTGATTTGGCTACAAATTTAACATATGAAAGGTTGTGACCATACATTAGGATTCCACAACCTGATGTGTAATCCGAAAAACATCCAGAAAAATGTGAAACAATCTGGACTCGCGATTAGTATAAGTCTGCCTGTCTCTGTCTGTCATTTTTTTTACATTCCCGACAAAGATGCCAAAGTCGCAACTATAGCTCGTCCTCATGTGTTTTTAAAAAATAGGATGGGATATTGCATCTGCCAGTCAGTCTGTCTGTCCATCCATCTGGCTATCTCATCTGAAACCTATTGGTGGAATTCAATCAAATTTGTTATGTGAGTTACTCATAATATTGAGATGACGTTTACATTAGGCTCCAATCACATGGTGGGGCTGGGGGGAGGGGGGGCGTAGAAAGTCAAAGTTGGCGGAATTCAACCAAATTTGGTATGTTAATTACCCATTTGATTGCGGGTTACAAGACAATGTTTACCGTAGGAACTAAAATGTGCAGTCGATGGCATGCCATCGCAAATCCCCACATGTTCACCACTTTGAGCTTTACCCTCACATTGACCCAAAACACAATAAATTCCTTGAAATGTAGTTTCAATGGGTAATGGGTTTCAAAATGAAATGCGACATGACCACCTTGGGATAAATCTAATATTTGACTCAATCCCCACCCCCTGAGCCCCACCCCTGCCAATCATAAAATTTCAAAAGTGGTATCCACATCCCTGGCCATATATGTAATCATACCCAAAGTTTCAGGTTTCTATCTGAAATGGTCAGGGCGGAGTTGCATTACAATCGATAATTACTGGCCAATTTTGACTTTTTGATCCCATCCCCATACCTCAGTTTGACCCAAGATCAAAATAGTTCCTTGTCCTGTAGACTAATAATCATTGGCTTGAAAAAGATATGCGACATGACAACCTTTGGAATAATTTCATTTTTGGACCCCACATTCCCCACCCTGAGGGGCACGCCAAAATTCCAAACGTGTCATGCACATCCCTGTCCATTTGTGCAATCATCCCCAAAGTTTTAAGTTTCTATCTGAAATGATCTAGGAGGAGTTGCATTACAATCGATAATTACTGGCCAATTTTAATGTTTTACCCCTTGGCGGGGATGGGGGGTGTCAGAACAAAATTTCAAGTGTCATGCGCTTCCTTGCCCATAGGTATAATCATCACCAACGTTTCAAGTTTCTATCTTAAACGGTCTAGAAGGAGATGCGTTAAAATGAATAAGTGTGCGTGTGTGTGCGTGCGTGCGTGCATGCGTGCGTGCGTGTGTGTGTGTGTCATATTTACCTCCAGAAATGCACGAGAAGCCATCTGAGAGCACTCAAGTTGGAAAATTTTCTTGGGGAGGATGCTCAGACCCTATGACTTGGAACCATGTCCCACTCATCCAACATAAGAACCACCCCATCTACCATGCGACCTAAACCCCTGCACAGGAGCTACAGCAGCAGCACTTTTTATGTAGTAGTAGTAGTAGTAGTAGTAGTAGTAGTAGTAGTAGTAGTAGTAGTAGTAGTAGTAGTAGTAGTAGCAGTAGCAGCTTTTGTTGCAGCAGCAGAGACGGCTATGGCTGCTGCTACTACTACTACTACTACTACTACTACCGCCACCCCCAGGAAATTGTGTAGGCAGTGATTGTATTCAATTAACTCCCCCCCCCACATTGAGGCGAGAAAGTTGTTGGTAGTTGTGACTTAGATAGATATTTTATAGTAGTGTCAGCATCTGATATGTCCACTGAGAAAACGAATATCAGATGAAGGTTCAAGACAATTGAGATCTGATTGGGACCATCTGTTTTGGCTCAGTTCATGTTTTTCAGCATGGTATAGCTCTCTTTGATTTGATACCATCTAATACTCTGATGGCAATAATTGTATCTTTTATTCTGTCTATAGCAGAGAAACTGGCGAACAATATTCAGCAATTTTGGTGGACAATGTTGCTGTATATGACAGCAGCATCTTCTACAAAACCTGCCTAAAAATGTAACATTTATTATATTTGTTCATTTATTTTATTTTGACATTTTAAAACTTTGCCATCAGAGTTCCAAGGGTTAGGGAAGAAGCGTAATCATGAGACTTCGTCTATACCGAATCTGTCCATTAGGTAGATGACATCTGGCCCAGACAAAGATTTTATGACAGACGTACAGATACATGTAGGCAAGCCAACAAACCGAAACAGACGCATCACATAATAACTTGATAATTAATAGTAATAATATTAATAACAACAGTAATTAATCAGCTAGTATTTGAGCCGAGTTTCTTATGGTAATTGTAGATTGATAAAATGGGGCGTATTAGATCAGAGGTTGAAATAAATAAAAAGCACTGACGCAGAATTGGAATAGATAAGGTGGCCAGGATTGACTCATACTGGCAGTAATAGCCCACTGCAGGTACAGAGTAAATATGAAATCTGGCTGCTAGGTGACAAAAAGGATTAGATTTGACACTTTCCACACCTCTGCCTCAGGGGTTCTCTTATTTCCCCTTATTTATGCAACATCTGGATATTTTAGGACTAGCCAGCCTGAAAGCCGCTGTTGCTTAGGTTAACGTAGGTGCCTCCTGTCTACCCAGTCCGAAAGGATTCAGCATTGACCAGCTCACATATCTTGGACATGGGACTAATACCCTCAACCAGTTTGGTTAGGTTAAACACATTCAACCCATTAAATCCTTTCATGCTGCGTTCCATGACTATCCGCTACAACACAAATATTAGTAATCTATTTGCTATGCTAGGGCGGGGCTTTCCTGATCAAAAACTGTCTGTTCCAGTGGAAGAAACAGTTCCTTATCAAAACAGCCCCAGCATTGGCAGACAAATATTATTTTATTTGGTCTTGAGGATTATTTGGCTTTGCACGATTCAAATGGTTAATCTGGCACTTCGGTAGCTGCATTAATGGTGATTAGTGTATTGTGCATTAATGGTGATTAGTGTATTGTGCATGGTTACGGTGTGTCGGGTTCCATAGAGAGTCTATGTGGTCAGCGGTGTCGGAAGTGTCAAATGATAACAGATGGTTGTCTAGCTTGCCAATCCTATCTGGTGTATTGGCAAAGCCAAGCCCTGTTCCTGCAGTTTGTAGTTCGCGGGGTAGTGTCGAGGCGTTCTGGTGTATAGTGTCGACTCGCCGCGTCGCATGTACATGACGAGTGATGACATTGGCTAGCTCCTGGTCTCGGGGTTGCGGATCCCGTGCGATACTGCCCTACGGGTAACAAATACCAGCTCCTAAGGCCGGTGGAACTCAATCGTTCTGGTGGGGCCCTGCGACCGTTGTCGTGAACATTGAACACAACAGTCTCAGCCCAAGAGTTTGTGTCACCGGTATGCCTGTCCACAGCAATTTCGTGATCTATGGACTTACAATATTTGATTCGGTGACCTAACTAAAATAAGTCTATACAATAGTTTTACCTAAACAGACCGTCAAGTATGCTAGATAAAAATGAGCATACGAAAATACAAGACATAGAGACAGCCTGATGAACTTTTAAATGCGGGACTCCCGGAGGTACCACACAGACTCACAGGTCCGAAGAGGTCTCCCCGCAAGGGAAGCCCCTGCACACGAGATCACTAATTAACTTAATATAAGTTATTATACCTCCAAGCTGAAAGGAAAGAAAAATCATCTTTTATAGTGTTGAAAAGCTATGTGCCTCTCGCGGGCACTACTCCTGGTGCTAGTTTTGGGTGAGAAGTAGTAGCCTCGCGCGGGCCGTCATCATTGAATCCTTGCGAGAGGCAAGTGCCTCACGCGGCCCCCATCACAGAAAAATGCTGCCACCGCTTAAAGCAGAAGAAGAGTATTAGCCAGAGAAGGCCCACTCTAATATTCAACCAAAATGCTACAAAGAAAAGACCATACCTAGTGAAATTATGATTATAATGTTGCGTGCTGTTTTACGTGAAGACGGGACGAGCGATTCCCGAAGGATTCCCGTGCCACCGACCTATGTAGTTTCAAGTATGCTGAATAAGTTGCCGCTTTTATTTATGCAGGCCTTCTTCCATGCCTAACCTAACATTTAGTTTTTAAAGACAAGACTAGTTTAGGCCACAAATGAAGGGTGACCTACGTAGATTTAGATACCGCTGTCATTGGGAACGGACGTCCTAAGACGTCAATACTGAAGACAGCGTGCACACATGTTCTTTTGCAAGACCTCTGAGCTGGGTGAGAATCCGGACATCTTGCTCCATAACCACATAAAACGTCACAGGACAACGGTTACTTTTCATATAAGCAAGTTTAGGCAACTGATCTATCGTTACGGTGGGGGTAAGACAGATGAATACCCACCGTGAATGTCCTTCCCATGAGGGCGTGGCAGATCCTAACATCTTGCCCAGACATTCTTACAGAATTCGGTGGAGATGCATATCTCGCCCGTCACCAGGCCCTATGGAGCTAACCTTTTAACCTGATGTTAGGTTTAAACGCAAGTTGCCCAGATATGCACTGCGGTGCGAGGGAGACTTCCTAGAAGATGAAAAAGAAATTAATAATTATAATGTGTTTTCGCAGTGCTTCCTACATTGGCAAGGATAACTAACTACTTGGTATCCGAAGATACACGGGAAATGTATGTGACACCACACCCTGGCCATCACTGCTCCGAAACCCCAATAGTTTCCCATGGTCGGATCAGTCCATGGTGCGGATAGGGGACATTCAAACAATTTAGAAGCCATAAGGCTTAGTGGAACATGAAGAGAGACAATAACTTATAAATATGAGGCCCAATAGGTATGTTGGCCAATTTCACACAACCTTGTCGGAGTGCGGGGCTAAATTATCGCAACTACCAGAAAAGAGGCGTACACTATGTGTCTCTTGATGAAGAAATTTTCTCTAGTCATATTAAACCTATCCTATTGAGCTAAATAGACAGGCTTTTAGTCGGTAGCATGCCGGGCTAAACAGAGTTATAGTACGGACAGCGACCTCAGTGAAAAATTGTTGGTGGCGGAGAAAGTGATGCATATATAAATGTTGCTGTATAGTGTTTCCTATGTGCACTGCAGTCCTATGTTTTCTACAAATAAACAAAACATATGAACGAATGGCTGCTCGCCATATATAAAACTAACCAGTACTAGTAATACAATGTGAAATGATTAGAATAATACATATAATACAGGTTGTTAAACCTACTACCACTTAAAGCTTAAAGCGGGAGAAGAGTATTGGCCAGAGAGGGCCCACTCTAATATTCAACCAAAATGCTACAAAGAAAAGACCATACCTAGTGAAATTATGATTATAATGTTGCGTGCTGTTTTACGTGAAGACGGGACGAGGGATTCCCGAAGGATTCCCGCGCCACCGTCATATGTAGTTTCACATATGCTGAATTAGTAGTTGCCGCTTTTATTTATGCGGGCCTTCTTCTATGCCTAACCTAACATTTACAAAATGTAGTTTTTAAAGACAAGAACTAGTTTAGGCCGCAAATGGCGGGTGTCCTACGTAACTTTAGATATGGCTGTCATTGAGAACGGACGTCCTAAGACGTCAATACTGAAGACAGCATGCATACATGTTATTTTGCAAGACCTCCGAGCTGGGTGAGAATCCGGACATCTTGCTCCATAACCACATAAAACGTCACAGGACAACGGTTACTTTTCACATAAGCAAGTTTAGGCAACTGATCTATTGTTATGGTGGGGGTAAGAGAGACGAATACCCACCGTGAATGTCCTTCCCGTGAGGGCGTGGCAGATTCTAACATCTTGCCCAGACATTCTTACAGAATTTGGTGGGGATGCGTATCTCGCCCGTCACCAGGCCTATGGAGCTAAACCTTTTAACCTGATGTTAGGTTTAAACGCAAATTGCCCAGATATACACTGCGGTGCGAGGGAGACTTCCTAGAAGATGAAAAAGAAATTAATAATTATAATGTGTTTTTGCAGTGCTTCCTACATTGGCAAGGATAACTAACTACTAGGTATCCGAAGATACATGGGAAATGTATGTGACACCACACCCTGGCCATCACCGCTCGGAAACCCCAATAGTTTCCCAGGGTCGGATCAGTCTATGGTGCGGATAGGGACATCCAAACAATTAAGAAGCCATAAGGCTTAGTGGAACATGAAGAGAGACAATAACTTATAAATATGAGGCCCAATAGGTGTTGGCCAATTTCACACAACCTTGTCGGAGTGCGGGGCCAAATTATCGCAACTACCAGAAAAGAGGCGTACACAATGTGTCTCTTGATGAAGAAATTGTCTCCAGTCATATTAAACCTATCCTATTGAGCTAAATAGACAGGCTTTTAGTCGGTAGCATGCCGGGTTAAACAGAGTTATAGCACGGACAGCGACTTCAGTGAAAAATTGTTGGTGGCGGGAGAAAGTGATGCATATATAAATGTTGCTGTATAGTGTTTCCTACGTGCACTGCAGTCCTACGTTTTCTACAAATAAACAAAACATATGAACGAATGGCTGCTCGCCATATATAAAACTAACCAGTACTAGTAATACAATGTGAAATGATTAGAATAATACATATAGTACAGGTTGTTAAACCTACTACGGTGCGGTTAGCAAAAACACCTTACAGTAAAATAAGAATAACTATAGACAGATAAAGAAATTATAACTAGCGGTCCTAAGACCGTTACGGTTCCTTTTAGTCATCGGGACCATTTTACGAAGATAAAGTATAATCAGTACAATTGTAATTAACGGAATAATTAAATATGTTAAGCATAGTTACTTGAATAGTCAGTAGCCATTCTTAAAGACGGGCTATCGTGTTACTGAAATTGACACGTCACTGAGCATGACGCGAGTTGACACGTTCTCCAGAAGCTGGAAAGTTCTCGCATGTTGGTTCGCGCAAACAGGATTCCAGCATGCAGTCCAGGATGGGAGCGGATGGAACTCAGGATCGTAATCACCATATAAGAATGTCTAACGAGCAGTCAGTAAGTGATACAATAACATTACGGTTAGGAAGAAAGTTCCCGTACACCGATGGTACGGATGGACGTTAAGAACAACCCATTCATCAGCGGGGGTTGTTGAATGCGGATGAAGATACATGTACATAACTAAGCTTACGGTGCGGGGTACGTTAGTTAGCTCTTAAGACGTACCGGGCAAAGTTTACTTGCTGCGGTCAAAAAGTTAAAATAAACCTGCACAATATCAGTGCTGGGGAGGTTGAATAACCACTTTTTGGCGTGGCCGGCAGATCCGGCGAGTTATCCACCAAAGAACATCGCTGCCTCTACATCTGTAGAATCACATATTTAGGCCGGGGAAGGCCTCACCGCAAGTTTGTGCTCCGAGTTAGTTCTTGATTTATTCATGAACAATATTATCAAAAGTTCCAAAAATGCTCCTGAACAATCGGGAGATACAAAATTCCTTTAGGTGCGGTAGGTTGGGTTGCTGCTGTGGGCTACGGGAGAGAAACCTACTGAGACTGAAGTGATCTATTTACTACCTGTCTCGCTGATAGTAGCTGTAACAGATCCAACCTATTCGGCCCCTGGCCGAGGATGCTCTCGAGTTCTGGATTTAATCTCCCTTTATACTACTCGTGACGTCATAGGCACAGGCTTCAACCAATCATCGGTCGAGAAATATCCAATCAGAGCGCAGCTAATAATGATGCAGTCAAATGTTCTAGAACATTCTAGAATTTCTGTGTACACGTGGTTACGACGTCACAGTAATACTCAGTTCCTATCGCGCAATGATAATATATAGATATTCCCGAGTTCCGAGTCTCCGATTCCAGAATATTTATATCCGAGTACTCGCTCTAAAATAAACTCTTCAATTGGAGGTGAATCATGTGATTTGTATTTTTTTGCGGCGCAAAAAGGAAGTTAAAGATTTTAAAATAATCGGTTTAGCTGGGTAACGGTTAGATTGAGTTTTTGATAAAAAAAATCCCTTCTAGGATATAAAACTAAACCGTCCCCAGATTCTATAAACCTGTCCTTCTCGGCGGAAAAAGCATGAATTTTGGATCATCTTCTAGCAGAAGCAGATGTAACCAGAAAAACAGTCTTTAAAGTTAAAAGTTTCAAGCTAATAAAATGAACCAGAGCTAGATTCCAGGAAGGCAAAGGTTTAGATATTGGTGGACGAATATTGCCTAAACCTTTAATGAAACCATTAAGAATCTTTGTATCTTTGACATCAGCATTCAACAAGCATGGAAGCGAAGATGCCAAAGAAAATCTATAACCTCTGAGTGTTAGCAGACAACTGTAAAGAGTCAAAGAGATAAGATAAAAAATCTAACACTTGCGAAATAGAAACAGAATCGGGCAGGAAACCATGGTCTGCACCCCCATTCTCCAAAATTTTATAAGAAAAGTCGACCCTTGTAAACTCTGTGGGTCGACTCCCTCCTGGCAGAATCAATAATTTCCTGAGATCTTGCAGACTATTTAATCTCAGGGATTGCACACTTGATATTCTCCAAACACACAGACTGAAGATTCTTGGGTTTAGATGAAGACACTTGAGACAGAAGGTCTGGGGAGACTGGAAGAAGATGAGAGAAGTCTACCAGGAGATCAAGGAGATCTACAAACCAAATCCGCTTTGGCCAAAATGGAGCTATCAGAAGAACTTTGCAGATCTGGTCCCTGACCTTTCTCAAAACTGAAGGAATCAGAATTGTTGGAGGAAACGCATAAGCGAACATTCCTGTCCAGGACTGAGACAGGGCATCCACAGCCAATGCCTGATTGTCCGGAAAAGGAGACATGAAAGAGATCTGGGCATTCAGACAGGTCGCAAAAAGATCTACATGGGGACGATTGATTCATGAGCTTGAAGATCGCTCTGGCAACCGACCTCTTTAACTGCCACTCTGTGTGTGCGAACTTGTAGGGATGAGACAGTTGGTACGCAAGAAAATTCAGGCTGCCTGGGACATGGTAGGACACTAGAAAAATCTGATTCCTGTGTCACCACAAGAGGCGGTTCCATACTTCCAGACAAAGGAGGGATGACCTCGTGCCCCCCTGTCTGTTGATATAAGAGACCACTGTTGAATTGTCCGATCGAATCGAGACTTTGAGGCCTTTCACTCGATCCGACCATGAAAGGAGAGCCTTCTTGACAGCCCACAGCTCCAGAATGTTGATGTGGGCTGACGACTCCTCCAGGTACCAAAGGCCTGAAACAGACAGGGAGTCCCAGACCGCCCCCCCCCCCATCCCTCTTGGGAAGCGTCTGTGAAGATAATCGCCTGAGGAGAGAACTTGAACAGAGGGACACCCAACAGAAACAGAGAACGATCCTTCCAAAAATCTAGATGGGAATAAGGTGTTCTCTGATTGGAATCTGATGGTAAATGGAGTGAACCAACTGTTTCCAAAGGGACGTGAGGTACATTTGGAAAGGTCTTCTCATCAGCGCGCCCAAGGAATAATAGTCTCGATGCTGACCATCAAGCCTATCACTCTGAGAAAGAAATTGGCTCTGACCATGGAAGAGGAAGACAGAATTTCCATCGCTTCTAAGATGACTTCTACTCTTCGTTCTGAAGGGAAAACTAGACCCAGAGCCAGATCGAATGAAATGCCTAGGTGGGTGAAAAGCTGCGAGGGAACTAAGCTTGATCTTTTTAGATTTAATATCCAACCTAGGCTGCATGCCAGAGTGCAGACCTCTGGAAGAGTTACTGATAGAATTGAGGAAGACTCTGCTTTTACTAACCAATTGTCTATATAAACGTGAAGGTGGATAGAACGACGGTGTAAGATTCCTGCCACGGCCGATACTAGACGAGTGAAGAAGAAAGGGGCCGTGGTCAGGCTGAAGGGCATGGCTCGAAACTGCCATACCTGACCTTTGAAAGCGAATCTCATGAATTTTCTGAACGAAGGGTGGATGGGAACATGGAAGTAGGCGCCTTTTAGGTCTATGGAAGAGGTCCACATGCCTGGATTCAGACTGGCGATAAACTGAGAGATGGTCTCCATCTTGAACTTTGGAGTTAAGATGAGAATGTTTAACCTTTTCAGATTGATTATCGGACGCCATCCACCTGTCTTTTTGGGGACAAGAAAAAGAGTTGAGTAGTAGCCCGGGTCTACTCTCTATAAGGGAACCTCTTCTATGGCCTTCTTTAAAATCACCAACTCCAACTCATCCTCTAAGGCCCTCAGCTTCTCCGGGTTTGAAGGAACCGGAGTCCACTTGGGAAGAAAGGAAAGAGGCCGAGGATGAGAGATCCAGGAAGGTGCAGGAAGAACGCGAGGACCAGAAGAAGTAGGATCAGATGAAGAAAGAGCGGACCCAAAAGAAGGAGGGTTAATCGAAAATTCATCTTGAAGAGGGAGAGACAGACAAGAAGCTATCCATTGATGAGTCGAGGACCAATCATCTGCAGAGGCCCTGATCGGGTAAAACCTCCTCAGATCCCTGGCCCTGACCGATCTAGGAATAGGATTAGCTGAAGAATGTAAGGGAGAAGGAGGAGGACACAAAGATCAGAATCCAAGGAGGCTAAAGAATCATAATTCCTAGATGAGGAAGGGGAACCTAAACCTCTAGAAGAAAGAGGAGCAGAGACAGACAAAGGTTCTGAAACCAAGGAAACCTGATCTGAAGGAATGAAATCAACATCATTTCTCTGACTAGATGATAAATAATATGGATCTAAACAACTTGCAGAAAATCTGGAAAGAATAGAAAATCTAGCTGAAACAAAAGAACGACTGAGCGAGAAGGAATCATGGACTACCGAAAAAAAGAGAAGTCTAAACCGGAATCAACAATTTGAAATTCTAGTTCTGGAGAAAGAAAGACAGACACAATAGGATCCAGATGATCAAAAGATGAAGACGAGGAGGACGAGAAAGGAGGAAGAGAAGAATTAGAAGGAACAGAGGAGGAAGAGGAAGAGAAGACAGGGTTCGAAGAACCAAGATTAGAATGAATAGAAGAAGGAAGGTGAGAAAAACCTGGAGGAGGAGGAGGAATAGATGAAGCCTGAAAAAGAGAGGAAGATTTGGAAACATGACCAGAGGAAAAATCTCTAGCAGACAAAGCAGAAAACGAAGAAGAGGAAGATGAAGGAAGAAAACTATCTCCCTTAACTGACGAAGAAGAATGAGGAGAAGGACCAGAAACAGATAAGGGAGCCTGAGACAACACATCATGAAAGGAAGGAGAATAGGAGACCACAGAAATAGACTGCGCGAGAGGCGAAGAATGATCAAAATCCAGACTAGCTAAAACCTGATCTGGAAAAACGCTAAAATGATTTGAATCAGAACTAACAAAATAATTATTATTGTCCAAAATCAAATCCTGAGAAACCAAAGGCGCATTTGAAAAAAGCAACCCATTAGATGAAGAATCTGAACGATCAGGCAACTCATAACCAGATGCGCGAAAATAACTCCTGGAAGGAGTACCAGTAGATACTGAAAAAACGAAAACGGAAGTAGGATGTTTAGCCGGATCTAACTGACCCAGAAAAGCACCTCTTAAACCGGGCGTGGAAGCAATACTACCTGAAGCGGAAACTACCAAACCGGAACCGGAAGTTGGATGTTTGCTCGGATCTAACAGACCCGGAAAAGCACCTCTCAGGCCGGATTAGATACACTACTACCGGAAACGGAAGCAGAAAAACTGGAACCGGAAATGGCAGACAGGTGCTTGACCGGATCTAGCAGACCCGGAAAAGCACCACCTAAACCGGAACCGGTTGAGCCATTCCTGGAAACAGAAGACGAAAAAATCATATGATCATCAGACCCCGGATGTCCAGCCAAGCCAGAAACAATCACAGAGGTCATATACAGACGCTCAGTCAAACCAGCAGCAATCGCGGATTTAGAACCAGCTTGCCTGGACAAGCCAGGAGCAATAACGGGAGTGGACATAGAGATTGGAGATCTCTTAACGTTACTAGCAGTTGGGATAACCGAAAAATTAACCTTTGCATGGGAAGAATGATCGGTAACTTCCGTCACCGACGCCACTGGATGAGGGTAATGCACCCCCCAAACCCCTCAAGGCTTATGTGGTTTTTAATCTGAGACTTACCGGAAGTCGTTTTAAGACTTTTTCTTAGAATCTTTAGACTTTGACTTCGGGGAACGCAATTCCTGCATAGATGTGAGGGACGTTGGTTTGCCCCACTTGTGAGAATGCCCGCAAGACTTATGACTGTCATCTGAACCAGACGATTCCTCTTTTGAAGCACGAATGGCAAAGGATATTCTCTCATCAAGGGATTTGGTAAGCACATTCGCGAAGGACTCGAACCGAGCAAATAATGTCATAATGGCATCGGAATTCGAAGAGGAAGATACCACCACCCTCACCCCCTCCATTGCTGGCGCAGATGAAACAGTGGCACTCGCAAAGGAGACAGACTTAGCTTTATCAGCAACAGAGGGGGAGCGATCGGAAGGCAGAACAGGCTTGGTCATAAAATCTTTGAAAAAGGCTTTTGAAATAACCAAAGGCCAGCCCTTACATATCCCACACATTTTTTGTGGAGTACAGGAGGTACACTTCAAACAGATGTGACCCCCAAAATTTTTCGCATGTTGACGATCGCACTTAGTGGAAGTACACTTCACTCTTTCCGACGATAATACTGACTCCTAAAATAAAAATAAATAGGAGAATGAAGCAACAGCTCCAAGAAAAACTAATAGAATTCTCTAGATAGGAGATCAGATAAAGAATACAAAGGGTCTATACAAAAGGCGGGGAAAAATGTATTTAAAATAACACTGAAGACCAAAGGATTTCACAAGGTTTCGTTTGAATATTTTTATGAAGGCACTAAGCTTGGGATTAGATAAGTGAGTAATAAGGGTTTTTAAAGCATTTATATTGATGATGATAGTTACGTTAGGCATGGTTTATAGAATACCTCGAAAACATGGGTACTGACACGAAAACCGGTAACTCATAAACCAGAGTTAAAAAACCTCAACAACACCACTAAGTATACAGTAAACATAACTTAGGGAGAATAGATTTCATTGTAGGCATGATTCCTGTATCAGTATCAATCAAATATGTAGCTGAACTTCAGCGCAAAGCTATAAAAACTTAGACTGGATAGCAGGTCAACTGTTCTACTTGCAGAATATTTGAAAAGTGAATCTGTTTCCTAGTTGGGATCCATTGCGCATGCGCTGGGCATGCTTAGTGACAGGCGTCACCTAGGAGTGAGTACAGACTGATGCCAGTCTCTATCAGGGCTTATGATGGGGGGATCCCTACCAGTAGGCTGGTTAAGGGTATGCATGATTATGGAATAGGCATAAGGGGGTATGTAAGCGAGCATAAAAATCTTATTCTGGTAGCTAAATGCAGATTATTGATTTAGCAAGTAGTGATTGAATGGTCAAGATGTTTTTGTGGTGTAATAACAACTCTCTAATATAAGCCCACTCCCTTTCTCATAGATGTTGGGTTGGAAATTGAACACCTCTTGTCCTAATAGAAGCCTAGGCTTTAATTAAGCGAAATACAGTAATTTGTTTTATCAACATTTAGGGATAGTTTATTTATTAATTTCTAATTTCTTCCATTTCTTCATTTACTTTTGCATATAACCTATCTATATTCTTATCGCAGCAAAAGGCATTGGTGTCATCAACAAACAGTATTAGTGGCATGTGCTTACAGAGGTTTGGGAAGTCATTCATACATAAAATATGCTGCACAGTGAAGTCCAGTCTGCTCACATCTGTACCATCTGCCTTTTTAGATAGTTGTCTTACAGGCTTCAGTTATGGCATCTTGGATAATATGGGGTATGAAATATACATGTAAATAAATTCTGATATTGATTTTTGATTATGTTGTATATAGACATTAATTATTGATATATTTTTATTTTGAGATGGCTTGTAAACAGATAGTAATTATAACTTTACTGTTTAAATTTTTAGTTTGAAAAGCAAATAGAAATGATTCAAGATTCTTTAAATTTTGTATAGATATAACGGACTATTGGCAATGGCTTAGATTCTTTTAGGCACATGTATTTTGTTACGCTAGCCCCTTTGTTTAGATTCTTTTGATTGTGGTCATTAGTAAACAGTGTTCAGTTTATGACAAAAACACTGACAACATGGCTACCTATTATCTGAAATAAGTACATCTTAACAGTAATTAGAAGTCTTTCACTAAATTCCTGAGTCGCTCATGCACAAATCTAATGTTATTTATTATACAGGGCAGCGTTTTACTAACACCTGGCTTATTCAATACATTGTCCATTTTATTACATAAATCTGGATAACTTTGATATTCCTATCTATTATTAAGAATTTTGTAGCTCTTTAGTAAAATACTGGTTTGCAGTAATGTACACTTTATTATGTCAAAGTTGGCAACTATAATATTTCTATATAAAACTTGTCTTTTATCTTCCCGCAAATGGGCTGGTGTTATCATACACAAGGCATTATCTTCATATTGTCTCAAATCATGTTCTATGCTTCATTGTACTCTCCCAGATCAGATTTTCATTGTGCTTTGGGAGCAGTCAATTTATAAACATAAGCTTAGGACATTATGCAAAAAATACAATGTCAAATGTTCTGAAATTCCACTCCTGACATTATATAAACTTATGCAACGTGACGAAACTGTCCACCTGCTAAGATTTAATTAAATGTTGATAAATGTTATTTACAAAAGCCAGGCAGTTAACTTAACCATTAGCCTAAGTCCACTGTCCAATGACAAATCAACCGCCAGACAAGATGAGCCAATTACACTGAATCCAACTTTAGCTGAGATAATTTGGAACCTTTATAAGCAAGAAATTTCTTGTGGAGCACTGCACTGAACTGAATTTAGCCATAATAAAAAGTTGCAGTTTGCTCTGATTATTTACGAAGAATTTCTCGTCTTCTTTTTAAGGTAAGCCATAGTCAATTTGTATCATAAAGTAAAAGACTAACTGTGTCAACAGCCTTTAGAAAGTCAAAATTATTTATAATTCATAAGTTAGATTTAAAGCTATATTTTGAACTGAAGAATGATTATAGCACAGAGTACAAATTATCAGAAGTCACCAGATAGCTATTTGATAACTTTGTATATTTAAAATGCAAGTATCTTTAACCAAATTTTCATAAGCTGATTTTTCAGTTTACTATACTTGCATTTGCTGAAGCTATAATTATTTGGAAGTCAACAAATGTACTGTCCATAATTCACTAAGATATTTTGGACGCTGTTGATAACAGGAGTCATTTACCATTTTTATAGTGTGTAATTTTTATATTAAACTTTATATTTTTTATTATTATATATATCACATATCTTTGATTAATAACTAAGTGATTTTAAGACCTGAATGCATTTGATGTTCAAGCCATTAGAAATAGTAGTCTGCCCTTGTGTATGGATGCAAATATCACATTTTGGAAGTGAAACAAGCATTTGATTTATGTTTCTAATCCAGTCCAGATCAAATTATCTCCCCTGAATAGAACTAAATTTGTCTAGAGTCTGAGTTGTCTCCCTTGGTTGACACCGACTTATTTTGGTGTGTTTTTGCATCCATCAATTTATTTTATATATACATGTATTATTAGGCTTATGCATTCAAACGAATTGAGAAAGCTAGTTTATATGTTTTTCACATATAGTTATCTGTTTAATTTTAGAATATTCAGTCTCAAAGATGATTATGAATTTATTTAAGTAATTAAATGTAATACAGTTGATCATATATAGATCTACAGTAAGTATATTTATATAGCTACTGAATAAGGCACTGAACTGAATTTAGCCATAATAAAAAGTTGCAGTTTGCTCTGATTATTTACGAAGTATTTCTTGTCTTCTTTTTAAGGAGTAAATCCCCGGCCAAGAGAGTGCGACACCAAGACCGCCCGAACAATTATTCCCACCACCACCCCCATAATATACTGACAGCAGGGCTTACATCTGACATTTACTATTTACACTATCAGAGCATATTAACAACTGAGCTCCTGATACAGGGCCTGTCACTCGGGTCCCCATGGCACAGACACCACACGAGACGAGACTGACAGCTTTATGTCCCCTCCGAAGGACAGATCATTTGAATGACATATGGAATGGTGCATGTTTTTACACCTTGATCACATGCCTGAATGCAGGGTCGAACCCAGCTCTTTGAATTCAAATTCCAAGCATGTGCGGCACAATGGCTTTGCCAACTGAGCCACTGCACCACAGAAGATGGATGAACGAAAATTCAAAGGCCTGTGGTAACAACGAACCAAGATGAAAATGAATCAGTCGTTTCGCCCCGAATCCTGTTCGCACCCTGAATCATTTTGCACCTTTGCCTGTTCGCCCTAGGATGTTTTGCCCCTATTCCCGTTCGCCCTGGGTCGTTTCACACCTATGGATACGGGGCTGGAGGTGAGGTGAGGGGACTAGGGGAGCAAAATCATATGCGAGCGTAAAAATATCAGAAATAGCATTAAATTATTATTTGAGTGAGCGGCAGTTGTCTCTGCTTTACTTGTCTATGTTTCATGGTTTTTCAATCAATGTATTTTTAAATTATCTGACTGAAAATTTCTGCTGTGCGTATCATGCACAGCATTGCCTAAGAAGTGCTATCTACTTAAATGATTGTTACTTTCTTTTTGAGATCATACCAGACTGAATATGTGGCAAGAGATGATTGGAGCTTGGTCAAAAGGTAAGTGGTTGCTATATCATAAAAATTATTAACCCTTTAATGGCAAAGTTTAGTCAAGAAAGTAAAAAATATTTGCTTATTGAATGTCCATTTGCAGACAAATTTACTACTGGAACGACTGGCTGGGTTATCAAACCAGTCAGTCTAGATTTAAGTTTTCCAAAATGTCTGCAAATGGACATTCATCAGGCCCGCTATCGAGACCTGTTTTTGCCGATTCCATGAGGAAAGGGTTAAATTATTGTTTTTGAGTGAGCGGTGGTGCAGTTGTAGTCGTGCCACAGCTTTTTGTAAGAATATACAAACACGAAGCTGTATAGTAACAACTTTCAGTGAGTCAGACAACTTTTAGTTAGATAATTAATTGAAAATCTAAAGATTCAAAAGCTGTGATACAGCCAGTGGAATATAATAGCTAATTATTTTGACAAAAATTTTACTGAATTTTGTTGCTACATTATGCAGTAACATCTATGATCTTTTTGTCAAATAGCCTTCGAATTCTTACGCCTTCCTACTTTTCTCACATGTTTTAGTCATTGAGAGAATGTGGTTTCTAATTCTAGTAGCCTACTTGGATCGTGTGGTTTCTCAATTGATAATCAATATAAGAATCCAGTTTTACTTCTGCCATGTTCATCTCTAGCTAAGGTCCACCAACAATTTGTCCATGTTTGGATCAATTGATCCGTGCACTCTTTAAATCTCTATTTCCAGAAAACTATACAGGTAAACTGTTGAAGATTTTGAAACCAATTTTACAGGATACTCTTAAATTTAGATGCTGTTGCTGCCTATGACGTCATATGAGTGATTGATGAAACTGGACTCCTCTATTGAGCACATGGCTTCTATTTCCTTGTTATGCATACTAGAAACGCAAACATCATGATCTAGTTTCATCACTCAACATTCAATGACAACACATAAATAATACAAAATAAATTGTAAGATTATTTTATTTTATTAGAATATTAATATATCTTTACAGATTGTTATTTACATCGTTCAGGTTATTTTAGTAGTAGTAGCAGTAGTGGCAGCATGTTCATAACATATGTTTACCATTGACTAATTAATTAATTTGTAGTGTATAATGGGTCATGGTGAATGCTATCTGGTTTCCACAGTTCTTCAAGAAATGTGCCATCATGATTGTCTTGTTCATATATTTGTCCCAGGCATCATGCAGTGTCTCGTCCAGCCGTGTGTACCCATGTGCTGTTGTCGTGCTCCAGGTCGTTTGACAGAATGTTAATCTTTACCATCTCCACCTCTCGTTGGAGTAATGGAACAAGCTGGTAAAATGGCAGACCGGCTTGTCCTGCTTTTGAGCTCATCCTGTGATGCCACCCTGAAATTAAATTTAAAATAGCAAATTAAAATTTAGATATCTATATTTTCTGACAATCCGATATGGTTAAGCTGTTTGACTATTATGAAATTATGCATCATTGGTATCGATTATAGCCTGCATACGCAACATCTCCATGTGAAATTAATTTCTAAATATTCAAAAGACAAAGATTTCAGCTCTTCAGACCCATGTGACACCTGGAAAAAACACAGTAAATAGCGGATGTGCTAAACAACGCGATTTTAATTGAATTACCGCCTCTACTGGGTTCTATTCTGGTGTCGGTAACACATAAGAAATATGCTAATTTTGGCTATGAAGCATAAGATCTTTAATGCAAAAAGGGAACTTAATTAAAAATCCAAAATCGTGAAGGAAAGATGTAAAAACATAGTAATGGCGGCGATCGCATCATATATATTTTATAGAATATATTTGTAAAGTAGTAAAGTTTTTCGTTATACAGAGTCACTATTAACTAGTAAGGCCATTGAAAAGCTTTAACACAAATGACACACCGATGACGAATAGTTAACACCAGTGTCTCATTTTACGGGACGAGGCAAGCACCGCCAGGAAACTTATTACACATGATATACCATATGTGAGAAAAAATTATACTCCGACATGTAGAAAATACCTTTAGCAATTTACCTTCAACATCATTATTGGTGCGGATCGTCATCTTATAAATGGACCATGATGGTACATCAAAGACTGTATTGTTCATCCATTGATTGTCCATATATGTTACAAGCTGCTGCAAGTGCTCTGTGTTTGCCCACCATTTCAATTATCAAATATGGCTGGAATGTGTCCTGCTGGTAAGAATGGTAGCGACATCAGCTACCGTATGTAATGAAACATGGCCTCTCACTCTGTAAGTGGCCACCAGTCCGTATTCTTGCACGTGGCGGCATCCGCTTGCGTGAAACGGAAAACACACCCTTTAATGGCCCCACCCAGAAATACTGAGCGGATCGCCTGCCATGTCTCTGAAAAAAATAAACACAAAATTCATAAATTTAAAGATGCCTTACCTCCGAAATATTTGTTTTTTTAAATATTCCGAATTTTCTAATTTATTTATAAATTCAGACCCGTCATTGATGTTAAAATGAGATTGTTGACCCACTGGAAGCGTTTATGGACATGGTTCCCTAGGCATATATTAAATTCTTGTTAACACTCACCTGTTTCTAAGTCCAGAACAAACATCTCGACTGCGTGTCTTTCCAACTTCACTTTAAGTTCCTCCAGAAACTAAAAAGCAATAAAAAATCAATTAGATCAATCATATTCGACATAATTCACAGCAGAGCGCTTGAAAATAAACTTGTTAAAATTCTATACTTTTATAGGCTTTGGCCTCTTTCTCATTGCCGATATATCTATCTGTTTACATTCACACTCGTGGAAGATAATCCTGGACCGATTCTCATGAAAATATGCAAATAATGTTTGTATTTTATAAAAAGCATATTTTGCCTGCTTTGACCCTTCTCCATTTGGAGTTCCCCTTTAAGGCTTTTGGCGTTATAATTGGCTAAGAATTATTCCCTCGCACACACACAATGAAGCAACGTATATTCCCCATTTTGAAAAGCACCCGCTATCGTGTGTTGCTGAAAGCACAATACATCCCTTGATGTAATCCTCCTTTTTCTTCCTCGACATGATGACAAAGGCCAACAGAAACTCCTTTCTTTCGCCATCTTTCTGCACAAATGCATGAATTGACATTAACTGGCCCGAGGGATCTCTTATGAGCGACAATGACAATATTTGAAAAACAATTAGGTTTAATAAGTTACATGAAACCTTTTACAATGTAACAAAAAACATAGGATGAGGGTTTGCAATCTCTGATTACTCATGTTATCATTAGTACACTTAAAACAACAGGCTAGCGTTTTACTCAATGTCTTTTACCCGCGTCACTTTGCCTGAGTGAATAAAAGGTGAAATTAAATGCTAGAGATTTTTTAATACCTCTGGTTCTACTGGAGGGAACTTCTCCAAACTTGGGTGGTCACGTGATCCCAAAGACATATGCCAATTAACTTACTGCAACACCATTCAGAAACTAGCCTATGTTTTTAACAATAGACGTTTGACCTCATAGTTGCACGGTTGAAAAATATATCAACAACGCCGGTATTGTTTACCTTGAATGTGCTGTCCATAAACCATCGCGTTGCCTGTGATAATAGTTCCAACTGGTATGGGCTTGCGAATACCATGTGCCTGTGTGTATCGATGCGTATGTCAGCAACTAAGAATTGATCACATTGAAGGAATGCTTGATCCAACTATAAATAAAACAATAATAAATACATATTAAATTATTAAATAAATAATAAATGTGCATATTCGCGTTCATATATTAATTCATATGGAATGAAATCATCATATGTTAAGATTTAGTTTGTTTTATTACATTTAGGCACATATTTAAACCCTCTAAAAGTATTCAATTAACAATTGTATTTTCAAGCAAATAAAGAAATAAGGACGGACGCCTATATGGCAAGACAAATGAATGGACAAACAAACGAACGAATAAATAAATCTTACTTCAAATCCTAAGTTGCATGGCTCGGCTGGTCATTTGTTCGCCTTGAAATAGGCTCTGTTTGGGGGCTAGAAATCTTTGCATTGCCGGGACCTCTGTCCTAATTGTCTCTTCAACTACATGTATGCCCAATGCGCGTCGGAATATTTGCTCTTTGGCTGTTTTCTTTGCCTGTGAATAAAGAAAATAAATATCTTTTATAACTTTGTTTGTAAGTAGTATTAGTAGTAGTAATAATAATAATAATAATAATAATAATAATAATAATAATAATAATAATAATAAAATAACAATGGTAATAATTATGATGATTGTAATAACGATTATGAAGATGGTGATATTAGTGATAATGATGGGGATAATGATGATAGCAATAATGTTGATAATAAATAAGAACGATTCCCCATACATCACAGTATGGTGACCCGGGTGTAAATAAACACAGTAGTAGTAGTAGTAGTAGTAGTAGTAGTAGTAGTAGTAGTAGTAGTAGTAGTAACTCACCATGGAAGAAATCTCCGCTCTCAATGGAAATTTCGGATATGCGTTGAGTGGTGAGTTGGTGGTGGTGGTGGTAATCAGCTGAATCGTTTCATGACATGCGTATCTAATCTGCTTCATTCATCCATTCATTGTCTCACATTATGCATTAGTCCATTGTTTTTAGCATATTTTTAGCATGTTTTATAAAATAGTCACACACAATATGAACAAATTTGTATACAAATTATACAATAGGTCAATTAATCAATACAAGCAATTCATCAAACTACCGCACATTAACAATAGCCTCCCCCACCACACCCCCTTTAACCAAAAATCTATAGGTGCGAAACGATCCATTCTACGGTGAATCAACCCGGTGCGAAGACCCAGGGCGAACCGACCCATAGGCGAAACGACCTGTTAGTGTTACCATCAAAACTCGGTTCCTGATTCAACAAACTGTGTCAGTAAATCTTCCACTTCTGGACGCCACACGCATGAACCACGAACTGTATCAATGAACCACGAACTAAGTGAGTCGAGAAAACGGGCCCCAGGTCGCGTGTGATCTAAGGTCTTCCATAGATAAGTGGGTTGACCACACGAAAACTGGTTATATTATCTTTCATCCCCATGAAATAAAAAATATATTGGTTGACAACAGAAGTATTTACGTTAACGAATTACCTAGCAAAGGAAGAGTATGTTTCTTGCTTAATAGTTCTGCGAGCAGATGATGGTCGTTTCCAGCGTCTTCCACAACTGTCCATTTCGAGAAATATGTTCGTTTTCGAAATGTGGACACGTGATGAAGCTAATCGGTAACCATTGATATTGGAGAGCGCATCTGAATCCATCGTTGCCGCGGTGTATACCGATTTCGGCCCGATACATTTCCGGCCCCTTAGTAATCGATGTCGGCCTCGGTCATGTATATCTCGGCCCCTTGTACTGTTACCACTATATTGCTATTTATTATTACTACTAATATTATTCTACTCCTAAATAGTTGTTATTTTATATATTTTATCTAAGTTGCTATAAGCTTTTTTCAGATTGTATTGGCAAGACGATGGCTGTGGCTTACGAATCGAAACTTGTGCCGTCGAACAAAGAGGAACAAGCTCTGCGCTAACGACAGCGCTGAACAAACACGCGTAAAATCGGCAATGATAGAATATATATATATATATATATATATATATATATATATATATATATATATATATATATATATATATATATATATATATATATATATATATATATATATATATATATATATATATATATATATATATATATATATATATATATATATAAATATATATATATATATATATATATATATATATATATATATATATATATATATATATATATATATATATATATATAAATATATATATATATTGAATGCTGAAAATCTTAATTCTTTCCGAACTGTATAAGGCGTAGATTATGCCAATTAATTTGATTTCTTTTAAAACTTGTGTTATTTAATTTTTTCCGAATTGTATAAGACTGAGATTAGGCCAATTAATATTTTCTGTTAAAATCATGTGTTCGTAGACTTATTTAGAAGATTATATTTGCTGAAATTTAGAAAACTATATTTGCTGAAATTTTCATGAAATTATTTTACAGATATGCTGAATGCATAAATTTAAACCGCAAGTTAAAGGAATTATGTACTATTCAATAAAAAATAATTTAGAAAAAGTTGGAGTTGAGTTGATTTCATAGAATTTCTATAAAGATCGTCCATTTACTGAATGTTAGAGAAAGCTACCACTAAATTTTGATGGTTTATATAGAAACTAGTTTTAAATTTGAAAATTGCAACAAAATTTTAATCTATCAAGTTTGCGTCTGTAAGGGTCTAAAGCTTATTACAGACTGATATGCTATCTGAATCTGATGTACGATATTCTTGCGCACGTGCATTCTGATTTGCTGAAATTGTTTCTGATAGCTGATTGGGTCGAGCAATAGTCATTGTTCTTTTATACCTCTAAGCTGAAAGGAAGAAGGCTATCTCAGACGAAATAGTGATGTGCCTCACGCGGGCACTACTCCTAGTGCTAGTTTGGGTGAGGAGTATTATCCTGGCGTGGACCGTCGTCGCTGAATCCTTGCAAGAGGCAAGTGGCTCGCGCGGGCCTCCATCTCACGAAGGTGTTGCCACGGCTTAAAGCAGGAGAAGAATAGTAGGCAAAAATGGGCCCACTCTAATATTTCAAACAAAATGCTGTAGAAAGAAAAGACCATACCTAGTGAGATTATGACTATAGGGGTGCACACTGTTTTACGTGAAGACGGAACGGAAGATTCCCGATGGATTCCTTCGTTACCGTATTATGTGATTCTTGGTATGCTGAATTAGTAGTTGCCACTTTATTTATGCGGGCCTTCTGCTTTGCTTAATTCCTGTTAGCTGTTTTCAGAACAAGAATTAGTTTAGGCCGCAACTGGCCGATATCTGCCTAGCTATTAGACACGGCTGTCACAGAGAACAGATGCCCGAGGACATCAATACTGTAGACAGCGCTCATACATGTTACTTAGTGGGATCTCCGAACTGGGTGAGAATCCGGACATTCCACTTCGCAACCGCATGAAACATTACAAGACATGGTTTACATTTCACGAAAGCATTATTAGGCCATATCTCCTATCGTTATGGTGGGGCTAAGAGAGACGAATGCACACCGTAAATGTCCTTCCCGTAAGTGCGTGGCAGATCTAAATATCATGCCCAGACATTTTAACAGAATTCGGTGAGAATACGTATCTCGCCTGTCACCGGGTCCTATGGAACTAACCGTTTAACCTGTCGTTAGTTTTATATACAAGTTGCCAGTTTTGCACTGCGGTGCGGTAGGATTGTCAGTAAATAAAATAATAATTAATACATGTGTTTTCACAGTATCCAAAGATACACGGGAGTGTATGTCATACCGCACCCTGGCCATCACCGCTCGGAAACCCCAATAGTTTCCCGAGTTGGATCAGCCAATGGTGCGGATAGGGACATCCAAACAATTAAGAAGCCACAAGGCTGAGTGGAGCATGAAGAGAGACACAATCTTAGAATTATGATTCTTACCGGAGTGCGGGGCTAGATTATCGCACTACCGGAAGAGAAGAGTATATTACACAGTATGTAAAGAAGAAAGTGTCTCTAATCATTTTGAACCTATCCTATCGAGCTGTGTATAGAACAGGTTAGTCGGTAGCATGCTGGGCTAAACAAAGTTATAGCACGGACAGCGACCTTAGTGAAAATTGTTGGTGGCGGGAGAAAGTGCTGCATATATAAATGTTGCTGTATAGTGTTTCCTACGTGCACTGCAGTCTTATATTTTCGATAACTAAGCAAAACAAGTGAACAGATGGCCACTGGCCATATACATACATAATCTAACCAGAACAAACAATACGGTGTCAAACGATTAAGATATATATAATAATACAGGTTAACGAACCTACTATGGTGCGGTTAGCAACACATTGAAGAAAATGATAATAACTATTAACAAATACAGAAATTATAACTATCGGTCCTAAGACCGTTACGGTTCCTTTTAGTCATTGGGACCGTTTTTATGGATACAATATAATTAAGAAAACCTATATAGAGAAACAATTAAACTGTGAAGTATAGTTACTTGAATACTTGGTAGTCATTCCCAAGTTAGGCTACCGTGTTACTGAAATTGACACGTCAATACATAGTCGACGTGAGATGATGCGCTCTCCGGAAGCTGGAAAGTTCCCGCAGACTGGTTCCCGTAAGCTGTTTTCCGCAAACAAGAGTCCCGCAAGTACACTCATGGTGGGAGTGCATCGCTAAGTGCTGTAGGCCTAATAGAATGTCTAATGAGCCGCCAGCAAAGGATACGATATTACTACATGCTGAAGAAAGTTCCCGTACACCGATGGTATGGATGGAAGGTGTAAACAACCCGATCACTAGCGGGGGTTGTTAGAGGCAAATGAAGATACAAAACAAGCCTTCACGGTGCTGGGTACGTCAACCAGCTCTGAAGATGCACCGGGCAGAGTTTACTTGCTGCGGTCGAAAGTCGAAAGAACCAACACGATTGGTGCGTCGTCGTTTGAAATACCACTTTTAGGCATGGCCGGCAGATCCGGCGAGTCATCCATCAAAGAACATCCTGCCTCTACATCTGTAGACTCACATATTCAGGCTGTAAAGGCCTCACCGCAAGTTTGTGTTCCGAATGTAGATGTTGTATTCGTGAACGATTATCAAAAGTTCCAAATTACTCCCGCAGATGGGAAGTTACAAAATTGTTTTAGTGCGGTGGGTTGGAGAACTGCACGCTACCGGATAAAAACCCAACACATAGCAAAGGAAGACGCGTACTGTCTGTCGTGCTTGTAGTAGCTGGTACAGATCCAACCTGTTCGGCCCCTGGCCGAGGATGCTCTCGATCACTGGATCGCTTCTCCATTTATACTCTCCGTGATGTCACAGGCGCAGGCTTCATCCAATCATCGTTCAAGCAACAGCCAATCAGCGCATCGCTAATAATAGCGTCGTCGAACGTTCTAGAACATTCTAGAAGCTTTACGTCTACGTGGTTATGACGTCACGGCAATATTTTGAAGATAATCAAGAAGAGTTTTCCCTGGATAACTCAGTCATTTCTCAACCGATTTTGAAATGGTTTACAGATTTGGAAAGCCCGTCGAATTCGGGTCTTGATTAATGCCAGATTTAACTGGCACAGACAATCAATAAGGATCACAGAGTACCAGCTCGGTACACTAAAGGCGCCATCCTATCTAGGTCACAACTACACGCTCCATAGAAACAGCATCTCGGCGCACGCATGTGCATAATGCGTTTTAATGAACGTAGTCATTTTTCAACATGCTCTCTCTCTCTCCCATAGGCCTATATATGCTTATAGCTCTACCCAGAGGGGTGTGTTCAGGAAACGAATCCTAGACGGGCGGCGCGTACCCAACTTAGCTGGTCAATCCGAACTACACCATAGTGAAAACCCTCTGTGTCCCCGGAGATATGCATCAATTAATGTAGATAATTTTTAATGTGTGTATGATCACTGTTTTCTGCGGCTGTAGTAGTAGAAACATCCTACAGCTGCAATCAGCCCTTCTTCGCTTTTGCCCACTGTGCCTTGTCCTCAGCCGAAATCCTTAGCTTCCTCAGGTCCATTCTTGCCTTGAGTGTACCGAGTCCTGCTTTCTTGTGGTCACCTCGTAGCACACTTAGCGCAGATTTATGCAATGACATCCCCTCCTGGCTTTGTATTTGCTGGCTCCGAGTAGGGCGAATACTATAAGGCTCTCTGTGATGGTGTCTCTTCTGACAATCTTTACACATGGCCAAACATGGACCATCTTTGCTGGATGACTTTTACAGACAGCAGTGACGTATTACACATCTTGTATAGTGCATCGTTGGAAATTATGCTGTCTTGCCATCGGTGTCCAGTGACGGTGCATAGGTCTTTGCGGTGGCAGGCGTCAAGTTTGTCTAGAGCTTCCTTTGGAGCTGCCCAGCTGTTACAGTTATACAGCATCAAGGATACGCAGGTTGCATTGTATAAACGTAGTCTTTTTACCAAGGGCATCTTTGATCTACGAATCCATAGCTTCCAGAAGGACTGGAAAGCTATGTTCCCCATGATGCAGCGGGCAACAATGTCAGCAGTATTGCAAAGCAGTGAGCCCAGGATATTACTTTTCCTCCATGGTTCACTGCCACGAAGTGGGTCGTCATTTTCTATGGTTTCATGCTTTGTAGATAGGTATATGTGGGTGAACTCTGTTTTGGATTCATTCACAAAGAGATTCTCATTTTTTAGTTTGCTTGAAGCTATTGGGAGAAGTTCGTCAAGGGAGTTCTTTTCCTCGTCTATGAAGTCCACATCGTCAGCATATTCCATCTCTAGCGGCATACCCAGTATTTACACTCGGGGTTTGGTCTAGTGGACCTGCCGAGATTTCAATGCTGCAGCAAGGTAGCAGGTGAAAAGCACCGGAGATAGACCATCTCTCTGTGGTGAGCTGATTGATGTCTCAAACTCTACAGACTTCACTGACTTGACTCATACTCTCAGCTAGGCCTGTTTGATTAATCAATATTTCATCGATAGTCAATTATTTTCCCGGATGATTATATAATAGAGTGTAAAATAAAATAATTAAAAAAATCGGAAAAAAATCGATTTAATCGAGCAGAAATCGATTGTTTATTTTAGTCAGGCTTACTTTAGTGTTTAGTCTTGTAATACAGCTAATGCATAGATGATGTGGTTGTTCTAGCATGGTAGTTGTATAAACATCTATTCCCGACGTTCAAGACTGCACCTCCTGTGTCATAATCAATGCATGCGAATGTTTATATATGTAATCACTTGATACGCCAGTGGTCGGAAGCATTTGATTGCTACTGTTTAATATCCCAATCCGTAGGCTATATGCTGAAGTGTTGATAGCCATTTTGCGAAAAATTGTAAAAAACTAATTACTGTTTTTCATAGTAAATTCACAAAATTTTGATGCGAGTTTTTACAAATTCTGACGATTGTTTTGGAACTAATATGACTTAAGCAACAACTTGCAGTCAAATACTTTTCTAATGCTGGGAAATAGGGAAACGTCGAAAATAGGAACTAGTGGCGAAATCTATATTATAATAAAAATAAAAACAATATGGTCATTTCACGAAAAAATACACAAAATTGACTTCGTAGTAAATTCACAAATTTTCGATCAAAATTTTCATTAATTCTGCCCTTTGTTTTGTAAATAATTTGATTTAATGCTGTTGCCCAAACCACAGTCAATTGATTATCATAATATTCAGCTTTTCCAATGCTGAAAAATAGGAGAACATAGGTTAATCTCTATAATGTTAAGTTGAAAACGGTGCCGTTTTACTGGCTTGAAAATCCTATCATACGTGCCGGTTTCTTAGGACCATTCTCCAATGGGAACAAGTGAACCATGGATTCCAAATTGACTTCATTATACTGGGCGTGGTTGTTCACCATGTTCAGCCAATCAGAGGAATGGTTGATAGAGCCTGTCCTATTGAGCATCGTGCGGTCTTTTGATAGGCCTACTTAGTTGAGGTAATCTAAACCCAACTAGAAACCAATTTACGAAATTGCGTATTCTGTTATTTTGATAGAAAATCAGACATTTTTATTTATTTATTTTTTTATTTTTTTTATTTAATTATTTTTTTGGCTCCTCCTCCCCTACACTGGATCTATTATCAAACTCATTTGTGCAATGTACAGGCCTCTCCTTTTCCTTTTTTTCTTTTTTTCTTTTATTTATTTATTTATTTATTTATTTATTTATTTATTTATTTATTTATCATTATTATTATTATTATTATTATTATTATTATTATTATTATTATTATTATTATTATTATTATTATTAATTTTAAGACAACTGTACTGTTCTCTCCTCTCTCTCTCTCTCTCTCTCTCTCTCTCTCTCTCTCATTCTCTCTCTCTCTCCCTCTCTCTCTCTCGCTCTCTCTCTCTCTCTCTCTCTCTCTCTCTCTCTCTCTCTCTCTCTCTCTCTCTCTCTCTCTCTCTCTCTCTCTCTCTCTCTTCTTCTTCTTCTTCTTCCTCCCTCTCCCTCCGTACCTCCCCTCTCCCTCCCTCACTACGTAGTTGCTACTTCTAAAGTTCCAAGAATAAATAATCGATTATCCGATTAAATCGATTATTTTCCAAATCGATTATTTATTTCTATAATCGAACAGCCCTACTCTCACCTTGGTGACTGCAAGCAGTAGCCTCACTAGTCATAGCTCATCTTCATGGCAACCGGGCTGGCATAGTACATCTAGGATCTTTGAGAACTTAATTGTGGAGAAGGCTCGTGCCATGTCAATGCCCATTTTATGGAAGTCCCAGTGTTCGGACATGACTACCAACACAAGCATGCGTTGAGCCCATACAATGTCTGCGCAGATGCATCCACGTTTGAAGCCACTTTGACATGATCTGGTGAAGTCATCGATCTTGTATCGGATGCGGCATAGAGTTACATCGGATAGGATTTTCTGTATGCTGTTGAGGAAGACAATGGTCTGCAGATTGGCTGGGGCCATGTGGCTTTTTGCGCTTGGGTAGTGCAACAAGGGTGCCTTGGCCTACAGCGTCGATGGGAAGGTGGTGCATAAAAGCTGAATTGATTAGGTGAGTGATCGGGATAATTTCTAATAATGTCGGATAATAAGCAGATGTCTTGGTGGTTTGGATGGACTTCGTCCCAGACAGTTCCTGATAGTGTTCTCCTTCTGGGATGCTAAACAGTTGTGTATTATCAATGAAGTTGACTTCGAGCCAGTTGGTGAAGGACCAGAGCATTCTATTAAAACTTATGTTAAGTTGTTATTATATCTGCTGGTGGGACTCGGCAAAAGTGACGAAATGAGGATTTCTGTGCTAGGCGAGATGGATTTGATCATTTGAATAAGCTCTCCATAATCTGTAATCATGCCTTGTAGTTTACACCTTCCAATATCGTTTGTGCCAGCATGGACCACTACTGCACCATACTAGTCAGCTGTTAGCAATGTCTCCAGCCTATCATGGATTTCTTTTTTCCTAGCTCCACTGAAAGAACGAACCATGATACGGATGCTGTCTGCACATGTAGTATCCGCCAAGCTTTCCAAAGTATTTTTTGTGTGACAAGTCGCTTGTTGTCTACTGCTATTATGGTACTCTCTTGTTGGTAGGTTACTAGTAGTTCTGTTTGATGATATTCTTTCAGGATGTTTTGAGATTTTGGCATTGGATGGGTAACTTAGATTACTCTTAGTGGCATGACTGCTTGGTGTCAATTTCATTTGATGGTAGGAAACGGATGGTGTCTGCATCGACTGCAGCTCCTGCACTTGTGAATGCAGCACCTCATTATTCTCCTTGATGGTTTTTTTTATATCTAGGAGGATTTGAGTCAGGATCGCAGTGTTTTGGTTTATTGTGCCCCTTTCATCATCACCATCATCATCATCATCATCATCATCATCATCAATTTCGACTATTGAGGACTGTGAAGGCCTTTTGTCGGTCTTAACAGTTTATGTTCTTCTTAACAGTTTATGGTCTTAACAGTTTATGGCATTTTCTTCCTTCCGGTTATGGCAGGAATAGGGATTTCAGTATATTACATATATACAGTATGGCTTATTATTATTTTTTTTTATCTACACAATTTACGTGGGACCAAGATTTTGCAACTTTATTGTCTACTAATGTTTCTGCACCATCAGAGATTTACAGTATACGCACGAGTTGCACACGCTAGGGCAGTCCATACCATCGTTGTGTTTTCAGGATATGAAACTGCTGCATGTGTATGTGCCAAACTTAACAAGAAACACAATGTCGGATGATGTACGTACAACACAGTGGGCCATGGCTACAATATGTTACTATGTACAGATTTTGGTGGGCAAACCCAACCATTTGAGGGTCGATGGGATCCATAGATCACACCCAATAGGGCAGTCCCTACCAGGATTTGATCACAGATCTGCTTTACTATGGATCACACATACTATGGAAGTGCCTAGCAACTTGTGCTTCCACAGTATGGTATAGGTAGTTGCACCAAAATATTGTCGTTAGGTGATGTCATTACCGTCTCATTTGTCTTGATGCTGGTATTGTCAGTATCCTTCAATGTTTCCTTGGCTCGTGTGCTGCTCATGTTGCTGATGCTGTCATCCAGAGTTTCGTCTAGGGTTTCTGCAGGTGATACAGTTGTAGGGGTCCATCGTCTGTATAGTCTCTGCCTTTGGTGGAGCACCTGTTGTGTAATTACAAATTCTCTGTCATTAAACAATGGAATCATCCAGCATACCGTTGCCATGGGAAACGGAGATAGTCACAATACCTCCGCTGTCTGCACTGAGCCTAAACAGTAGATTCGGACACTCTAGTCGCCAGGTCTAACACAGACCTGAATGCCACCATAAAACCACCGTGGCTATTCAACAGTGGATCCTCTAAGACCAAAGGATGTTAGAGCACAGAAACGGAGAAAGCCAGCTCACATACAAGCCTAACATACAGATCCAAGATCAGAGGCAACTGTCAGACGAGGAACATCGTCTACCTACTAACTTGCAACAAATGTAAGAAACGGTATGTAGCAGAAACACTATGCCCCTTCAAAATCAGAATCCAAGGACATCTGAGATCGATATCAAACCGCCATAGGTACTCTCATCAGACCCGGACGATGAAAACTCCACCCCATGGAGAAAACAGAAAGAATGTCATTGGATACACCAACTCCACTCAATGTAGCCTATAGGCACATACCTAGCAGGATAAGGCACACCTCTTCCCTGGACCAACACGCCCACCGCGGACGGACACGCCCAGTATGTTGTTATTAATCATCAATTAATTACAAATTGTACATTTTTATATCAAAATAAATGAATTTGAAATTGAGTTGTCTATAGATACTATTATTACATGTATTGCTGCTAGCATCATCATTTTTGGTTTCATTTCCAGTACTGATGGGAGATACAATAGCCTTCTCAGTTTTAGATTTTGACTGTTCTCCTACCAATTCTGCTACCAGAGGCCTGGATTCTGTATTTGTGCTACAATTTGCATGAAGAGCAGATTACTGGAAAAAATGTCCATATTGTCCGCGCACACGACTACCCCGGCTACGATAGATTCAGATGCGCTCTCTAATATGAATGGTTACCGATTTGCTCCATCACGTGTCCACTTTTCGAAAACGAACATATTATTTCTCGAAATAGACAGTTGTGGAAGATGGGGTTCGGTCTCGATATGTCTATCCGTTAACATCGTGTGTTTCTTTGGTCGTGGCAGAAGATGTGATAGTTAATTCTGCGTAGTTCACCTTGAATATTCTTATATTACACTGTTGTCAATTTTAAGTTAATGGGTAAACATTCAAGAAAGAAGATGAACAAGACTGGGAAAGACCCAAAAAGTAATTTAGAACTTGTGTTAAGTTCACCTGTTTCAGATCATGTTCTTTCATCGCCGGATGTATTTAGGGACAGATCACCTATTGTCAAATTGAGTGATATGTTGGCAGTCAAAGAGTATATGAACAAAGATGATGTCAGTTCGCATGAGGTCGTGGCTGAAGTTAACCCTTTCAGCCTAAGGCAAGTACCGGGGCTCGCATGAAATCTGTAAGTAGCCAGGAGGGGAATGTTAATGACAGTTCGAGTTCAGCACTCATAATTAACACTATGATGCAAATTAAACGTGATTTACTTGCAGGGTTCCACGATCACCGTGAAGAAATAAGTGGTGAATTAGGAACTATTAAAAGATCTGTGGATTTCATTGCGAATCAGATTTCTGATATTAAAATGAAGATTGCCACAGTTGATAAAACAGTTGTAAGTGTACAAAATGAAAACATTAAAATTGTAGCGGAAAACAAAGTGCTTAAAGAGAGGGTACTGGCGATGGAGAGATACTCTTACGATTTCAATTTATTAATATATGGTGTCCAGGAGGCACCAAATGATGATTGTGTTATACTGGTTAAGAGGCTGTTTAAGGAGAAAATTTGTATTGCAGCAGATATTGACATTGAAAATGCGCATCACATTGGGCCAAACACTAATAGGGTTAGACCAATTGTATGCAAGTTCATTAAGGGACCCCCAAAATAATGGTAAGAAAACATATCAAAGAAGTGAACGATAGTGTAATTAATTATAAAGATCATCTGATTAAGGAAGATTATTTTTAAAAAAACCCAATTTCGTAATGTGATGGAGTCGACGTGGAAGAATGGTCAAAGGGTGGTCTACGCACGTGGAAATTTGTATATAAATGGTGAAATCTATAATGGTTGACATTAGTAGCATTGTTAGGTTGACTTGTGCTTATCCCTGACTCTGTGTTTCAGGTCCTGGAAGACTAAATTGTAAGTTGTTGGTTATACTTTATTGCATTTTGTTCTTTGCTTCGCGTTTTCAAGAGTGAATGTTGATATTCTCCTTCGTTGCAACTTAATAATTGCAAATTTGAGGGATAGGGTAAGATTGGAGTTGTCAGATGCAGATTTATAGTGAAGAGTGAAGAAGCAAGGTGTAAGTTAGTTTATCATCTCTTATCTGATTGTGTTGAGAACTGTTGTTAGAGAACTTTGCTTGCCATGCTTTAGCTTCCATAATGCCGTTACATTTTGTCATGATGAATACTTGTTGTGTGTATTTACTTCGTGACTTAGAGTTGACCCTTCCTTTGATGGTGGGTAGACAAATCATATGGCTATTTTGGTTGTTTGCGTGGCCTTGAGGTGGGGATGGGACTGTATCTGGAGGGTTCCACTGGAGCGCTGGACTCATTAGGTGGGACCGCCACCCTTGTGGAATGCTTCAGGGTGTAGTTCTCTCTTAGCTCCTAGGGAGTCATTCAGAGATGTAGTTGTAAATTGTTTGCCTATGTATTTTGGTATGGTGAATAATTATTGTGTATATTTTTTTGTGACTTGGTGGTGACCTCGCCTTTGATGGTTGATAGACAAATCATCTTGCTGTTTTGATTGTTTGAGTGGCCTTTGGAGGGGGGGGGGGGACTGTCACTGGAGCGTCGGACTCATCAGGTGGGACCGCTGCTCTGTTGATGGACCTCTAGATGTAGTTGCTCTCTTAGCTTCTGGTGTGTCATTCAGAGATATTGGTGTGGATTAAAAAAAAAATGCAAATTATAAGGGTGATCTTTTCTGTCATCCATAAGTTATTTTTATGGTGAAAGTTGGAGAGGCTATAGCTTGCATTTGTTGACAGTGTGTATAATGATTGTTTTGCTGTGGCTTCCTCTCCACTTAATTGTATGCTTTCTATTGGTGATGCTTTTCATAGATTATTTGGCTGCTTGCTGTTTGTTGTCTCATTAGTGATTACTAAATTTGTTAACTAATAAGTGTTATGGTTACAATGAAGAAAGGAAGCCTTCTGGGTTTTTTGTTGGAGCTGCATCTGGGATGTCGCAGCTGGAGTGCTTGGCGGCATAAGGGCGACTGTCACTACAGGGGCGAATTTCTGGATGTTGTTCTTTCTTGGAACCAGGGGACATAATAATATGTGTAAATGTTTTTCATTTACCTGTAATTCTCCAGGGAGTCACATGCTTGGATTGAAATTTGCTTGCATGGTTTGAGCTTGTACTGTATACAATTTGTAAATATGGATTTTGATTTTAAAGTATTTGCATTCATCTGCAAATAGACAGTCTTGGTAAAGTAATGGCGTGAACTGGTTTTAGAAATTTTGCATGTGTTGGAATCAATATTAGAGCCTAATTCATGGGAACTATGTGTTCTTGAATATTTTGGAGTAATTTGACTGGGAGCTATCACCGGCAAATGATCGATTGACTGTAGTCTTCCTGTGGGAAATGGTGTTCTAATTTTTTAGTTTTTGGCATATCTGTGAATCTTGACCTTGTTGATAATTTAGTATTACTGGCTGGCCGGAGTACACTGATAGATATTCCTTGAACGATATCCTTTGGGTTTTTTGTTTAGTTTTTGCCTTTTTGGCACTTTGTGTTGGGTTCTTTTGCTTTCCTTCCTTTTTTGAGTGATTCTGTATGGCATTAAAATTAGCTTCCTGTAATATTAGAGGTTTGAGAGTTCGTGTCAAAAGGAAAAAAAGATTTCTGTTTTGTAAAAATCAAAATTTGGATATTGTTGCTTTACAAGAGACTTATTATAAGTGATGAAAATATTTGGATAGCTGAGTGGGGTAATATGATTTTCTTTAATCATGGATCTAATGTTAGCTGTGGTGTAGCCTTTTTGTGCCTCAATAATAAGTCAACATTTTAAACTTCCATAACGATGATGTAGGACGTCTTATTCTGTTAAACACAGAATTTCATAATAGGAAATTTGATATTATGAATATTTACGCACCAAATAATAGAAATGATAATGAAACTTTTATTAATACATGCTCAACTTTTTTACAATCTTTTAGGTCAGGGGAGATCTTATTAGTTGGTGACTTTAATTCTGTTCTGTGTCCAATCAAAGATAGATTAAATTCTGTTAATTCATATATATATCAGTTAAATTTCAGGAACTAATGACTAAATTTGACTTATTAGATATTTGGCATTTTTTAAATCCTTCATTACAAAAATTTACTTGGAAGCAGTCAAATAATGTTCAATCCAGAATTGACTATTGGCTGATTCAAAGAAATATTCTTCACGCGCTGCAGCAAGACAGGGACAATGTTGCAGGATATGTTCTGGTGTTTGATCTGCTGTTCCACTTGAGCAAAGAGCGGAGTTGACTCTTCTGATTATCTTCAAATGTGCTTTGAGGCGACAGTGTCCAGTCCTGAGTCTAAACATCTGCGTCTGTTGTTGTCTCTCGAGCATGTTGATGTAATCTTTCAATGGATCATGGCCTTGGTTTCTTTTTCTCCATTTGGACTTGAAGGAAGACTTCAAGATGGTTTTAATTTCCTGATACGAAGTGGCAGTGGCTGGCTGTGGGAGTCTGCTGGCATTCTTGGCAAGTAGGTCAGCTTGTTCATTGCCAGATACATCGCAGTGGGCTGGGATCCATTGAAGTTTCAGATTTGTTTCGCTGTTCAATGTACATAGAGAATGTTTTGAAGAATAGAAAGGGAGTCAGTCAGCAACACAACATTAGCTGGACAACTTTGCATAGACTTGAGGTGTCGGCTAGCTGCTAGCAAAGCTCGTACTTCAGCATGGAAGTTAGTGCATCTGTCGCCTGCGGGAATAGACACTGTATCTGTGTTGCCATCTATCATAAGATGATCAAAATTCAGTTTAATATGCCTCAGAGCTCATCTCCAAATAGTAATTTTTGGAAGTTCAATAAAAGCTTGTTGGGTGATGTTTGGTATACTAAAAAAATCAAAGATCTTCTATTGAAAGAGGCTCCATTAATGAAAGAATTATCTATTCATAGGATTAAGTGGGATTGGGTCAAATTTTCTATTAAAAATATTTCGATTAATTTTAGTAAAAAAAAAAAGTATTAATGGAAAAGGAAAGACTTTTAGTTTAAAAAAATCTCCATTTTAGAAAGTATTTTAGTGGATAAAAATGATTTTATTTTTATGTTAATGATTTCGCTACCACAAACATGGAATTGGAAAAGATCTATGATAAAAAAGCAGAAGGAGCTATGATAAGGTCTAGAGTGAACTGGACTGAGTTCTGCGAAAAAAGTTTGAAGTATTTGTTTTAATTTGGAGAGACAGAAACAGTCCAATAGTTTGATAACTGAATTATTTATATCTGATACTCAAACAGTTTCTAATGCAAAATAATAAATCACCGGGCTCTGATGGTCTAACTCCAGAGTTTTACAAGTTCTTTTGGAATGACTTGAAAGAATTTTATTTATTAGCAATATTTGAATCGCTGGAAGAGGTTGAATTATCTGAATCCCAAAAAAGTGGAATCATTACATTAATTTTGAAACCGGATAAATACAAAAGATATCCCCAAAATTATAGACCAATTACTCTGTTAAATACAGATTATAAAATATTTGCTAAAGTTATCGCAAATAGACTTAAAAAAGTTATGGCAGCTATAATACATCCTTCCCAAACAGCTTCCAATAGGTGAAAATATAAGATTAATTTTGGACTGTTTTGATTTGGATTTTACAGGTGGCTATATTTGCATGCTTGATTTTGAGAAGGATTTTGATTCAATTGAACATCACTACATGTATGAATGTTTAAGAGCTTTTATATTTAATGAGCCATTCATCGACATTTTAGAACTGTTTTATACTAATATAAAAAGTTATGTTCTGAATAATAAGGTCTCACCAAATTGGTTCAAAAATGGAAGGGCCATTAGGCAAGGCTGCCCTCTCTCTCCCTTTATTTTTATTATTTGTGCTGAAATAATAAAATAATAATTATGGACATAAATCTGATATTGATTTTTTTAATATTAATAATCATGAATATTTTCATGGCATTTATTTTATGGATGATTCTACACTCATTGTGAATAATTGTGGATCCATTAAAAAAGCCATTGAATATTATCAGAAGCAAACACCTATTTCTGGACTCAAGTTGAATATTGATAAGTGTGTTATAATGCCGTTTGGTAATGTTAATACAACTAATGATATGGCATATGGTTTGAAGACAGTTGGTGTGTATAAATATTTAGGTGCTATATTAAATACTGATAATAATTTACAGACGGTTTTGGAGAAAATTAAAATTTGGTTGAATATATGGAATCAGAGAGGTTTGACCATAGTTGGTCGTTCTCTTTTAGTCAAGGCTGACGGTATATCTAGGTTAGTTCATTTTCGAGTGTGTTACCTCTATTTAAAATTATGTTAAAAAACTTTGAAAAAATCCTTTATAAATTTATTTGGGGTCAAAAGTCTGAAAAGATTAAGCGAATTCAACTTAATGCCCCAATAAAAAATGGTGGTATTAACTCCATGAATTTATACTATATGAATGCATCTTTGAAACTTGTATAGTTTACTAGATATTTTCACCTTCTGCCGCTGCGTGGAAAATAATTCCTGAAACAATTTTTGAAAAGGTTGGTGGTTTGGCTTTTTTGTTACATTGTCAGTTTAACATAAAAAATTTATTAATTATCCTTCCTCCTTTTTACAAAGAGTTATTGGAAATTTGGATTAAATTTGATGTGAATGGGTCATTTCTCAATTATAGTAAATTACGACGTACATTATATTTAAAAGATATGTTTACATTTAGGATATATGAGCAATTAAGAAAAGCTTGTTAAAGGGCAGTTGGATGCAATTTATTGAATAAATTCCTCTCAAGGCCTGACCTTAATTTTGTTCGAGCACATAGCTTTGAGGGTATAAATTTCTATGATGGTGTTCAAAGGTCTAAATCATTTTATAATGTATTAATGTCTGAAAATGTTGTGACACCTATTTTGAAATTCGATGCTGCTGTTACGATGACTGCAAAATTTAATATATGGTCTTTTTTCCATAAGTTGCCAGTTGAAAATAAAGTTAAACAGTTTCAGTTTAAATTATTGCATCACATTCTGCCATGCAAGAAGTTTTTATTTAAATTAAATATTGTTGCAGATCCTTTTCGTAATAGATGCCCAAATATAATTGAAGATATTGTTCACTATATTTATAACTGTCTCCTTACTTTAGATTTCTGGTATTCTGTCTTTAATAGAATAAAAATAATAGAAAATACTATAAATTTCACTATAAGAGAGATGGAGAAGATAATAATTTTTGGATATGCTCCAATTTCCAAGTATCCCCATATTAATTATTTACTCTTATTAACAAAATTTTATATTTATAAATGCCATGTTACGGATAAGTGTATGAATTATATTGAGTTCAGAAATGGGTTGAAATTTCAATTAAAGGTGATTGAGAGGGCAGCTGTAAAGTTTAAAATAGAAATATCTTCCAATTTAGACAAATTTATCTCTTAAATAACAGTTGTGTTGTTATATATGAATCAATTGATCATCTTTTGCAGTTTCCTTTCATGGAACTACTCAAGGGAGGAAGGATTGTGGGTTGGGGTGGGGGGGGGGGGGTGGGGGGGGTGAGGGGTTGTTTATTTTAAATACAATTTGATTGATATTAATTCCTACTATTCAATGTCTGTTTATTATGTACTCGGAAATAAAAAATAAAATTGAGCGATGATTGAATGACTTGAGGTGAAGTCCGTACCTATCCTGATTCCATGGCCTTTCCATCTCTAGTTCCCCAAATGACCATTATAAACTGGTTATAGCTCTGCTATTTTATCACACTCGTAAGACTATAAATTGAATAAATATTTACATTTAAAAAAAAAAGAAACTCCATTCCTTAAGGTTTTGATAACCTGTTTCATTGATGGACATGCTATATTGTTTATTGTTTATAATGTGCTTTTGCAATGATGGGTTTGAAAAAGATGACTATACTTTGGATTTTTTGTGAATTGTATTCTTAGTAATTTAGCTTCATACTTGTTTCCTGGAATCTGTTTTTCCCTATAGTAATGTAGGCTGAAGAATAGTCCTTATAGGTAGTTTGATTGGGATAGGTGAGGAAAGTTGAGTGTTGTGTTTCTTGTCGACTTACACCTCAAGTCAAATGAATACCTCTGAGTATGATTAAATTAGAGTTGGAGCATGATTTACAATTTGAAGTCAGATTGATGATTTAAATTGGGCAACTATTGCAGGTGGTGGTTTTAAACAGTGTTCATCCTTGTTAAGAATATTACTTCCAATGTAAATGGATCTCTCTACAACAACCGTCGTTTGTAATTGTGGAATTTTCAGTTAAGGGGTTGCTCAATAAATTTTTCATAATTAATGGTATTTGATCAAAATTTCATTTAAGTTGAAAGCTTAGTGAATGCTGTTTTTCTTTTCATAATGTATATATTTTTATATGATAGTATGCGCTCCTTGTGGTGGTTGCTTAAGAATCTATGCTCTAACTCTAAGACGTGGGAAATGTGACCGAGGTGATCCAGTGTATGGCAATAAAGGCCGCCGGTAAAAAAGGCCGGCACCGTGTCAAAAAACGCCGCCGGTGTATATTTGGATTTAACGGCCGCCTGCTATATTATACTATAAACCTACTATTATCGATCTATACTAGACTATACTATACTATAAACCTACTATTATCGATCTATACTAGACTATACTATAGACCTAATACATACTATTTTTCAGATGGAGCAGAAGCGAAGCGGACGTAGAGGTGAACTATTCAACTATTTCATGACGGCTGTTGCTAAGCACAGGAATATGTCTTTAAAATGTCTTAAAGTTTTGATATTATATTGTTTTTTTATAATAAGAATAGTAATATGCTCTTTAATACAAATGTAAATAAATGTTGGAAAATTTTGGAATAATTTCAGCTTGTCTCATCATTTATTTTAGCCAATTATACTGCCCATAAACTTCTTGAGAAATTAATCGAAAATTGAAAATATGATACTATGAAATTTACAAATGGTTTACACACGAAAATTAGTCAATGTTTGAATCGAATTGAATAAGGATAGAAAGTGTACAGAAAGATACAAAATTGTTGCTGTGTCTTTGAAAAGTACTATCAGGAATGAACTAAGCTTCTATGCAGACTTTATATTTTAAAAAAAAATGAAATTCGCTTTGATTTAGGATAGAAATTTTGAACAATTTGAAAAATTCGGAATTGAGAAAGATGGTCTGTACTGATCGGAAGATTTTTTACAGACTGATTGTCAACCTAAGTTCAGTGCACGTCTAGCGAGTTCACGTGTGTTGTGATTTTGCAAGCTGGTTGGTTATCGCAAACCCCATTGTACATGCCTATAGATAATCCGGCGATTGTCTGCTGGCTTCCTGAAATTAATCCCCTAAATAAAACAGCTTGCGTTAACAATTGTAGTTCGGATCGACCGGTCAGCTACCGGCCATACCAGCTAAGCTGGGTATGCGCCACCCGTCCTGGATTCGTTCCCTGAACACGCCCCCCTGGGTAGAGCCATAAGCGTATATGGGCCTATGAGAGAGATCGCGTTGCGAAAACGACTAAGTTCGTTAAAATGCATGGTGCGCATGCTCACGTCTAGATGCTATTTTTGATGGAGCACGTAGTTTACGACCAAGATGGGATGGCACTTTTAGTGTAGTGAGATGGTACCCTGTAATCTTTATTGATTGCCTGTTCCCGTTGAATCTGGCATTAATCAAGACCGGAATTCAACAGGCTTTTTAAATCTGTAAACCATTTCAAAATCGGTTAAGAAATGGCTGAGTTATCCACGGAAAACCCTTCTTGATTATCTTCAAAATATTGCTGTGACATCATAACCACGTGGGCGCAGAACTTCTAGAATGTTCTAGAACATTCGACTGCGCTATTATTAGCTACGCTCTGATTGGCTGTTGCTCGAACGATGATTGGTTGGAGCCTGCGCCTGTGACGTCACGAGTGTAAAAGGAGACGCGATCCAGAGATCGAGAGTATCCTTGGCCAGGGGCTGAACAGGTTGGATCTGTACCAGCTACTATCAGCGTAACAGACAATATGCGTATTACTTCGCTATGTGTCAGGTTTTTCTCCCGTAGCTGGCAGTTGCCCAACACAACGCACTAAAACAATTTTGTAACTCCCTACTTACGGGAGTAATTTGGAACTTTCTGATTATTGTTCACGAATATCAATATCTACTTTGGAACACGAATTTGCGGTGAGGCCTTTACGGCCTGAATGTGATTCTACAGATGTAGAGGCAGGATGTTCTTTGATGGATGACTCGCCGGATCTGCCGGCCATGCTTAAAAGTGGTATTTCAACTGTCACTGCACTAATATCGTGTATGTTCTTCTAACTTCGACGCAGCAAGTACACTCTGCCCGGTGCATCTTCAGAGCTGGCTGACGTACCCAGCACCGTCAAGCTTTCTTTTGTATCTTCGTTTGCCTCTGACAACCCCCCGCTTGTCATCAGGTTGTTTACAACTTCCATCCGTGCCATCAGTGTACGAGAACCTTCTTCACCACAGTAGTACTATCATATCTTTTGCTGACTGCTCGTTAGACATCCTATTAGGCTTACAGTGCTGAGCGATGTCCTCCCACCATGAGTGTTCTTGCGGAAATCTTGTTTGAGGAAAACAGCTTGCGGGAACCAACCTGTGGGAACTCTCCAGCTTCCTGAGAATGCACCAATGCATGTCAACTACAGAACGACGTTTCAATTTCAGTAACTCGGTAGCCTAACTTAAGAATGACTACCGAGTATTCAAGTAACTAAACTTCTCAGTTTAATTATTTCTCTATATGTACTTCTTTAATTATATTGTATCCGTAAGAATGGTCCCGATGATTAAAAGGTACCGTAACAGTCTTAGGACCGCTAGTTATAATTTCTGTATTGGTTTATAGTTATTCTCATTTTCTGTAAGGTGTTTTACTAACCACACCATAGTTGGTTCGTTAACCTGTACTAAATATATAACTTTGATCATTTGATACCGTATTGATTGTTCTGGTTAGATTATGTATATATATGGCCAGTGGCCATCAGTTCACATGTTTTGCTTATTTATAGAAAATATGGGACTGCGGTGCACGTAGGAAACACTATAGAGCAACACTTATATATGCAGCACCTTCTCCCGCCACCAACAATTTTTCACTGAGGTCGCTGTCCGTGCTATAACTCTGTTTAGCCCGGCATGCTACTGACTAAATCTTTACTATTCAGCTTGATAGGATAGGTTCAAAATGATTAGAGACACTTTCTTCATTACCAACTCGGTAATATACTCTTCTCTTCCGGCAGTGCAATAATCTAGTCCCGCACTCCAGTAAGACTCATAACTCCAAGATCTTGTCTCTCTTCATGCTGCACTCAGCCTTGTGGCTTCTTAATTGTTTGGATGTCCCCTTCCGCACCATGGGCTGATCCGACTCTGGGAAACTGTTGGGGTTTCCGAGTGGTGATGGCCAGGGTGTGGTATCACATACATTCCCCTTGTATCTTTGGATACTTACAAGTTAGCACTTTAGCCAATGTAGGAAAGCACTGCGAAAACATATTTTAATTATTTTTTTTATTACTGAACAAACCTCCCGCACCGCAGTGCAAAACAGGGCAACTTGTATATAAACCTAACGACAGGTTAAACGATTAGTTCCATAGGACCCGGTGACGGGCGAGATATGTATCCCCACCGAATTCCATAAGAAAATCTGGGCATGATATTTAGATCTGCCACACCCTTGCGGGAAGGACATTTACGGTGGGTATTCGTCTCTCTCACCCCCACCATAATGATAGAATAATGGTCTAATAACGCTTTCGTGAAAAGTAACCTATGTCTTGTAACGTTTTATGTGGTTACGGAATGGGATATCCGGATTCTTATCCTGTTCAGAGATCTTACTAAGAAGCATGTATGAGTGCTGTCTTCAGTATTGATGTCTTAGGGCATCTGTTCTCAGTGACAGCCATGTCTAATAGCTAGGTAGATACCAGCCATTTGCGGCCAAAAATAGTTCTTGTTTTAAAAACAACTAAACGCTAATTAAGCAAAGCAGAAGGCCCGCATAAATAAAGCGGCAACTACTAATTCAGCATACTAAGAATCACATAAGATAGTGATGAGGGAATCCATCGGGAATCGCTCGTCCCATTTTCACGTAAAACAGCATGCATCCCTATAGTCATAATCTCACTAGGTATGGTCTTTTCTTTCTCAAGCATTTTTGTTGAAATATAACAGTAGGTCCATTTTTTCATGCTACTCTTCTCCCACTTTAAGCAGTGGCGACACCTTCCCAAGACAGAGGCCCGCACGAGGCACTTGCCTCTCGCAAGGATTCAGCGATGACGGTCCACGTGAGGATAATACTCCTCACTCAAACTAGCACTAGTAGTGCCCGCATGAGGCACATAACCTTTCGTCCAAGATAATCTTCTTCCTTTCATCCTAGAGGTATAATAACTTGTATTAAGTTAATTAGTTAAGTCTCGTGTACAGGAGCCTCCCTTACGGGGATACCTCTGCAGACTTACGAGTCTGTGTGGTACCTCTGCGAGCCCCATGTTTAAAAGTTCATCTGCCTGTCTCTATGTCTCGTATTTTCGTATACTCTTATTTTAGTTTTATCGAGCATATTTATGATTGTTTAGGTAAAATCATTGTATAAACTTATATTTTTAGGTCACCAACATCAAATCTTGTAAGTCCATAGATCACGAAATTGCTATGGACAGGCATACTGGTGACACAAATTCTTGGGATCAGACTGTTGTATTTAATGTTCGCGACGATGGTCACATGGCCACACCGGAACGATTGAGTTCCACCGGCCTTAGGAGCTGGTTTTTGTTACCCGCAGGGCAGTCTCGTACAAGGTCCATCACCCCGAGACCGGATGCTAACCAGCGTCATCATTCGTCGTGCACTTGTGGCGCGGCGAGTCGACATGATACACCGGAACGGCCCGACACTACCCAGCGAGCTACAAGTGGTACCCGATGTGGGGCTCGAGGAACATAATTAACCACATGCAGCGAACTCACGCCCACACCATATAGTGAGCTCAGTTCAATACCTTCTCCATTTAGCGATGACTCCCTCGATCAAGAGGTAGCGTCATACGATGGATTTTCAGCTCACATGCTCACCGAATCAACAACACCACAATATAACGTGTTTTCGCCTGTCAGTGACGGCACCTTTTGGGATGCCTCACAGGCGGGAACAGAGTTCAGAACAATATCGGACGTCCGCGACAGGCCACCACCAACAGGGCCGAATCGTGGACGACCCCGACAAAGACCCGACTATGGGCATCTCAATAGCCCTTCAGACTACTATCATTCACCCGTGTCATCTACAGAGACAATATGGCCGGGGATAATCCACAATACAGACAACCTCCTGCACCGCCCACCTTCTAGCACAATGCTATAATCAAGGGGCACACTGCGGCTTTATCGGGAGGAATCGGCAACACCAGTTCGATGGTACATCAGTCATGCTACACATCACGACCGTTAGCCAGCTGCACCACCATCATATGAGGAATATCAGTCCTCAACTCGGGGAGAACGTCCGCGTAATCTTCACAACAATCTGCCTCCCATCCATAGATGCATGCCGGTCTATGTCTCTACAACCGGGGCAGACTCACTAAATTGGAGTATGTGTTTCCTCGTTCCTCGGCATCGGCATCGACGGGAAACACCACCACCACCACCACCACCTCCACCACCACCACCACCACCACCACCACCACCACCACCCCACCACCCCACCACCCCACCACCACCACCACCACCACCACCACGACCAGCCTCAGCATATTCGTCAGATTCTCAGATACCCGCACCACCCAGATTTCAGCCACTTCATTCTTCCCGCGGTCTTGACCAAGTCATCCACCCTCCCGAATTTAGTGGGGAGAATGACTGGACCAATTATAAAATACAGTTCGAGCTCATAAGTCGGACTAATCGCTGGAACGATCAGCAAATGCGTGAGCATCTCGCTGGAAAAGCCCTTCAAGTTCTTGCGGATCTTGGAACTGACTACACACCCACCTACACACAATAGGAATGAGCATTGACGGAGTGATTTGGCGACACAGCCCTCAGAGAAACCAGTCATCTTCAACTTAAGAACCGACGACGATGCGCGGGAGAAACTCTTCCCGAGGTAGCTAGCCGAATTAGAAGGCTAGTCACCCGCGCATATCCGAGCACCAATACTGAAGGCGTGATCCATTTGCATCTTAACACTTTTATCGATGCATTGAGCGGTGAACCTGCCCTGAAAGAAAAGCTATTTCTAGGCGACCACGGGAGGTTGGCCCAATTAACGGCAACCACGGTTCATATAGAGAACTTTCTGGAGCGGGAGAAGAATAACCGACGCCAACTCCATCCTTTCAACGAGATAAAGGGTGCAGCTATCGCCCCACCTGCTAATGCTCCCCCCAGTTCATCAACACCAACCGAACAGACATCACCACCACCAGGTATACAGAATTCCAATCAGAATCAAGCACCTGGGGGAAGGGGGCGTGCCTGTAAAGGAAGCTCCAATGGGGTCCCCGGGTGCGGCACAACAGCAACAACAACAACAACAACAACAACAACAACAACAACAACAACAACAACGGCAACATGAGAGAACGGATAGACGAGATTAATAAACAAATCTCAGCACTTACAAACTTAGTTACGACACTTAGCACCAACCTCACCACCACACAGTTTAGAACAACAAACACCACCAGCAGCGCACCGCCACTGAACACCTGTTTTGGATGCGGTCGGCCAGGCCATTGGATGGAGCGGTGGCCTAACCGACCTCCTTCCACCATGCCTGCTCTCGACTGCAGCACACTTCAACCAGAGAAGCAGTCAAACTCCTAAGGGCACTGAATCACCTAGAGCCACCTCGGTGCCCGTATCCGCCTCCCGGCTCAACTGCGGCCGTCGTACAACAACGTTCAGAGACCAACTTTCATCCACCAGAAACAGCTTTCACAACGACACCCAAATGCATGGCTTCACACATGTCAATGCCTACGTTGCCTCCCCCTTCCGCAGCAATGACATCCCCCTCTTTCTCAGCACAAAACAAGCCTTCTCTCCTCTGTAAAACGGCAGTGGTAGGTTGTAGCACCTCCGCTGAGACAACGTTTTTGCAAGCACCACGTCCCGCCACCAAGGCACTAAATTCTCGGTGTCCTTTGGTGGTATGCAGAACACCACCCCATCCAGCATCATCTCCCGCATCCACAGACAGCAGCGACACAGGAGAAGTGGTTCACTCCACCTCATGGATTCCCAAGCGCTGACATAAACAGGGGAAAACACGCCCCTGGCGGCAGCACTTTTCTTCTGTGCTTCACCAAAACATCTCATGAAGTATTGTAGGAAGTGTGCACCACTGTCTACACCAATACAGCATATCCTGAAACGGCAACATCTCCATCACCATTGCTACCCCCAGCTCCGTCTTCACCGCAGCCTCACAGCAGCGGCGACGACGAACTGGCCCTTTCCTCACTCAGCCATCCACAACATTGCAAGAAGCCATACGGAAACAGTCAGAATACATACAGAGTGATGCCGCTCCGATGCCATTGTCGCAGATGGCACCATTGGAAACTCTTCCACAGGTACACCGCAAAGTAATATACAAATGTGCCTGTCTGTTTAGTGGCGTTTCCACTAGTGCCACCATCGACACTGGTGCTTCTATCACAGTATTTAACAAGCGCTTGTATGAGAGCATCCCACCTCATAAAAAGCCTCCCCTTCAGCCTACAAACATTTACCTACAGACGGCTATGGGAGCTGATGTGCCCGTAACCGGTGTAGTCAATTTAGTTATCCAAATAGAGGAGATGCAATTCATACAGCGAGTTGTCATTGCCTCTATTCATAATGATGCCCTACTCGGCTCTGATTTCCTCAGTGCCAGCGAAGCCATCATACATTGCAGACAACAGGAACTTGACATACACGGCCGACGAATACCTCTTGGACCAGCGTTGTCATTATATGACACGTGTGCGGTTATATTATCAAGTACCGCCACAGTTGAGCCGGGACAGGAACAAATCTTATGGGCCACCTCACCACAGTTAGGAAGCAACACACACATCGCCATGCTGGAACCCGATCCTGATTATATGATCGCCTCACAATGCGCAAGTCCCCACATAATAGTAGACACTACTAATAAGGAAAATATACCTTTTAGAGTGTTCAATGGTACCGCAGATCCTATCACTCTGGAACCCGGAGTATGTTACGGCCATTTAGTGGATATAATCTCATTGGAATCACCTGCACTTGCTGACACACCATCGCAGATGACTGATGATTTACCAGACCATTTACATGATTTGTATCTACGTGCCACAGTTGGATTACTGCAATCACAGAAACGAGAAGTTCAGAGACTACTACATAAATATCGCGATAGTTTTTCCTCCGGAGACATGGATCTCGGAGAAACTCATCTCGTACGACACTCCATCGACACAGGCAATAATCGCCCCATACGACAACCGGTATGACATCTTCCTGTTCATAAGGAAGCGGAAGCACACCAACAAGTAAACGACATGTCACGGACTGGTATTATTGAACCATCAGCATCTCCATCGGCTAGCCCAATAGTACTAACAGGCAAAAAGGATGGAACCTTACGATTTTGTATAGACTATCGCCCCCTTAATGATCTTAGCGTTAAGGACGCTTATCCATTACCTCGGATAGATCAGGCCTTGGATTCCTTGTCCGGAGCCAAGTGGTTTTGTACCCTTGACTTGGCTAGCGGTTACTGGCACGTAGCCATGGATGAAGCTGACGTGGAAAAGATCGCATTCGTTTGTAGGGATGGCCTTTTCCAATTCCGCAAGATGCCCTATGGGTTGTGCAACGCTCCCGGAACTTTTGAATGACTCATTGAGCAGGTATTAACCACCTTGCAATGGGAAATCTGGCTCTGTTACATCGATGACGTGATGGTCTTCGGACCCACGTTTGAGCAAACCTTAATAAATTTGGACACCGTGCTATCAAGATTCCGCACGGCCAATTTGAATCTCAAACCGAAGAAATGTCATCTCTTTAGACAGAGCATTGAGTTCCTGGGACATGTCATATCCGGTGATGGAGTGGCTACTCAGCCGTCAATGCTAGTACTATGGCCGTTACATCCAACATTTCAGCAAGATTGCTTCACCCCTCTACAGGATCACCGAGAAAGATCGACCATTTGAGTGGACGAGTGAGTGTGAAGGCTCCTTCAGGGTGCTGAAGGAACTCTTGACGACCGCCCCGATCTTGCTTAGCCTAATCCAAACCTCGATTTCATCTTAGACACTGACGCGTCAGCTTACGCTATCGGCGTGGTTCTATCTCAGGTCATGGAAGATGGAACAGAGCAGGTATTGCGTTATGGTTCACATACTCTGAATAAAACAGAGAAAGGATATGCAACCACCAAGCGAGAACTATTGGCGGCGGTCCATTTCGTCAAGTATTATAAACACTTTCTGTACGGGCACCCTTTTACACTCTGTACTGAAGATGCCTCACTATGGTGGCTCAGGAACTTAAAACATCTGGAGGGCCAGGTAACGAGATGGCAGGAATCCCTGCAGGCCTATAACTTTAATGTTGTTCACCATCCTGGCAAATTGCATGAGAATGCCGATGCCCTCAGCAGAATTGGCGTGGAAGCTTAACACGAAGAGGCCGCCACCATGACACAGTCAACAAAGCCATCTCCGGAGTTCCCCGAATTGAGGTGCACAGAGTGGAATCTGGAGAAAATCGCACACCACCAAACAAAAGACTTGCAGACACGAAATATATACGCGTGGATTCAGGAGGTGGTACGTCCTCCTAAGGAATCAGTAACGCCTCTATCCACCATGGCAAAATATTATTACCGACGGTTCGAAGAATGTCAATTAATAAACAATGTTCTATATATTAATGACCGTTTGGTAGTCCCGGAAAGTTATCATGAAATTATATTGAAACAACTACATGATAATGCCGGGCATCTGACCGTGGAAAGGACCCCGTATCAAATTGGGATTCCACTGGATCAGGATTCGCGATAGTGTCAAGGCATGGGTTGCCAAAGACGCGCTGTTGGCCAACACCATATCGCACCATCTCAAATTAAGATTGTTGGTGCACGGTTGGAGCGAGTGGCTATCGACGTGCTCGGACCGTTGAATACGACGGATGATGGAAATAAATACATCCTCGTATTACAAGATTATTTTACGAAGTGGGTAGAAGTATTTGCACTGCCGGACCAAGAGGCATCCACCGTAGCGGAGGTCTTGGCCAGCAATGTGTTCTGCCACTTTGGTATGCCTTATGAGTTGCACTCCGATCAAGGGAGTAATTTTGAGAACCGGCACCTATCAGATCTCTGCAAATTGTTCCATATCGTCAAAACAAGGACAACTCTATACCACCCCCAGAGTGACGGGATGGTAGAGAGATTCAACAGAACTCTCGCGGAGATGCTTACTAAGGAAACACGCCTTGATTGTAGAGATTGGGACCTACGGCTCCCATATGTACTCATGGCTTACCGCACTTCAGTACATTCCAGCATGGGCTACACCCCTGCTCGGTTAATGCTAGGCCGTGAAAAAGCCTTAACCCTGGATCTGGCCATGCCTCGAACACCAGGAGAGAAAAATTCACCATCTCTATGTCGAACTCTTGAGGCAAAGGATATAACAAGCCCATGAGTTAGTGAGAGAAACCTTATCCACTGTATACTGGCGGCAAAAGACATGGCACGACCGGAGAGTGCATGGAGATCCGTATCAAGCAGGAAAGATGGTTTGGGTACACGATTCACGACGGTCTGCAAACGTGCCAAGTAAACTGAGATACCAGTGGAAAGGCCCCTATGTGGTAGTAAGTAAGACATCGGACGTGACCTACTGTATCTGTGCTTCGGATGGCCTGACCTCAGTCATCCACTTCGATCGACTTAAATCTTGTGTCAGTGACGACCCAGCACCAGAGCTCGGACAGTTCAGCCCACTTCTACCCACCCTATATTCATGGATGACAACGCCCACCCACATCGTGCTAGAGCTGTGCATGAATACCTCCGCCAGAATGCCATCGAAACCCTACCATGGCCAGCAAGGAACCCTGACATGAACCCTATTGAGCATATCTGGGACATTCTGGGAAACATGGTGAGAAGGAGGGATCCTCCTGTGCAGAACCTACAGGAATTAACAGACGCACTCCATCTTGAATGGCAACGAATACCACAATGGCGTATCAGTCGGTTGGTGACCAGCATGAGACGTTGTGTCCAGGCCGTCATCCAGGCACAAGGTGGATATACCCGGTATTAATAATGACAGTCTCAAACTCGTGCACAGATGTTAAACTTCGTTTTCAGACACCATTAATGACAATCTAGCCACGTGTGTCAACTGTAGGGTAATAGTTGTCAGTTGTGTCAACGTAACCATATTCATGCCTCGTTTTCAAGTTCAAACAAAAACATACAGTGTTTCCCCACCATCATAATCAGCATTCCTCTAGTTGCATTATTACCTCTTGCACTAAGATGGATGGGTACATACATGTTTATGCTATTGCTTTCTTCATAGCACATGAATATACCCTCGCATGTGCGTAAAAATAGGGTGGTGCTTAACTTTTGCACAGGTGTATATTTAAAACTTAAATTATGGTATGTTGGAGCTTGGGTGTTCTCTGCGGAGATAATGATTTACTGCACTCGGAGAGAACACCCATGCGACCTGTTGTTTAGAATCATTTCCTAAATAAAGTTACAGGATGCACCGTAATATTAATAAAACAAAACAAAAAATGAAAAGGCCTGGAAAAATAATTCCAGGTCAAAAATTGAAAACTAAAAGTATGCCTCCGCCCACTTCTTGGCACCGCTATGTGCTCTGTCTCTTGAATACGCGTCTATTGCATCACTACTCCTCTCCAGCCATGTGCCTGCCCGGGAAGTCTATAATTCCCGCTTAGCATACGTCCATGCATCGATCCGCCATGCGAGATCGTTTGCCACGGATGTCAAACTAGGAGGGAGTGGTGTAGTTCGGATGGACGCCGCCCGTCCTGGATTCGTTCCCTGAACACGCCCCCCTGGGTAGACCCATACGCGTATATGGGCCTATGAGAGAGATCGCATTGCGAAAGTTCATTAAAATGCGTGATGCGCATGGGCACGTCTAGATGCTATTTTTGATGGAGCATATAGTTTACGACCAAGATAGGATGGCGCTTTTAGTGTACCGATATGGTACCCTTTAATCTTTATTGATTGACTGTTCCCGTTGAATCTGGCATTGATCAAGACCGGAATTCAACGGGCTTTTTAAATCTGTAAAGCATTTCAAAATCCGTTAAGAAATGGCTGAGTTATCCACGGAAAACCCTTCTTGATTATCTTCAAAATATTGCTGTGACATCATAACCACGTGGGCGCAGAACTTCTAGAATGTTCTTGAACATTCGACTACGCTATTATTAGCTATGCGCTGATTGGCTGTTGCTCGAATGATGATTTTTTGGAGCCTGTGCCTGTGACGTCACGGGGAGTATAAAATGAGACGCGATCCAGAGATCGAGAGCATCCTCAGCCAGGGGTCGAACAGGTTGGATCTGTACCAGCTACTATCAGCGTAACAGACAATATGCGTATTACTTCGCTATGTGTCGGTTTTTTCTCCCGTAGTTGGCAGTTGCCCATCCCACCGCACTAAAACAATTTTGTAACTCCCTACTTACTGGGGTAATTTGGAACTTTCTGATTATTGTTCACGAATATCAATATCTACTTCGGAACACGAATTTGCGGTGAGGCCTTTACGGCCTGAATATGTGATTCTACAGATGTAGAGGCAGGATGTTCTTTGACCGATGACTCACCGGATCTGCCGGCCACGCCTAAAAGTGGTATTTCAACTGTCACCACACTAATATCGTGTAGGTTCTTCTAACATTCGACCGCAGCAAGTACACTCTGCCCAGTGCGTCTTCAGAGCTGGCTGACATACCCGGCACCGTGAAGCTTTGCTTTGTATCTTCGTTTGCCTCTGACAACCCCCGCGCTTGTGATCGGGTTGTTTACACCTTCCATCCGTGCCATCGGTGTACGAGAACTTTCTTCACCTCAGTAGTACTATCGTATCCTTTGCTGACTGCTCGTTAGACATCCTATTAGGCTTACAGTGCTGAGCGATGTCCTCCCGCCATGAGTGTTCTTGCGGAAAACAGCTTGCAGGAACCAACCTGCGGGAACTCTCCAGCTTCCTGAGAATGCATCAATGCACGTCAACTACAGAATGACGTATCAATTTCAGCAACACGGTAGCCTAACTTAAGAATGACTACCGAGTATTCAAGTAACTATACTTCACAGTTTAATTATTTCTCTATATGTACTTCTTTAACTATATTGTATCCATAAGAATGGTCCCGATGACTAAAAGGTACAGTAACGGTCTTAGGACCGCTAGTTATAATTTCTGTATTTGTTTATAGTTATTCTCATTTTCTGTAAGGTGTTTTACTAACCGCATCGTGGTAGGTTCATTAACCTGTACTAAATATATAACTTTGATCATTTGATACCGTATTGATTGTTCTGGTTAGATTATGTATATATATGGCCAGTGGCCATCAGTTCACATGTTTTGCTTATTTATAGAAAATATAGGACTCCAGTGCACGTAGGAAACACTATACAGCAACACTTATTTATGCAGCACCTTCTCCCGCCACCAACAATTTTACACTGAGGTCGCTGTCCGTGCTATAACTCTGTTTAGCCCGGCATGCTACCGACTAAACCTTTTCTATTCAGCTCGAAAGGATAGGTTCAAAATGAGTAGAGACACTTTCTTCATTGCCAACTCGGTAATATACTCTTCTCTTCCGGTAAGACTCATAACTCCAAGATTTTGTCTCTCTTCATGCTCCACTCAGCCTTGTGGCATCGTAATTGTTTGGATGTCCCCATCCACACCATGGGCTGATCCGACTCTGGGAAACTGTTGGGGTTTCAGAGCGGTGATGGCCAGGGTGTGGTATCACATACATTCCCCTTGGTTGTTAGATGGTGGTTCTTAATACGAGTCATGGTGGTGGCACATTAAGTCACGATGGTTCATACAAAATATATTGTCATTGATGCTGCAGCCACTTTCAGATTTTCACTAAGACTGGTCATCAGATCGTGATTCTTTGTGACTTGTGTTAGGGAACCACATATATTTGAATGATGGTGGTTGTTCATGAAGGCTTAACGGCGGTGGCATTAGCGGATTTATAACTGTGGCTGTTTAATACCTTTAGAAAATTGTAACTTTAAATTTAAAAGGTTACGTAGCATACCACCATTAACGGACGCACACACAGACAGACAGACATACAGACAGACAGAGACAGACAGACATGCATTTAATTAGAGACATATCAACCGACAACCTGTCTGTATGGACTTTCACATTATTTTCAAAATATTCAACAGAATAAGTTTTATATCTGATTATATATTGAATGACGTCATCGTCAACCACCAGGATTTAGATTTCTCCACTCGTGGTTTTATATTAGACGAACCTGGGACTAATATGTCTGGTGTCCATCGTCATTATCCCGCTATATGTGGCATCATCATCATCATCATCATCAACAACAACACCCCGACGCATTTAAGCGTTTATGTATCGTGCGTGCGTTTATGTACCGTGCGTGTATGTATTTTTATTTTATTGCAGTTTAAATTTCTATGTGCTGACCAGCCGACAGTCATGCACCCATTAGTTTAATTTGTTGATCACCATCTCCCGGTCGGGGATTGAACCGCCATTCTGCACTCTGCATTGCATCAGCAACTAAACATCTTTCCATTGGACCACCGCACCAAGACTAAATGTCAAGGTTTGGCCGACCAGCTTTCACAGGTCTGATATACTGACACACTGACGATTCATATGGGACTATCTGTGGATGTACCTGCCACGATTCAATCCTAGGCTTTTTAAGCCATTGTACTCTGACTCCAGCACGGCCCTGGCAGTATATGTATTTTTATTTTATTGACGCACTGGCAACGCGCGGCTTCAATTTCTACGTGCTAACCAGCCGACAGTCATGCACCCATTAATTTAATTTGTTGATCACAATCTCCCGGTCGGGGGATTGAACCGCCATGCTGCAACTCCGCATAGCGTCGGCAACCAGACATCTTTCCACTGGACCACCGCGCCAAGACTAAAAGTCAAGATTTGGCCGACCAGCTTTCACATGTCTGGTATGAGATCATCACCATCATCACCAACATCGTCATAATTATTATCGTCGTCATCACCATCCACCACCATCTGATTAATCAGAAATCAGGCCTGTGGTTATGCAGGCCCAATCATTCAACAACAAAAGCAAAATATAGAACTTAAGTAGCCTAGCAACACTCACATAACGATACACCGCATATTTCTTAAATAGAAAATTATAATTGCCTCCCATACCAAGAGGTCTCTTACATCTGCTATTATTATATTAAATGAAATCATCACCACCACCACTACCATCATCATCATTATCATCATCACGCATGTCTACCATCAGCGCCGCTACTACTACTACTACTACTACTACTACTACTACTACTACTACTACTACTACTACTACTACTACTACTACTACTACTACTACTGCTACTATTACTACTACTACTACTACTACTACTACTACTACTACTACTACTACTACTACTACTACTACTACTACTACTACTATTATTATTATTATTATTATTATTATTATTATTATCATAATCGTCGTCGTCGTCGTCAATTTAGCAGTTATCAGCTAGAAATGTGAGCCGTGCTGATGAGGCATAATAAGACCGAAACATGCTAAATATTTCATTTTGAAAATCGTGCTTCATTCAGTTTTCTTGTTATAACCGACCTGAGTTTCCAGAATATTTCGATCCTAATTGATAAATTAAATTAATTTGACTGAGTTGCTTCTCCGTAACCGGACATACCTAAAAAAGAAAAACATACATAATTAGTAGAAATTTTAATAATCAGGTACATGTCCCCTAACACTCAGGTATATACTATTTCACGCACGCGCACAACATTAATAATTCATAGCGTGCTTAACTGTAATAAACAAACAATCACGGATAATACATCCATCAAATGTCCATCAAATATAACACGTTATGCATAATGCATAATTCAGACCCTGGCGGCCTTTAAAAGCAAATATACACCGGCGGCCTTTTTTGACGCAGTGGCGGACTTTTTGACCGGCGGCCTTTGTTACTCTAGATGGTCTAGGCACAGGTTTCTGTCTGTCTTTTTTCTTTTGTTGTATAAGAATGATTTGTTATTCTGATAGTTTCACTTTACTTTCTTTTTTGTTTGCCTGTGGCTGCCTTATCTGTATCTGTATGTGGAAATCCAGCCTCGATGGGCTCACCCCTATTCCGTAGGGTACGAACGATTCTTCAAAATGTCTATACAACACAGTCTTAAATACACGAATACACGAAATTTGCTCTGACTGAGTAGGATTAAATTAATTAATGTCAAATTGATTGCAGAGTTTTTCATTCACACATTAATAAGAAAGTTCTGTTAGTAACATTTATAACTTATGGAAGAATAGGTAAATTTTAGATTGTGTCTGATTTACTTTGATTAGTGTTCATTGACGTATTTATACAGACACAATTGCCTCAATCAATTGTGTATGTTTGAGGTGCAAGGCATAGCAGAGAAAACGTGTAGTTTTCGCAATTTTGAGAGAATTTGCTGGGGACAGCTTAATGTTCAATATGAATATCAACCATTGTATGATCAAGTATCAGCTGAGTTGTATTTTCGGGATCAGCTAATAACGTGTTGATGATGACTGGGTCATTTTCTAGGTACATGGTGGTGAGAATACTCTTCAAATATGGTTTCCTTGACTCCTCCTATGCTGTACATAATGTAATGAAGTGATTCCTGTCCTCGGGTGCTGAATGGCAAAGTAAACACTCGTCAGAGACAACATATTGATTGAAACGGGCACGATTTGCTTGCAAGATGTATGAGCCAGTCAGAATCTTTGCCTTTATTACTGCTCATCTAACATCCCTGGTTGTGTTGTCAAGTGAGTTCCAATAGTGGTGAACGTTGTTTACGGTGCATACGCTGACATTTAAGTATTTTGTTGATGTCTTCATGACAAAGTCTTCTTTCCAGACATTGTCTACAGCACAGTTGATGTGCTTCTCTACTTGCGCCTTCCACGCTAACTTTGCAGGCATGCTGTTAATTAGTTGGTAGACACTTGGGAGCTGATACTTATGACACGTTTCTTGTCATTTCATAAACCAACTATTGCTCTTGATATTCTTTACAGCAAGTTGTCTGGCTGCTATCTGGAATTCTACAGTATCGTCATTTCTGAGGATGTTTCCTAGTAGTTTTAGTTTTCTGTAGTCTAGCTCTGCTTGGATGGGTCTTATTCCTAGTAGGCATAGTGTTGCTGATGATGTTGTATTCTTTAGAAGGGACTGTAATTGTTTAAGAATTGACAGTTGGAATAGTTCCAATGCACTAATCTCAGCCTTGTCATCTGAATGACCTCTAGACCAAACAGTAATCTTGGAAGACAGTAGACTTTCCATATATGCGCTGAAGTTAACGGGGAAAGTCCACCATTTCCATGAAGTCCAGCTCAGATCAGTGAATAGACTGTTCTTCTTGTTGTTTGAATGCGTTTTTCTACATTGCCTTTCTCATTTGTTGATCGTTCTATACGTAAGCGAGTTTCACATTTAGATTCAAGGATCTGTCTGTCATGTATTTAACAGTCGTTGATGTGGTGGTGGTTGGATTCCCCCTCCTTAATAAGAGAAGAAAGAACCCGGTTGTGGAAGACGCTGGAAACGCCCATCATCTGCTCGCAGAACTATCAAGCAAGAAACATACTCTTCACTTGCTAGGTAATTCGTTAACGTAAATATATCTGTTGTCAACCAATATCTTTTTTTGTTTCATGGGGATGAAAGATAATATAACCAGTATTCGTGTGGTCAACCCACTGATATAGTGAAGACCTTAGATCGCACGCGACCTGGGGCCCGTTTTCTCGAGTCACTTAGTTCGTGGTTCATTGATACGGTTTGTGGTTCATGCGCTTGACGTCTAGCAGTGGAAGATTTACTGACACAGTTTGTTGAACCAGGAACCGAGTTTTGATGGTAACACTAACAGGTCGTTTCGCCTCTGGGTCGGTTCGCCCTGGGTCTTTGCACCGGGTTGATTCACCCTGTAGAGTGGGTCATTTCGCACTTATAGATTTTTGGTTAAAAGGGGGTGTGGTGGGGGAGGCTATTGTTAATGTGCGGTAGTTTGATGAATTGCTTGTATTAATTAATTGACCTATTGTATAATTTTTATAGAAATTTGTTCATATTGCGTGTGACTATTTTATAAAAATGTGTTAATATTGCGTGTCACTATTACTTGGCATCCTTTAATAATCTGATGATGCCGGTGGTGGGGAATTCACACATTTTATGATGTGCTGAGGTTTAATAATAACTAATAATATGACGTCATATTAGTGCGTGCATGTGCGTGCGTGGTAAATAAATAAAATAAATAAATAAATAAATAAATAACTGCGGTTCCAATTAAACATTTAACATTCAATCTGGACAAATTCGGCTTCTAAAATGGTCTTGAGAAATATCGTGTTTGCAGACTGATAGACTATTTTTGAAAATTTAACACTGGAATGACTTGCTCGATAAATGGGTAATTTTTCAAAAATCGTCTATCGGTTTGCAAACAGACATTTCCTAGGAGACAATTAGAATTTTCTTTAAGTCTAATTATAGACCATGCAATTCTACTCAAGCTTTTACTAGAGCTTAGTAACTATACCTTTGACGGTTGAGCTATTGGGCTATTATCGTCCGGATTAATCAGTTTGATCATTGAGTAAATATTATGCGTCATTAGAAAACAATGGACTAATCAGCGCGGTCTGAATCAAACAGCTTATCAAATTTCCCACACACACTGTACGCGCAAGCAAATATGCTAAATCAACAACAACAACAACAACAACAACAACAACAAAAAATGTATGAATGCATAATGTGAGAGAATGAATGGATGAATGAAGCAGATTAGAAACACGTGTCATGAAACGATTCAGCTGATTACCACCACTACCAACTCACCACTCAACGCATATCTGAAATTGCCATTGAGAGGGGAGATTTCTTGCATGGTGAGTTACTGCTGCTGCTGCTGCTGCTACTACTACTACTACTACTACTACTACTACTACTACTACTACTACTACTACTACTACTACTACTACTACTACTACTACTACTACTACTACTACTACTACTACTGTGTTTATTTACACCCGGGTCACCATACTGTGATGTATGGGGGATCGTTCTTATTTATTATCAACATTATTGCGATCCCATCATTATCACTAATATCCCCATCGTCATAATCGTTATTACAATCATCATAATTATTACCATTGTTATTATTATTATTATTATTATTATTATTATTATTATTATTATTATTATTATTTTTATTATTATTATTATTATTATTACTACTACTTACAAACAAAGTTATATAAGATATTTATTTTCTTTATTCACAGGCAAAGAAAACAGCCGAAGAACAAATATTCTGACGCGCATTGGACATACATGTAGTTGAAGAGACAATTAGAACAGAGGTCCCGGCAATCCAAAGATTTCTAGCCCCCAAACAGAGCCTATTTCAAGGCGAACAAATGACCAGCCGAGCCAAGGAACTTGGGATTTGAAGTAAAATGTATTTATTCGTTCATTCGTTGGTCCATTCGTCTGTCTTGCCATATAGGCGTCTATCTAGGCGTCCGTCCATCCTTTTTTTTGTGCTTGAAAATACAATTGTTAATTGAATACTTTTAGAGGGTTTAAATACGTGCCTAAATGTAATAAAACGAACTAAATCTTAACATATGATGATTTCATTCCATATGAATTAATATATGAACGTAAATATGCACATTTATTATTTATTTAATAATTTAATATGTATTTATTATTGTTTTATTTATAGTTGGATCAAGCATTCCTTCGATGTGATCAATTCTTAGTTGCTGGCATCGATACACACAGGCACATGGTATTCGCAAGCCCATACCAGTTGGAACTATTATCACAGGCAACGCGATGGTTTATGGACAGCACATTCAAGGTAAACAATACCGGCGTTGTTGATATATTTTTCAATCGTGCCACTATAAGGTCAAACGTCTATTGTTAAAACATAGGCTAGTTTCTGAATGGTGTTGCGGTAAGTTAATTGGCATACGTCTTTGGGATCACGTGACCACCCAAGTTTGGAGAAGTTCCCTCCAGTAGAACCAGAGGTATTACAAAATCTCTTAAGAACAATAGCATTCCACGATCGTTATCGCTAGAGATTGGTGGGGCTTAGCTAGAGATGGGTGGGGCTTAGCTAGAGATGGGCGGGTGCTTAGTTAGAGATGGGCGGGGCTTAGCTAGAGATGGATTTGAAACAGATGAGTGTTAACAAGAATTTAATAAATGCCTAGGGGACCATGTCCATAAGCGCTTCCAAGTGGGTCAACAATCTCATTTTAACATCAATGACGGGTCTGAATTTCTGTATAAAAATTATTATGTACTAATAATACAGCGGAACTATTATATTACAGCAAAATTACTGAGAATTTTCAAATTTATTTATTATAAATAAATTTGAAAATTGTGAATATTTAAAAAAAATTATATCTCAGAGGTAATGCATCTTTAAATTTATGAATTTTGTGTTAATCTTTTCAGTGGCATGGCAGGCGATCCGCTCAGTATTTCTGCGCGTGGCCATTAAAGGGTGTGTTTTCCATTTCACGCAAGCGAATGGCGCCACGTGCAAAAATACGGACTGGTGACCACTTACGGAGCGAGAGAGGCCATGTTTCATTACATACGGTAGCTGCTGTCGCTACCATTCTTACCAGCAGGACACATTCCAGCCACTTTTGATAATCTGAAATGGTGGGCAAACACAGAGAACTTATCGCAGCTTGTAGCTTCTCCTTCGATCAATACTTATCATTCTATTACTTCTGATAAAAGCTATCTTGGATAGCTGGCCCTAGGACTCTAGACTTAGTAAGCTTTACCGGCTCCTGGAACCTGGTACCCGGCTACCAACAACCGAGTACCCGTTTGCCATGAAGCTCATTCTTGTTTGCATAGCAACAAGAACTACATGCGTTTTGCAGTTGGAAGTGTCTTAGCTTTTCTTAAGTTTTCTAAGTCATTTTTTCTGTGATTGTGATAGGTTAGTGTTCGCTCTCTAAGGATTATTTGGATTACCATGGAAGGAGCCGCTGATATCCAGGTTGTATATTTCCATGTTATTCCATAGTTAAAATACTTAGGTCTTCAAAATTTCGTCTGTGTCGCATGTTCCAATTTCTGACCCCGAATCTGGGATTTGTGTTAACAACGAAATATGCCAGATTGGTCGCCTTCCATTAACCCCAACAGGCGATTGGCAGATATGAAATAAGGTGTTGGCTATACAGTGTTTTAACACGAAAATCGGCTGACGTCGTTCTCCGTATGATCCGAGTGGGTGACATCACACCCGAGTTGTCTCGGATTTTTAGGTGAAGAAAATGTTTCATTAATTTGCGCATCTGATTCTGGGTGCTGCGTAATGTATTGGTACCAAAAAAACTTTGGAATTTTCAAGTTTTGCGTGTTATCACGATCTGTTTGCAATGATCGGTGGTTTCAAAATTCTTGATTAAGATGTGTGGTCTGCGGTTTTACCGTGTTATACAGCAGTTTGTTTCATTTTGTTGTTTCTTCACATATCGTTTTGGCCTTCGTTAGGAGTATAATTTATATTGATTAGTAAATACACCCCGAATGCTATGTGATATGGTTCCTGGTTCCGTTTATACATCCTTCAGGATCTGTATATGGGTGTATCTTGCCTGCTTCATTCTTGTCGTCATAATCAGTGCGATCTTTGCTGTAACGTTGTGGGGTGGGGTGCTGGAGGGTTACAATTAATTTATGGTCAAATTATTTGAAAATTAATGTCTGCATTCCATTCCTGTCCGTTCAGCTTGCTTCTTGTAGGTTTGTGCTTATTTATAGGCCAGGTCAGCCCCGCCATCATGTGACGAGTGCCATAAGTTCGTGAGGGTCTTGTTCAAGGACCATGTTTGCTTTAGGTGCACAAAATGTAATCTTGATACGTCCGATATGATGGTCAATTTCCTTTCCCAGAAGGACTTGGCAGTATCTGATGCGGGGTCAGGCGGTGCAAAATTAAATCATGGAGCGTCCGTTTCGGCCCCTGGGGGCGCTCCACGTCTGCAACCAGGGGTTGCGGAGATGGCATCTCCGGCGTGGTTTGGACCTGCTATGTGAGGCTTCTTGCTTAGCGTCCTTCCTACGCTGGTGTCGTCCCTGCTACCGAAAGTTGCAGGGCAGTCTCTTCCCGTGCTTGGTACGGACCATGTCCTTGGCCAGGGGCCACTGAGGGAGCCGTCTCGTATGACTCCCTGGCAGTCCTGTCGGGCTCCAGCCTGATGGGTTCTGTCTCTCAGCGGCCATCTCCGGGTGGTCCAGTAGCGGTTGCCGGTCCGTCAGGCATGGGAGCCATCTGCCAGGATGGCTCCAAGGTTTCCTCGTCTAGTGACGACTTCGGAGTCTGAAGAAGAGGAGGCCGAGGAGGAGAGATTGCTGCGGCCTGAGATGCCATGGGTGGAAAGCATCATGGTGGTCGATTCCGTCCTGGACGGACCCGTCCTCCATCTGTCTGGCTTGGCTGAGGCCACTCCTGTACCGGGCACCAGTCCCGTGCTGGTTGGTTTGCCACCAACCGACACAGTGATGGGTGTGGCTGGCCAGGCATGGTATACACCTATCTCACCTGGTCCAGCGGTCAGACATGGGATGCCGATGGCGCCCGTGCATGGCCATGGTTCCTCAACTGCTACGGGTCTGCACGGTTTTCCGTGCGGCCTACTCCATGGACTGGTGTCTTCCATGGGGTGGTGGCGAATCGTACAGTGCCGGAGTTCCAGGCATATCAGCAATGGCTCCTAGCCAAGAGGCCATTGCTGGTAGGGCAATGAGCACGTCAACGGGTGACGTGTTCATGGGAGTGTCCTCTTCGGAGACAGACTGGTCGGAGGCTATGGCTTGGCTGGCCAGTGTGGACCCATCCATCGGTTGCATCGATTAGGACGGGGATCTTGCCCGTAGCCCGGATCCAGTCCGTTGGACTGGATCCAAGGTTTATGGAGTTGTTGGATGCTATTTATTGCAAGCAGCTCCTGAACAAGGGCCAGCTCCCTGCGGCCTCCAGGGAGGTGCGGGTGAGATGTTGTATCCCACGGGGGGAATACGACAACTATGGTGTTCTACCAGCGGTCACTGAGGATGATCGCTGGGTGATGGGAGTCCAGAGTGCTGGAGCGGGTGGCCCCGCTCCGGCGCTGGTGGACAAGTCCAAGGTGCACCATGATGAAGTCCTGTCCCTATGCGATGAGAGGGTGAGGGCAGTTATGAGTGCTGTCAATCACTCTAATCGCCTTCTTCAGTCAATGTGGGCTGAAGTGGGGGCAGGCCACCCTGTGCCATCTGTGGTGCTATCGTGCGTGAATGATGGCCTGGTGCTGTCCATGGACGCATTGGCAAGGGTGCAGGTGCGAGTGACAAGTCTAGGAGGCAGCTGGTCCTTAACCATATGCGTCCAGCTACCGCCGTTAGGGCCCGTCTTCTTGGACCGCCCCTTACTGGCTCTAGCATCTTTGGGGGCCAAGCGTGGGCCATCTTAGAAGACACTGCCAACATCATGCAGGATCGGTTAGCAGTGAATCTGCAGCTGGAACTAGTGTGACAGGCGCACACACTAGGGGCTGTGGCCAAGCCGCTAACCTGGCAACCTTCTAAGAAGCAGAAAAAGCATAAAGGCAAGGCGAAAGCCAAGTCTAGTGCTGCTTCTGCTTCTACTGGGTCTTCTCAGCTGCCTCCGGCGAGGAAGGCCAAAAAGGTTGTGGAGGCTCCTATCCACGCCAATGTTGCCACTAACGGCCCGAGAGGCGGGAAGGGGAAGGGGAAGGGGAAGGGTAAGTCCTCAAAGGGCTGAAAGAAGGGAGCGGATCGTACCTGAGGGTACGAGGGCTCCCTTCGTATCTGCCTGGACCACACCTGTGCGACAGGAACAGCGGTGCCAGTTAGACCGGTCAAGCCAAGACCAAAATGGTTCTCTCTCTCGTCAAGAGAGGGGGGTGGGGAAGTGAATTGCGAGCCAGACACCTGTATTAGGCATCAATGCGTCTATAGTGGATGGATGGCTCATGCGTTTCATCGAGGCTTGGCGAGTTGTGACGTCAGACATTCTGGTCCTAGGATGGTTATCCCAGGGGTACATGCCGGAGTGGTGGGATTTTCCACCACAAAATCTGTCTTTGGCACCAGTCTGGACTCGCGTACCAAGGGAGTCAGACAAGGTAGAAGCCATTCAAAACGAAGTGTCAGGTTTGCTTCTGAAGGGAGCAATAAAACCAGCAAATCAGGACATTCCAGTCTTCTATTCAAACATGTTCCTTGTTCCCAAGTGCACAGGGTGGTGGAGACCCATTCTCAATCTCAGACCGTTGAATTGGTTTATCCATACGCCTCGGTTTCAGATGGAAACTCCGAGGTCGGTAATGGCAGGATCCAGGAAGGGAATGTGGTGCGTATCGATCGATCTGAAAGATGCATATGTCCACATTCCAATGAACGGGAGTTGTCACAGGTTTCTGAGAATTGTATTTCAGAATCAGGTGTGGGAGTTTGTAGTCCTCCAATTTGGCCTGTTGACAGCTTCACGGGTTTTCACCAGAGTGGGCCTTGCGGTGACAGCGTTTCTCAGAAGAGAGAACGTGGCGCTTCACACCTACATAGACGATTGGGTTATCAAGGCCGACACGCCAGCCAAGTTAGAGGTGGATACTGCTCTGACTCTGAAGTTGCTTTGAGATCTAGGCTGGATAGTCAACATAGAGAAATCCGAGTTGACACCCACTCAACACTTCGTTTATTTAGGGATGCGATTCGATCTCGAGGAGGGCAGGGTTTACCCGTCAGAGCCCAGAGTGGTGTCTCTGTTAGCCATCTTCAAGAGTTTTCGATTGGGAAACCACATTCAGGCGAGGCTGTTTCTTCATATGCTGGGCATGATGGTCTCCATGGAGCAGGTTATCCCGTACGCTGCTCTAATGCGAAGACCAATCCGGTTGTATCTGATGTCTCTGTGGAAACAGATAACAGAACCCCTGTCAAAGCTGGTGCCAGTTTTGGAGCCATTAATGTCGCATCTTGTATGGTGGAAAAAGCGTCAGAATCTCCTAGTAGGAGTTTCACTGCACCTACCCTACCCTAGCCGTCCGTATACATGGATGCATCGCGGGAGGGATGGGGTGCCTGCCTGGGAGAACACCAGGTCTCGGGCACACAGACTCTCCAAGAGAGCCAGCTGCATATCAATATGTTGGAAATGAGGACAGTGGAACTGGCGTTGGAAAGATTTCTTCCAAAGGTCAGGGGCAAGTTGATATTGATACGGTCAGACAACTCGACAGTAGTATTATACATAAATCGCCAAGGCGGGACCAGGTCACCCACACTATGTAGGAAAGTGTGGCACTTGATTCAATGGTGCAGGAATTACTTGGTTGTTTTGAAAGCAGCTCACATTCCTGGGCGATTGAACATTCTGGCGGATGCTTTGTCTCGGAGACAGAGGATTCTGCCAACAGAATGGTCTCCCAACCCTCCAGTTCTACGAAGGATCTTCGAGCATAGGGGCAAACCCAACATGGACTTGTTCGCCACAAAGGAAAATGCTCAAATCATGACTTATGGGTCGGTGATTCCAGATCCAAATGCTGTCGATACAGACGCTCTGGCGATAAGCTGGAGAGGGATGTATGCTTAAGCGTACCCGCCCACCATTCTTCTGCCGAAGATTTTGGTGAAGATCAGGGAGGAACCATGCCTGGTCCTGCTAATAGCGCCATTTTGGCCCAGCAGGTCGTGGTTCACGGATCTTCTGGATCTGCTGGTAGACAATCTAGTGCAGTTACCCAAGATTCCGAGCATAATCTCCCAGGCCAAGGGACGCTTCCTACGTGAGCGTCCCGTAATGTTCAAATTGACTGCGTGGATGTTATCAAACAACGTTCCACATCGATTTTTCTCGACAAGCTGCGAAATTCATCGTAGCTGCGAGAAGGAGGTCAACCTTCAAGTCATATAACAACAAGGTTAACAAATTTGCAGACTGGTGTGAAGGAAAGGGTATTGATACCTTTCAATCCACTATTCAGCAAATAGCAGACTTTCTCTGTGAGCTGTTCTTTTCAGGACTAGCTCCTGTCACAATTGCTGGATACAACAGTGATAGTCCAGAAGTGGCCCAGTTGAATGTGATGGTGAAGGGAATGAGCAATCTCCGACCGAGACAACCGGTAGTCATTCCAGCCTGGAGTCTATCTTTAGTGCTTAATGTACTGGCCAAGCACCCTTTCGAACCGTTGCGTTCGGCTAGTCTAAAGCATTTGACTCTAAAGGCGGTTTTTCTATTGGCAGCTTCCTCAGCTAGAAGGCGCAGTGAGATCCATGCACTTTCAGCAGAGGGACCGGAGAGGGTCTGCGTCTACTGCCAAGAGCCGAGTTTATGTCAAAGAATCAATCTTTGAGATATCCCGGCAAACCGATCATTATACCGAAACTAACTAGATTTGATCGTGATGCCAGTGTCTGGTACCCAGTCCATGCTTTGACTAAGTACAAAAGATGGACAGACTCGTTACGGTTGAATGATAAACATCTGTAGATCTGCCATAAGAAGCCATATGGTGCCGCATCCATGGATTCTATCTCTCGTTGTGTAGTCGAATGCATTCAGACTACCCATGAGATTGCGACTGGGCACCAGGTGCAATGCGCAAGAGCAGACGACGTTAGAGGAATAGCTGCCTCGACCAGCATTTACACTGGTGTTCCATTAGAGGACAGCATGGCTGTTGAACAATGGCACTGAGTCCTCTTTCACGGATTACTATATGATGGATGTGTCAGACTCCGCCAATCCACTCGCTTTAGCTGTTTTGAAACGATAGTTAAACGGCCACACTGCTCTTCTCCCTTTTTTGGCATTTGTAAAGCAATAATTAAGAGGCAGACATTGTCAAGCGAGAGGATGTAAACCAGATTGTGTCACTGATGGCCGGACAAGTGATTGGTTGAAGGCTCCACGTCTGGAATCCAAATATCATGAGGTAATTCAAGATTGAGAGTTTTTTGTATTATGTGTATATATCATGTTCATTCATCTTATATATTCATACTCATTCCCAGGCTGATATATGCAAAGAGCAGTTAACCCTCTTAGCATATTTGTGTTTCAGGCGAGATGCATGTTCGTGAGTTCTCTCCCTTTTTCTTAGGAGAATAAAAGGAGGGGGGGGGGGCAGTGATGCGAATTTGATTTGGTCCCTTTAACTTGATGGTCCTTTTAGGATTCCATTTGTCAAGTGTAAGTCTAAGCTCTTTCTCCAGGCGGCAGAAGTAGCAATTGATGGCTTGCCCTTTCCCACCACGTTACTGTCTAAATCTGGTGTATATCAGAAGTAATAAAATGGTAAGTATTGATCGAAGGAGAATGAAGGAAATTTCAATTTCCCTTTCTCTGAGATCTAACAATACTTACCATTCTATTACTGACCCTGCCTCCCAGCCCCACGGAGGCAAGCCATGGGTATCACTTGTTTGGTGGCTATGCAAACAATATGAGCTTCATGGCAAACAGGTACTCGGTTGTTGGGAGCCGGGTACCCGGTTCCAGGAGCCGGTAAAGTTTACTAAGTCTAGAGTCCTAGAGCCAGCTGTCAGAGTCAGCTGTATATCAGTAGTAATAGAATGGTGAGTATTGATAGATCTCGGAGAAAGGGAAATTGAAATTTCCTTCAGTATATGGACAATCAATGGATAAACAATACAGTCTTTAACGTACCATCATGGTCCATTTATAAGATGACGATCCGCACCAATAATGACGTTGAAGGTAAATTGCTAAAGGTATTTTCTACATGTAGGAGTATAATTCTTTCTCACGTATGGTATATCATGTGTGATAAGTTTCCCGGTGGTGCTTGCCTCATCCCGTAAAATGAGACACTGGTGTTAACTATTCGTCGTCGGTGTGTCATTTGTGTTAAAGTTTTTCAATGGCCTTACTGGTTAATAGTGACTCTGTATAACGAAACCTTACTATTTTACAGACATGTTCTATACAATATATATGATGCGATCGCCGCCATTACTATGTTTTTACGTCTAATTAGTCAATGGTAAACGTATGTTAGGAACATGCTGCTGCTGCTGCTGCTACTACTACTACTAAAATAACATGAACTATGTAAATAACAATCTGTAAAAATATATTAATATTTTAATAAAATAAAATTAATTATTTCAATTTATTTTGTGTTATTTATGTGTTGTCATTGAATGTTGCGTATTCGCAACAGTTTACCTGTATAGTTTTCGGGAAATAGAGATTTAAAGAGTGCACGGATCAATCGATCCAAACATGGACAAATTGCCATAAACAATCTGTAAAAATATATTAATATTCTAATAAAATAAAATTATTTATTTCAATTTATTTTGTGTTATTTATGTGTTGTCATTGAATGTTGAGTGATGAAACTAGACCATGACGTTTCCATTTCTAGTATGCATAACAAGGAAATAGAAGCCACCTGCTCAATAGAGGAGTCCAGTTTATCGATCACTCATATGACGTCATAGGCAGCAACAGCATCTAAACTTAACAGCATACTGTAAAATTAGTTTCAAAATCTTCAACAGTTTACCTGTCTAGATTTTTTTGGAAATAGAGATTTAAAGGGTACAGGGATCAATTGATCAAAACACGGACACATTGTTGGTGAACCTTAGCTAGAGATGAACGTGGCAGAAGTAAAACTGGATTCTTATATTGATTATCAAATGAGAAACCACACGATCCAAGTAGGCTACTAGAATTAGAAACCACATTCTCTCAATGACTAAAACATGTGAGAAAAGTAGTAAGGCGTAAGAATTCGAAGGCTATTTGACAAAAAGATCATAGATGTTACTGCATAATGTAGCAACAAAATTCAGTAAAATTTGTGTCAAAATAATTAACTATTATATTCCACCGGCTGTATCACAGCTTTTGAATCTTTAGATTTTCAATTAATTATCTAACTAAAAGTTGTCCGACTCACTGAAAGTTGTTGCTGTGACAAACTTACTATACAGCTTCGTGTTTGTATATTCTTACAAAAAGCTGTGGCACGGCTACAACTGCACCACTGCTCACTCAAAAACAATGATTTAACACTTACCTCATGGAATCAGCAAAAACAGGTCTCGATAGCGGGCCTGATGAATGTCCATTTGCAGACATTTTGAAAAATTGTAATCTGGACTGACGGGCTCGATAACCCAGCCAGTCGTTCCAGTAGTAAATTTGTCTGCAAATGGACATTCAATAAGCAAATATTTTTACTTTCTTGACTAAATTTTGCCATTAAAGGGTTAATACTTTTTATGATATAGCAACCACTTATCTTTTGACCAAACTCCAATCATCTCTTGCCACAATTCAGTCTGGTATGATCTCAAAAAGAAAGTAACAATCATTTACGTAGATAGCGCTTCTAAGGCAACACTGTGCATGATACGCACAGCCGAAATTTTCAGTCGTAATTTAAAAATCCATTTATTGAAAAACCGTGAAACATAGACAAGTAAAGCAGAGACAACTGCCGCTCACTCAAATAATAATTTAATACTATTTCTGATATTTTTACACTCGCATATGACTTTCCTCCCCTAGTCCCCTCACCTCACCTTCAGCCCCGTATCCATAGGTGTGAAACGACCCAGGCCGAATGGGAATATGGGCAAAACATCCTAGGGTGAACAGGCAAAAGTGCAAAACGACTCGGGGTGCGAACAGGATTCGGGGCGAAACGACTCGGATTCGTTTTGATCTTGGTTCGTTGTTACCACAGGCCTTTGAATTTTCGCCCATCCATCTTCTGTGGTGCAGTGGCTCAGTTGGCAAAGCCATTGTGCCGCACATGCGTGGAAGTTGAATTCAAAGAGCCGGGTTCGACCCTGCATTCAGGCATGTGATCAAGGTGTAAAAACATGCACCATTCCATATGTCATTCAAATGATCTGTCCTTCGGAGATGACATAAAGCTGTCAGTCTCATCTCGTGTGGTGTCTGTGCCATGGGGACCTGAGTGACGGGCCCTGTATCGGGAGCGCAGTTGTTAATACGCTCTGATAGTGTAAATAGTAAATGTCAGATGTAAGCCCTGCTGTCAGTATATCCAAGATGCCATAACTGAAGCCTACTATCTAAAAAGGCAGATGGTACAGATGTGAGCAGACTGGACTTCACTGTACGGCATAGCTGATGTTCCTTTTATGTATGAATGACTTCCCAAACCCCTGTACGCACATGCCACTAATACTGTTTGTTGATGACACCAATGCCTTTTGCTGCGATAAGAATATAAATAGGTTATATGCAAAAGTAAATGAAGAAATGGAAGAAATTAGGAATTTATAAATAAACTATCCCTAAATGTCGATAAAACAAATTACCGCATTTCGCTTAATTGAAGCCTAGGCTTCTATTAGGACAAGAGGTGTTCAATTTCCAACCCAATTAAGCATGAAATAAATAATCTTGAATCTTGACGGCCTGCTCTAACCAACCTACATCACAGCTGTCAATGCCGTTGTCGGTGGCTCCCTGATTCACTCTCTAGACTGTAAATATATCTCAAACAATTGTTGAAACACCCCAACTGTCCCCAAAGGGTTCGGATATGTGACCAGAAATCTCACTGAGCAGTGACGCTGTCAGTATGGGTGGTGCTCCTATATAAAGGAGGAAATTACGAAATACAATGCAATACATCCCACTATCACATATCTCCTACTATATATATATATATATATATATATATATATATATATATATATATATATATATATATATATATATATATATATATATATATATATATATATATATATATATATTCACTGTTTTTTTTCATCATAGAGTATCCAGTTTTGGTGAGGCTCTAGTTTTGGTGAACTTTTGTGATGCGTGCACTGTGTAACAACACATGTTCTCATGACGTCACAATGTTGTAGTCAAACGGTACATGAGACGGGACATACGGCTTTACCTAGTTTAACTAATTTTATCAAAACAAATGTTTACCACTGCTATGGGTGCTCCACATTATTGGAAGATTATCCTCACTCAACAACAACAGTGCAGTAATTATTGGTAATGGCTGATTTTCTTATTACCTCTTATCATATGCCTTTAAATCATTGTATTTTAAATTACATTGAACCAGAGGCATTGATATTGGAAATCACTGGTCGTCAGGAACGCTCAGAGAACCTAATGTTTTTTAATCTCCCCGAGAGCACAAAAACATCGACAACAGAAATGAGAAGCGCTGATTCACTGTGAAGAAAATCTGACATCAGTGAAATTAAAGACATACATTGTCTTGGTGCCATCCCAAGGGAAAAGGGCAAAGAAACCGTCCCCTAAGGGGATGCGAGAACTCATCTGATGCAAGAACTGAACCAGTTTGTATCATTTCTTTACTAGTTATGAGCATCTTTATGTACCCTGAAAAAAGTAATAGTGAAAACACATGGTTTTCTGATGCATTTTGATAAAATCTTCAAATGTTGTGTAAAAATGATGTATCTATGGAAGTAAACATGTTTTGACGATGTCACCAAAACAAGAAGTGGGGGAGAATGAAAAAAGGAGCAATTGTTAGTAACAGCACCCTTTTATAAACAGTTACCCTGACCATACATAGAAACATACAGTTAAAGGTGCATATTTACAACAATGTACTTGAAAATAAAATGATTAAAATTGCATATACTTTTATACGCTTAAATTGTGCGCCTAGATGCAATGAAACAAAATAAATCTTGACATTGATGATTTCTTTTTATATTAATTAATATAATTATTTAAAGTTGCAAAGCTGAATTAGCGACACGAGTCTTTAATTCAAATTTGCACCTAAAAAAATTATAATAATTTATACAAAATGAAATCACCACATGATAAAATTTTATTTTGTTTCATTACATCGAGGCACAGGATTTAAGCCTCTAAAAGTATACAATTTTAACAATTTTATTTTCAAGCATTCTGGTTTGAATAGGCACCTTCAATAATAAACTCTGACGTCTTGTATAAACTTTATTTTAAACAATGCCGATGTAGGTCAGTCAACCATTGAAACATTTTCATAGTCTTATATTATCCAGAAATTTGTATCAATATTTTATATATCTTCAGGCCTATTACTGTAGCTCATGGCAATGCTTACAATGTTGTAATCACTTATCAGCTTTTTGGCTAATATCAAGGTGTAAATGTTGTAAGCTCTATGGTCTGGCTTTATTATAAAAGTGGAGTTGGATTGCTGACTAATGGCTGGATTGTAAGTAAAGAATTAATTCATACGGCCAAATCTAGTTGGCCGAGGAATTATTCCAAATGATAAGGAAAACCAACTAATGTTGATAAGCATGTGTGTAAACTTTGCAACGAGAAGGTGTCTGCAGGTCACCATTGTCAAAACATCTAACTCGCTGGACTATGAGAAAACATAGAGCCAAGCGAAAACATGGCGAGATCAGAAAAGCTGGTCGGCAAATCAATAAAGATTGTGCATACTATCAAAAAGGACAGTGATATGCCAAATCAACAAAGATTGTGCATACTGTCAAAAAGGACAGTGTTATGACAAATCAACAAAGATTGTGCATTCTGTCAAAAAGGACAGTGTTATGACAAGTCAACAAAGATTGCGCATAGTATCAAAAATGACAGTGTTTCATTTGACAAATCAACAAAGATTGCGAGTACATTGTCTATCAAAAAGGACACAGTTATGACAAATCAACAAAGATTGAGCATTACTATCTAAAAGGGCAGTGTTATGACAAATCACAACAAAGATCGTGCATACAATAAAAAAGGACAGTGTTATGACAAATCAACAAAGATTGCACATACTATCAAAAAGAAGTGTTATGACAAATCAACAAAGATTGCACATACTATCAAAAAGAAGTATTATGACAAACAGAGTTTCAAAGAGCTAATTTGTGACACGATTCATTACAGGTGTTTTAATCCCTATATCTATATATTAGAGAACAGTCTGGAGAGATAATTTCTGCCAAAAGAGTGTGGAAAAGTAAACATGCCTTCCCTGTTCGCAGCTAATTTGGCAAAATATGCCTCAAAATAATTATCCCGAACTGCATGTGTATTCTATAACAAAATCATTGTCATTGTGATAGGCTGCAATTCTGCAAACATAGTTTGTCAGAAAGTTGAATATTTTTGGAAAGATTTAACAGAAAATTGTTGCCATCTTAGACAGCAACAATTTTCAGTCAAATTCTTCCAAAAAAAGTTTACATATCTTTTGCAAACTGGATTGAAATAAACTATCCAACCGCATTGGCTTGGTCTTAGCTTTAGTTGTCGGGTGCTAAAATCTGTCGCTCAAAGACGAATTAAAATTAAATCTTAGTTTGCCAGAAATTTACATAATGTTTTGAGAATAATTTAACTGGCAATTGTTACATATACGTCTCAATTGTCTGTTGAATTCTTCTCAACATATTTCACTGGTTTATAATACACTGTGTTAACCCTTTCAGTGTATTGTAAAGATAGATGTATTGCATATTTTGAAATTAACTTATTAATTTGTTAGGACGCATAAGCAAGCAAGTTTCCAGTCAAATTATATTCAAAATATACAACAGCATTCCCGTTTTGCTGCATTGAAATTAGGATTAAACACTCAAATTATGCTACTGGTGATTTCTTTGATCAGCGGTGCATGGTCACATGTTGTCTATCTTGTCGTTATGCTTGCTAGTTGCTAACTACGACATCTGGCACATTTCCGACAATACCTTCGTAATTGTATATAAAACAAAATTGGAGATTATATATTTAGTGCCGATTTATTTACACTATTGATAGACGGTCAGTAGATCAGTAATTAGACATTTAGAATCTCTCACCACAAAGCAATACCGGTTTCGCGGTTATACCGTTGTGACAATCTGTATCGAAACCGGTTTGATTTTTGGCAACACTGCCCAGTTCTACCGTTGACACAATTAAGTGCTCAAAGATCCTAAATGTACTACACCAGGTCAGTGGCAATGAAAATGAGCTGTGCGTAGTGAGATTACTGCTTGCAGACACCACGCTGAGAGTAAGAGTTGAGACAGTCAAATCTGCAGAGTTTGGGACATCAATTGGTTGCCCACAGCGAGGTGGACTATCCCCTGTGATTTTCATCTGTTACCTTGCTGCTTTGAAATGTGTGAGAAAATATTCCACAAGACCAAACCCAGGCTCCATACTGGATATGCTGCTAGTGATGGTATATGTTTCATAGACGAGGAAAAGAAACCCCTTGACGAACCACTCCCGATAGCTGCATACAAACTAAAAATTGAGAATCTCTACGAATGAATTGAAAACCGAGTTCACCCACATATAACTATCGACAAATCATGAAACTAAAGAAAATGACTATCCACTTCATTGCGGGGAACCATGGAGGAAGAGGAGAATATTGGGCTCACCGCTGTGCAGTACTGCTGACATTGCTGCACGCCTCGTCATGGAGAACATAGCTTTCCAGTCCCTCTGGAAGCTATGGATTCGTAGATCAAGGATGCTGTTGACAAAAAGACTATGTTTATACAACGCAACCTGCCTACCCTTAATGCTGTATAACACAGTAACAGCTGAGCAGCTACAAAGGCAGCTCTAAACAAACTTGATGCCTGCTACCGCAAATACCTCCGCACCATCACTGGAGTCTGATGGCCAGACACGATAATTTTCAATGATGCACTAGACAAGGTGTGTGACACATCGCCACTGCCCGTAAAAGTCGCCCAGCAAAGGTCCATGGTTAGCCATGTGCTAAGAATGCCAGAAGACGCACCAGCGCAGAGAGCCTTAGAATTTGCCCTAATGGGAGCCAGCAAATACAAGGCCAGGAAAGGACGCCATTGCATAAATCTGTTAGGCATGCTGCGAGGTGCCCTCAAGAAAGCAGGACTCAGTTCAATCAGATTAAGAACGGACCAGAGGAACTTCACCTAAAGAGCTTGGCTGAGGACGATACACAGTGGTCAAATTCAAAGAAACTGCTGAAATTAAAGTATGTCTCTTCAAATGCTACTGGTTAAAATGCTAATCCAGGTGAGCGTTAAGGCCCTTGCGCCTCTTGTTGCATTTTCCCAATGTGTTCAGAATATAACCCTTAATGTCAGTTGTGTGATGTGACTGTTTTTTAGTTGAAATGTTAAATTTACTTAATTATAATTCTTCAGATATCGATGCTGAGTCTGAAACCTGTAATATTTAACCGTTTAATGGCCATGAACTGTCAAGAAAATCAAAGTATTTTCCTTTTCTCCATTTGCAGGCAAAGAGAAAAGTATTTTAGAAAATCTACCACTAGAATGCCTGGTGGGTCTTTTAATTAGCCAGCAGTGATAAATTTAAACTATAACCTTTTTGGGCATGAAAATACACATTCCATAAGACTCCTGCGGAGGGCAGCCTCTGGATGGCTTGACCATTGAAAGGTTAAAGAAAATGGATTCGTGACCACTACTACTCGTCCCTGTAAATATGTTAAATCCTGATCATATTTATTTCAGTTGCTCTCGTCTCCGAGCAATGCAGTCTGTTTTGAAGCAGCATTCTAACCTTGATAGCATCCTCTGTATACAAGGTACTGAGACCATCCATAAAAAAAATCTGTTTCCTGCAAACCGGGTGGGAGGAATAAATGTCAGTAGGGAGGGAGGAAAAAAAAATTTTAATCTTTTTTTCCTTTTCAGACTTATGATATAGTTTGAATTAAAATAAGACATAGATATGCTCAATAAACCATAACTTTTTATTCACAATACTAGTGATCGAAAAATTCCAGAAAACTTGTTGCTGTAGGATATTTAGTTATTCTTTTATTTAATATAGTTTTAACCGGCGACGATTGTGGTTTTTGCACAGTTATTGTAACGCAAACTGTAGTTGGAGAAATATCTTTTGTTTCCATCGTCATTGACTTTGCAGATTACAATTCATATCTCTCGTTGTATCCGCCGTGAAGAACTAATGTAAACAGGGTGTTGCACATTAAGCAGAGTATATATTGTTCTTCGCTCGTGATTGGATAGTTTTCATGCGCATTACCGTAGTGGCCAATAGAAACGCAGTAGCGGTATGTATAGAGGAAGTGTTCCAAACGCAATAACATTTGCAATGACGTATTTCCATGACATAGTGTCACAAATAGTCTGATTGGTTCTGATCGGAAATGGCCATCACGGAATCAAAATTTATCAATGAAATATTACTACCAGTAGTAGAATCAGAGGCTGTTACCGATTGGGAATTACAAACGCCGTTTAAAACACAAAAACGGGTCGGATCACGGAATACTGTATTTCGCTTAATAATAGCCTAGGCTTCTATTAGGACAATTTCCAACCAAACATCTCTGAGTACCACGGAAATTCAACGTATTTTCTCCCGTAAGAATTCCCACCGCCTACGTTTAATGTATACCTCAAAACATCACCGGGGAAGTGAAATTATTTGATTTGAGCGCCTAAATATTGCGTATCCTTTAATAAAGCTCGTTTATTACATCAAAGTTAATCCACAATTTGATATAAAATGGCGTCGCGAAAAAATACAAATCACGTGATTCGCCTCCAATTGAAGTTTATTTTAGAGCGGGTACTCGGATATAAATATTCTGGAATCGGGGACTCGGAACTCGGGAATATCTATATATTATCATTGCACGATAGGAACGGAGTATTATCCTGATCTTAAAAAACGGGTACCCGTTTGATAAACTCCCGTTAGCGTATAATATCTCTCGAGACTATGGTGCCGCCCATCGCAAGAACCGCTGGCTCGCCAACTTAAGAAGCCGGCTATATTGTCGTTCGCAATAATTCAATTTGGATCATTTAATGTTGATCAGCGTTACAAAATTGATGCGCATTTTCTCCCGTGCTTGTTGTTTGGTACATAAATTTGGTCTTAAAATATATTTATAAGGAAGGTATTTAATCACGCCAACACTGTTTTACGCGCATTTTGACAACAAAAGTGTGGAATAAACTTTATTATATCTTGAACATACATGGCCTACTACTAGTATTAATCTAATAGGCGGTCGAGATTTACAAATCCGAGGCCTGTATTGACTTCTAGAGGGGCCGGGAATGTATCAGGGCAGAGATCTGTCTGAAGTAGACAGACCCTGTGACACGATTGTTATTATTATACACGCTATTCTTACAAATTTGCTCTTAAGAAAATTTTTCTTATACAGTTTATAAGTATATAAAGTTTCTAAGTTTATAAATACAATTGTTCTGCCCTATAAACAAACCGAAACCGTACTGTCAATCCCAATCACGAGTAATAGGTGCCAGATGGGGTAAGTTTAGATCGTCCCTCTCGTGCTGGAGTAGTGGCAAAATATCAATAGTTTTACTCGGGTAGGTACTTTCGCCAATAGGAGGACAGTCAAGTACCTTGACTGAGTAGCTATCAACGTCACGGCCTAAATTCGCCCTTAAGGAAACGCGCATTATGATCACGTGAGCTAGACAGTCATTTATTTACGACGCAAATTGGAGATTTTATTAAAATTATATGCAAACAGGAAATGGTTTAGCGATATATAGCATCTATGTTAGCGATTTTGAGGCAAAATATATTGGAAAGTGGGTCTCTTTTCGTATCTCATGGTGGAGATGCACTAAAAATGTTTTTAAAAATTGCTAACAACGCGATTTTCACAAGCTAACAGTGTCGTGGAAATATCACACATTGGGATTTTTTTTTTTTGGTTGCCGGCCGGGCCATATAGGCCAAAAAGTTCACCCGGGCGGTTTACCGGAAACAAAAACTATTTTTATTTTGGCCTGAAAAGTCTATTTATTGTAACAATTCTGGACCAATTGCCCTTTCCACTGGACCACTTTATCCATCCATCATATGACGTCATAATCAACTACGTGATGTGCAGGCTGACACCGTACTCAATGACGTAGATAAGTGCGTCATGAGTGCATAATTGGTGACGGACTAGACATTGTTGGACAAATTGTGTCTTTACTATTTAATAAACATATTTATGACTGGGTGCTGTTGCTGCCTATGTCAAATTAGCTTCAAAATATTCAACAGCTTACCTGTATAAGTTTCTTGAAATTGATAGTCGGGGAGTTCAGGGATCGATCGATCCCAGCACGAGCGAGGTGTGGGCGGAGCTTAGCTAGAGATGGGCGAGGCATAGCTAAAACTGGCCACTGGCGACCATCTTGAAGATTGGTTTCCAGATGATAACTTTGTTACTGTATATTGGATCACATTGAAACTTGATAAGGTGGTTGGACTAGGTCTGAGGAAGAAACCTCTCAAAGTCGACGATGATTCAAAATCCAAGATGGCCGTCAGCCACCAGTGGCCACCTTAAAAATTGGTTTCTATGATAACTATGTTACCGTTTATCAGATCTGATTGAAACTTGAGAGGGTGGTTCGACTAGGTATGGGAAACCTATCGAAATAGACGATAATCCGAAATCCAAGATGGCCACCGGCGACCATCTTGAAAATTGTTTTCCTGATGATGACTCCAATTCTGTTTAGAGCGTGGATCGTTTTGAAACTTCATAGGATTACTGGACAAGTCTGAAAGAAAGTTATCAAATTTGTAGATGATTTGAAATCCAATATGGGTGCTAGTCACTGGCCACCATCTTGAAAATTGGTTTCCCGACGATAACTCCATCACCGTTTAGTGGATTGCTTTGAAACTTCAGAGTTTGACTAGTCTACATCCGAGAAAGAAATCACGATTTTCTGATAGCTCTCTTTCATCGGTTGTCATCATGGCGGAGTATTATGCGCTGTTTGCGGAGCTCTTGTTTTGTCTAAGGCCGCAATATGTCTTCCAATCCAATTGTGTTCAAAATATTCAGCAGAACATTTCTTATTAATTACTAACATGTTTCTGTTTCTGTTTAGGAAACATGTTAACTTATTTATGAGTTTTACTGTACATGTCACATTTGTTGTAATGTGGACTGAATTCTTCCAATCCAATTCCTCACTCAAACATATGACATCATAATCAACTACGCGAAGTGTATGCTGACGTCATAATCATGATGTCGTGAATGATTCGATTATTCACGTCTTTAACACTTAATAGTTTGACACGTTGTAGGAATTATATGTTTTTGCTATTTAAGAAACGTGCTCAGCATAGATAGCAACAGCACCCAGTCAAATTAGTTTCAAAATATTCAACAGCTTACCTGTATAGTTTTCAGGAAACTTATAGTTAGGGCATTCAGGGATCGATCAATCCCAACATGGCGAAGGGTGGCGCTTAGGTAGTGATGGGCGGGGCATAGCAAAACCTGGAAAGGTGAGTTACATTCAAAATATTCATCAGTGACATTTCTTACTGTCTAACCTGTTCCTGTTTTTGTTGTGAAAACGTGTGCACTTATTTCTGGGTTGTGAGTGTATCTTTAGTGTGCATGTTTTGGGACTTGCTATGGTGGTGATTTCACAGATTTAACAATCACAGGGTTCATACACACATGAAAAGTACTTGCTTTTGAACATGTGCATTGAAAACCTTTGAAATTCAGAATTCCCTTGAAACGTACTTGAAAATTGCTTTAACCGTTTAACCCTTGAATTTGTAAAAGAAAATTTACAATCTCTTGAAGAAAATGTCAATTTGCAGACCAAGAGAAGACTATATTTGAAAATTTTTCACTGGAATGACTGGCTCGGTCTTCTCTTGGTCTGCAAATTGACATTTCTCAAGACCACTACAGAAGTTGTTTTGGGGCGGTTTGAGTGTTAAAGGATTAATGCATTGAAAACCTGTGGATTTAACATTTCATTGACTACAAAAGTGTTGTCATGAATCGTTCACTCAAAATTACGGAATTACCTTCTCAGGGTAATTTTTATATTAAAATTTTGGCATTAGCAGACTCTTGTAGCTTGTATTGTCAGGGGATTGATCTAATCCCAGGCCACCCCCTTCATTTCCATTGTCCAGCCCTTGAAAATGTTGAAACTGTGGCCATGAAAGTCCTTGAAAAATCCTTGAATGAAAGCCTGAGATGGCCTTATGAAACTTGATTCATCACTTCCTGTTTGCAAGCATTGACAGTCACTTCAATGATGGATGTCGCCAGTTGATTAACTACCTAATATTTGGATTCTATGAATTACGAAGAGTCGTCTTAGAAAGGTATTATATGTTTTTATAACTGTAACGTTTACCAAAAACTGACATATCGCATAGTTGTAAACAAAGCATTTTTTAGAATACACCTTTCCCACATTGCTATCATTATGGACAATTCCCCTAAATCAACGCCCATTGCGCGTTTGCTGGCTGGTAAAATAGGAAATGAACAGCATTGAGTTATTATTGCACTAAACAACACAACATTTAAAAGAGTTGCTATGATAATCTACAATAACAATATTATTGAAGTTATACACCATTGGAAGGCTCATCCAATTTTCTAGATATTTATGTATTAGATTTTTGGGTTTTTTTGGTAAAGTTTTCACCGAGTTATTGGCCTATAGAAAATATGCCGTTGCCCCTAGATTTAGTATATCAATTGGCCAAAAAGGCGGTATTTTAAAATTATAATTAGCATGACAAAATTGTAGAAAAGAAACCCTAATACATAAATCTTTAGAAAATTGGATGACCTTTCCAATCATGCAGGCCTTTAATAATATTATAATCTTAGTTCTTTATATAAACATCTTAAAGTGCCTTGTATCTGAGCCTACATGTAATAGTAGAATTTATAACGTCAGAGGGGGGAATAGAGGGGTAGGGGGACAGCATACTGGCTAATGGCTCTTTAACTATATGGCTGGTGCCTAGAGACACCATGGTGTGGAGATTTTATATCCTGTATGCTTCCTTTTCATCGCCTGATTGGAGTGTTTATGTTTGCACATGGGTCCCCTCTTAGAACCTGGGTAATGCAGTAAGACCCATGCTCCGTCCTAAGGTTAAGTAGTGCTGTATTGCTCTTGAATCCTCAGTTTGAAGAGTCGTTTTGTTTCCCCTGCATAAGTCTAGGGAAAGTAAAGTGCTGAGCTGTGGGTGGGGGGGGGGAGTATTTTTAGGTCTCAACAGGAGAACAAGCGTCAGGCAACATAAAATTTACTCATCTTTTAGACTACGTCGTTATTACGCCCCTGATGTCATAATCAATTGCATCACGTGTTAGCTGATGCCATAATCAATTACATCACTTGTTAGCTGATGTCATAATCAATTATATCACTTGTTAGCTGATGTCATAATCAATTACATCACTTGTTAGCTGATGTCACAATCAATTATGTCACTTGTTAGCTGATGTCATAATCAATTATATCACTTGTTAGCTGATGTCAAAATCAATTACATCAGTTGTTAGCTGATGTCACAATCAATTATGCCACTTGTTAGCTGATGTCACAATCAATTATATCACTTGTTAGCTGATGTCATAATCAATTACATCACTTGTTAGCTGATGTCACAATCAAAATGATATATCTCCACGAAAGTCAAAAAGTCTCGAAAAGTGTAGGAATTGTATGTCGATGGTGAATTTGCAATTTAATAATCAATTATCACTCGGTTGAATATTTTGAAACTAATTTATCTGTACAGTTGCCTTTAAATTTATGTGTCAACTTAACCCTTCAAACCTCTTGAAACCTTCTAGTTCAAACTAACCAAACTCAGCTATCTAGTGGTCAAGAGAAGAGTATTTTTGAATATTTACCACTGGAATGACTGGCTCGTTAACCGAGCCAGTCATTCCAATGGTAAATTTTCAAAAATAGTCTTCTCATGGCCTTCAAATGGACACTGGCTAAGCAAAAACTTACACTTACATTACCCTTTTGATGGTCAAGCCGGTTAAAGTTCCAGTGGTAAATTTATAAAAATAGTCTTCTAAAATTAAAATTCCTTGAAAATGTTGACCATTAAAACGATTAATTGATATACAAAATGTAAGTAGCACTTTGAGCGCTTTGAGGCGCTGTTGACACAAGATAGCCTAAGACAGAAGCTAACAGACATATCTGATGCCACTGTTCATGGATACAGTGATTACTAACAGCAGTCTTGTCACAGGGCGACTACTAGTACTATATACTGACTTCTTAACTAGATTGGAAGAAGGCTCTATTTCACACATCTAAATACAGTTTTAATGACAGATGGGCTGGTTTGATAATTGGTGAATAGTTCAAGTAATTAACCTGTTAATGGTCAAGCCGGCCAAAACCGGCTTCTGAAGGGGTCTTTAGGAATGTCCATTTGCAGGCACAGAAAAGATTATTTTTGAAAGATTTACCACTGCAATACCTGGCTCGATACCTGAGCCAGCCATTCCAGTGGTACATTTTCCAGAATAGTCTTCTCTGGTCGTGCAATATAGACATTCAATAAGGAAATATTTTGATTTTCTTGCCCAAATCTGACCATAAAAGGATTAATTCTACTGTATAGCATGAGCAATGATTGGGTGTGATTCTCATCCGTTCTATGATTATTATATTGAATAACTGAGAAAACATTTTTTAAAGTGCATATTCACAGTAAAATTTCTTAAAAATAAATTTATTTAAATTATACACTTTTAGAGGCTTAAACTGTGAGCCTATATGTAATGAAACGAAATAAATCTTAGCATATGATGATTCCATTCCATATAAATAGGCATCAACATCACCAAGTCAAATTAGTTTCAAAATATCCAACAGCCTACTGCATTGTTTTCTTGAGTGATAGATCGGGTTCCTCCATGATTGCATGTGCCTGTCTGTGTATCCACCATAACTTACATGGATTTAAGGTTACTGTTGTCAGGGTGACAAGCTTTAGTTAATTAATATATTTTCTTTATTTTTGAAAGCTCCGGCTACCCAGATGCAATCACTGATGGTGAGTCTAATTGTAACTATTGTGGGGGTGGAGATTTATTACAGTGGTTCTGGTCATATGGGGATTTTCTCCACTCGCTTGGCTGGGGATAAAACCTTTGAAAAAATGAAGAAGAAATTCTTAATATTTCTTGAGTAACTGCATGAAGATTTATTTTATTAATGTCAAATTTGATTATAAAGTGTCTTCATTTACAACATGACATTGTAGAGTCTACATAATTAACTATTACAGTTAATTCAAACCAATGTATAATTAAATTCTTAAGGAGGAAAATCAGCTGTGAGATTGAAATATATCTTTGAAACCTGAGACCATATATGAGAAAGGAAAATAAACAAGCTTTCTCAAGTTATTAGAACGATATAGCTAGAAAATTTCTCTATAAAACTGTTAAAGGGATGCTAACCTCATCTCAGATGATGTATTGTACCGATACATTATGGTTTATGGATTCAATATCATTCATATACATTCCCTTATCTGTATCACAATTATCTGCTTTGTAATAATGATCTCCACCATTTTGTCTTCTCAAGTGATAGTGTGTGATGTCATGCAAGTGCCAATGCATTACATTTTTTAGTTGCTAATACTTATCCCATTGAATATTTTGAAACTAATTTCACTGGAAGTTGTTGCTGCCTATGGCAGCAACAACCTCCAGTCAAATTTGTTTCAAAATATTCAATAGCTTACCTGTATGATTGATAAATTATATACGAAATTGCCAATCTATAGCTGGCACCTCTATGACTGAGCATATATACTGAGGCGGGCACGCTAGGTTTTTTCTGATTGGTTGAAAACTAGATCATGACAACCATCATAATCTACCTTAAGATTATATAAGTCGAGAAAATGATAAATAAATACAACAGATTTTAATATAAATACCAAAAACAAAGTCAATGTCTCTACGTGGTAGAATAATTATAAATCAAGAAAATGACTGATGTCGCTAGCCAGTTATCTTTAGATTACAAATGTCTATAACCTTCCTTTAAAAATGAAGAAGAAATTGTTGATATTTCTTGAGCAACAGCCATCATAGGCTGTAGAAATGTACCAACATTTAGCTACTAAAGCCTAAATATCTTTCTTTGGCGGTATGATAAAAAGCTTATAATTACCTGCACAGTTTATGAGTTGTATATTAGATCACCTGAATAGCTATCGAGAGATGAGGTTAGTTATCCTTTAAACTCATACATGCACACAGTTATATAATCCTATGAAAATCAAGGGGAGATAACTAATTTTTTAGATCAAATTTGAAAGTTCAATAGTCAAGGGAGATAATTTGTATGCGTGCCTCCATACTGTACATATTGGGAGACTACTCTTTCTCTGACTCATACTGTTTTCATTGACTGTTTGCATTAACTATTAGCCGTCTGACTGCCGAGTTTTTTCAGATTCGATAAGTCAAAGATTAAATCCCTGGGCCTGCTAAATATTTTGAAAACAATTTGACTGAAAGTTGTTGGTGGCTAAGCCAAGTAAGCTAAGTATGTCAAAAGTTTTTCCTCATTTAAATTATTGTCTGGTGGCTTGCAGCAGCGAGACAATTAACCATAAGTAATTTGAACTCTCCTAAATTAAATTTCTTTCCATATGTTAGCTAGTGTTTATTTTGGAAACAATGTTACTGCAAGCTGTTGCTGTCTATGCCTGTAACAGGTTTTAGAACATTTGTTTCCTAAATGTACACCAACCTCTCTTTTCCTGACTCTGTAATGATGTAGATTTTGACATCTGTGTGCTAAGCTTGGTTGATACTTATTGTTCAAAACTATCGGATATAAGTGTAATTCTATATAATTTCAAGGATATATAAAAATGTATATAAAAATATACACTATGAAAATGATACGTGGTTATAAATATACAATATAAAAATGATGTATCTTTCACGATCAACAGCAATAATATGCCACGGAAATATGCACACAATATTGCTTCACTTTATAAAAATAATTACATCTCAGGTAATACTAAAAATGGAAATTGTTTATTACGTATTCTTATTCACCATTAGTCTTCAGTTCAAGGTATAATAACCAATAAAATCTACCTTAAGATTATATAAGTCGAGAAAATGATAAATAAATACAACAGATTTTGATATACCAAAAACAAAGTCAATGTCTCTACGCGGTAGAATAATTATGAATCATGAAGCCAGTTATATTTAGATTACAAATAATTATAGATTTTCTTTAACTTTTTTAACACTTATATCAGCCAAAAATGGCTTCTGCAGTGGTTTTGAGAAATGTCTATTTGCAGGCCAAGAGAAGATTATTTTTGAACATTTACAACTGGAATGACTGGCACGCTAACCGAGCCACTCATTCCAGGGGTAAATTTTCAAAAATAGTCTTCTCTTGGTCTACAAATAGACATTTTCTATGAGAAATTGAAATTTCTATCAACAAATTCAAGGGCTAAGAAATTGTTATTTCTTGAGCAAGTGCAAACTTATGATATTAAAATTGAATTTAGTTATAAACTGCAGTGCTGATCAGGGAATTTCCCGTTTATAAAGCTTTAGATTGGTCATGCAAAAGTTGAATTAAATTTTTGATTGGATACGCTGGTCTAATAACTTGTCTGTCATTGGATGTTGTACTTGGTCCAATAGCGAGCTGACAGGTTGGTTAGGAATTTTTATTACATTCATTAATTTCAATTGATGGGCTTTCTTATAACTCTGTCCAAGAATGAAATGTTTTGAATGCCCTTTTACTAATGACTTGGAATTCCTGCATCAAGCTTTAGGCTAAAATTGACAGTTTCACGAGATAAATGGTTACGATACATAATGTAGCCATTTCTAGACCCGCTAACATGTTTGTACTTTTGCCATTCATAGACATTCTGTCAATTAATTACTTCTGAAAATTGTTTGGAATACAATATATACAATATAATACACAAAAAAATCCAAATACAAGCAAGCAATAAATACACATGTAATGAAAGACAAGTGGTACAATAAGTTATTTCTTTAAGTCAAGACACGTTTTCAGTGTTATAACGGTATTGTATTGAGTATTGTATTGCAGCTCGTGTATCGCAATACATATTTGTATTACTTGAAATCGATGAACACGCTATAATTACTCCATTCCTCAATACTCTCCGCCCAGCAACGCGGAACACACATGTCTATGCCATCATACATCACCCAGAAATGTATTGACAATAATAACAAGGCCAATACAGAAATGGGGTGTCTTTCCTCACAAATCCCTCCACTTTTATCGATTCCGTCTATACAAGAATAAGATCATGCCACAAAAACTGTCTTAACATTTTGTAGAAGAACACCCCGGAGAATGGGATGCACCTTCAATAGAATTACATACAAAACCCAGTATGTGGAATCATAGAAAACCATTAATTCGATCTCTGATGAGTATCCAAGAAACATTGGAATGAAACACTATAAGTCTGAATCTTCACCATAGAGCAACACATAGCTATTGTAGGGGGCCAGGGGAGGGGAGAGGACATCAGTACAGTCCTCCCCATGCCCCCACCTCGCCAGTGGGTTGGTCCCTTTGCCCATGCCTGGCCTCAGTACAGCCAACATGAGCCATGGTACAAACCTGCTCAATAGCCCATAAAGCAGGCTCTGTAAAACACTGGGGGCACCGCAAAAACTTGCGCAGCACCCCCTATCATATAAAATGGGCACCACGGTTCCTCAGGGCATGTACCACACACATGTTGGGTGCCCTCACAACCACTCTTAAGCGGTCACCACTCACACAAGCGGTGCCCTCTCATTTTTTAAAAGGGTACCGCACACATGCATGAGCTGTCTTTCTAAGCTGTCTCTAAGATTAGTGGATTCAGATTAGACTGGACGGGCACCGCACAACCACGTGTGCTGAAGCCATAGGCTCAACACCCACAGCGGGGACATGGGCACCTCCAACAGGATCCAGAATCCACTAAATAGAGATGACCAAAAGAACACCACTGGATCCACCAGACACACTGTAAGGTACCACAAGGCATCAACAATGCGGGTTAGGAGCGCATTCGATGGACGCACACTGTGAGCTAGAGCAAAAAAGCTCCAGTTCCAGATACGTGCCCATGACATAGTTATTACTCCATTCAAAATGGGTAAAATATGAGAACATGTTATGATCAATCATTAATTGATCATCGGTTAGTATATAAAACCAATCAGCGATCACAAAAATAGTACCAATTCCTAACAACACATCACAGTCTATGCTATAAAATTGCTATGAGAGTGTTTTCATATGTATAAATGCAACAGTAAACTGAGTTTGACCCGTTCCAATTCTCTGAACTGTCTGAAAAATCTAAAAAATTAATTTTCTTCAAGGAAATTCTTAATATTTAGATACATGTATGTATATGTATATATGCACACAATATTCAAATCATACAGTTATAAATTTTCATTGTTAGCTCACCTGGCCTGAAAGGCCAAGTGAGCTTATGCCATGGCGTCGCATGTCATCCGTCCGTCAACTTTTCCTCCTCAAGAACCATTGGGCCGATTTCAATTATATTTGGGAGGAAGCATCATGAGGACATAGGGATCCAAGTTTGTTCAAATGAGGTCAATCAGCAAATTTGGCCAGCGGCCATCTTGGATTTTGGCCGATTATAGGAAATATGTTTAAATATCTTCTCGGAAACCGTTTGTGGGATTGATGCAAACCTCATGAAATATGATATAGGTCAAGAACTGAACCAAGTTTGTTCAAGGGAACTTGATTGGTCAAATGGTTCGGTGGCCATCTTGGTGACCTAGTTTTAGCGAAAACGACTTCTCCAGAACCGCTGAAGGGATTTGGTCAAAATTTGGCAGATATGATTAGGTACTAAGCGCCATTAAAGTTTGTTCAAGGGAAGTTGAACCGTCAAACAACATGGCTGCTGTGGGCCAATCAAAATATTGCGTTTTTGGTGGCCATATTGGATTTTTTTATTTGATGGATTTTGAGCCCGAAACTGGTTTTATGTGTTTTTGGGAATTCTGATCTCAAATTTGCAATTTACGAAATGGTCGGATAAGCGGTTTTGTGGCCATCTTGGATCATTTTCCCGCCAAAGGCTCCCATACTAAAGCCATGGGAAACTTACAATGTCTTCTTCTCGAGAACTTCTGGCCCAATTTCAATTATATTTGGCAGGAAGCATGCTGCGTAGGGCATAGAGATTTAAATTTGTCCAAACGAAGGCGATCGGCCAATTGTGACGGTGGCCATCTTGGATTTTGGCCAATTTTTAGAAACGTCTTTAAAAATCTTCTCCGAAACCGCTTTGGGGATTGATGCAAGCCTCATGAAATATGATCTATGGCAAGAGTTGAACCAAGTTTGTTCAAGAGAACTTGATTGTTCAAATGGTTCGGCGGCTATCTTGGTTGACCTAGTTTAAGCGTAAACGACTTCTCAAGAACCGCTGAAGGGATCGGGTCAAAATTTGCTAGATATGATTAGGGACTAAGGGCCATTAAAGTTTGTTCAAGGTAAGTTGATCCGTCAAAAAACATGGCCACCGTGGGCCAATCAAAATATAGCGTGTTTGACGGCCAGCTTGGATTTCGGCCGATTTTAGGGAACGTCTTTAAAAATCTTCTCCGAAACCACTTGGGGAATCGATTCAAAACTCATGAAACTTCATCTATGGCAAGAGGTAAGCCAAGTTTGTTCAAGTGGACTTGATTGACCAAATGGATCGGTCGCCATTTTGGATGACCTACTTTTCCCGAAAACAGCTTCTCTAGACCCACTGAAGTGATCAGGCCGAAATTGGGGAGACATGATTAGATAATAAGGGCCATTAAAGTTTGTTCAAAGGAAGGTGATCCATCAGAAAACGTGGTCGCTGTGGGCCAATCGAAATGTAACATATTTGGCGGCCATAATGATTTTTTATTTGATGGATTTTGAGGCCGAAATTGGTTGTATATATGTTTGTGGGTATTCTGATTTCATATTTGCCATTTTTTAAACTGTTGGATATACGGGTTGACTCACGGCCATCTTGGATCTTTTTCCTGCCAAAAACTCCCATACTAAAGCAATGGGAAATTTAAAACGTCTTCTCGAGAACCACTGGACCGATTTCAAGTATATTTAGCAGGAAGCATTCTGAGGGCGTAGAGGTCCATGTTTGTTCAAACAAAACTGATCGGCCAGTTTGGTTGGCAGCCATGTCGGATTTTGGCCGAGTTTTAGAAATGTCTAAAAATATCTGAAACTGTTTGGGGGATCAATTCAAAACGCATGAAATATCATCTAGGGCAAGAGCTGCACCAAGTTTGTTCAAGGGAACTTGATTGGCCAAATGGTTTGGTGGCCGTCTTGGATAACATAGCTATTTTTTTTCAGAACAACTCCAGAACCACTGAATGGATTGAGCCGAAATTATTAGGCTCTGAGTGCCATTAAAGTTTGTTCAAGGGAAGGAGCTACGTCAAAAACATGGCCGCAGTGGATCAATCAAAATGTAGCATGTTTGGCGGCCATATTGGACTTGCAAAAATGTCCACAAACTCATTTAAAAGACTACTCCTAAACAACCCACTAACAATTTTGACAAAAAATTAGAGTGCTCCAGGAGTCCATGTGAGCGACAGAGGCCCCTTGGTCCTCTTGTTTTTAGAGAAAAAATCATTTACTCATTAAAAATCATAATCAATATTTATTTACAAACAAAATCTTTAAATCATTATCAATATTTGTTTTATACCGGTACAATAGATTTTCATATATCATAATTTAAACAAAACATGAATTGCTTTTAATTTAGCAGTAATTAGACTACAATAAATGCGGTAGCATATAAGACCACAGCTTTTCATGGCACCAAAAAAACATCTGGGATATTGTAATCGCCTCCGTCTGTCTGTCCATCCATCCGTCATGCTATATCCTCCCAAACCATTGGGTGGAATTAAATCAAATTCTGTATGTGGGTTACCCATATGATTCCACTTTACAAGACGATATTTAGATTTGGCTCACCTACAGGGGTCTGTGGCAGGGGTCAAAAGATAAAATCAGTTGTAACTCAACTACTCTGAAATCATTAGACAGAACTCAAGCAAATTTGATATCTGAGTTACCCATATGATTGCAGAGTGCAAGAGGCCATTTAGATTTGGCTCCATTCCCAGGGGGTCGGGAGGGGTCAAAGGGTAACATTTTAATGTGCGGAAATTGACTGTAACTCATCTCCGAAACCGTTGGACAGAATTCAACCAAATTTGCTATGTGGGTTACCCATATCAATGTGGAGTACATGAGCACAATTACCTTAGGCCCCACCACCCGGTTGATGGGTTGAGGGTTAAAAGGTAAAAAAATTGATTGTAATGCAACTCCTCTGACACTGTTGGACGGATTTCAACGAAATTTAGTATGTCAGTTACCCATATCAATGTGGAGTGGATGAGCACATTTAGATTTGGCCATGCCCCCATGGGTCAAAAGGTGATGAAATTGATTATAAGGCAACTCCTGAAATCGTTAGACGGAACTCAACCAAATTTGATATCTGAGTTACCCATATGATTGTGGAGTGCAAGAGGCCATTTAAATTTTGCTCCAATCCCAGGGTGTGGGAGAGGGTTCAAAAGGTGAAATTTTAACCTGCAGAAATTAATTGTAACGCATCTCCTCCGAAACCATTGGACGGAATTCAACCAAATTTGGTGTGTGAGTTACCCATATCAATGTGGAGTGGATTGCAGGAAATTTCAATTTCCCTTTCTCCGGGATCTAACAATACTCACCATTCTGTTACTTTCTGATACACAGCTGGCCTTGACAGCTGGCTCTAGGACTATAGACTTAGAAAGCTTTACCGACTCCTTGGAACTGGGTACTCGGCTCCCAACTGCCGAGTACCTGTCTACCATAGAGCTCATATTGTTTGCATAGCCACAAAACAAGAGAAATCCATGGCTTGCCTCCGTGGGGCTGGGAGGCTGGGTCCGTAACAGAATGGTGAGTATTGTTAGATCTCGGAGAAAGGGAAATTGAAATTTCCTGCATCCTCCTTCGATCAATACTCACCATTCTGTTACTTTCTGATATACACCAGATTTGTTCAGTAACCTGGTGGGAAGGGGCAAGCCATAAATGCTACTTTTGCCCCTTGGAGAAAGATTTAGACGTAACAACTTGACTAACGGAGACCTAAAAGGACCGTCAAGTTATCGGAACCAAATCACATACGCGTCACTGCCCCCCCACCCATTTTTCTCCTAAGAAAAGGGAGAGAACTCACGAACATGTATCTCGCCTGAAACACAAATATGCCAAGAGGGTTAACTGCTCCTTGCATATCCACATGTATTATCCTGGGAATAAGCATGATATATAAGATGAATGAACATGATATATAGACATAATACAAAAAACTCTCACTAATGAATTACCTTATGATAATTGGACTTCAGACGTACCGCCTCCAACCATTCACTGGTCCGGCCATCAGTGACACAATCTGGTTGTCATCCTCACGCTCGACCATGCCTGCTTTAGGTTCTTTTCTAACCGAAGTGAAAAAAGGGTGAAGAGCAGTGTGGTCACTTAACTATCGTCTCAAAACAGCTAAAGCGAGGGGATTGGCTGAGTCTGACACATCCCTCATATAGTAATCCGTAAATGAGGACTCACAGTGCCATTGTGCAACGGCCATGATGCCCTCTAACGGAACACCACTGTAAAGGGCGGTCGAGGCGGCTATTCCTCGAACATTGTGTGCCCTTACGCCTTGCACCTGGTGCCCAGTCGCCATCTCGTGAGTAGTCTGAATGCATTCGACTACCCAACGAGAGATAGTATCCATGGATGCGGCGCCATAAGGCTTCTTATGACAGATCCACAGATGTCTATCATTCGACCGTAACGAGTCAGTCCGTTTCTTGTACTTAGTCAAAGCACGGACCGGGCACCAGACACTGGCATCACGATCAAACCTAGTTAACTTCGGTATTATGATCGGTTTGCCGGGATATCTCAAAGATTGATTCTTTGACATAAACTCTGCTCTTGGCAGAAGACGCAGACCCTCTCCAAAGAAAATAAATCGGTCCCTCTCTGTCGAAAGCGCATGGATCTCACTGCACCTTCTAGCTGAGGAAGCTGCCAATAGTAAGACCGCCTTTAGAGTCAAATGCTTTAGACTAGCCGAACGCAATGGTTCGAAAGGATGCTTGGCCAGTACATTAAGTACTAAAGATAGACTCCAGGCTTGAATGACTACCGGTTGTCTCGGTCGGAGATTGCTCATTCCCTTCACCATCACATTTAACTGGGCCACCTCTGGACTATCCCTGTTGGCTAGACAAGGGATAACTGATGCCAAAGCTGACTTGTATCTAGCAATTGTGACGGGAGCTAGTCGTGAAAAGAACAGCTCACAGAGAAAGTCTGCTATTTGCTGAATAGTGGATTGAAAGGTATCAATACCCTTTTCTTCACACCAGTCTGCAAATCTGTTAACCTTGTTGTTATATGACTTGAAGGTTGACCTCCTTCTCGCAGCCGCGATGAAATCAGCAGCTTGTCGAGAAAAGCCTTCCGACGTGGAACATTGTTTGATAACATCCATGCAGTCAATTTGAACATTTCGGGACGCTCGTGTAGGAAGCGTCCCTTGGCCTGGGAGATTATGTTCGGAATCTCGGGCAACTGCACTGGGTTTTCCACCAGCAGATCTAGCAGATCCGTGAACCACGCCCTGCTTGGCCAATACGGCGCTATTAGCAGGACCAGACACGGTTCCTCCCTGATCTTCACCAATACCTTCGGCAGAAGGATGGTGGGTGGGTACGCGTAAGCGTGCATCCCCCTCCAGCTTATCGCCAGAGCGTCTGTATCGACGGCATTTGGATCTGGAATCGGCGAGACATAAGTCATGATTTGAGCATTTTCCCTTGTGGCGAACAAGTCCACGTTGGGTTTGCCCCAATGCTCGAAGATCCTTCGTAGAACTGGAGGGTTGAGGGACCATTCTGTCGGCAGAATTCTCTGTCTGCGAGACAAAGCATCCGCCAGAATGTTCAATCGGCCAGGAATGTGAGCTGCTTTCAAAACAACCGAGTAATTCCTGCACCATTGAATCAAGTGCCACACTTTGATACAAAGTGTGGGTGACCTGGTCCCGCCTTGGCGATTTATGTATGATACTACCGTCGAATTGTCCGACCGTATCAATATCACCTTGCCCCTGATCATCGGAAGAAACTCTTCCAACGCCAGTTCCACTGCCATCATTTCCAACAGATTGATATGCAGCTGACTCTCCAGGAGAGTCCATGTGCCCGAGACCTGGTGTTCTCCCAGGCAGGCACCCCACCCTTCCAGCGACGCATCCGTGTACACGGACAGCTGGGGGCGAGGTAGGTGCAGCGAAACCCCTACTTGGAGATTCTGACGCTGTGTCCACCATACAAGATGCTATATTATCGGCTCCAAAACTGGCACCAGTTTTGACAGGGGTTTCCACAGAGACATCAGATACAACTGGATAGGTCTTCTCATTAGAGCAGCGAACGGGATCACCTGCTCCATGGAGACCATCATGCCGAGCATCTGAAGAAACCGCCTCGCCTGAATGTGGTTTCCCACTCGAAACCTCTCGAGGATGGCTAACAGACACCACTCTGGGCTCTGACGGGTAAACCCTGCCCTCCTCGAGATCGAATCGCATCCCCAAATAAACGAAATGTTGAGTGGGTGTCAACTCGGATTTCTACTTGTTGACTAACCAGCCTAGATCTGAAAGTAACTTCAGAGTCAGAGCAGTATCCACGTTCAACCTGGCTGCCGAGTCTGCCTTGAGCAGCCAGTTGTCTATGTAGGTGTGTAGCGCCACGTTCTCTTTTCTGAGAAACGCTGTCACCGCAAGGACCACTCTTGTGAAAACCCTCGGAGCTGTCGACAGGCCAAACGGGAGAACAGTAAACTCCCATACTTGATTCTGAAACGCAAATCTCAGAAACCTGTGCCAACTCTGGTCCATTGGAATGTGGAGATATGCATCTTTCAGATCGATCGACACACACCACATTCCCTTCCTCAATCCCGCCATTACCGATCTCGGTGTTTCCATCTGGAACCGAGGCGTATGGATAAACCAATTTAATGGCCTGAGATTGAGTATGGGTCTCCATCCCTCCGTGCTCTTGGGGACAAGGAACATGTTTGAATAGAAGCCTGGAGTGTTCCGGTTTGCTGGTTTTATTGCTCCCTTCAGAAGCAAACCCGACACTTCCTTTTGAACGGCTTCTAACTTGTCTGGTTCCCTTGGTACGGGTGTCCAGACAGGTGCCAAAGACAAATTCTGCGGCGGAAAGTCCCACCACTCCGGCATGTAACCCTGGGATAACCATCCCAGGACCAGACTGTCTGACGTCACACCTCGCCAGGCCTCGACGAAACGCATGAGCCTTCCACCCACCATAGATGCCTCGACGTTTAACGGGGTTGTCCGGCTCGCAGTCTGCTCCCCCCCCCCACACCTTTCTTAATGAGAGAGAGAGAGAGAGAACCATTTCGGTCTCGGCATGGCGGGTATAACTGGCACCGCTGTTCCTGTTCCAGGTGCGGTCCATGCGGATATGAAGGGAGCTCTCGTACCCTCAGGTACGATCCGCTCCCCTCTGTCCGCCCTTTGAGGACTTACACTTACCCTTCCCCTTGCCCTTCCCGCCTCTAGGGCGGTCTAGGAGCAACCTTGGGGAGGATAGGTGCCTCTACAACCTTCCTGGCTTTCTTAGCCGGCGGCGGCTGAGAAAATCCAGCAGAAGCAGAAGTCGCAGCAGGCTTAGCTTTCGCCTTGCCCCTATGCTTCTTCTGCTTCTTTGGAGGTTGTCCAGCTAGCGGTTTCCCCGCAGCCCCTAGTGCGTGCGCTAGCCGCACTAGCTCCAGCTGTAGGTTGACCGCCATATCCGATTCTGCGTGATGCTGGCCGTATCCTCTCGGATGGCCCACGCTTGGCCACCGAAGATGCTACGCCCTGTCAGGGGCGTCCCAAGAAGACGCTCCCTGACTGCCGTAGCCGGACGCATATGGTCAATAACCATTTGCCTCCTGGATTTGGTCACACGCGCCTGCACCCTTGCCAGTGCGTCCATAGACAGCACCAAGCCGTCATTCACGCATGAAAGCACCACAGGTGGCACAGGGTGGCCTGCCCCCGCTTCAGCCCACACCGACTGAAGAAGACGATAAGAGTGGTTGACAGCGCTCATAGCTGCCCTCACACCCTCATCGCATAGGGACAGGACTTCCTCTTGATGTGCCTGGGACTTGTCCACAAGTGCCGGGCTGGGACCACCCGCCCCGGCACTCTGAAAGCCCAGCACCCATCGGTCATCCTCGGTGACCGACGGTACCGCACCATATCTGTCGTATTCCCCCCGTGGAATACGACACCTTGCCCGCACCTCCCTGGAGGCCGCAGGGAGCTGACCCTTAGTCATAAGCTGCTTGCTATAAATAGCATCCAACAACTCGATGAACCATGGATCCAGTCCAACCGACTGGATCCGGGCCGTGGGCAAGATCCCCGTCCGAATCGATGCAACCGAAGGACGGGGCGCATCCTCCTCGGCCATGGCAGAAACCACAGACGGGTCCACCCAGGCTAGCCAAGCCAGAGCCTCGGACCAGTCTATTTCCGAGGAGGAAACACCCGTAAACACATCACTCGTTGACGCGCTCATGGCTCTGCCAGCCACGGCCTCCCGGCAAGGAGCCGCAGCTGACACACCAGGCACTCCGGTACCACCCGGTTCCGCCCCACCCCATGAAACACCAGTCCATGGGGTAGGACCGCACGGAAAACCGTTCGGACCCGTAGTGGACGCGGAACTGTGGCCAGACACGGGCGCCAACGGCACCCCACGTCTGACCGCCTGACCAGGTGAGATAGGTGAGTACCACGCCCGGCCCGGCACACCCGTCACCGTGTCAGCTGGCATCAAACCAACCGTCACGGGACCGGTGCCTGGTACCAGATTGGCCTCAAACACCGGCAGAGCCGCTGCCCTGGCTTGCGCCAAGCCAGACAAATGGAGGACGGTTCCGTCCAGGACGGAATCGACCTCCATATACTCCACCCGTCGTATCACAGGCCGCAGCAACCTCTCCTCCTCGGCCTCCTCGTCTTCAGACTCCGAAGAGTCGTCATCAGACGAGGGAACCACGGAGCCGTCCTGGCGGACGGCTCCCACACCTGACGGACCGGCCACCGCTACTGGACCACCCAGAGGTGGCCGCAGAGAGACAGAACCCGCCAGGCCGGAGCCAGACGGGACTGCCAGGGGGCCGTACGAGACGGCCCCTCGGTAACCAGTCCAGAACCCTGTCCAAGGACAGGGTCCGTACCAGGCATGGGGAGAAACTGCCCCCCAGCCTTCGGTAGCAGTGACGACACCAGCGTGGGCAAGGAACTTTACCATCATATCGACGGACCACACTGCGCACACATTACATCTATGATCAAGGTTACAGGGCGTACACCTAAAACAGACATGGTCCTTAAACACGACGCGTACAAACTTATGCCACTTGTCACATGATGGCGGGGCTGGCTTGGCCTATAAAATAAGCACAAACCTACAATAAGCAAGCGGAACGACACGGATGGAAGGCAGACAATTAATTTTCAAATAACTTGACCACACATTAACTGTAACCCTCCCACACCCCACCCCGCAACGTTACAGCAAAGATCGAATTGATTATGACGACAAGAACGAAGCGGGCATAAATACACCCATAATTGATCCTCCAGGATGTATCACGGCTCCAGGAATCATATCGCATAGCATTCGGGGGTATATTTACCAATCAATACAAATTATACTCCTAACGAAAGCCGACACGATATGTGAAGAAACAACAAAATGTAAACAAACTGCTGTAGCACACGGTAAAACCGCAGACCACGCATCTCTCAAGAATTTTGACACCACCGATCATTGCAAACCGATCGTGATCACACGTAAACTTGACCATTCCAAAGTTTTCTGGTACCATTTTTAGTACGCAGCACCCAGAACAAGATGCGCGAATTAATGAAAATATTTTTCTTCACATAAACATCCGGGCATCAAGGGTGTGACGTCACCCGCTCGGACCCTACGGAGAACACGTCAGCCGATATTCGTGTTAGAAATACTGTAGCAAACACCTATTTTCATATCTGCCGATCGCCTGTTGGGATTTAAAGAAGGCGATCATCTGGCATATTACGTTGTTAGCACACGTCCCAGATTCTTGGGGTCAGAAATTGGAACATGCAACACAACGAAATTTAGAGACCTAAGTCTTTTAACTATGGATAATAAGGAATTATACAACCTGGTCATCATTGGCGGTATTCTCCATTTTATCCAGTTAGATCCTTTCAAGAACGCACAAACTATCAAATCACAGATAAAAGACATAGATTTCTTTTCAAAAAACTTTAAATCCTTCCCTGCAAAAAGCGTGGACAGCTCTTGTCGCTATGCAAACAAGAATGAGCTCTATGGTAGACGGGTACTTGGCAGTTGGGAGCCGAGTACCCGGTTCCAAGGAGTCGGTAAAGCTTTCTAAGTCTATAGTCCTAGAGCCAGCTGTCAAGGCCAGCTGTGTATCAAAAAGTAACAGAATGGTGAGTATTGATCGAAGGAGAAGAGCATATATTTACATTTGGCCCTGCCACCAGGGGTGGGGGGGGGTGAGGGATGGCGTCAAATGTTGATGAAATTGATTATAAGTCAACTCCTGAAATCGTTAGACAGAACTCAACCAAATTTGATATCTGAGTTACCCATATGATTGCAGGGTGCAAGAGGCTATTTAAATTTTGCTCCAATCCCAGGATGTGGGAGGGTTCAAAAGGTCAAATTTTAACCTGCAGAAATTAATTGTAACGCATCTCCTCCGAAACCATTTGACGGAATTCAACCAAATTTTGTGTGTGAGTTACCCATGTCAATGTGGAGTGGATGAGCGTGTATTTACATTTGGCCCCACCACCAAGGGGTGGGGGATGGCGTCAAAAGGTCAGGAACTTGATTGTAATGCAACTCCTCTGAAATCGTTAGATGTAACTCAACCAAATTTGATATCTGAGTTACCCATATGATTGCGGAGTGATTTAGCTTTGGCTCCAACCCCACGGTTCTAAAGGTCAAATTTTAACCTTCGAAAAGTTTTAATATTCGTCATATAAATGATGTCTATTGTGCTTTCTGTGTTCGACTATATCTATATGTATGAAGATTTTACTTCAATAAAACATTCTGATTCTCACATTGCAATTGGTATTTAACTCACTGTCGGACAATTTTAGCCATCTGCGCCACACCTGTAGTGCATAACTGTATGTGCTTTTTATTTTGACAAGCTTTCCCAACATAATTAGATAATAAGGGCCATTAAAGTTTGTTCAAAGGAAGGTGATCCGTCAGAAAACGTGGCCGTTGTGGGCCAATCGAGATGTAACATATTTGGTGGCCATATAGGAGTTCTTATTTGATGGATTTTGAGGCCGAAATTGGTTGTATACAGTAGTGCATAACTGTATGTGCTTTTTATTTAGACAAGCTTTCCCAACATAAATATGCTTCATAAGGTCGTGTTTAACAAGCACCGTTATGTGGGAAAGCCTGCCAAACAGCAACAAGAGAAAATCAGAGATTCCAGAGCCTCGCCCTTCAGTTTGGACTTTTCGGATCTTTTATTCGGATCTTGACCAACATTGTGGAATCCTTATGTATGGCCACCAACTCTCATCTCTAGGATTTTAGTCAAATGAGATCAGTACAACATTTCTAAGATACAGTATCCAGAGATCCAAAATTTGATCCGGATCCAGATGCAAAATCTGAAAATCTTCTGATATGGTAATAACCATTCCAAACCGCTCGTGGGTCGATTCCAAACTCATACAACATTATTTAGGGAAACAACTTGATTTGTCCAAATGCTAAGGCATTTTATCTTGCATGACTTAGTTTTCGTGAAAACAACTTCTCCAGACCCGCTGAAATTTGGCAGATATGATTAGGTACTCAGGGCCATTAAGTTTGTTCAACGGAAGTTGATACGTTAAAAAACATGGCTGCCATGGACAAATCAAAATGTAGCGTGTTTGGCGGCCATATTGGATATTTTTATTTGATGGCTTTTTAAGCCAAAATTGGGTTTTTATCGGTTTTTGGGTATTCTGATTTCAAATTTGCCATTTTCGAAACTGTTGGACAAACAGTTTTGTGTCCATCTTGAATCATTTTCCTGCCAAACGCTCCCATACTAAAGCAATAGGACATTTTAAATGCCTTCTGAGCCGATTTCAAATATATTTGACAGAAAGCCTCCTTAGGCCATAGAGATTCAGATTTATTCAAATGAAGCCGATCAGCCAATTTGCCTCAGGGGGCCATCTTGGATTTTGGTTGCCATTTTGCGAACGCCTTTAAAAATCCTTTCAGAATCCTTTCAGAATCCGCTTTGTGGATTAATTCAAAAAGCATCAAAGATCATCTAGGGCAAGTCAGCTGAACCATGTTTCTTCAAGGGAAGTTGATTGGCCTAATGCTTTAGCTGCTATAATCTTGGGCTGAAATTTCGGAGATATGATTAGAGGCTAAGGGTCATGAAAATTTATTCAAGGGAAGTTGATACATAAAGAAGCATGGCCGCTTTGATCTTGTTATAACTCTGGTCAACTCCTTCGGGTTCTATTTATAGTTAATGGCCTTTCTAGTTAAAATGCCTATGTTCCAGTTGTGTGATACAGGCCCCCTGTGCCTCTTGTTACAATTTATGGGTATAAAACTACCACACTGATAATTATTTATTTTTAATAAGGAGAATTTAACCAACATCACTGATAAAAATTTAAAACTAAAATATCAAGTACTTATTGGCAAACTAATTTAAACTTATTAAACAATGTCTTACAGGCTAAAACTGGTAAATCATTAACAGTATAAACCTCAAAACACACAAATATAAACTAGTGCATTATCTATTTTTCATTTAACACCTTTAGCCATATCGATGATCTTGATTATGTAGCTTTTAACCATGCTATTACGTCTGACAAACAGGCTGCCCATACCCTCTATCGTGCCTTTTGGTACAGCAACCCCGTCTTGATCAATCAAGAGGAAGGTCTGGTTAGGTGTCACATAAGGTCTGGTTGATAAATATATTAAAATGCTTTAATATTAAATCGTTTTGGACACTGCATTTGCCAAGAAAGTATTAAGAAAAAATAACAATAAAAATGAAAAATTATCCTTCCTACGTCATAAGAAATGCATATGATATCAACAGAAGTACCTGAAATAAAATGTGCATAGTAAAAATATATCGGAATGACTAGATATATAAAAGATATTATTGTAAAACACCTTTTATGAATTAAATTGTATTCAGTATTAGCAAGGATTTGAACCGTGCTACTTATGTTTATAAGTCAAAGCCTCAACCTTTGGACCAATGACGATATTGTCTAGCAAGGTTGTCAAAATGTTCTGTTTCCTGTATGCGAAAACTGGTACCAAATGGAATATACACTAATTTTGAAGGATGAAATATAACCAAGCATGATATTTAGATTGCACATAAAGGAAATAAAAAAAACCTGTTATCAATTTAAGACTTATTTATATGTACAGCATACACCTGTAAATAATTGTACATAATGTACAGCAGACGTCATTTTCTTTGGTAACCACTCCATAGCAACACATTTTAAATTGTCTTCCTTGTCTTAATCATAGTGTAGAGCTGACTCTATGAAGGTTTTTGCAAAATAAACTGCTTATCTTGTCCTGTATATATCTTAGCAACTATACATTTGATTGTTGCAAAATTTTCAGAATATGAACAGATCATATTATTGGTTATATAAATATCTTACTCAAGGCACTTTTATTAGGATGTCATGTGGTTTATGCTAGAAGATTTTTTTATTTGAAATAAGATCACTTAGTATCTACTCAAGCTTATGCAACATATCTGGCTTATAAAATTATAAACAAATGTATATTAACCAGGTTTCTGATTTCAGAAAATAATTCCATCATGTTTCTTGAAGTTAGAACAAATATTTTTCAAAAAGCTATCATTGTTGAAACTAATAACATTAAAACTTAGTGAGCATGGTCAAACATGACCAATGATCAAACATCTTATTATATACCATGGTCAGCTTGTACACTGACCATGATATTATTGTCAATAGTCATAACATTAAAGTTTGTAGTGACCATGGTCCACCATGTTATATCATTGTCTGTCTGACTATGAAGATTTTAAAAATGTTATCGTGTTAACTTCGTCAATCAACATCATGGTCAACTGTGAAAAAAATTATGGCCAACCATTGTCAGAAGAGCAGGGTAGCGTCAATGGAGGAATCCAGTTTTAGCTATGTACCACCTATCTCTAGCTATACTCCACCCACACGATCGATCCCTACACTCTGATTCTCAATTTTCAGAAAACTATGCCCGTAAGCTGTCAAATATTTTGAAACTGGCAGCAAATATGCGGCCAGTCAAATTAGTTTCAAAATATTCAACAGAATATTGATTAAATAGTAGCTAGACATACATTTCATACAACTTGACAAACTATTAAGCATTTATGATGGACATCATTACATCATTCATGACGCAATTAATTACAATGTCAGCCTACATGTGAAATTGTTGGTTATGACCTCCTATGATTGATTGTATAAACAGGATTCCTTTATTCCCTTGGGCCTCTTGTTTTACAATTTTCTGTATGACGATTGTCTGGCTGTGGTGACATATAGCACGCAGTCAATCAATTTGCTGATCAGATGGACATAACTGTTAACATGGTCAACACACGAGTAGCGAGACATCTAATCCTTTAACCAATTAAGCCTTAAATTCATTCAGGAAAATTTCAATTTTCTCAAAGAAAATGTCAATTTGCAGACCAAGAGAAGACCATGTTTGAAAATTTACCACTGAAATGACTGGCTGAACCAGTTATTCCAGTTGTAAATTTTCAAAAATGGTCTTCTTGGTATGCAAATGGACATTTCTCAAGACCACTGCGAAAGCCGATTTTTGCTGATGTGAGTGTTAAAGGGTTAACTTTTAAATTCTTTCAACACAATTGTAATTTTCTCACACAAAATGTCCATTTGCAGACCAAGAGATTATTTTTAATATTTATGTGACTGACTCAGTTATCAAGCGAGTCGTTTCTGTGTTAAATTTTCGACAATAAGTCTTCTCTTGATTTGTAAACCGACATTTCTCAAGCCCACCTCCGAAGACGTTTTGGCCGGTTAAAGGGTTAATATGGATTAAAGACCGATGCAACAATTTCACATATTCTCCGTGAAAGTAATCCGTAATATTCTGCGCAAAGGCTGACATAAAAATGGAATCCACCTTGGGCATCAATAGCCACTTTCATCTCTGCTTTGTAACCTACACTCGTATTCTCTGCTGTGATGCTCTCTATGCTGTTAATGACCTCTGCATTGTTCTCTATACTGTTTATAATGTTACGTTCATATGGTGAAAGTTGATTCACTTGAAAGGGGGGTTGGCTATTTGCATTAGCATCCATCATTGAATGATTATTGTCTTGCACTTTCATTGCTGATATTGAAGACTTTTCAAATAAATTTCTAACTTTCGCATAGTAAATGTCATTTCCAGCTAATATTTCTGAGGGTGTTAGACTATTGATTACATTAAATGGTAAAGATACCTTTTCCATTTGTATATCTAATATTGGTACAATAGACCAGAGTTCTAACTTATCTAATGACTTCATAACCACTGACTCAGATTTCAGTTTTTCAAACTTATTTTCCCAGGAGATTTCAGTAATCAATAGGAAAGTATACTTACTGGCCTCTATAGCATCATTTATAGCAGTAAATTTGGGGTATCCTAATGGTAATAGAGCTTCAAGCTGAACTTTAATATGTCTACCTGAGGAAAGTAACAGTTTAGGATCAGTCTCGAAGTGTGTTTTTAATTTTATTGCCTTTTCTTTATCATCATGGTGGTGTATAATAAAGATATCAAAGTTCTTTTCATCTTCTGCGGATGGATAGTTGTCAGGTTTAGAATGGAGTGCACCAGTACGGCTTTCTATCTCATTCGCTGCACTGCATTCAGGTGTTGATGTGCATGGGGCATGCTCAGCTCTGTGCGATGACTCAGTACCAGCCTGATAATCTGAAAAACCCCAAGAAAATAGCCTTTAAGCTTTCCTGGCACAAAATAAGTTTTCAAACCTCTGCTAATTTTTGTGCACATCTGTTCATTTGCCTGTCATTCATCTATCAACTTATTCTGCATTATAAAGACATTAAGGTTAATCAAATTTTGAACTGGCCATCCTTTGCTCATAGAGACTGAAATCTATTCCAGCAAAGCTGATTCATTGATTGGTTTGCCATGATCTTGGATTTTATGCCTGTCTTAGCTTATTAGGATCATATCGAGTCAACTCATGACATATTGTACATACCGATTTTCTTTGTACATCCAGGTATACATCCATTCATCAAGTTTTATTAGCTATTGCAATGCCCCCCCCCCCAACCTATGTTGTTATAATCACCTAATATTGGCATTGTGAAAAAGGAAGTTTATTCAGTATCAAGTGCTAGAGTTGTTATGACTTCCCATGCTCACATTGTATATAGCTCATTGTTTAACGCTTTCACCAATAAATTACCCAGAACTCATTTTCAAGGCAATCATACAGGAAAATTGTGGAATATTTTGAAATCAATTTGGCTGGAAGCCGTTGCTGGCTTAGACAGCAACGTATGCCCATCAAATTAATTACAAAATCTTCAACAGAATAAGTTTTATATCGTAAAGAATGTACTTTTTCAGGGAATTGACTGTGAAAGGGTTAAAGTATTTGCTCCTTTAACCCTCTGGTCACCACCACATAGCCTACAGCTAACTGCTAAATGACTTGCTCTGTGCCCTAAACTATACGCAGCGGCGACGCAATAGCACTGCAGTCAGTACTGTGCCCTCTAATTATTAACTATTTTTGGTCAAGTAATGGACCACCCTATACAAAACTATATATTATTAGAAAGAGCAATAAAATTCTTATTAATACATATAATTTGATTAAATAAAGTATATTGTATTGGGTCAATGTGCCTCTCAAAATGAATAAATGTCGTAGGATAAATACATTGGGTCTATTTTTGCAAATTTAGAGAAAACGTATCATTTTATGAATGCCATTGATAAATTTAATCGGAATTGTATTAAAACAAAAAGATACCAATGTTTCGTCACCGATTTCATTTGATAAGATGAAAAAATGGCAATAATATGCCAGTCATGATTTTGGAAGAGTGATCAATACTCACCATTCTGTTACTTCTGATATACAGCTGGCCCTGACAGCTGGCTCTGGGACTATATACTTAAAAAGCTTTACCGACTCCTTGGAACCGGGTACTCGGCTCCCAACTGCCGAGTAGCCGTCTACCATAGAGCCCATTCTTGTTTGCATAGCAACAAGAGCTATACATGCTTTTCGCAGTGGAGAGATTAAGGAATAAATCTAAGTCTTTTTGTCTGTGATTGTGATAGCTAGTGGTTCTCTTGCAAGGATAATTGGATAATATGGATACCGCCGAGGATAACCAGGTCGTATATTTCCTTATTATTCCATAGTTAAAAGACTTCGGTCTCTAAATTTCGTTGTGTCGCATGTTCCAATTTCTGACCCCAAAGAATCTGGGACGTGTGTTAACAACGAGATATGCCGGATGATCGCCTTCTTTAAACCCCAACAGGCGATCGGCAGATATGAAAATAGGTGTTTGCTACGGTATTTGTAACACGAATATCAGCTGACGTCGTTCTCCGTAAGATCCGAGCGGGTGACGTCACACCCGTTGTGCTCGGATATTTATGTGAAGAAAATTTTTTCATTAATTCGCGCATCTTGTTCTGCGTGCTGCGTACTAAAAATGGTACCAGAAAACTTTGGAATGTTCATGTTTTGCGTGTTATCACGATCTGTTTGCAATGATCGGGGGTTTCAAAATTCTTGATTAGATGTGTGGTCTGTGGTTTTACCGCGTGCTACAGCAGTTTGTTTACATTTTGTTGTTTCTTCACATATCGTTTTGGCTTTCGTTAGGAGTATAATTTATATTGATTGGTAAATATACCCCGAATGCTATGCGATATGATTCCTGGTTCTGTTATACATCCTGGAGGATCAATTATGGGTGTATTTATGCCCACTTCGTTCTTGTCGTCATAATCAATGCGATCTTTGCTGTAACGTTGCGGGGTGGGGTGCGGGAGGGTTACAGTTAATTTATGGTCAAATTATTTGAAAATTAATTGTCTGCCTTCCATCCGTGTCTCGTTCCGCTTGCTTATTGTAGGTTTGTGCTTATTTATAGGCCAAGCCAGCCCCGCCATCATGTGATGAGTGCCACAAGTTCGTACGGGTCCTATTTAAGGACCATGTCTGCTTTAGATGTACTCCATGTAACCTTGATAGTAGGTGTAATGTGTGTGCAGTGTGGTCCGCGGATATGATGTTAAAGTTCCTTGCCCAGAAGGATGTGGCTGGGTCTGACGCGGGGTTAGGCGGTTCGAAGTTAAATCGTGGAGTGTCCGGTTCGGCCGGTGGGGGCGCTCCACATCCCCAGCTGGAGGTGGCGGAGATGGCACCGCCGGCGTGGTTCGGTCCGGCTATGCAGGGTTTTCTGCATAGCGTTCTGCCCACGCTGGTGTCGTCCCTGCTGCCAAAGGTTGGGGGGCAGTTTCTCCCCATGCTTGGTACGCACCCTGTCCTTGGACAGGGTTCTGGACTGGTCACCGCGGGAGCAGTCTCTTACGGCGCCCTGGCAGTCCCGTCGGGCTCCGGCCTGACGGGTTCTGTCTCTCTGCAGCCACCTGCGGGTGGTCCAGTAGCGGTGGCCGGTCCGTCAGGCATGGGAGCCATCCGCCAGGATGGCTCCACAGTTTCCTCGGCTAGTGACGACTCTTCGGAGTCTGACGACGAGGAGGCCGAGGAGGAGAGGTTGCTGCGGGCTGTGATGCCATGGGTGGAGAATATGGAGGTCGATTCCATCCTGGACGGAACCGTCCTCCATCTGTCTGTTGGACTGGATCCACGGTTCATCGAGTTGCTTGAGGCTATTTATAGTAAGCATGACCAAGGGCCAGCTCCCTGCGGCCTCCAGGGAGGTACGAGCGAGGTGTCGTATTCCACGGGGGGAATACGACAGGTATGGTGTGGTACCATCGGTCACCGAGGATGACCGATGGGTTCTGGCTGTTCAAAGTGCTGGAGCGGGTGGCCCCGGTCCGGCACTTGTGGACAAGTCCCAGGCACACCAGGATGAAGTCCTGTCCCTATGCGATGAGGGTGTGAGGGCAGCTATGAGTGCTGTCAACTATTCGTATCGCCTTCTTCAGTCGGTGTGGGCTGAAGCGGGGGCAGGCCACCCTGTGCCACCTATGGCGCTTTCGTGCATCAATGACGGCTTGGTGCTGTCTATGGACGCGCTGGCAAGGGTGCAGGCGCGTGTGACAAAGTCCAGGAGGCAAATGGTTCTTGACCATATGCGTCCGGCTACGGCAGTCAGGGAGCGTCTTCTTGGGACACCCCTGACAGGGCCTAGCATCTTCGGTGGCCAGGCGCGGGCCATCCTTGAGGACACTGCCAGCATGGCGCAGAATCGGTTGGTGGTGAACCTACAGCTGGAGCTAGTGCGCCAAGCGCACGCACTAGGGGCTGTAGGGAAACCGTTAGCTGTTCAATCTTCAAAGAAGCAGAAGAAGCAGAAAGGCAAGGCGAAAGCTAAGCCTACTGCGACTTCTGCTTCATCTGGTTTTTCTCAGCCGCCGCCGGCTAAGAAAGCCAGGAAGGTTGTGGAGGCCCTACCCTCCCCAATGTTGCTCCTGATCGCCCTAGAGGCGGAAAAGGCAAGGGGAAGGGTAAGGGTAAGTCCTCAAAGGGCGGAAAGAAGGGAGCGAATCGTACCTGAAGGTACGAGGGCTCCCTTCGTATCCGGCTGGACCGCACCTGTGCGACAGGACCAGCAGTGCCGGTTAGACCTGCCGAGCCAAGACCGAAATGGTTCTCTCTCTCTCTCATTAAGAAAGGGGGGGGGGGAGCGGACCGCGAGCCGGACAACCCCGTTAGACATCAAGGTGTCTATGGTGGGTGGAAGGCCCATGCGTTTCGTCGAGGCCTGGCGAGGTGTGACGTCAGACAGTCTGGTCCTGGGATGGTTATCCCAGGGTTACATGCCGGAGTGGTGGGACTTTCCGCCGCAGAATTTGTCTTTGGCACCTGTCTGGACACCCGTACCAAGGGAACCAGACAAGTTAGAAGCCGTTCAAAACGAAGTGTCGGGTTTGCCTCTGAAGGGAGCAATAAAACCAGCGAACCAGAACACTCCAGGCTTCTATTCAAATATGTTCCTTGTCCCCAAGAGCACAGGGGGATGGAGACCCGTACTCAATCTCAGGCCATTAAATTGGTTTATCCATACGCCTCGGTTCCAGATGGAAATGCCGAGGTCGGTAATGGCGGGATTGAGGAAAGGAATGTGGTGGGTGTCGATCGATCTGAGAGATGCATATTTCCACATTCCAATGAACAGGAGTTGTCACAGGTTTCTGAGATTTGCGTTTCAGAATCAAGTATGGGAGTTTATTGTTCTCCCGTTTGGCCTGTCGACAGCTCCAAGGGTTTTCACAAGAGTGGTCCTTGCGGTGACAGCGTTTCTCAGAAAAGAGAACGTGGCGCTATGCACCTACATAGACGACTGGCTGATCAAGGCTCAATCAGCAGCCAGGTTGAACGTGGATACTGCTCTGACTCTGAAGTTACTTTCAGATCTAGGCTGGATAGTCAACAAGGAGAAATCCGAGTTGACACCCACTCAACATTTCGTTTATTTGGGGATGCGATTCGATCTCGAGGAGGGCAGGGTTTACCCGTCAGAGCCCAGAGTGGTGTCTCTGTTAGCCATCCTCAGGAGTTTTCGAGTGGGAAACCACATTCAGGCGAGGCGGTTTCTTCAGATGCTGGGCATGATGGTCTCCATGGAGCAGGTGATCCCGTACGCTGCTCTAATGCGAAGACCTATCCAGTTGTATCTGATGTCTCTGTGGAAACAGAGAACAGGACCCCTGTCAAAACTGGTGACAGTTTTGGAGTCGAAAAAGTCGCATCTTGTATGGTGGAAGGAGCGTCAGAATCTCCTAGTAGGGGTTTCGCTGCACCTACCCCACCCCAGCTGTCCGTGTACACGGATGCATCGCTGGAGGGGTGGGGTGCCTGCCTGGGAGAGCACCAGGTCTCGGGCACATGAACTCTCCAGGAGAGCCAGCTGCATATCAATCTGTTGGAAATGATGGCAGTGGAACAGGCGTTGGAAGAATTTCTTCCGATGATCAGGGGCAACGTGATATTGATACGGTCGGACAATTCGACGGTAGTATCATACATAAATCGCCAAGGCGGGACCAGGTCACCCACACTGTGTATCAAAGTGTGGCACTTGATTCAATGGTGCAGGAATTACTTGGTTGTTTTGAAAGCAGCTCACATTCCTGGGCGATTGAACATTCTGGCGGATGCTTTGTCTCGCAGACAGAGAATTCTGCCAACAGAATGGTCCCTCAACCCTCCAGTTCTACGAAGGATCTTCGAGCATTGGGACAAACTCAACGTGGACGTGTTCGCCACAAGGGAAAATGCTCAAATCATGACTTATGTCTCGCCGATTCCAGATCCAAATGCCGTCGATACAGACGCTCTGGCAATAAGCTGGAGAGGGATGCACGCTTACGCGTACCCACCAACCATTCTCCTTCGATCAATACTCACCATTCTGTTACTTCTGATATACAGCTGGCTCTGACAGCGGCTCTAGGACTATAGACTTAGAAAGCTTTACCGACTCCTGGGAACCGGGTACTCGGCTCCCAACTGCCGAGTACCCGTTTACCATAGAGCTCATTTCTTGTTTGCATAGCGACAAGAGCAATACATGCTTTTTGCATTAAGGATTTTAGTGTTTTAAAATAATCTAAGTCTTTAATCAGTGATAGTTTGTGTGTTCTGAAAGGATTAACTAAGGACTATGGAGAATACCGCCCAAGAAAACCAGGTTGTATTGTTCTTTATTATCCATAGTTAAAAGACTTAGGTCTCTAAATTTCGTTGTGTCGCATGTTCCAATTTCTGTCCCCATAGAATCTGGGACGTGTGCTAACAACGATATATGCCAGACGATCGCCTTCTTTAAACCCCAACAGGCGATCGGCAGATATGAAAATAGGTGTTTGCTACGGTATTTCTAACACGAATATCGGCTGACGTCGTTCTCCGTAGAATCCGAGCGGGTGACGTCACACCCGGTCGCTCGGATGTTTATGTGAAGAAAAATTTTTCATTAATTCGCGCATCTTATTCTGGGTGCTGCGTACTAAAAATGGTACCGGAAACTTTAGAATGATCAAGTTTACGTGTGATCACGATCGGTTTGCAATGATCGGTGGTTTCAAAATTCTTGAGTAGATGTGTGGTCTGCGGTTTTACCGTGTGAGACAGCAGTTTTGTTATACATTTTGTTGTTTTCTTCACATATCGTGCTGCGTTCGTTAGGAGTATAATTTATATTGATTAGTAAATATACCCTGAATGCTATGCGATATGATTCCTGGAGCCGTTACACATCCTGGAGGATCTATTATGGGTGTGTTGTGCCCGCCGCGTACTTGTCGTCATAATCAATGCGATCGTTGTTGTAACGTGGCGGGGTGGGGTGCGGGGAGGTTACGGTTAATTTATGAGTCAAATTATTTGAAAATTAATTGTCTGCCTTCCATCCGGGTCTCGTTCCGCTTGTTTATTGTAGGTTTGTGCTTATTTTATAGGCCAAGCCAGCCCCGCCATCATGTGACGACTGCCATAAGTTTGTCCGTGTAATGTTCAAGGACCATGTCTGTTTTATGTGTGCCCTGTGTAATATAGATCATAGGTGTAATGTTTGTGCAGTGTGGTCCGTCGAAACGATGGTTAAGTTCCTTTCCCAGAAGGACTTGGCTGGGTCTGACGCGGGGTCAGGCGGTCCGAGAGTAAATCGTGGAGCGCCCGGTTTGGCCGGTGCGGGTGCTCCACGTCCCCAGCTGGAGGTGGCGGAGATGGCACCGCCGGCGTGGTTTGGTCCGGCTCTGCAGGGTTTTTCTGCATAGCGTTCTGACCACGCTGGTGTCGTCCCTGCTACCAAAGGTTGGGGGGCAGTTTCTCCCCATGCCTGGTACGGATCCTGTCCTCGGACAGGATTCTGGACTGGTTACCGAGGGGGCCGTCTCGTACGGCCCCCTGGCAGTCCCGTCTGGCTTCGGCCAGACGGGTTTCTGTTTCTCTGCGGCCACCTCCGGGTGGTCCAGTAGCGGTGGCCGGTCCGTCAGGTGTGGGAGCCGTCCGCCAGGACGGTTCCACGGTTGACTCGTCTAGTGACGACTCTTCGGAGTCTGAAGACGAGGAGGCCGAGGAGGAGAGGTTGCTGCGGCCCGTGAAGCCGCAGGTGGAGAATATGGAGGTTGATTCCGTCCTAGACGGATCCGGCCTCCATTTGTCTGGTTTGGCGCAAGCCAGGTCAGCGGCTCCGCCTGTGGCTGAGGCAAATCCGTTACCGTGCACCGGTTCCGTGCGGCTTGGTTTGGCACCAGCCGTCACGGGAACGGGTGTGCCGGGCCGGGCGTGGTACTCACCTATCTCGCCTGGTCCGGCAGTCGGACGTGGGGTGCCGTGGGCGCCCGTGTCCGGCTATGGTTCCGCGACTGCTACGGGTCCGTACGGTTTTCCGTGTGGACCTACCCCATGGACCGGAGTGTTTCATGGGGTGGCGGCGGAACCGTGTGGTACCGGAGTGCCTGGCGTGTCAGCCGTGGCTCCTTGCTGGGAGGCCGTGGCTGGCAGACCCGTGAGTACGTCAACGGGTGACGTGTTTGCGGGGGTGTCTTCATCGGAGGTAGATTGGTCAGATGCTCTGGCGTGGCTAGCCAGGGTTGACCCGTCTGTGGTTTCGGCCACGGCCGATGAAGATGCGCCCCGTCCGTCGGTTGCGTCGATCAGGACGGGGATTTTGCCCGCGGCCCGGATCCAGTCAGTGGGACTGGATCCACGGTTCATAGAATGGTTGGATGCTATTTATAGCAAACAACTGATGACCAAGGGTCAGCTCCCTGCGGCCTCCAGGGAGGTGCGGGCAAGATGTCGTATTCCGCGGGGGGAATACGACAGGTATGGTGTAGTCCCGTCGGTCACGGAGTGACCGATGGGTACTGGGCGTCCAGAGTGCCGTGCCGGGTCACCCCGGTCCGGCACTTGTGGACAAGTCTCAGGTACACCAGGAAGAAGTCCTGTCCCTAGCGATGAGGGTGTGAGGGCAGCGATGAGCGCTGTCAACCACTCTTATCGTCTCCTTCAGTCGGTGTGGGCTGAAGCGGGGCAGGCCACCCTGTGCCACCTGTGGTGCTTTCATGTGTCAATGACGGCCTGGTGCTGTCGATGGACGCATTGGCAAGGGTGCAAGCGCGTGTGACGAAATCCAGGAGGCAAATGGTCATTGACCATATGCGTCCGGCTACGGCAGTCAGGGAGCGTCTCCTTGGGACACCCCTGACAGGGCCTAGCATCTTCGGTGGCCAAGCGTGGGCCATCTTAGAGGATACCGCCAGTATCGCGCAGAATCGGTTAGCGGTAAACCTACAGCTAGAGCTAGTGCGACAAGCGCATGCACTAGGGCCTGTGGGGAAACCGCTAACGGGACAACCTTCAAAGGAGCAGAAGAAGCATAAGGGCAAGGCGAAAGCTAGGCCTGTTGCGACTTCTGCTTCAGCTGGGATTTCAGAGCCGCCGCCGGCGAAGAAGCCCAGGAAGGTTGTAGAGGCGCCTACCCTCCCCAATGTTGCTCCTGACCGCCCTAGAGGTGGGAAGGGCAAGGGGAAGGGTAAGGGTAAGGCCTCAAAGGGCGGACAGAAGGGGCCGAAGCGTACCTGAGGGTACGAAAGCTCCCTTCATATCCGCCTGGACCGCGCCTGTGTGACAGGAACAGGGGTGCCAGTTATACCCGTCGTGCCTAGAACGAAATGGTTCTCTCTCTCTCTCGTTAAGAAAGAGTGGGGGGGCGGGCTGCGAGCCGGACAACCCCGTTAGACGTCGAGGCGTCTATGGTGGGTGGAAGGCTCATGCGTTTCGTCGAGGCCTGGCAAGGTGTGACGTCAGACAGTCTGGTCCTGGGATGGTTATCCCAGGGTTACATGCCGGAGTGGTGGGACTTTCCACCACAAAATCTGTCTTTGGCACCTGTCTGGACACCCGTACCAAGGGAGCCAGACAAGTTAGAAGCCGTTCAAAAGGAAGTGTCGGGTTTGCTTCTGAAGGGAGCAATAAATCCAGCAAATCGAAACACTCCAGGCTTCTATTCAAACATGTTCCTTGTCCCCAAGAGCACAGGGGGATGGAGACCCATACTCAATCTCAGGCCATTAAATTGGTTTAGCCATACGCCTCGGTTCCAGATGGAAATGCCGAGGTCGGTAATGCGGGATTGAGGAAAGGAATGTGGTGTGTATCGATCGATCTGAAAAATGCATATTTCCACATTCCTATGAATCGGAGTTGGCACAGGTTTCTGAGATTTGCGTTTCAGAGTCAACTATGGGAGTTTACAGTCTCCCGTTTGGCCTGTCGACAGCTCCGAGGGTTTTCACAAGAGTGGTCCTTGCGGTGACAGCGTTTCTCAGAAAAGAGAACGTGGCGCTACGCACCTACATAGACGACTGGCTGATCAAGGCTCAATCAGCAGCCAGGTTGAACGTGGATACTGCTCTGACTCTGAAGTTACTTTCAGATCTAGGCTGGATAGTCAACAAGGAGAAATCCGAGTTGACACCCACTCAACATTTCGTTTATTTGGGGATGCGATTCGATCTCGAGGAGGGCAGGGTTTACCCGTCAGAGCCCAGAGTGGTGTCTCTGTTAGCCATCCTCAGGAGTTTTCGAGTGGGAAACCACATTCAGGCGAGGCGGTTTCTTCAGATGCTGGGCATGATGGTCTCCATGGAGCAGGTGATCCCGTACGCTGCTCTAATGCGAAGACCTATCCAGTTGTATCTGATGTCTCTGTGGAAACAGAGAACAGGACCCCTGTCAAAACTGGTGACAGTTTTGGAGTCGAAAAAGTCGCATCTTGTATGGTGGAAGGAGCGTCAGAATCTCCTAGTAGGGGTTTCGCTGCACCTACCCCACCCCAGCTGTCCGTGTACACGGATGCATCGCTGGAGGGGTGGGGTGCCTGCCTGGGAGAGCACCAGGTCTCGGGCACATGAACTCTCCAGGAGAGCCAGCTGCATATCAATCTGTTGGAAATGATGGCAGTGGAACAGGCGTTGGAAGAATTTCTTCCGATGATCAGGGGCAACGTGATATTGATACGGTCGGACAATTCGACGGTAGTATCATACATAAATCGCCAAGGCGGGACCAGGTCACCCACACTGTGTATCAAAGTGTGGCACTTGATTCAATGGTGCAGGAATTACTTGGTTGTTTTGAAAGCAGCTCACATTCCTGGGCGATTGAACATTCTGGCGGATGCTTTGTCTCGCAGACAGAGAATTCTGCCAACAGAATGGTCCCTCAACCCTCCAGTTCTACGAAGGATCTTCGAGCATTGGGACAAACTCAACGTGGACGTGTTCGCCACAAGGGAAAATGCTCAAATCATGACTTATGTCTCGCCGATTCCAGATCCAAATGCCGTCGATACAGACGCTCTGGCAATAAGCTGGAGAGGGATGCACGCTTACGCGTACCCACCAACCATTCTTCTGCCGAAGGTATTGGTGAAGATCAGGAAGGAACCGTGTCTGGTCCTGCTAATAGCGCCGTATTGGCCCATCAGGGCGTGGTTCACGGATCTGCTAGAGCTGCTGGTGGAAAACCCAGTGCAGTTGCCCGAGATTCCGAACATAATCTCCCAGGCCAAGGGACGCTTCCTACACGAGCGTCCCGAAATGTTCAAATTGACTGCGTGGATGTTATCAAACAACGTTCCACGTCGGAAGGCTTTTCTCGACAAGCTGCTGATTTCATCGCGGCTGCGAGAAGGAGGTCAACCTTCAAGTCATATAACAACAAGGTTAACAGATTTGCAGACTGGTGTGAAGAAAAGGGTATTGATACCTTTCAATCCACTATTCAGCAAATAGCAGACTTTCTCTGTGGACTGTTCTTTTCAGGACTAGCTCCCGTCACAATTGCTTGATACAAGTCAGCTTTGGCATCAGTTATCCCTTGTCTAGCCAACATGGATAGTCCAGAGGTGGCCCAGTTAAATGTGATGGTGAAGGGAATGAGCAATCTCGGACCGAGACAACCGGTAGTCATTCCAGCCTGGAGTCTATCTTTAGTGCTTAATGTACTGGCCAAGCACCCTTTCGAACCGTTGCGTTCGGCTAGTCTAAAGCATTTGACTCTAAAGGCGGGTTTTCTATTGGCAGCTTCCTCAGCTAGAAGGCGCAGTGAGATCCATGCGCTTTCGGCAGAGAGGGACCGATTTATTGTCTCCGGAGAGGGTCTGCGTCTTCTGCCAAGAGCAGAGTTTATGTTAAAGAATCAATCTTTGAGATATCCCGGCAAACCGATCATAATACCGAAGTTAACTAGGTTTGATCGTGATGCCGGTGTCTGGTGCCCGGTCCGTGCTTTGACTAAGTACAGGATACGGACTGGCTCGTGACGGTCGGACGATAGACATCTGTGGATCTGCCATAAGAAGCCTTATGGCGCCGCATCCATGGATACTATCTGTCGTTGGGTAGTCTAATGCATTCAGACTACTCATGAGATGTCGACTGGGCACCAGGTGCAAGGCGCAAGGGCACACGATGTTAGAGGAATAGCCGCCTCGACCGCCCTTTACAGTGGTGTTCCGTTAGAGGACATCATGGCCGTTGCACAATGGCACTGTGAGTCCTCATTTACGGATTACTATATGAGGGATGTGTCAGACTCAGCCAATCCACTCACTTTAGCTGTTTTGAGACGATAGTTAAGTGACCACACTGCTCTTCACCCAATTTTCACTTTGGTAAGAAAATAATCTAAAGCAGGCATGGTCGCGCGAGAGGATGACAACCAGATTGTGTCACTGATGGCCGGACCAGTGAATGGTTGGAGGCGGTACGTCTGAAGTCCAATTATCATAAGGTAATTCAATAGTGAGAGTTTTTTGTATTATGTCTATATATCATGTTCATTCATCTTATATATTCATGCTCATTCCCAGGCTAATACATGTGGATATGCAAGGAGCAGTTAACCCTCTTGGCATATTTGTGTTTCAGGTGAGATACATGTTCGTGAGTTCTCTCCCTTTTCTTAGGAGAAAAAGGTGTGGGGGGGGGGGGGGTTCCGTTAACTTGACGGTCCTTTTAGGTCTCCGTTAGTCAAGTTTTAAGTCTAAATCTTTCTCCAAGGGGCAAAAGTAGCATTGATGGCTTGCCCCTTCCCACCAGGTTACTGATCAAATCTGGTGTATATCAGAAGTAACAGAATGGTGAGTATTGATCGAAGGAGAGTGAAGGAAATGTCAATTTCCCTTTCTCCGAAATCTAACAATACTCACCTTTCTGGTACGGACCCAGCCTCCCAGCAGGCCATGGATTTCTCTTGTTTGGTGGCTATGCAAACAATATGAGCTCTATGGTAAACGGGTACTCGACAGTTGGGAGCCGAGTACCCGGTTCCAAGGAGTCGGTAAAGCTTTCTAAGTCTATAGTCCTAGAGCCAGCTGTCAGGGCCAGCTGTATATCAGAAGTAACAGAATGGTGAGTATTGTTAGATCTCGGAGAAAGGGAAATTGACATTTCCTGCATTCAATGTTGAACAAGACATCAGTCAAAGGTTTAATACTTAACCTTTGACCTCATGACTTTAATAATATTGTGCTGCATATGGTGGGGTATCGACGAAAATGTTGACACTGCATTTCCAAATGCAACTCTAGCCTTATATCAAGATTACAATGACCATGACCTCAAAAGTCTGAATGTCTGCGCCGCTCCTACTGGCTGAGGTAACTGTATGACGATGCTTAGTTCCAATAATTTGGCCAAATCTGATATAAAGGCTAGATGAGCTAAGCACAACCAAACTTTTAAAGTCTGTATTTTATACAAATGTAACAATGACAACCTCTGATGTCAATACCATTGTACTTCATCCATTTCTTATAGGTGAACAAGTGACCAAGTTAAAATCAAGTAGGGTGACCCCAAAAATTTTACCAAAAAGAGTCACAGTGAACTTAACCTTTGACCTCATGACCTTAATAATATTGTGATGCATCTGGTTGATATATGTAACCATGTGTCCAAGTTTAGACACAATAGGCTGAACCAATCCTTAGATATAAAACAATATTTTGAAAAAAACCCCAAAAAACTTAACCGGAAATAGTAGAGTATTAAACCTTTGACCTCTATTATTGTGCTTCATCTGGTTGATATATGTAATCATGTGTCCAAGTTTAGTCCCAATAGGGTGAAGCCATGGCAAGATATAAGAAGCTACATGTATGTTGAGCTAATCCAAAAACTTACCATAAAAAAGAGTTTAATATCAATGTCAATGTGGCTGTGAACTTTGACCTCATGACCTCAATATCATTGTGCTCCATCCCCTTGACATACATGTAAGGAAGCATGTGTCTAAGTTTAGCCCCAACAGGGTCAAGCCATGCCAAAATATTAGACACTATGTTGAGCTAAGCCAAAATCTTAACTAAGATTGGACGCCGATAAACAGACAGATGGCATAACGGAACCGATCAATATATTGATGAAAATTCTAATTTCTGCCTATAATAATTCCTTTATACATAGCTGAAAAATACTATGGTTGCTCAGAAGTCACGCCGAATAAATGGCAAATTTCACGCTATGCATCATTGCTGGCTACAGTCAATCAATTAGAAAGTGAACGCGTATGTGTATACACTAACATTATATCATACATTATAAGCACGGCATCTCAAATCAGAATTGTTGAGCGCGAGAGATCGTTGGTGAAGGATATATTGGAGTCGGACCTGTATCAGATATCTGAGTACCAAGCTCATTACCCATTATTGCCAACACCGTATATCACGTGCTATTATATTGACGAGTCTGATTGGTCGAGAATCCATGCATATTTAATAAGAACATTTTTCCGGATATGGCAGTCAGATGTTTTGCAAAATAATAATATTTCCGTGTGCCAATTCATCAATCTATATGCCTATTTCTTGTCCTCACATACTAAAAAGTAGACAGGTGACTAGATTGACGATAATTGCCAATCAGGAAATTTGATGCCTATACATTTAACCACTTCAGCAACTCGGCCATATTACTGACTGACAGTGCTTAAAGTTTACATTTTCTCAGTAGCCATTGAGAATGATAAAATAGTAAACAAAGACATGCATTGAGCTTTTTGAATCATTTATCTCTAACCTTATTGGTATTGCTCGAGCAGACGTAAACGAAATAGCTATATATTCTTGTTTCTGCGGCTCTTTTGCTACAATCTATAATTTTTCTCTGTTAAATTATCCAGAGTAACTGGTGAAAACTTAGCAGTGACAGCGCATTTACTAATCCTTGATGATGGGAACTTAGTCATGATGCCGAAGAAGCCAAATGTTTCACGATTTCCCTGCATGGTTACAACATTCTATCACCATTTAGTGTAGGGACGCTGCCCTCTGATTAAAGATCTAGAGCCCTGAGGCCCTGGAACAAACCTGATAATGAGGGTCACTGGGCCAATACTGGGCCTCGTAGTTACCTGCGCTATCAGGGAAATGGGTCCCAAGTAAAAAACAATTATCACATTTTACCCATTTGAACCTGATATGCGAGTATTATACTTTTAGTCATACAACATAAGCTGTTGAATATTTTGAAACCAATTTAACTGGAAGCTGGTGCTGCCTTAGGCTGCTGAGTGAGTAAGCACCAGCTTCCAGTCAAATGAGTTTCAAAATATTCAACAGAATTCTGACACATATGTAACAAATTATTATATTTGGTCTGGTCAGTTGAAAGAGTTAATGCAGCAGCAGCAAAAAAATCTGTAACCCACCCGATAAAAGGGTGTGTGTGGGGGGGGGGGGGGGGGTCCCAGCAACTAATTAGCCTTCGCTTCAAACAACCCAGCCTCTGATGACTGCGTCTTAGACATGGTAAAAACTGCTTTGCGATTGGTACTGTCAGACGGTACCTTTTGTGAAATGTCTGTTTTCAGACAAAGAGAAGACCATGTTTGAAAATATACCACTGGGATGACTCGAGGAGTGAGCCAGTCATTGCCGTCATAAATTTTCAAAGATCATCTCCTTGGTCTGTAAACGGAAATTTTCTATGAGAAATGTTCTTATACATATTATTGTGTGCGTTTGCAGGATCTCTATGATTTGGACAGCTGATATTCAGATCACTGATAAATGATAGACCTTTCCAGTTTATCCATCCATCATATGACATCATAATCAACTACGTGATATGTAGGATGACGTCATAATCAATTACAACTTGAATGACTCGATTTAGTCCGTCTTACCAGCTTAATAGTAAAAAACGTATGAATTGTATGTCTACTCTTTAATAAACATTCTATCGAATATTTTGAAACTAATTTGACTGGGCGCTGTTGCTGACATAGGCAGCCACAGCACCCAGTCTAATTAAGAAATGGCAGCAACAGCACCCGGTCAAATTAGTTTCATATTCAACAGCTAACCTGTATGGTTTTCTGGAAATTGAGATTCCGAGAGTGCAGGAATCGGTTGATCCCAACATGGGCAAAGTGTGGATGGAGGTTAGCTAGAGGTGGGTGGGGAATAGCTAAAACTATATTCCTCCAGTATGGTTACTTGATTAATCATACAAGTGCTGGTTAGGCGGGGCCTCACTGTCTGTCAAACAGCCAATAGTGTTAATGTCTAGACAAGCGTGAACATGTTATAGTCGAGACTTAGGTGTCTTTGTCAGAAATATCCATAATTTTAGCCTACTGTTGTGAGTTACTGGTAAAGATGGGATTGCTTCTATTCACATATAATCAAATACATGTACAGGAGACACCAAACATTGCTGTCATCTAATAATTCACTTCACTGTATTAAGATAAAACTGCTACTATATAGGCATGGGTGATTACGTGATTAAATCAAAAATCGTGATTATGTTTTAAATCGTGAATTTATATGATTAAAAATTAAATAATTGAATAATCGTGAATATTTTCTATTGCATAAAATATTTGAAAACCTAACCTTCAATTACTTTTTAATGCGATCGTCATGAAAAATGACATTTTGCTTAGTAAATGTATGTGAGAGAAGACTATTTTGGAAAATAGACATTCCACTGATACATTTTCAAAAATAGTCTTCACTTGCCCTGCAAATGGACTTTTCTAAACACCATTGCAGGTTTCATCATTGATATTCTTTTTTGTTATGTCTTGGTAATTTGTATCCAAGCTGGTTAATCGAGTAATCACAATTATTTTTTAATAATCGATCGCGATCACTCAACACAATAATCGCACAAGCCTACTATATATGAGCAAAATAGATTTAGTTGCACCGCACAACTATTGTAAGTTGGTTTCTCTAGATCTGTCTGTCAGATTTTTTACATTTTTGACAAAGCTGCCTTAACGTTGCAACTATGGCGGGTCACACGTGTCAGCTATAGTATGTTACAGAAATTTGCATAGGAAGTGAGGATTCTGATAAACAAGATGCTCAAGGGGCCTTATATTGCTCACCTGGAATGTAGTCATTTAAAGTAGTTAGAGATCTACCCCATGGAAAATGTAGTCTGCAGAAATTCTGCAAACAGATGGTTAACCCTTACCGCTCTGATGTCAATATTCTATCTTTTACTGTGGCAGTAGCAAGGAAACCGGTGTACATTTTTCAACAATTTTGGTGGAAGATGTTGCTGCCTATGACAGCACCATCTCCCACCAAATGTGTTGAAAAATAAACACCTGTCCATCTTTTAATTTAATTTGAAAACTTAAAAGGTTTGACATCAGAGTGGTAAGTGTTAAACAGGTTTGATCACATGTGTACTTTGAAAAATCATTCTTAGTCTCTTACCTTTGTCATTGTCCGTCCCTCCAATGGCTCCGTCATCAAATGTATTACGGCTGCTGGGCCCAACTGATTTTCCATTCTCATCCATAAAGGGTTGTTTTCAGCCTTTTCAATAAGATCTGAAGAATGATTTCTGAGAAAAAAGAGATACACACAATTTTAATAAATAATTAATCCATGAATTTAATCATCATCATCATCATCATCATCATCATCATCGTCATCACCGTATATTAATTTAATGACCATCGGTGATGACGATCAGCATCATCATCTGTACTTGACTTGTGCAACCTTTAGGGCATAACGTTATCATTATGTTGATAATGTGAAATTAACATAGTAAAGGAGGCTTGCATTGATTGTTCTTGTCCATATTGTCGTAGCATCTGTCAGCTGATCCAGCTGGCGGCAGGCGGGCCCACAAGCAGTGATTACTCTCACGCCACAATAGCATCGATCATCCCCCTGCAGAGATCACTCTCGCACTAAAAACAGTTATTTGTTCAACCACAGTCCAGGTGTAAGATCACATGTGCCTGGATAATTCTGTCTGTGTCCTGACATTCTGTTTCGCGAGCTTGCACTACAAAGGTTTGTCTTAGCTTATTTTCCATGGCACAATTCCAGCATGGAAAAAACAGTTAATAGGAATTTTAGAAAGTTTGACTGATGATGACGAACATTCAATAACCAACTTGGATTATAATCAGTTTCTGTATTGTTCCTAACTTGGCTTTATCTGTCCTAACTTTGAAAGTGTATTTCACTCATTTTATCTAATTTAAGACATTAGCTTTAAGTAAAAAATGAAACGGTAGCTGATAGTTGATATTTAATTTCCGCTTTGGTTAAAGAACTTCGTACCTTTAAAGTCTCTGTGTGGAAAAATTTCGAAATGGCTGATGAACAACTAACAGCTGAAGACGAACGCCACATTCAGCTGTGGACAGCGCTCCACAAGATTAAATGAGGAGTCTATTAACATGGTCATCGGATTGGGGTTCAATTCAATGGAAGCTTTCGCTTGTTTGGAGTCAGATAACATTAAGAAATCAAAAATCCTGATCGACCGGTGCTCATCTTGAATTTTGTCCGATTTTTAGAAATGTCTAAAAATATCAGAAACCACTTGGAGGATCGAATCAAAACTCATAAAACATCATCAGGGTCAACAGCTGAACCAACTTTGTTCAAGGGAACTTTATTGGCCAAGCATATCAGCAGTTATCCTGAAAGCGACATTTTTTCCAGTACCACTGAACATATCAGGCTGAAATTTGAGAGGTATGATTGGGAGTAAGGGCCATTAAAGTTTGTCCCTTAAAAGTTGATATGCAAAAAAACATGGCCGCCGTTGATCAACCAAAATTTAACGTGTTTGGCGGCCTTCTTGGGTTTTCTGAAAAAAATCATATAAAAGACTACTTATTAACCACTGGGCCAATTTTAATAAAAACCTGGCTAAACCTTCATAAAAATTAGATTGGTACATTTTTCCAGTGATCATTTTGTTCATTTGTGCCAGTGGCCAATAATTCCAGGTGACCGAAACAGACACTTTGGGCCTCTTGTTTTGTGGCTGTAATAGAGGAAGATCATCCAAATCATAAAACATGACCACCATCAGCCAACCAAAAATGAGTATCATATGGTTCATGTTCCTGGTTGAAAATATGATATTGAATGTGAGCAATACAAAACCCTTGGCATGCTTGTTCGGACAGAAGTTATCCATTTACAAATTTCAAATATCTCAAAACAAGAGATTTAATTTTTGTGTCACAAACCAATTGTCCCATAGTCAATAATTGATGTAATTATTTGCGAATTTTCATATGGTCTGAGTTCTGAAATCTGACTTAATTCCGCTACGGCGGAGATTCAATGAATTCAAATATTCGAAGCATTTTTCTCAAATAAATGCATTGTCTTAAATTTCCATGATTTGTCAATAGGGTCGCAATTCTAGTCAGGTTAGTTCACAATTTTATCTGATTTGGAGAGTGGTTCTCTGTTACTGAAAATTTCCAGGATTCCAATAGCCTAAACCTTTCATATCAGCTAGGTCCACTTAAGTGCTCCCGGATGGATTTTCACCAAACAACACAGCGATTACTCTTGGTGGCCTGAACAGACATTTGTATATTGAGCTTGAATGGTAAATAAACAGGCCAAGATATTCAAATTTTTATGTTGCAATTAAACACTTCCACAGTAGATAAATGAGTGAATATCCGGGGCAATTGCATGAACCATGAACTGCTAGCTTGCAATTTAAAGCAAAAGTATTTGGTACAGTAAACTCAAGTGCTCCTGGATAGATTTTCATCAAACATAACACAGCGTTCTTGGTGGCATGAAGAGACATTTGTATATTGAGTTTAAATGGTAACTGTGAGGCCAAGATCTGGTTGCTTGATTCGAGGTACAGATTAACAATTACTGGAACAGTAATTGTACTGGTCTAGTTATTACTATTCTCATTATTAGCTCATCAAATATGCTTACTTAACACTTACCACTCTGATGTCAATATTCTATCTTTTACTGTGTCAATAGCACGGAAACCAGTGTACATTTTTCAACAAATTTGGTGGACGATGTTGCTGTCTACAAATTTGTTGAAAAATGAACACCGGTTCATCTTTTAATTTAATTTTAAATTTTAAGTTCTGACACCAGAGTGGTAAGGGTTAATGGGTTTGTGAACACTTGTTAGTAGATGTATGATATGAAATAGATTAGTAAGTGAGATTTTGCCTACTTGGGAGATAAGAGATAAATCACTAGTTATTGCTATCAGTGTTAATATGTTCAGCTCAATGTAACATAATATACTGTCACAATGGCTATTTTACATGGCAGCCATTTTGTTTTAGCGTCATTGACACTTAAAAGATAAGAATAATCATTTCAATTATATTATGTATTTCAATTCAGGCATTTCTCAATTTGATTTCTGGAAGACAAGATATTATGAATAAGAATTTAGATAAATATTCTACTTGACTTTAAGGTGAAAACTTTTAATGAGTTATATATGGCAGCCATCTTTTTGTTTGTGACCTTGACGATTAATATATATATATATATATATATATATATATATATATGGCCATCATGAATGACCACTCCAAAGTCTCTTGTTTGTGTATTTATGAATGCTTGTTTACATATATGATGGCCAAATATGTGAGAAAATTACTTGTAGATAACAATTCTATCATAATTACATGGAACGTTTTAATGTTTAAAGAATTTCTGATGTCAATGGTGGCCATCTTGTTTTTCTGCTATTCTATGACAGCACAGTTACTTGGGACATTTAATATATTACAGAAAGATATTTCCAAGTATTGCGACTATTAAAATACTTACTTATAACTTCAATTTGTGTGAGTTTAAGCTCTATATTCTGTCATAAAATACCTAAACTCAAGTAATAAATTCACCCACATGTTACATATACACAGTAAATATGGTCTTACCTGGTCTCAAGCCAACTGATCTCATAAGTATATGATCATCTTCGATGTCCTTGACGTACCCTTCACGGACCAAAAATTACTAATTGTTTAGGGTGTAAGAAAATATGTAACCGCTTTCCTGTATTGCAATTGTGACACTGATATTTCAATGATCAAAAAGGTTAATGTGATTTGATATAGCAAGATTGATAATCGCATTGTCATGTTTACGCTCATGCACAATTCTTACACTTTATCAAACCAGGAAGTTATTCACCTACATGGTGTTGTGGTTGTGGCCACGCGTGTATTTAACCCTTTAATGGTCAGATTTGGTCGACAAAATCTCAATATATCCCATTTGAATGTCCATTTTCAGGGCAAGAAAAGACTTTCTTTTTTTTATTTACAACTGGAAGTCATTTCAGTGATAAATTTTCAAAAATAGTCTTCTCTTGCCCTGCAAATATCCATTCTGCATGTGCCTTTCGTGGTTTAAGCTGTGAAAGCCAAACTGGTCATATTATTCTTATTTTCTCAAAATAATAGCTATTATACATAAGTTCTGTAGTTGATTTTGCAAGGCTTGTGTCATTTTACACATGATTGATTTTTGTACAGAATCTGAATGCATAAAAATATCCATTTTATAATCCAAATTGTAATTTTATTTTAAGCAAAAAGTAAGTGTATGTGGATTTTATTTTGAAAATACTTCATAACCAAGACTTGCTACATTTTGAAGCCTGGTTAATTTTCTTGTGTACCATTCAGTAAGCATATTTTTGTGTATATTTTAAATTCCAATAAATAAATGGAATGAAAGCGAATGATGAGAGTCCACCGTGGTTATTGAGCAACAAACATAGATGAATATCTATATATAAACCCCTGTAAGTAAAACATAGCAAATGATAGGTGAATAAGCAGTAATAATAAAATAGACACATGATAACAGTTACAATGTATTTAGATTTGGTATATTGTTGGGTTCTTTGTCTAACTTAAAGAACACAAACATTTAACAAGAGGCCCAAGGGGCCTGTGTCGCTCACCTGGAACATTTACAACTCAACTAATCTTTATGGAGTTTTACATCAATCAGTGCCACTTCCAATGACTTTCAGTCAAATGGTTGATTTTGCAAAGGTTCTTTTGAACAATATTTAAGCAAAAATAGAAGACATCAGTACTAACAACAGAAATTGATGACATGCAGTCAAACTTGTATTAAGACACGACTCAAGTGAGAATCAGAATACAGCCTCTTATGGTAACTGGTTTCTTAACCCTTTAATGGTCATGATTTTTCAGTAAAACAAAACTTTCAGGTTATGTCCATTTGCAGGCCAAGATATGGAGCATTTTGAAAATGTATCACTGGAATGACTGGCTCGATTATCGAGCCAGTCATTCCAGTGGTAAATTTTCAAAAATGCTCATGCTGGCCTGCAAATCGACATTCCTCAAGGCCACTTGCTGAATGGCCAAGTTCGCGATGCTGCAGTTTATTTAAAAAATAATTTGACTGAGTCATAGCTCACTTAGGCAGCATCAACTTTCAATGAATCAAATACATTTCAAAATATTTTAACAGTATAGGTATCAGAGTACACAATACATATCTTAAATATTTAGGCAGCAGTTGCAGGGAAAAGGTTAACCTGATAATTTAATTTTTATCTATTATGGTAATAAAAGCTGTCATATGTCAATGGATGGTGGAAATAAAACTCCAATTGCACATTAATTAACCATTTAACCATTGAATTTAGGAAAAGTTCAATTTTCTCATAGAAAATGTCTATTTGCAGACCAAGACTATTTTTGAAAATTTACCACTGGAATGACTGGCTCGTTAAAAAGAGTCCGTCATTCCAATGGTAAAGTTTTCAAAAATAGTCTTCATTTGGTCTGCAAATGGACATTTCTCAAGACCACGGCCGAAGCCGTTTTTGGCTGATATGATGGCTAAAGGGTTAACCGTTTTCCTAACCTAGCAAAATAGGTAAGATATTGTGTCCTCTGATATCTATAGCCAGGTGAGATAATAATAATAAATTGACAAGAAGCGAATCTTATTAACGCATTTAACTGGAAATAATGCGCTAAGCTGTTGCTTAACAGCTGTTGTGTAAGCGGTTGCTGTCAATTGTATAACAGCAACAGCACTGTCTATGACAGCAATGGTCTTCACCAATGGTGTTTACAAACTGTACACCAGCCTTTCTAATACTGGCTTTGTAACAATTAATCTCTAGACATTGGTGTGACAAGGGTTGAATAGTCATGCTGAAAACTGTTGCTGCACTTGACAGTAACAGACATCATCAGCAAAACCATTTTCAAAATGTCTGTCACCATGCTACATGCTGTCCAACAAAACTTGTGAATAACGCAATACTCAACTAAATTCATTGCTAGAATTAATTGGCTTTAACCCTTTAACCCTCAAATTTATTCAAGACAATTTAAATTTTCTCAAAGAAAATGTCCACTTGCAGACGAAGAGAAGACTATTTTTGAAAATTTATCACTGGAATGACTGGCTCGATTATCGTCTAACCGTCTTCTTTTAGTCTGCAAATGGACATTTCTCACGACCACTGCAGAAGCCGTTTTTGGGTGATATGAGTGTTAAAGGGTTAATGATGAATTAATTAAATAAATCTTTTAGAATCAGTATGTGAATATGGTACACTTCATCAGCTCACTACCTCACGGGGTATTAATTTCATTTCAATCCTGAGAATTAGAGTTGTGGTTTTAAATTACAAGATTAAATGTTTTCCTATGCTGGCTAAATATCTAAGATATGTATTGTGTATGCTGACATATATGAATATTTTGATACTTATTTGACAGAAAGTTGTTGCATTCTAAGGCAGCAATGACTTTCAGTCAAAGTATTATTTTGAACTAGTGAACAACTGCTGCTAAGTAAGTTTGGTCACTCTGTCAAATGATTACAAGGGTTTTAGAATGCAGTTAAACATGCTATAAAGACCACCTGTACTAAATGCCAATTTTACTACATGCCGCCAAGCCGTTTATCTGATAGATTCAGAAATGGCATGGTTGAAATCAGTATACTCATAACCCTGTACTAAACAAATTTTTGCTTCAAAATCCAGCAAATAAAAAAATCCAATATGGCCGCCAAACATGCTGTATTTTGAATGGCACTCTGCGGCCATGTTTTTTTAACGGATCAACTTCCATTGAACAAACTTTAATGGCCCTTTAATCCCTAATCATATCTGCCAAATTTCGGCCTGATCCCTTCAGCGGTTCTGGAGAAGAAGTCGTTTTCGCTGAAACTAGCTCAACCAAAATGGCCACTGAACCATTTGGCCAATCAAGTTCCCTTGAACAAACTTGGTTCAGCTCTTGCCCTTGATCATATTTCATGGGATTTGCTTCAATCCACCAAGCGGTTTCGGAGAAGATTTGTAAAGACATTTCCTAAAATCAGCAGAAATCCAAATTGGCCACCGGCCAAATTGGCCGATCGGCTTCGTTTGAACAAACTTGGATCCCTATGTCCTAATGATAATTCCTGCCAAAGATAACTTATATCGGCCTAGTGGTTCTTGAGCAGAAGTCGTTTAAAGGAAAAAGTTGACGGACGGATGGACGCCGGACTGACGACGGACGGTAGCCATGGCATAAGCTCACTTGGCCAATCTGGCCAGGTGAGCTAAAAACAAAACAATAGAATGTGCAATGTACAACAATGTTTAAAAGTTAGTGTTTCAGTGTGTCATGGTTGGTCAATGTTCAGTGAATAATGTCAACTCTTCTTTTATACTGTCCTGGGCCTTTTATAGGAGTGGGAAATATGCATGTTTCAAGCACCGGCGTGGTATGTGATTTCCTCGCATGTCTCCGCTCTGTGTATCTCCGCAGAGCGTGTGTCCGCAGAGCGTGTCAGTGGGCAAGGCAGAGATTATCAGAGATTGGATAAAATATTTAGGTACTTAAAGTACACCTATAGCTTTCACTATAGAGCCTCGGCCAGTCTGTTACGTAAATCTAGTGCTCTGGTATGCTGCTGCTGCTACTCTCCATTCAGTTAGTACATACACACTCACACCCAATCATAGCAGCATCACAAGACAAATCGCAAGACAAGTTTCTTAACATACTGTCTTCTAAAAGCTGACTGAGAAAGCAAAGTCTGGCTACACTGTTCAGAAGGTAAATTCCTCTTGTCTGTCCGGCCTGCTGAATGCAACTATATGTAGAACAGATGCTTAGATGCATATATGAAAGGTTAGTGTGTAACCTGAGCGAGGTCACAGAGATACGCTGGTTAGTTCAAGTTGCAGATGCTGATATTGACTGTAGGCCATGGATACACGGCAGGTGCACTTGATGAACTTATAGAAAGCTGTACCCCGGACCCAGAGTGATATTTGGGTGAGATTTTGAAGGGCCATATATTGATGGCTATTATGTTACATATCACAATGCTTTGTTTACTCTGTACCTGGGCACACTATGTCCCAGGGGTTCTCACGCATCAATAAATCTATGGCTTATTCACATGTCTCACTAAAACCAGCCTTGTTTGCTCTTCTTTACTGGGCATAGGGTGGGTCGGAGAGATCCCTCCCAACGCCTGTTATTAATGGAAATATTAATATTATTAATATACTATTAATGCAGAGGTGGGTATGGTGTCCATGCATAGCTTCCTTTTTCCATCTGTTATGATCATAGAGACCAGACCAGATATTGCTAGTCGCTTTGACACCTATGAAAACACATCCATAATCCGAGTCTCACATCCACTTGTGTATGCATGTCTCATTGGGGAAACAAGTGGGGGGCATCCATCCAGCCCTTTGTCCAGATGGAAGTCACTCCAGTCAAACGGCATCCCGACCAGGTGTGTCCCACACCTGTCACGTTTCAGCTTGACTGACCACGGTCTACACATGCTTGTCCTCGTTACTATTCATTAATATTCATGAATGTCAATGAGCCTGTCCCATTCCTGCTTGAGCTGGCCATGCCAAACATGCACGTGTGTTCCTCCATGTACAAGGTCAATTGCTGACCAATGGGGCGCACCCACGGGTCTCCCTTTTAAACCCATGTCGGCCTCGGCACGTCATAATTTCGCCTGTGCACTTTGCCTCTTGCATTCTTCTAGTATTGCGGAAAATCCCTCCCTCCCATCCAAAAGTTTTTGCACGCTATTATTGCAACTTCCACACGTGAGCTCGTCTGCTGCCTTGCATATGCTAAGGTCGTCATAACCAATTGTATAGTTAAACCTTTAACTCTCAAATTCTCTCAAGGAGTTTATAATTTGTTCAAATTGTCCATTGGTGGGCTAGGAGAGGATTGTCTTTAAGGACTTTCCACTGTAATGACTGGCTGGGTACCGAGACAGTCACTCCATTATTGAGTTTTTGGGAATAGTCTTCTCCTGGTGTGTTAAAGGGACAATCACCAAGACCACTGCACAGCTTTTCTTGGCCACCTTGAGGGTTAAAGCCTGGATAAGTTGATATTTACCTATATATATACACGCACGCACACTTGTGGGACATTATGTGTTTTGGTACTTTGCGGGATCTTTGCTTTCTCACGAAGTCATAAAATCGGTGACCCACAAGGTTTTATACAAACTTGAGTATAATCAATATTTCTTTAAATATTTATTATTACTGATATCAGAACTCCCTTAATTCTGAATTTCGGCTTAAAATTCAGAATTAAGGTAGTTCAAGTTTGTATAAAACCTTGTGGGCCACCGATTTTATGACTTCGTGGGATACTGACGCAAATGACCCGCAAGGCACCCAAAGTAATATACAGTATATGACTGTGGGACACTACATACAATGATCCATACAGCATCGGAATGATCTGTTAATATAATACATGTAATATATGTTAGCAGGAGCAGTAGCTGCCGCTGCGATGGTTGATGATGATTGCCACCATTGGTGCTGCCGACGCCAACCTTGCCAAAAAGATGCCCCGCCGACATTGCCAAGCATGATGCAGCAATTGATAACAAGCTCAATTAAGCTATCAAATAAAAAGTGTTTGAAAGGTAAAACATAAATACATTATCTTATGTCTATAATGACGACTGTGATTATTTAACTCGTGGTGTTGAAATTTGTTGACGGCACAGAAAACACAAGTTATGTCATTGCAGTAACATAATGAATACAATAGCAGAGAAAGACAAATCAACATCATCACATTTCACTTTTCGCATTCAGATATTGTGTCCCTTAGCACCTGGCATTAGGTATTAGGTCCATTAAGTTGCTACAAAATTATACCTTAAGATAGAAAAGATAACTATAAAAGGTAATCAATATTCAAAAGGATACTGCCAGCAATAAACTTATCTGACACCATTCCAAGTACTTGAAAAAGATGTGTTTAAGAAAGAAATATTATATAATGCATAAAAGAAAATAGATAGGCATATTATGTATTACTATTCAATAGCGTCATAAAACAGATGTAAACAAACCATAAACGATCGTGGCACTCTATCATGCCTACAACTTCGAATGAACAATTAACCGACTTATACTAGTTGCAACTAAGATGTAAATGAAATAAGCCATGCTAAAAATGAAAAAGTTTTAACTTTGTGGCCAAACCAACAATGACCAATGTAGTTGGTCAAATAGAAAACATGACTTCTTGAATAAGTTGGCTCTTCTGTAGTGCAGATTACGTCATTAGAAACATAATACGAACAAATTAAAATGATTTAAAAATGTAAAAGTAACATTTAGTATTTACCAGCAATTTATAATTAGTACTTTGTAATAACGCTAATTAGCTTTTCAGTATAATTCTGCTGATTGGCTACTAAAATCTCCAAATAGGATAAATTACTGCCTAAGAGAATTAATTGAAAAGGTTGTATAAACATACAGGAAAGCCGTTGAATATTTTGAAATTAATTTGACTAGGATCTGTTGCTGTCATAGGCAGGAAATTAGTTATATGGAATTTATGTATTATAATTTAGCATTACAATACAATATTTGAGATGATATTAGTATCTGTTTAACATTCATCTAATACAATTCTAAAATATGTTAATTTACTGGCTAAGAGAGTTAATATTTGGCTAATAAAATCCCAAGATAGACTAATTTGCTACCTATTGATTTCAGATGGGTAGGATAGCCCCGATTCCTGTTGAGCAAATTCTATCTTTTGAGATATACCGTGTATACTATAAGAATATGTACTTGAACGTTTATTTCTCTGTATAACGTTTATTTCTCTGTAAATCATTACATTCAAGCAGTTGATAATGGGTGTGACCGTGAATAGTTGGCTAGTAGGTTAGGACAGTATGCGGGATAGTTAGCCTAGTGGGCAGGCTAGAAGGCCATGACAGGCGCATAGGCTAAGCCAGTAATTAAGCCAGCTTAGTAAGCAGTATACCTCTAGCAGGGTAGGCTAATGGACTAGTGGATTACGCAAAAATGTAGGCTAGTAGAGTAGGCTGGATGTCTAGACTAGAAGTCTAGTATACATGTATGGGCTATAGGCTTGTAGCAGACGCAGCAGGAGCAATTGATAGCAAGCTCAATTAAGATGGCAAATAAAAAAGAATTTGAAAGATAAAAATAAATACATTACCTAATATCTATTGTGAAGAATGTTTCACCAGTTGACTCAGGATGTTGACACTTGTTGACAGCACAGAAAACATAATAAGCTATGTCATTGCTGTATCATAATGGATACAATAGCAGACAAAGACATATCAACATCATTACATTTCAGTTTTAGCATTCAGATCCTTTCTACCTCAGAAGCTGGCAGAGTCCACCCAGATGTTATTAAATGTATGCCTTGAGATAGGAAAGATAGCTATAGAAAGAAATTAATATTCAAAAGAATACTGTCAGCAACAAACATAGCAGGAACCATTCCATTTTTAAAAGATGTATTAAATAATGCATTATGAATATGGCATTGCAATGCTTTATAAAGAATAATCATGGAAAAGAAAACAGATAGCCATATTATGTATTAGTATTGAATACGTTTTCATAAAATATATGGAATAAAACTGTAAACAAGTGTGACACGCTATGACAGACCAATCAACAGCCTTATAATAGTCGCAGGTCGTAACTAAAATGTAAATGAATCAAGACATGTCCCAAATAAAAACATGTTTTATCTTTGTGATCATACCAATATACATGTAGTTGGTCACGTTCGAAAAGTATGGGGCTTCTGTAATGCAGATTACATGCATTGACATATATAACAAAAGGCGCAATCAAATAAAGAGGTAAATGTGATTAGCAACATAATACGAAGAAATTTAACATGATTTAAAAATCATAAATATAATGTTTAATATTTAAAAGCAATTTATTTTTATAACAACACTAGTTCCCTATTGATCGAATGCTATCTGTTGTGATGGGTTGAAAACCTTGTATGCGAGATAAAAATCTACTCAGTATCGATATATTAATTAATACTTGATCTGTAATCGTTTGAATGGGCTTATCCATCCCAGCCATGTATAAAACACCAATCCTAGTTAAATAAATAGTGGAAATCACTGATTTTTAAAGTCAAGCTACTGAATAGTAAATAATGTTCTATTATCTAGACATTGCCTTGGATGGAACCTGTACATATAATCATGAAATGAATAATATTGAACTTGAACATTTATTTCTCTGTATGCCATTACATTCAAGCAGTTGATACTGTTTGTTGTCGGAAACAGTTGGATAGTAGGCTAGGCCAGTAGGCAGGCTAGTAGGGCATGCAGGTTAGCAGGCTAGGCAAGTCGACATGCTACTAGGTTAGGCCAGTTAAGGCAGGCTAGTAGAATAAACTGGCAGTCCGGACTAAAAGTCTAGACTAGTAGACTAGGGTAGAAGCTTAGGCTAGTGCACTAGGCTAGAAGGCTATGCTAGTAGCCTAGATAGATTATGTTAGTAGGTTAGTAGACTTGGCAAGGCATCTAGACAAGAAATCTAGGTTAGTTGGCTAGTATATGAGGGTAGAAGTGCATGGTAGAAGTCTAGGCTCCGAGGCTAGCAGACTAGGTAGACGTCTAGTAGGTCATGCTAGAAATCTAGGCTAGAAGTCTGGTAGTAAACTATGCTTGACGTCTAGTCTAGAAGTCTAAGTTATCGGGATTGGAGACTATGCTAGGAAAATAGGCTATACGTCTAGGCTATTAGACTAGTAGACTATGTTAGAAGTCTAGGCTAGAAGTATAGGCCTCTATGATAGACAGCAGCAGCCACAGCCCAGCAATTGATAGCAAGCTCAATTAAGATAGCAAATACGAAGGAATCTGAAAGATAAAAAGTACATTACTTAATAATCTATAATGAAGAATGGCATACTTTAATTCAGGATGTTTACATTAACTATGTCTTGTTGACAGCACAGAAAACATAAATGAGTTTGAACCTTAGCACCTTGGTAGAGTCTATCCAGTTATGAAATTTATGCCTTGAAATAGAAAATATATCTATAAAAGGAAACTAATATTCAAAAGGATAACTGGCAGCATTAAACTTATCTGAAACCATTCCAAGTACTTGAAAAAGATTTGCTTAAGAAAGAAATATTATATAATGTATAAAAGAAACAATGTGAATATATTTCAGTGTAATGCTTTATGAAAAATAATCATGGAAAAGAAAATGGATTGTTAGTATTACTATTCAATACGTTGTCATAAATTATATATAATAACACCATAAGCAAGTGTGGCACGCTATGGTTTTGACTGTCCACTCAACTGAGTTATACCAGTTGCAAGTTGTAACTAACATTTAAAAGAAAATGCCAGTGTGCAGGATGGTAGGTTAGCCTAGTAGACAGTCTTGTAGGATAGTCCAGTAGGCATGCTAGTAGACTAAGCCAATATTCAGACTAGTAGACTAAGGTAAACGTATGTCCAGGCTAGAAATCTTGCCTCGTGTAGGCTCATAAAGTCTAGGCTATTAGACTAGTGTAGAAGTCTAGGTTAGGAGAACAGGCTAGAAGTCAAGCATAATACATGTTGTATATTAGGATAGAAGTCTACCCGGTCAATTTCTGAAGAACCTTTCATGAATTGTTCATGAGTAAATGTTCATGAACACTTAAAAAGTTCATAATTTATTCATCAAATATTCATGTTCAGTTCTTGAACCATTCCTGAACATTAAATGGCCTATTAGTCGAAAGTGGACAATCTTTACATCCAGTTCATGTTCAGGAATTCATAAAAGATCCTGAACCATTCTGGAACGATCAAGAACTGTAACATGAGAAGAGTTCATCAAAGTCCATGGTTAATTCTTGAACTATTCTGGAACGTTCAAGAACTGAAACATGAGAAGAGTTCATCAAAGTCCAGGGTCAATTCTTGAACTATTCTGGAACGTTCAAGAACTGAAGCATGAGAAGAGTTCATCAAAGTCCATGGTTAATTCCTGAACTATTCTGGAACGTTCAAGAACTGAAGCATGAGAAGAGTTCATCAAAGTCCATGGTTAATTCTTGAACTATTCTGGAACGTTCAAGAACTGAAACATGAGAAGAGTTCATCAAAGTCCATGGTCAATTCCTGAACTATTCTGGAACGTTCAAGAACTGTAACACAAGAAGAGTTCAAAGTCCATGGTTAATTCCTGAACTATTCTGGAACGTTCAAGAACTGAAACATGAGAAGAGTTCATCAAAGTCCATGGTTAATTCTTGAACTATTCTGGAACGTTCAAGAACTGTAACACAAGAAGAGTTCAAAGTCCATGGTTAATTCCTGAACTATTCTGGAACGTTCAAGAACTGAAACATGAGAAGAGTTCATCAAAGTCCATGGTCAATTCCTGAACTATTCTGGAACGTTCAAGAACTGTAACACAAGAAGAGTTCAAAGTCCATGGTTAATTCCTGAACTATTCTGGAACGTTCAAGAACTGAAACATGAGAAGAGTTCATCAAAGTCCATGGTTAATTCCTGAACTATTCTGGAACGTTCAAGAACTGAAACATGAGAAGAGTTCATCAAAGTCCATGGTTAATTCTTGAACTATTCTGGAACGTTCAAGAACTGTAACACAAGAAGAGTTCAAAGTCCATGGTTAATTCCTGAACTATTCTGGAACGTTCAAGAACTGAAACATGAGAAGAGTTCATCAAAGTCCATGGTTAATTCTTGAACTATTCTGGAACGTTCAAGAACTGAAACATGAGAAGAGTTCATCAAAGTCCATGGTCAATTCCTGAACTATTCTGGAACGTTCAAGAACTGAAACATGAGAAGAGTTCATCAAAGTCCATGGTCAATTCCTGAACTATTCTGGAACGTTCAAGAACTGAAACATGAGAAGAGTTCATCAAAGTCCATGGTCAATTCCTGAACTATTCTGGAACGTTCAAGAACTGAAACATGAGAAGAGTTCATCAAAGTCCATGGTTAATTCCTGAACTATTCTGGAACGTTCAAGAACTGAAACATGAGAAGAGTTCATCAAAGTCCATGGTTAATTCTTGAACTATTCTGGAACGTTCAAGAACTGTAACACAAGAAGAGTCCATCAAAGTCCATGGTTAATTCCTGAACTATTCTGGAACGTTCAAGAACTGTAACACAAGAAGAGTTCAAAGTCCATGGTTAATTCCTGAACTATTCTGGAACGTTCAAGAACTGAAACATGAGAAGAGTTCATCAAAGTCCATGGTTAATTCTTGAACTATTCTGGAACGTTCAAGAACTGAAACATGAGAAGAGTTCATCAAAGTCCATGGTTAATTCTTGAACTATTCTGGAACGTTCAAGAACTGTAACACAAGAAGAGTCCATCAAAGTCCATGGTTAATTCCTGAACTATTCTGGAACGTTCAAGAACTGTAACACAAGAAGAGTTCAAAGTCCATGGTTAATTCTTGAACTATTCTGGAACGTTCAAGAACTGTAACACAAGAAGAGTTCAAAGTCCATGGTTAATTCCTGAACTATTCTGGAACGTTCAAGAACTGAAACATGAGAAGAGTTCATCAAAGTCCATGGTTAATTCTTGAACTATTCTGGAACGTTCAAGAACTGTAACACAAGAAGAGTCCATCAAAGTCCATGGTTAATTCCTGAACTATTCTGGAACGTTCAAGAACTGTAACACAAGAAGAGTTCAAAGTCCATGGTTAATTCTTGAACTATTCTGGAACGTTCAAGAACTGAAACATGAGAAGAGTTCATCAAAGTCCATGGTTAATTCTTGAACTATTCTGGAACGTTCAAGAACTGTAACACAAGAAGAGTCCATCAAAGTCCATGGTTAATTCCTGAACTATTCTGGAACGTTCAAGAACTGTAACACAAGAAGAGTTCAAAGTCCATGGTTAATTCCTGAACTATTCTGGAACGTTCAAGAACTGAAACATGAGAAGAGTTCATCAAAGTCCATGGTTAATTCCTGAACTATTCTGGAACGTTCAAGAACTGTAACACAAGAAGAGTCCATCAAAGTCCATGGTCAAATCCTGAACTATTCTGGAACGTTCAAGAACTGTAACACAAGAAGAGTTCATCAAAGTCCATGGTTAATTCCTGAACTATTCTGGAACGTTCAAGAACTGTAACACAAGAAGAGTTCAAAGTCCATGGTTAATTCTTGAACTATTCTGGAACGTTCAAGAACTGTAACACAAGAAGAGTTCATCAAAGTCCATGGTTAATTCCTGAACTATTCTGGAACGTTCAAGAACTGAAACATGAGAAGAGTTCATCAAAGTCCATGGTTAATTCTTGAACTATTCTGGAACGTTCAAGAACTGTAACACAAGAAGAGTCCATCAAAGTCCATGGTTAATTCCTGAACTATTCTGGAACGTTCAAGAACTGTAACACAAGAAGAGTTCAAAGTCCATGGTTAATTCTTGAACTATTCTGGAACGTTCAAGAACTGTAACACAAGAAGAGTTCATCAAAGTCCATGGTTAATTCCTGAACTATTCTGGAACGTTCAAGAACTGAAACATGAGAAGAGTTCATCAAAGTCCATGGTTAATTCTTGAAGTATTCTGGAACGTTCAAGAACTGTAACACAAGAAGAGTCCATCAAAGTCCATGGTTAATTCCTGAACTATTCTGGAACGTTCAAGAACTGTAACACAAGAAGAGTTCAAAGTCCATGGTTAATTCCTGAACTATTCTGGAACGTTCAAGAACTGAAACATGAGAAGAGTTCATCAAAGTCCATGGTCAATTCCTGAACTATTCTGGAACGTTCAAGAACTGTAACACAAGAAGAGTCCATCAAAGTCCATGGTCAAATCCTGAACTATTCTGGAACGTTCAAGAACTGTAACACAAGAAGAGTTCATCAAAGTCCATGGTTAATTCCTGAACTATTCTGGAACGATCAAGAACTGTAACATGAGAAGAGTTCATCAAAGTCCATGGTTAATTCTTGAACTATTCTGGAACGTTAAAGAACTAATGCTTAACTTACATGTTTTAATCCTTTAACTACATGTAATGATAACTAAATTTAAAACTTTTCTGAGATTTATTAAAAAAATAGATAATTTATTCAGAAAACCGACACATACATGTAGATCTGCTTAAAACTAAAGGACAGAATCTTTTTTTACTAAAGCCCAAGGGCCTTGACGCTCAGCTGCCTAACAATGAGCCTATATGCTCTATCTATAGCCGAGTTAGAAGCTATCTTTACCTGAAATGGATAATAGTAATTACAAAATGTGAAGGGGTAACAAAACACTTGGTATTTGATGCCTATAGGACGACTTTGGACCAAACTTGATATAACCAACTCAAAGACAGCTGAAAGTGCTGAATATGGTACTATTGATTCCAAAATTGATCTTAGACTTATATTATTATTATTATTATTATTATTATTAGACCATATTTCTATAGCATTCTATTCCAACATCAAGTGTGTTCTAAAACGCTTTACAATTTTAAAATTACAAACAAATAAATAATTTAGACAATATTAAAAATATAAACCTAAGACATAGTTAGCCTACTTAAAATACTACATGACAAAATTTACTATGTTAGTATAATTATGTAGTAAGTTAAAACCACAGTACAGAACGAACCGGCATTTAAAATGGATAACCGTGGAAGTCTTTAAGAATTTTCAAAGTATGATTTGAAAAGGTGTGTTTTGAGAGATGTTTTAAAGGTGGACAATTTGTTAGTGTTTCGCAGATACAGTGGCATGGTGTTCCATAATTTGGGTGCTCCTATTGAGAAACATCTGTCGCCATATGCTTAAAGGTGTGTTTTGAGAGATGTTTTAAAGGTGGACAGTTTGTTAGTGTTTCGCAGATACAATGGCATGGCGTTCCATAACTTGGGTGCTCCTATTGAGAAACATCTGTCGCTATATGTTTTTGTGTGTAAACGTGGTACAGTCAGTGTGATGGAATTCTCGGATCTTAAGTTCTTATTCGGCTTGTATGGCTGTAACAAGTCAGTGATATACGTTGGTGCCTGATTATGCAGAGCTTTGTAAGTTTGAATTAAAAGTTTATATTCCAGTCTCGATTCTATTGGCAGCCAGTGTAGCTCCTTGAGTATTGGCGTGATGTGACTATATCAAGATGTTCGTGTGATAATACCCGCCGCTGTGTTTTGCATTCGTTGGAGCTTGTTTGTCAATGTTCTTGGTATTCCGTACAGCAGCCCGTTACAGTAATCTAGTCTGGATGTAACAAGACAATTTACTAATGATTTTATAGCATCGTTTGTAAGGTAGCTACGAATTTTGCCAATGTTCCTTAGCTGCGAGTAAGCTGATCTGCATATAGAGTTTACTTGTTTTTCCATTATCCATTATTGAATTATCCGTAATTTAGGTCAAACTGACCTAGTTGTTGTGAACGTAGTTTATACCAATATGTACCGAACGTCCAAGTTAGAAGTTATTAGACCTATAAATGACGAAATGTGCTACCGAAGTAATAACTTTCTCTATAGGGTCCCATACTGAAGAAAATCTCCAAGCTCTGGTACTTTTTATCGAATCAGCCTCATTTTCAAAATGCATAAAGTAGATCCTGATACGAGCATTTTGACCAAGTTTGGTAAAAATCTATTGAGAAATAACAAAACGTGTCATCATTGTTGACGATGCAGACAGACAGCCAGTGATTGCTATAGCTCCGCTGACTGATAAGTCAGCTGAGCTAAAAAATAGCTTAATTACATTGAGGATCATGTTCTCTAATCCATTTTGTTCATCTTCTTCTTCTTTTCGATCGCTGGTATCACACTTGGAGAGCCGTTCTCAAGATGAAATCTGTGGTTTTCTGCAGTTCTTCCGCAGGCCCATACAGCTTTTCAAGAAGAGGTTGACAAAGGCCAGATCTCTTCTCTCAGCAGCTGATACGTACTGCAACATTGAAGTATGTGCTCTGTGGTCTGTTCTGCTTCTCCACAAGGACAAGCGGGCGATGTCGTAAGGGGGAACCGCCTGTACATGTGTTGGTTTAGTCTGTTATGTCCAGTTCTGAGACGAAAAATGATCATTTGCTCTGGCCTCGAGAGATGATGGTAGGCATCTTCTGATTGAGGTGTTCTATAGAGTGACTTGATGATAGTCTTCATCTCCATTTTTTTCATCTAAATTACAGTATATCCATAAAATTGAGATAGTAACTTAGTCTTGCTCTAACAATTACTTTGGCACCATTTAAACAGATTACGAAAAACATACTTCAATTGTGACTACTCAGTAAAGCATAATTTCTATAGTGACATCATCCTGGCCAACAATTACTATACAGTTTAAAATGTTCAGTCAAATGTTGTAAGTGCATATTCACAACAAAATGAGTGAAAATAAAAAAACTGTTTAAGTCTTATACTTTTAGAAGCTTAAATCGTGTACCTATGTGCAATAAAGGGAATTAAATCTTAACATTATGATGATTTCATTTGTATAAATTAACAAAATATTTTAAATTGAAAATGAGTTTAAAAAAGTGATATTAATGTATACATAATGAAATTATCACATGGTAAGAGCTATTTCGTTTCATTGCATTGAGGCACAATCTATACAATGTTGTGCGGACTGTATGTCTTTGCCATTTAACTCTTTCTTGACGAATTCGGCCCAAACAGGCCTATGCAGTGGTCTTGAGGAATGTCCATTTGCAGACCAAGAGAAGACTATTTTTGTCTCACCTGCATAGACACTAGGGATTACTCATTCTGCCGATTTCAATTATATTTGCCAAGAAGACCATAGGGATCCAAATTTATTCAAATGAATCCGATCAACCAATTTGGCCAGTGACCATCTTGGATTTTGGCAAAATTTTACAAGTGCCTTTGAAAATCTCCGAAACCGCTTGTGGGATCGATTCAAAACTGATGAGATATCATCTAGGGAAAGAGCTGAACCAAGTTTTTTCAAGAGAGCTTGATTGGCTAACTAGTTCGGCGGCCATCTTGGATGACCTAGGTTTCCCGAAAACTACTTCTCCAGAACCGACAAAGTGAAGAAAGGCCAACATTTGGGAGATATGATTAGGGCGCATTGCCTGCCATAAGGACCATTAACGTTGGTTCAAGGGAAGGTGAGCTGTCAAAAAACATGGCCGTGGTCTGCCAATCGAAATATAGCGTGTTTCACTACTGGATGCAGGCCCCATTAACCAGCCATTAAAATACCATGAAAGAAAAGCCATTAAAACACCATGAATATTGCCACGGTTAATGGCCAATGTAATGGCATTTTAATGGTAATTTAATAAAAAATCATTAAAACCCCATAAATATCTTGCCATTAATTACAAAATTTAATTAGCATTAATATCTGTAAATGATGGCCATTAATTTTAAGGACAATTTAATGACCATCAAATTTCTCATTTAATGGTCATTAGTTTTAATGGGAATTTGATGACCATTAGTTCAATGACCATTAAACTTGTAAGAAGTTAATGGTGAAAGGTTAATGGCCATTAAGCACCCATTAAACAATTAATGGGTTGTTGTCCCATTAAATATTCCCATTAAAAAGCCCTGAAAATGGCCATGGTTAATGGCACCATTAAATTTTAATGGTACAAATAAAAGAATCATGGCCATTAAATCTGGAACCGTAAACCCATTAATTAGGAATAGTAACCCATTAATTATATTAATGATCTTCAAAATAATTTAAGGACCGTTAAAATAAGTATTTGGGTTAATATCCCAAAATGAATGGCTTCTAGGGTTTAGTAGGAGCAGCTGGGCCCATTCCACTTTCATACTCTTGTATATGGGTTCTGATTTATCCTTATAGTTGATGTAGATCATGTATAGGTTTGACCATTGCCAATGGACCAGATGGTATACCATTATCACTGTATTAGACACTAGACAACACACTCACATTTACCATGTCAGAAGTCAGTCGCCAGACTCTCTCTAATCAGATGGAAAATTAATATATATGTAGATAAACCATGTTATGGAACCATCCATGGACAGATCCATGGGATCTGTACTAATTTGGCTACTATTAAACAAGCTAATGAGCTATGCGTGTCATAGGACGAAACCTCCAGTAACTGAATTTCACCATTTCATAAAACAAGCAAAGCAAGCTCAGTAGATTTCTTATTTTATAACATATATGATGTAATTTTGTTGCATGAACATAATACATGTAGTTCCAATGACATGGCAGTTTCAGTTGAATTCAATAAGTCACGAATGAAAATGTGATAACATTATAAGTAGAAAGAAAAGCATATGTTATTATTACTAGCACACACACACACACACGCACGCTATGGATGACTGTTAATTCAAAGAAAATGTCTCGCTGCTACAGTCTAACTTTACAGAAATATCTTGTGAAGGACGACCATTTTATATTAAAAAATTGTTCAAACTAAATGACCAAGAAACAAAGAAAATATTAAAGAAATGAGCAAAAAATGGCCGCTGATTACAACCGGTCACACTAAAAGAAACAGAGTTATGGGACCTCTTTAAAGGTAAGTTATCTTCATGCTCATTGTTCATATTGATATTGTGTGAAGGAATATATCTGCCAAATCTGCTTATCATCCATCAACAATTGACGAAATGTGACACAAAAGTATTTTCCCCATAGGGTTCAATTGGTGACAGATAAACATACAAATAGCCATTGTAAAAGTAGTTATATTAAACAGATATTATAGACATTGGCTAAAGTTATGGGACCTCTTTAAAGGTAAGTTATCTTCATGCTCATTGTTCATATTGATATTGTGTGAAAATATGTTTGTAGCACACACACTTTAAGTGTTATCAGTTATAAACTGCTAAATTTAGTTTACAAATGTACTTTAACCATATGGTTGAATAGTCTGTCTTAATGAACCAGAAATATGGCACTTGTTTAATGTTGCAGACCCTTTATATTCATAGTTCAAATAGATATAAGACTGCATGGACATGTCGGCTAATAGGCTTCAATACTTAAAGTCCTGTTAATGAACAAGAGTTATGGCCCTTTTTTACGGGTGTGGACACTTTATATTCATAACTGTTGCATAAAGAAACCCATCTGGCAAATTTAGTTTCACTCCATTGATAAATGACGAAATGTGCCACAAACGTATTTCCCCCATAAGGTTTGATACTTTGAAAATATATCAAGGGCTATAACTATGCTATTTGTGGGCGTGGCCACTTCATCTTCATATGCCAAATAGATAGTCCAGAAACATGCCACAAATTATGTATTTCCCCAATTTGCTTCAATACTTAAAATCGTTTTTATGAACCAGAGTTATGGCCCTTGTTTAAGGGCGTGGTAACTTTATATTCATAACTCTAATAGATGTTGCATAAAGAAGCATATCTACCAAATTTAGTTTTACTCCATTGATAAATGACGAAACGTGCTACAAACATATTTTGCCCATAGGCTTCAATACTTTGACAAATATAACAAGGGCTATAACTCTCCTATTTGTGCGCGTGGCCACTTCATATTTATAAGAAAATGGCTACTACAGTTCAAGAAATATAGAAACAGGCTAAATCAGATAATTAGGACAGCAAAAATACATTATTTTCATAATAAATTTGATGAACAAAAAGATAATATAAAGGAAACATGGAAACTGATTAAATCATTACTAAATAAGAAAAAAACCAATACTGAAGCATCACGGTTTATTTATAATAATAGAGTCATTAACGGCAAAAAAGAAATAGCAGACAAATTTAATGAGTATTTTACTAACATTGGTCCTAATTTATCACAAAAAATTCAACCCAGCTCGAACATACATATAACGGACTTTCTAACAGGTAGTTATCAACACTCTATTTTCCTAAATCCAACAGATACTCACAAAATCTACAAAATACTAATGCAAATTAACACAGCTAAAAGTGCTGGAATCGATAATTTCAAATGGAAAATTTTTAAACACTGTGTAACAGAAATACTAACACCATTGGACCACATCTGTAATCTCTCACTTACACAGGGAGTATTTCCATCAAGATTAAAGGTTGCACGTGTGACACCCATATACAAAGCTAAAGATGTATCTGACTTTACTAATTATCGGCCAGTCTCGGTACTTCCACTTTTCTCAAAACTCTTAGAAAAGCTGTATTTTAGTAGAATTACTAAATATCTAAACATAAACTCAATCATATATCCTTCTCAATATGGTTTCAGAGAAAAACACTCTACTATGCTTGCCATTGTGGATATGATAGAAAAATTATCAACCTCCCTTGAGAATAATGAACATACGCTAGGTGTATTCTTGGATCTTTCCAAAGCCTTCGATACAATTGATCATACAATTTTACTGCAAAAGCTTGCATACTATGGAATAAGAGGTACTACATTGAACTGGATACAGAGTTACCTGTCAAACAGGGAACAGTGTGTACAATTCAATGGGGCTATCTCTGAATACAAAAATATAGTTTGTGGTGTTCCCCAAGGTTCAGTTCTTGGGCCCCTGCTGTTTCTCCTATATATGAATGACATACCCAAAGTCTGCAAACATCTCTCACTAATACTTTTTGCAGACGACACAAATGCTTTCTGCAGCCACAAGGATATAGAAATTCTATACAAAAATGTCAATAATGAAATGGCAAAATTAATAGACTGGTTTAAAGTAAACAAATTGTCCTTAAATGTATCAAAAACTAATTATATACTATTCACAAAATCTAAGAAACTAAAAGAAATAGCTCTCCCAAACCTCTATATCGACAACCAGATAATTCAAGAAGCACAATATGCTAAGTTTTTAGGAGTATATCTGGACAAAAATCTAACATGGGAGAAGCATATTGAAATTATTACTACCAGGGTAGCAAAAAGCATTGGCATCATTCGCAGACTGAAACCCTATCTAACACATAATATTATTAAAACCCTGTACTGCACAATGATACTTCCTCACTTCACCTACTGCAATGCTATCTGGACTAATACATCTCAAGCTAGACTAAAAAAACTAAAATCTCTGCAAAAGCAATCTATTAAACTATTTTCACAAACAGCAGGTGGCCAGGATATCTTTAAATCAGAAAAGGTCTTAAAACTTGAGGACATAGGAGGGCTCCAACTATACACAATCTTAAGGGACTTCCACAATGGCAACTTACCCTCATCCTTATCTAACATTTTTATGCTCAATACACAATTGCATCCTCACAACACAAGAACAAGAGATAACATCCATTCAACACACCACCAAACAAAAGCAGCACAACAAAAACCCTCATACAAAGCAATTCAGTTATGGAATAATACAGACACAAGCACACGCACAGACATCATAAAGCTACAGTACTTTAAGCAGAATATCAAAAAGAAGATTATAGAAACCTACTAGACTCTGGAAAACACTCACCACCATGGCATGCTATTCTCATACTTGCACCCAGTCACCAGAACAAATAATAATAATAATAATATTAATAATAATAAGAATATCTGTCATAATGGTAACTACCAAACAACTAACTCTACCATCACAGCCTAAAAAATACTTTGTCATTGATAATAAGAATATGTAATATAGAATTATTAACTTAAGCAAGATAAGCACACATCCCTCTGTCATGTCTTTCCCTGTAAAAATGTAAATTGTCATACGTCTATTAACTGTTGGACTGCTGGAAGCGGACAATAACTCCAATTGGCAATGACTCTGGATTGGCTGAGTATTTTAGAAAAATTTGACTGAAAGTTGCTTGTGGCTTAGCCACCGACAACGTTCGGTCAAATTGTTTTAGAGGTACTCAGCATACCCTGAGTTAGGCTCCATGGAAAATGTAGACTGCAGAGGCTTGGCAGCGAGACAGTTAACTATATGTATATATAGGACTATAACATGTTAACCGTATGTATTCAGTATTCTCATGTCCTATATTGTTGTTGTTATATGTTATATGTAGGGGTCCACCGCCACATAGGCTCTGCCTTTGGTGGACTACCTGTTGTGAAACTGTAAATGTATATTCTATATCAAAATAAATAATCTTGAACTTGAACTTGAACTTGAACAAAACATTATGGCGGACACTCACCTGATATAAATTGAAAACATGAATAGTTAATTTGCTTTCTATTTTTTGTTTACTAAAAATATTCTTAAAGACCAAGTACTATACGCAGCGAGATTTGTGTTCTGATACGTGCAAATAACGCAACATATACTGACTAAAAAAAAATTACAGTATCATATTGTCATAGGATACAGATAATTTTGTAAATACTTCTTTCAAAGTGCCCATTTTCGTACCTTCCCAAAAATGAAACTGAAACGGAAGTACTAGCGTGAAAACGGGGATGTGACGTCATCGGAGCGACCGATCTGCCTTTCTGTTAACAAAAACTCTTTCATCGCTGAAAATGGAAATTTACTCAAATAACGTGAATATTTCTCGGCATATTCTCCAGGCAGCATTCACTAGAATGAGTATGAACTCGTATCTGAGGGAAATAGTGACTCCGGGCCTGAAGATGGCGATGATGTGCCGAATTTAGGCATAGATCATACCAATTTGAACCGTTACCAGATTTCGAACAGGCACTAGCAAACGAGTTGAACGGGCATGGACGACAGAAATGCGCGACTTCAGAACGTAGACTGGTCAGTAAATTACAAACGAGTTATTGTTTTTTCTATATGAGCTAATATTGTGTTATATCTGCCGCATTAAATTATAAAGTATCTATATATAGACTGCGTATCAGAAAATAGACAATAATTTGCACAGTTTGTTTTAGTTTTAGTCAAAATTTACAAGTTGTGATGGGACAATGCTTGCTGTTGTAGTAACAAATACAAAACCTCCATACATGCAAAGGTCACGCTTCATTATTACAAACCAAAAATTACTTAATTGTTTACAAACAGAAAACTCGAAGCAGTCCAAACAAGGCCTGGAAAGTCGCTACGCTTTGTCGTACTACAATTACTGAAATATAGATTTACTGGAGCCATACGAATGTTCAAGACAGATGCTGTCCCGACTGGTTAATCATTTGTAGCCGAGCATACCTGAAGTCTGTGTAACCGCTTAGGCAAATCTGCTGGAGAAGTCGCATTCAGATCCAGTATTTGAATCCACATGTGTACAACCGTTTATACGAAACTGGCAGGGATTGTCTGTACCTAGTAGAATGTATAGCCTATTTTGTTTCCATGATTTAAGCACAGGTGGACATGTATGTTTTTCATGCGCCTTGTACGGGGAAGTGTAAATGTGTATATATGTATAATATGTTATTATGAATACAAAAGATGTATAGATATATGTATCCATCATATCTACATGACACAAAAGTTCATTAACCGGAAAAAGTGGTGGTTAGTTTTAAACTCAAATATTTTGACCAACAAAAGGACATACAGGCCTTATACGTCGTATTGTAGTCTCTATGAAGAGCCGCAGTCTACAACTGCAGTTGTAGACTGCGGCTCTTCATAGAGACTAGTCGTATTGATTCCATAAAAAAACCGTACCGTTCAATCCGTACCTAGCCTATTGGAGCGTCCATACCCTAAATCTGGTTGATGATGAGTTGGGTGGCTAAAAAGACCAAATAGACTGTGTCATTAAAATGGACAAAGAGGGCGTGTCCTCTAACATAAATCATCATCATCTACGACGCGTATGACAAAGACATTGGCTTGTTATGTCCTTGGTTGTGTTTGTCATCTTGTTTCTTTGTTTTATCATGCTGTCACTTTTGCTGTGTCACATTGACACTCACAGGTAGGCCTACTTACCAAATATAAGAATTTTTCTGTCCAATACATAATAACTAAAATTATATTCTGTTGAAGAATTTGAAAATAATTTAACTGGAAGCCATTGCTGCCTTAGACATCAATGCCTTCCAGTCAAACCTTTTCCAAAATATTCAACAGATTGCCTTTATGATTGACCTACGATTGACAAGGATAGTCATGGTCAGCATAAATTTGAAACCATCATAATCAGCAGCATTATTTCTGTCATTGTCCGCCATCATTATTATCTTCATTGTTACTTAAATCATGGTCACCATAAAACTATAACTATCATAATTGTCACAGTCACCATTGTTAGGCCCATCATTATCACCATCATTACAGATGACTCTGATCTTTCGTTCAAGTCTATGGCGTCATAATCAATTACATCACATGTAGGATGATGTCACAATCATATTTGAGATAAATACTCCGTCATGAAGCTGGAATAATCCGTCAAGTGTACAAATTGTATGTCTGATAGATATACTATTTAATAATCATTCTGCCGATTCTATTGAAAATTTTGAAACTAATTTGACTGTGCGCTGACTATGGCAGAAACAGCACTCAGTCAAATTAGTTTCAAAATATTCATGAGGTTAGCTGAGGTTACCTGTGTAGGTAGGTACCTTGATAATGGTATTCTAGGAATTCAGGTTTCGATCGATTCCAACACAGGCAAATCATGAGTGGAGCTTACCTAAAATGGACACGGCATAGCTAGAAATGTATCTCTGTTATTGGTACTATTATCTCCATCAGCCTTTTTACTGTCATCATTATCGGTCACAATCAACAGTGTAAGCGCCATAATTGTTACTCTCATCATGTCACTGTTGTCGTCACCATCATTGTCACTCATCACCATAGTAAGATGCAGTCATCACCATCATCACAATCATTGTCACTGCCATCGGTCTTATCATTATCATTGTCACACCCTTGATAGAACTTTACTATCACCACCTTCATTGTCACCATCATTATTATTATTGTCAATACTAACACCGTACATGCATTGTGATTTAGCTCATAAAATTGTGATATATTTATTTCAAGCGTTTCAAGCCGTTGATGTGAGTGTGCAACACGTGTCACTGTGTGTGTGGACACAGTAGATGATTAGGTGGTGCTTTGGACTTCTGGGGATAACAAAGAGAGTTCGGATTGGCTGCTCATAAACCAGTCAGTCATTCGTTCTCTCTTTAATTTCACCCGTGTTCACTTTCTGCAGAGACCACCAAGTATCAGATATGAGGTCGGTGCCAATGACTCAGGTGTGCATGCGCCGTCAAGATGTTTTATCCTATCATGAAGAATCATTGATTTAAATAAAATGGATTCATTGTACCTCTCTGACTTCTTTCATTTTCTCTAGTATTGGGCTCAATGAGAAACGATATTACCATTGTGGCACGTTTGGCCATACTTAGAGCTATTGACTTCAAACTTGGTGAGTGAGTACCTCTGGGCAAAAGCTACCGTCCATATAATTACTAGTTCAGTCTGATCTGTTTTCTGGATAATGTGGCTAATAAAAGTTTATGCCATATATTTCCATAATTTCATCACAAATTGACATTATAAATTTAGTGATGTGAAATGATGATGTCGGAAACAAGATGAATCAAGAAACAATGTAACAATTGGCGTCGAGCATGCGCATATAACGCTGTTGTTACTTTTTATTTCCTGGATTATAATCAGTTTCAAATTGAAAGGAATTAAGACTTGTTATTACACCACAAAAACATCCATTACCGTTCAATCACTACTGGCTAAATCAATTATCTACATTTAGCTACCAGAATAAGATTTCTATGCTTGCATACGCTCCTCCCGATGCCTATTCCTATTAATATGGACCCTCAACCAGGCTACTGGTTAGGTCCATCTCCAGTATATTGACTGATATAGACTGGCACCAGTCTGTACTCACTCCATAGTGACGCCTGTTACTAAGCGCGCTTGCGCATGCGCACTGGAGCCCAAATAGGAAACAGATTCACTTTTCAATTATTCTGCAAGCAGAATAACTGCTCAAATATTACTAGAGTTTTTATAGCTTTGCGCCGTGTCAGCTATACTTTTGAAAGGACTTCCTATTGCTATAATTCCTGCTATGAAGTCTATCCTCCCTAAGTAATGTTTAGGAAATATTTCGTGGTTATATTGAACTTTATAACTATGTATATAAATTTTACCAGTTTTCGTGAGGTGGAGCTAACGTTTTCGTGGTAACAATCTTAATATGCCTATATCATCATCTTAAATCTCTAGTGTACTCCAAGAGCCCTTTCTCACTTTTCAGTTTGGTGCATTATAAGGAATTACATTTATTCCCTATGAAGGATTGCTTTCTTGTCGTTAGGGATTTTATTTTTTTTTAATTTGAACTTTCCCGCCTTTCTTAGAAATGCGTTTACATGTTTCTAGACTCTTTTTAACGAAATACCAAGCTGTATGCTTCATTGTAACCTTTTTTCGTTTTTAGGAGTCTGTTAAATCGACCGATAAGATCAAATACATGTCCTCCAAGTGTGATCGCCTTCACTCTGCGGAGTATGGAGGACATGTCTGTTCTAAATGCACCTCGTGCCGCCCCCCCCCCAACGATGTGCGGATATGCAAAGGGTGGTCGGCGTCAGTATCTGAGGCCTTTTTTTAAGGATTTGCCCTCTAAACAACCGCTTCCCTCTGGTCAATCGTCCCCTACCCCATTGCTGTAAAGACAAAAGCTGTGTCTTTTGCAAAAACTAATGTTTCTAATCCATCAGCAACGGGGAAGGGGGGGGGGCCTCTTCGGCGAATTCTGATGCTGTTTTGGCTTTGTTTGCTAGGTTTGAATCCTTCGCTGCTGTATTGACGAAATCGCTAGACGAAAGAATTTCTTCTGCCATCCAGGAGGCCAAGAAACAGGAAGTTTCTTCAGAATCAGACGATATCCCGAGCGTTAGCGGGCATGCCCGCAAATGGGGAAAACCGATTCCTCTTACGTCCTGACAAGAAATAAGGTCTCCAAAACAAAAAACTAGAGCGAAAAAACTCGAGCAGGTCACCGGGTCAAACCCACATTAGTCTTGAGGGTGAAAGGCATGACCCTCAAGCAGTGGTGGTGGCGGCAGAAGCCCCCGTCCAAAAGCCTTATGCTAATGTCAAAGTTTTAGTCATTCCGGTCGTCAAAAATGTTCATAGGTTGCCTATAGCCAAAGGTCTTCAATCAAGCTTTTCTAGTACCGTATTTCGCTTAGTAGTAACCTAGGCTTCTATTAGGACAAGAGGTGTTCAAATTCCAACCAATCATCTCTGAGAAAGGGGGTTGGCATATATTACAGAGTTTTCCCAAAAAAGTTTTCTAAAATTGATACCACGGAAATTCAAAGTATTTTCTCCCGTATAAATTTCCACCGCCTACGCCTATGTTTAATGTATACCTCAAAACATCACCGGGGAAGTGAAATTATTTGATTTAAGCGCCTAAATATTGCACATCTTTAATAAAGCTCGTTTATTACATCAAAATTAATCCACAATTTGATATAAAATGGCGTCGCGAAAAAATAGAAATCACATGATTCGCCTCCAATTGAAGTTTATTTTAGAGCGAGTACTCAGATATAAATATTCTGGAATCAGGGACTCGGAACTCGGGAATATCTATATATTATCATAGCACGATAGGAACTGAGTATAATACTGATCTTAAAAAATGGGTACCCGTTTGATAAACTCCCGTTAGCGTATAATATCTCACGAGAACATGATGCCTCCCATCTCAAGAACCGCTGGCTCGCCAACTTAAGAAGCCGGCTATATTGCCGTTCGTATTAATTCAAATTGGATCATTTAATGTTGATCGGCGTTACAAAATTGATGCACATTTTCTCCCGTGCTTGTTGTTTGGTACATAAATTTGGTCGTAAAATATATTTATAAGGAAGGTATTTAATCATGCCAAGACTGTTTTATGCGCATTTTGACTACAAAAGTGTGGAATAAACTTTATTATATCTTGAACATACGTGCTCCTTCTTTTCTACTATTAGCATTAATCTAATAGGCAGTTGAGATTTACAAATCCGAGGGCTGTATTGACTAGAGGGGCCAGGAATGTATCAGGGCAGAGATCGGTCTGAAGTAGACACACCCTGTGACACGATTGTTATTATTATACACGCTATTCTTACAAATTTGCTCTTAAAAAAATTTGTCCTATACAGTCTGTTGAGTTAGGGGGTGGGCTTCTAATACAGAGTTTTGCCATTTTGAAACTGCTAAGAAATCATTGGAGCTCATATGTCAAAGTTAATGGGTGGGCTTCTATTAGAGCATAGGCTACTATTAAGCGAAATACTTTACTTCCGGTTCAGTTGTAGTGGATTCGGGTCTTCAGGACACAGGTTTACTTCCGTTTTCCAGATCTACTTCCGGGTCTTCAAGATCCGGTTCCTATTTCCGCTTCCGGTCTTAGCACCGCTTCTGGTCATACTGGATATCCGGGGTCTTTGGACCCTTATTATTTTACTTCTTCCGGTAGGAGCGCTTTCGTTTCCGGTTTGGATTCCGGTCTGTACATTTCCGCTTCTGGTTATAGGGGTGTACTTCCGGGTCGTTCAGATCTGGATGGACTTCCGACTGGGACGTAACTTCCGGTATAGCGACCAATCATAGTTGGTTAGCCTCGACTAAGAATTTATCCGAGCATCAACTTTCGCTTCCATTTTCAGTTTCTTCGTTGGATGTGGAGAATTATTCAGTGGATAGGCGTAATGAGTTTGATGATAGGAATTTTGTAGGCTCTGGTTCTGAATTTTCTCATAGTAATTTTTCTCATGATTCTTTAGTTTCTAATTATGGTTCTTCCCTTCCATCTCAGGTAGTTGATGTTGATTTGTCTTCTTCTTCTGCTCCTTCTTTTCGTGATGCTGTCTTGAGTTTCTCTGCCCCGCGGCCTCCTTTCTCTTCCTCCTCTCATCCTCCAGGTTTGAATTCTATTCCTTCTTCCTCTTGTTCTCTTTCAGCTAAGGATTTTTCGTCCAGCCATGTGTCTAATTCGTCATCTCTTTTTCAATCATCTATTCCTCCTCCTCCGGGATTCTCCCGTCTTTCTTCTCAGGGATCATTCTCCTTCTTCTTCATCTGTTTTTCCAATTTCTTCTCTTCCTCCTTCCTCTCCTTCCTCTCCCTCCTTTGATCATCTTTATCCGATTGTTTCCGTTGTTCTTTCTCCCGAGTTAGAATTTCAAATTGTTAATTCGGGTTTAGATTTCTCTTGGTTTTCTGTGGTTAGGGATCCTTCTCTCGATCGTTCTTTTGTTACAGCTCGTTTTTCGATCCTCTCGAGGTTTTCTGCCAGTTCTCTGGTTCATCCTTCCTTGTCTTCTAGTCAGGATCATGGTATGGATTCTTTTCCTTCCGATCAAATTTCATCCTTTCCTGAGTCTTCTGGAAGACCCTGTTCTCCTATTTCCTCTAGAGCTGATGAATCCTAAGTTTCAGGTGATTCCTCTCTTCTCATCACTTCTTCCTCTCCTAATCCTTCTTCTCTTCCCTCAGTTCCCAAGTCAGTCAGGGCCAGGGATCTGAAGAGGTTTTGTCCAGTCAGAGCCTCTTCGGAAGACTGGTCCTTGGCTCACATGTGGATCGCCTCTACTTTTTCCCTTCCTCTTAAGGAGGAACTTTCTATTGACCCTCCTTCTTTCGGGTATGCTCTTTCTACGTCTGATTCTTCTTCTTCTCCTCAAGTTCTCCCTATTGATAACTTAGTCGTAGATATGCTGGATTTCTTCGTTAATGATGTTAACTGTAAGGAGTTTTATCTTTCTTCTAAATTCGATGCGCCTGTTCAGGTTCCCAAAGAAGATTATTTGAAGGTTGCTACTCCTCAGTCTCTTTCTGGACCCTCCTGGGATGTTCTTTCTTCACATTTAAAGGAGTCTTCCAAGATTGAGCATTCCACTGATCTTTTTAAATGGGAGTCTGTATGCAGATCCCAGCTGAAGTCGGCCAATTTCCTTGCTATGTTATCTGAAGCGGTTCTTAAGGCTCAAGAACGTGGTGATCAGGTTCCTTTATCAGATTTTCGTTCCTTGACGGATCTGTCTCGTGGTTCTCTCAGTTCAGTCTGCATATCTTTGGGATTCATTGCTTGTAAGAGAAGGTCCAGGAAGCTCTCTGAGGTTCAAATTTCTAATACTTTGAAGAATAGTCTTATTTCAGCAGCAACCCCCCCCCCCCCCCCCGCCCTTGGGTCAGGATATATTCAGACAGTCGGCTTCCAGTCTTATTCGTGCGGAATCTGAGAGCCTGAAGGCCTCTAGGGAGCTTCAGGCTCAGATTTCCTTTTCTAATCCTTCTTCTAAAAGAGATGTTTCTTCAGTAAAGAGTCCAAATTCATCTCCTAGAAGAAAGAGCCTCAAACCAGACCAATTTGGGGCTTATCCATCTAGGATTATTAATAATTCTAACCGATCATCTTCCAATCTTCAAGATAGATCCGCGGAGGATGGTTTTGATTCCATGTCCTCTCACCGTTCTAGGGCCCAAGGGAGACAGGCTTTCTATCCTTGGGCGAGAGGGGGCAGTCCCTTTCTCGTCGTCCTAGTTCCAGGTCCAGAGGTCGTTCTTCCTTTAGAGGTTATCAAGGAAAGAGAGTTTGAAGGTGTGGACTATTCCCGGGTAAGTCCAACTTTTTCCCTTCATTTAATCATCCCTCCCACTCTTCTTGTGCCTTTGGATCAGTCGGTCCAGTGCCTTTTACCCAATGTGCCATTAGGAGGGCGCCTGTCTCTGTTTTGGGAGAATTGGCAGGCCCTCATTCAGGACTCCTGGCTAGTTTCTCAGATACGTTGGGGTTACGCACCATCTTGGATCCGTTATCCTCCTCTTTTATCTTTTCTTCCAAAATGGACACCAATTCCATCAAATCCAGAAAAATCGGTTGCCTTGGAAGAGGAGTTGGAATCCATGATTGTCAAGAGGGCAATAGAAGAAGTTCCCCATTGGAGAGTAGACCCGGGCTACTATTCAATCATCTTTTTAGTTTGCAAGAAAACAGGAGGTTAGTGTCCTATCATAAATTTGAAGAAATTAAATCTCATGATTCTTACTCCCAAGTTCAAGATGGAGACCATCTCCCAGATCATTTCCAGTTTAGATCAGGGTATGTGGACATCTTCCATCGACCTAAAGGATGCCTACTTTCATGTTCTCATTCATCCTTCCTTCAGAAAATTCCTGAGGTTCGCTTACAAAGATTGAGTTCAGACTGACCACGGCTCCTTTTCTTTTTACTCGCCTAGTCTCAGCCGTGGCAGGAATTTTACACCATCGTTATATCCATCTTCACATTTATATAGACGATTGGTTAGTAAAAGCAGTCTTCATCAATTATCTCAGGAATTCTTCCAACCTAGGGTGGATTTTAAATCTAAAGAAATCAAGCCTAGTTCCCTCTCAAATCTTCACGCATCTAGGCGTTTCTTTCGATTTGGCCCAGGGTCTAGTCTTCCCCTCAGATCCAAGAATAGAGGCTTTATCAGTGGCATGGAAATCCTGTCTTCTTCCATGGTCAGAGAAAGATTTCTGCTAAGAGTGATAGGTGTGATGGTCAGCGTAGAGAATGTTGTTCCATGGGCGGTGCTGATGAGAAGACCCTTCCAAATGTATTTAATGTCCCTTTGGAAGCAGTCGGTTCACTCTATTTACCATCAGAGAACACTTGATTCCTCATCTAGATTTTTGGAAAGATCGTTCTCGGCTTCTGATGGGTGTTCCACTGGTAAGTCCTCCCCTCAGGCGATTATCTTCACAGACGCTTCTCATGAGGGATGGGGAGCAGTCTGGGACTCCATGTCGGTTTCCGGTCTTTGGTCCCTGGAAGAGTCGGCAGCTCATATCAACATTCTGGAGTTCTTGGCAGTCAAGAAGGCTCTCCTTTCATGGTCAGATCTTATGATCGGTCTCAAAGTCTCGATTCGGTCGGACAATTTGACAGTGGTCTCTTATATCAACAGGCAGGGGGTACAAGGTCATCCCTCCTTTGTCTAGAAGTGTGGAACCTTCTCTTATGGTGTCGCAAGAATCAGATTTTTCTAGTGTCTTCTCATGTCCCAGGCTTTCAGTCTTATGGCTCGTCCTCTAGTAGATCTGTTTGCGACATCTCTGAATGCCCAGATCTCTTACATGTCTCCTTTTCAGGACAGTCAAGCCCTGACAGTGGATGCCCTTTCTACGACCTGGACAGGAATGTTCGCCTATGCGTTCCCTCCAACGATTTTGATTCCGTTAGTGTTGAAGAAGGTCAAAGAACAAATCTTCGAGATTCTTTTAATAGCTCGTTTTTGGCCAAAGAGGATTTGGTTTGTAGACCTTCTAGATCTCCTGGTAGACTTCCCTCATCTTCTTCCAGTCTCCCAGGATCTTCTGTCTCAAGTAAGAGGTCTTTGTCTTCATCCAAACCCAGAAATCTTCAATCTGTGTGTTTGGAGAATACTGAAACTAAAGCCTTTGAGAATAAAGTTTCTTCAAGATCTCAGGAAATTATCGATTCTTCCAGAGGAGTCGACCCGCAGAGTTTACAAGGGTCGACTTAAAATTTCTGGAGAATGGTGTTCAGACCAAGGTCTCGTGCCCGATTCTGTTTCTATTCCCCAAGTGATAGACTTTTTAACATATCTCTTTGATTCATTACATTTATCAGCTAATACGGTTAGGGGGGTATAGCTTTTCTCTGGCATCTTCTCTTCCTTGCCTTCTGAATGCCGATGTCAAGGACACTAGGACTCCTAATAGTTTTATTAGAGGTCTAGGCAATATTCATCCTCCGATAGCTAAGCCTTTACCTTCATGGAACTTGGCTTTGGTTCTTCAAGTGATGGCAGGCCGTCATTTTGAACCTCTTTCCTCTATTAGTATTAAACTTTTAACTTTTAAAGCTGTTTTTCTTATTGCTGCTGCTTCTGCTAGAAGGGGTTCAGAAATTCATGCTCTTTCTGCTGAAAGGGACAGATTTATAGTTTCAGGAGATGGTTTGGTTTTATATCCCAGAAGGGATTTTTTAAATCTAAAACTCAGTTTAACCGGTTTCCTGCTAGTCCGATCATTTTAAAATCATTATCGTCTTTTTCGCCATCCGAAAAATTCTGGTGTCCTGTTAGGGCATTAAGAATGTACAAACAGCGAACTGATTATAAAAGATTTGATCCATTCCATTCATAGGTTTCTTATGTGGACGAGTTAGCTAAGCCGGTCTCAAAGTCTACGATTGCCAGATGGATTTGTGAGACGATTAAGCTTTGCTACGAGATAGCTTCTCCGGATCAAATTAATCTCTCCCATATTAAAGCTCACGATGTTAGAGGAATGGCTACCTCTTTTGCGCTTTTTGCCGGTTCGTATTTAGATGAAGTCATGCAGGTTGCAGGATGGAAATCTGAATCCACTTTTACAACTTTTTATCTAAAAGATCAGAGTGCAGCAGCCTCCTTCTTTCGTAATATTACGATTTAACCAAAAAGCTGAAGACCATTTACCAAGCACATCCCGCCATTTTAGTTAAGACTGTGCGTCTGTAAGAAATGGTGAGAGTTTATTTTGGTTTTTATTTATTTCTTTAAGTTCAAGTTTTTCTTATGTGATAATCACGGTGTGATTAATTTAAATGCACTATTATGTTATGTTATTAACATTTGGGTAAGATTGGCTTGATTTTTATCGTTGTTTGTTGATTCTCAAATCTCCTCCCACCTAATGTTTAAGTGGGGCACTGACCAAATCTAAGGGTTTAGCAAGTAGTGATTGAATGGTAGTGGATGTTTTTGTGTTGTAATAACACCCCCCCCCCCCCCCCCAGACCCCCCTTGCGGGATGGTCTGTTGTTTTATTAACAACTATAAAAAACATACTTACCGTTCTCAATCACTATGACCCGGTCTCGGCCACCCCGTGTGGAATTGATTTGAGAATTTGCCTATAATATTTGGCACTTAAATTCAGAAAAGTGAATCTGTTTCCTATTTGGGCTCCAGTGCGCATGCACAAGCGTGCTTAGTGACGCATCACTATGGAGTGAGTACAGACTGGTGCCAGTCTATATCAGTCAGTATACTGGAGATGGACCTAACCAGTAGCCTGCTTGAGGGTCCATATTACTAGGAATAGGCATGGGGAGGAGTGTATGCAAGCATAAAAAGCTTATTCTGGTAGCTAAATGCAGATAATTGATTTAGCCAGTAGTGATTGAACGGTAAGTATGTTTTATAGTGGTTAATAAAACAACATACCATCCCGCAAGTGGGGGGGGGGGTCTGTGGGTTTTTTAAGACACTGGAAGCTTATGTCAATGAAATATGCAGCAGCATTTATTCATGTAATTATTTTTCATATGTTTATTCATATTTCAAAGTGATAAATTGTACAAGTTGTGAATAATGACAAGATGCAACTTGAAATCAAGGACAAAATATAAGCCCATGATATTAGGCCTATAATAAAGTAAAACTTGTCTAGATAGCATGGATTGGCACAGATTAGCAAATTTAATATTTATTTGCAAACTAAGATGACTATTTTTGACAATTTACCAATGATATCACTGGTTCCATAAACTAACCAGTTATTTCAGCAGTAAATTTTCAAAAATAGTCTTCTTGGTTTGCAAATGGGCATTTATGAAGAGGACTACTGGTAGACAAACACTAATGGAAATATTGCAACATCTTTTAGTATAGCCTATTGAGAGCAATACATATTGGGGATGCCAGAGCGAACTGGGTCATATACAGTGTATGCCCATTTGCTGACCAAGATTCCAGAAGAAGACTATTTTTGAAGATTTACCAATGAAATGACTGTTTTGGTAATCTAACCTGTCATTCCAGTGGTAAACTTTCAAAAATAGTCTTTAGTTGGTCTGCAAATGGACATTATCGAGGCAACTACAGACATGACAGAATGATGCAACAGTAACATCTTTTTTATATATTTATTCACACTCTTGACAACAATATATATTGGGGTGAGAGAACTGAGCTATAAACAGTGTACTGGTGTATCCATTTGCTGACCAAGACTCAAGAGATTGCTTCTGAAAATGTACCACTGGAGAGACTGGTTTTGTAACCAACCAGTCATTCCAGTGGGAAAATTTCAAAAATAGTCTTGATTTGTAAATGGACATTTATCAAGACCACTGCGGAAGCGCTAATGATGGAAAGGCTGACCAGCATCTAGTATATTTATTCATCATGAGGCAATGAGCACAATACACTAATTAATACTTATATTGAGATGCGTAAAATGAGTTACATTTTTTAAAAATTGTTCATAATACATTGGTTGTCAATTTGGGACCAGATTCCAAGAGGACTATTTTTTTAAATTTACCACCGTAATGACTGGTTCGGTAATCTAGCCAGTCATTCGTGGTACATTTTTAAAAATAGTCTTCTCTTGGTCGGCACAAACACGTTCCTCAAGAGCACTTCAGATGACGTCTTTGACTGCCTTGAACATTAAAGGGTTTACTTTAGCTATTAAATTATTACTAGGCCACCGAGTTGTGGTCAGTCACAAATTCTACTTCACACTTGTCAATTTGTACTAGCCTTGGACTAACAGTGGTAACAGGCTAGTGTTAATTTCTGTGAATGACACATGTAGGTAAAACTTATCTCACTTTGTGACCAAGGATGCGCCACATCCACCTTGCAAATCTTATGCCGTGGCGACCATCCGCCGTCTGTCTGTCAACCTTTGCTTTCAAACACTACTCCTCATTAACCACTTGGCCGATTTCAACCAAATTTGGCTGGAAGGACCCTGTGGTCATAGGCTCCAGATCCACAGTTCAGAATTTTTATTCATCAATTTTTTGGGTGAAAATCTTTTGATTTTATGAACAAGAGGCCCAAGGGGCCTGTATCGCTCACCTGCATCATAGGCATTTCAACCAGAAAGGCCATCAACAATAAGTAGAACCCTACAGAGTTGAGCGGAATTATAACAAGAAAACAGAAGCCATGTTTCTTTATGTATCAACTACTTTTGAACAAAACTTAACGGCCCTTAGTCCCTTATCATACCTCCCAAATTTCGGCCTAATCCATTCAACGATTCTGGATACAAAGTTGTTTTCGCGAAAACTAGGTCATCCAAGATGGCCGCCAAGCCAATGGACCAATCAGGTTCCCTTGAACAAATTGGTTCTCCTCCTGCATTAGATTGTGTTTCATGAGTTTTGAATCAACCCCCAAGCCGTTTCGGAGATTTTTAAAGACATTTCCAAAAATTGGCTGGTTTAGCCGGTGGCCATCATGGGTTTTGGCCGATCAGCTTCATTTAAACAAACTTAGACCTCTATGCCCTAAGGCTGCATTCTGCCAAATATAATTGAAATCGGCCCAGTGGTTCTTGAGAAGTCGTTTAAAGAATTCCCCATTGCTTTACTATGGGCCCATTGCTTTACTATGGGAGCCTATGGCAGGAAAGCAAACCGAGATGGCAGTCAAACCGTTTATTCAACAGTCTCGAAAGTGACATATTTGAACTCGCCAACCTGATAAGCATATATACAGCAATTTTCGCTATCAAAATACATAAAATACAAAAAAGCCAATATGACAAAAAGCTAAATTTTGATTGGTTGATGCCGGCCATGTTTTTTAACGTACGAACGTCCTTTGAACAAATTTGAATGGCCCTTGGTCCCTAAACATATTTACCAAATTTCAGCACTATCCCTTCAGCGGTTCGGGAGAAGTCGTTTTCGCGAAAACTACGTCATCCAAGATGGCTGCCAACCAAATAGGCGAATAAGGTTGGCTTGAATAAACTTGGGTCTAACGTTGTCATAGATGATGTGTTATGAGTATTGAATCAATTCCTCTTGCGGTTTCAGAGAAGATTTTTTAAAGTGTCTAAAAATCAGCCATTTTGGCTGGCGGCCATCTTGGATTTTGACCGATCAGCTTCGTTTGAGCAAACTTAGATCTCTATGCCCTATGAATGCTTCCTCCCAAATATAATTGAAATCGGTCCAGTGGTTCTTGAGAAGAAGTCGTTTAAAGAATTCCCCATTGCTTTACTATTGGAGACTATGGCGGGAAAACAAACCAAGATGGCAAGAAAACCGTTTATCCGACAGTCTCGAAAGTGGGATATTTTAACTGGCCACATTGATAAGCATATATAATGCAATTTTCGCCATCAAAATACATCAAATACAAAAAAGCCAATATGACCAAGAAACGCTAAATTTTGATTGGTTGATGGCGGCCATATTTTTTAATGAACAAACTTCCCTTGAACAAACTTGAAAGGCGCTTGGTCCCTAAGCATATTTACAAAATTTCAGCTCTAGCCTTCAGCGGTTCGGGAGAAGTCGTTTTCGCGAAAACTAGGTCATCCAAGATGGTCGCCAAGCAAATCGGCCAACCAGGTTGCCTTGAACAAACTTGGGTCTACCGTTGCCACAGATGATGTGTTATGAGTTTTGAATCAATTCCTCCAGCGGTTTTGGAGAAGATTTTTTAAAGTGTTTCTAAAAATCAGCCATTTTGGCCGGCGGCCATCTTGGATTTTGACCGATCTGCTTCGTTTGTACAAACTTAAATCTCTATGCCCTATGAATGCTTCCTCAAAATATAATTGAAATTGGGTTAGTGGTTCTTGAGAAGAAGTCGTTTAAATAATTCCCCGTTGCTTTACTATGGACCCATTGCTTTACTATGGGAGCCGATGGCGGGAAAACAAACCAAGATATTTGAACTCGCCACACTGATAAGCATATATAAAGCAATTTTCGCTATCAAAATACATTAAATACAAAAAAGCCAATATGACAAAAAGCTAAATTTTGATTGGTTGATGCCGGCCACATTTTTTAACGTACGAACTTCCTTTGAACAAATTTGAATGGCCCTTGGTCCTTAAGTATATTTACCAAATTTCAGCGCTATCCCTTCAGCGGTTCGGGAGAAGTCATTTTCGCGAAAACTACGTCATCCAAGATGGCCGCCAAGCAAATAGGCCAATAAGGTTGGCTTGAATACACTTGGGTCTAACGTTGCCATAGACGATGTGTTATGAGTATTGAATCAATTCCTCTTGCGGTTTGGGAGAAGATTTTTTCAAGCGATGCTAATCTCATCTCAAATGTTGTACTTCACCGATAGAATATGGTTTATAGATTCCATATCATTCATATCCTGTCAGATTCCCTGATCTGTATCACAAATATCTGTTTTGTAATATCGAGTAAATGTTGAACAGTGATCGACACCATTTTGTCTTCTACTTCCAATCAAATTGGTTTCAAAATATTCAGCAGCTTACCTGTAGGATTGCTTTTATACCACATTGCCAAACTATAGCTGGAGCCTCTATGACCGAGCGTATATACCGAGGCAGAAACACTAGGGTTTTTGTGATTGGTTGAAAAGTAAATCATGACAGCCATCATAGGGTTTAGAAATGTACCAACATTTAACTACTAAATCCTGAATATCTTTCTTTAACGGCGTGATACAAAGCTTAAAATTACCTGGATAGTTTATGGTCGGCGTGTTAGATCACCTGAACAGCTATCAAGAGATGGGATTAGTTATCCTTTAAAGTGTCTAAAAATCGGTCATTTTGGCTGGCGGCCACCTTGGATCTTGACTGGTCAGCTTCGTTTGAAGAAACTTAGATCTCTATGCCCTATGAATGCTTCCTCCCAAATATTATTGAAATCGGTCCAGTGGTTCTTGAGAAGAGGTCGCTTAAAGAATTCCCCATTGCTTTACTATGGGCCCATTGCTTTACTATTGGAGACTATGGCGGGAAAACAAACCAAGATGGCAGGAAAACCGATTATCCGACAGTCTCGAAAGTGGGATATTTTAACTGGCCACATTGATAAGCATATATAAAGCAATTTTCGCCATCAAAATACATCAAATACAAAAAAGCCAATATGACCAAGAAACGCTAAATTTTGATTGGTTGATGGCGGCCATATTTTTTAACGAACAAACTTCCCTTGAACAACCTTGAAAGGCGCTTGGTCCTTAAGCATATTTACAAAATTTCAGCTCTATCCCTTAAGCGGTTCAGGAGAAGAAGTCGTTTTCGCGAAAACTAGGTCATCCAAGATGGTCGCCAAGTAAATCGGCCAATCAGGTTGCTTTGAACAAACTTGGGTCTACCGTTGCCACAGATGATGTGTTATGAGTTTTGAATCAATTCCTCCAGCGGTTTTGGAGAAGAAGATTTTTTAAAGTGTTTCTAAAAATCAGCCATTTTGGCCGGTGGCCATCTTGGATTTTGACCGATCTGCTTCGTTTGAACAAACTTAGATCTCTATGCCCTATGAATGCTTCCTCCAAAATATAATTGAAATTGGGCTAGTGGTTCTTGAGAAGAAGTCGTTTAAATTTGTATAGATTTCTTCTCTGTCTGTTGGGGATAGGAACATTGAGTTTTGGTAGCTCCCTGTCAGATAGTCCTGTATATGAATTTCTGAACTAGCTTGGATTTTTCTGACGGTTTAGGTCGAATGTTAATGAAATACTCATTGAATTTATCTGCTATATCATTTGTGTCTGTTATGATAGTATTATTGCAGATAAACTGTGTTGTTTCTGATTTACTCTTTTGTTTATTTAATAGTGACTTAATTAATTTCGATATTTCCTTTATGTTATTTTTTTGTTCATCAAATTTATAATGGTAATAATTTATTTTAGCTATCCTAATAATTTGGTTCAGTTTATTTCTATATTTCTCTAACTGAGTATTATTGTATGTTGTTGGGTTTTTAATAGACGCTAGATATAACTTATTCTTCTTGTGACAAGCGGCTATTAGTCCTCGTGTTAGCCAGGATTTAGTAGGATTTTGCTTGAATTTTCTTAATTTTTTTTAGTGGGAAAGCAGATTCATAGTCATTAGTACATATAGTGTGGAATGTGTTGTTGGCATCTTCACAGAGTTCGCAATTAACCACCTGGTTCCAATTTATATTTGACATGATGTTTCTAAATTTTTCAATATTCTCGCTTCTAAAGTCTCTACAGGTTGTTTCCTCTTTTTCAAATGATTTTTGCTTAACTTTCTCTCTTTCTACGTAGAAAATGGGTAAATGGTCCGTGTCCATGTCTTCTACAAAAATACCTGATTGTGGTTTTGAATTTAAAGTGTTATTTGCGAGAATATTATCAATAATAGTAGCTGTTGTTTCCGTTATCCTTGGAGGTTTTGTTATGAATGGATAGTATCCAAATGTTCTTAGTAAGTTCACAAAGTCTTGAGTAATTGTTTTTTCTTGTTTCAGTAGATCGATGTTAAAAACCCCAGTAGATAAATGGTCTTATTATCTTTTTGTATGGCTTTAAAACTTTTTTCTAATAATTCTATGAATTTATCTTTATCGCGATCTGGAGAACTGTAAATGACACCGAAGTTAGAGGCTAGAAGTAGACTTGGCTAGAATCATAAGCTAACTAGAATTATATGCTAGTAGACTGGTAGAAGTCTGGAAGAGCAGGATAGAAGTCTTCTGGACTAGTGGGCTAGTAGACGGTGCTAGAAATCTATGCTATCATGCTATCAAGTAGACTATCCTGGAAGTCTAGTAGATTGGCATAAGAAGAGAGAAGTCTAGGCTAGTAGGCTAATAGACTAATCGAGAAGTCAATGTTATATGTCTAGGCTAGTATTCTAGGTTAACATGGCTAGTAGATTATGCAATAAGTCTAGGCCTTAGACTAGGCTATAAGCCTAGGCTAGTAGGTTTAGTAGACTGGGCAATAAGTCTGGGATAGAAGAATAGGCTAGTAGACAACATATGTAGAAGCCAAGGTTGTAGCCTATACTAAAATTCTAGGCTAGAAGTCTAAGCTAATATACTAGGCTAGCACTCTAAGCTACTAGACTAATAAACTAAGGTAAATGCTAACCTAAAAGCATAGGCTACTAAGCTAGGATACTATGCTAGAAATCTAGGCTAGAAGGCGAGGTTAGTAGACTATTAGACCTAGTCCGGAATTCTAGGCCAACTAGCACTTAAGGCTAGATGCCTAATGGAGTGGGAGAAGTCTAGTAGAACAGGCTAGAAATCTAGGCTATTAGGCTCATAGACTAAGTTAGAAATCAAGGCAAGTATACTAGGATCTCAGACTAGGCTATAGGTCTAGGCTAGTAGTCTATGTAGAAATCTAGGCTAGTAAATAAGTCTAATAGACTAAGCTAGTGACCTAGTATATTAAGCTAGTTGTCTAAGATAGAACTCTAAGCTAGTAGATTAGGGTAGAAGTCTAGACACAAAGACTAGGTTAGTATGCTAGTATTCTATGCTAGAACTCTAGGGCTCTAGGTCCAGACTAGTGGGCCAGTAGACTCTACTAGAGGTCTAGGCTAGATATTTAGGCAAGTAGATTTGTAAAAAAGGCTAGGCCTCTAGGCTAGTACAGTGGGCTAGAAGACTAGTCTAGTGTGGCTAGTAGACTAGGATATATGTCTAGGCTAGTCTACCTGTGTAGAGGTCTATGTTCTAGACTAGTCTTTAAGTCTAGGCCAGCATTCTAGACTAGCGGACTAGGCTAGAAGCCTACGCTAGTAGAGTAAGGCAAACATCAAGTACAAAAGCATATGTTAGTGGCTAGGTGATTAGACTAGACATCTACGCTAGGAGTTAAATCTAATAGACTAGTAGACTTGGCTAGCGTTCTAGGCTAGAGTTAACTAGAACTCTAGGCACGTATCCTAATATGCTGTTTGAGGACTAGTAGCCCAGGTTAGATATCTGGATAAGTAGGCTAGTAGACTAGGTTAGAAGTCTATGCTAGTAAAATAGTTCAGAAGACTGCGCTGGTAGACTAAGCTAGATGTCCATGTCAGTAGGCTAGCATCATTGGCTAGAAAACTAGGCCAATATGCTAGCAGACTATTTCAGATGTATAGGCTAATAGACTATGGTAGAAGTCTATGGTATAGCCATGCGTTTGCAGACTAGTAGAGTAGACTAGGTTAGAATTCTAGGCTAGAACCCTAGATTAGTGGGGTAGTAAATTCAGTTAGAAATCTAGATGATCTAGCACTCTAGACTACTAGGCTAGAAGACTGGCACAAGTTTAGTAGAGATGCCTAGTAGAATGATGGGCTAGTTGGCTAGTAGACTAGGCCAGAAATTTTGGCCAGTGGCCATTAGCCTATGTTATCAATCTGAGCAAGTAAAGTAGTCTAGTCTAATAGGCTAGTAGAATATGCTAGAAGACTAGGCTTGTAGGTTAACGGAGTAGGCTATAAATATAGGCTAGCGGACTAGGCTAGAAGTCTAGGCTAGCATGGGTAGTAGATTATGCTATAAGTCTGGTGTGTGGACTAAGCTATACGTCTATGCTAATTGTCTAGTAGACTGGGCTATACGGCATGGCTATAAGCATAGCCTAGTGGACTAGGCTAAGAGTCTAGGCTAGAAATCTAGGTTAGTAGGCTAGTAGACTTGGCTAGAATTCTAGGCTAACTGTGCTAGAATGATATGTACTGGTTGAGGTATGGTAGAGCAGGCTAGAACTCTAGGCTAGTAAACTATGTGAGATATCTAGGCGAGTAGACAAGACTAGTGGCTTAGTAGATTCAGTTAGACAAAAATCCAAGCTGGTAGATTAGGGTAGAAGTATAGACTGGAAGTCTAAGTTAGTGGGCTACTAGGTTAGAACTACAGGGTAGAAGTCCAGACTACTGTGCTACTAAACTCAGCTAAATGTCCAGGATAAAAATTTAGGAAAGTAGACCAGTATAAAACACTGGAACTCTAGGCTAGTAGACTGGGCTAGAAGTCTTGGTTAGATGGCTAGGCTGGAAGTCTAGGCTAGTGTGACTAGTCGACTAGGATAGCTGTCTGGGCTAGTAGACTACCTGTGTAGAAGGCTGTGTTGTGGTCTAGACTAAGTCCAAGTTAGAATTCTAAACTAGTTGACTAGGCTAGTAGAATAGGCTAAACATCTAAGATAGAAGCCAATGCACAAAACTAGTGTCCTACATGTAGTAGATTAAGTTAGGTGCCTAGGATAGAAATCTATGCTAGTAGAGTAGGGTAGAAATCTAGACTAGGTTAGTCGGCTAGTATACTAGGCTAGAACTCTAGGGTAGAAGTCCAGACTACAGTACTAGTAGTGTCAGCCAAAAGTCTGGGCTAGGAGTCTGGGTTAGTAGATTAGTTTAGACATCTAGGCTAGAGAGATCCGCTAGAAGTCTAGCCTAGTACCAGTAGACTAGGTTAGAAGTCTAGGCCAGAGGATTAGACTAGTTTGGAAGTCTATGCTAATGTGACTAGTAGCCTAGGATAGTTGTCTAGGCTAATAGACAACATGTGTACAAGTCTATTGTGTGGACTAGTCTAGACGTCTAGGCGAGAATTAAAAAAATTAGGCTAGGTAGTCTAGGCTATTGGAATAGGGTAAACATCTAGGATAGAAGCATATTCTAGTAGGCCACCCAACTAGGCGAGATGTCACGGTTAGATGCCAAGGCTAGTAGACTAGTCTAAACATCTAGACCAGGAATTTAGCCTAGTAAACTTGCCTAGAACTCTGGAATAGAAGTCTATGTTATCAAGCCTAGTAGATTAGGCTAGAAACTAAGCTATAGACTATAGGCTATTATGTTATTAATGTTAATAGACTGGGCTATATGTCTATGCTAGAAGCATAGGCTGTTAGACTAGGCTAGAGGCATAGGCTAGCAGACAATCTGAGTAGAAGTCAAGGATGTAGGTTATGCTAAATGTTAACTACAGAAGTCTAAAATAGTAGACTATGCTAGAAGTATAGGCTACTAGGCTAGTAGTCTACGGAAAAGGCTAGAAGCATAGGCTGGTAGGATAGGACACTATACTGGAGCTCTAGATTCGATAATAATACTAGATTAGTAGGCTAGCAGACTTGGCTAGAATTCTAGACTAACTAGAACTCTATACTAGTAGGCTAGTTGATTGGTAGAAGTCTAGTAGAGCATGCCATATGTCTAAGCTAATAGGCTAGTAGACTATGTTTGAAAACTAGTCCAGTAGACTAGGCTATAAGACTAGACTAGCGGTCTCGGCTTGGAGACTATGTTAGAAATATAGGTTAGCTGACTAGGCTAAGAGACTTGCCTAGAGGGTTAGTTGAATATGCTAGAACTCTAGGTTAGTACGCTAGCATGTACTAGGATAGATGTATAGGCTAGAAATCTAAGCTAGTAGAGTAGGGTAGAAGCATAGACTAGACACATAAGCTAGAACTTGTGGCTAGTAGATTAGGATATATGCATAGGCTAGTAGACTGCCTGGATAGAAGTATATGTTGTAGACTAGTATAGAAATCTAGGCTCAAACTCTAAACTAGTAGTCAGTCGGTTAGACATCTAGGCGGGTAGGATAGAGTAAATGCGTTAGAAGTATAGACTAGAAGTCGATGTTAGCGAGCTAGTGGATTTGGCTAGCCAGGACTCTAGGCTCGTCAGGATAATAGACTGGTAGAAGTCTAGTAGAGAAGGCTAGAAGGCTATGTTAATAGGTTAGTCGACTAGGTTAGACGTCTAGGCTGGAAGACTAGACTAGTAGACTAGGCTATAAGTTTAGACTAGTAGTCTACGAGTCTAGCAGAATTAGCGAGAGGTGTAGGCTAGTACGCCAGCAATCTAGGCTAGAAGTTCAGGCTAGTAGACGATGGGAAAAGTCTAGACTATGTGAGTAGGCTAGTATATTAATCTAGAAGTATAGGTGAGAACTCTTGGTTAGTGGGCTAGTAGACTCAGCTAGGTGAACGAGATCTCTAGGCTACGAGGCTAGTGGATTGGTAGAAGCCTAGTAGAGTAGGCTAGGCGTGTAGGTTAGTGTGCTGGAAATCATTGCTAGTAGATCTGAGCTAGTAGAGTAGGCACGCCCACGAGGTTAGTCGACTAGGCTAGAAGTCTAGGATAATGGGCTGGTAGAATAGGTTAGAAGTCTAGGCTAGTAGGCTAGTACACTAGAAGTCTGGGCTAGTAGACCAGGTAGAGTCTTGGCTAAAAGACACCGCTAGAAGATTAGACTAGAAACCAAGTCAAGTTGAATAGGTTTGAGGTCTAGGCTAGAAGTCTAGTCTAGTATGCCTCGTAAACTAGGCTAGCAGACTACCTGGGCAGAAGTCTATGTTGTTAGGCTAGGATAGAATTCTAGACTAAAAGTCTAGGCTAGTTGGCTTGTAGACTAGGCTAGAAATCTGGACTAGTAGACTAGGCAAGAACATTGTTAGTAGACTATGCTAGAATGGTAGGCTAGTTGAATAGGAGAGAAATCCATGCTAGTTGACTATCTATGTAGAAGTCATGGCTGTAGACTAGTCTAAAAGTCCAGGTTAGAAGTTTAAACTACTAAACTAGGATAGAAGTCTGGCTACTAGGCTAGTAGATCTTTGCTAGATTTGTCTCAGTTAGTAGGCTAGTAGACTAGTCTAGCAGTCTAGGCTATTAGATTATGGTAGAGGTTTGTGTTGGAATTCTAGCCTAGTAGCCTATTCTGGGAGGCAAGCCTAGTAGACTATGTTAGAAGTCCAGGCTAGAAGCATAGGTTAGTATGGCTAATAGACCAGGCTAGAAGGCCATGCCTGTGTAGAATACTAGATTGTATACAATTAGGCCAGACGCTGAGGGCACTAGGCTTGCAGACTAGGCAAGAGGGCTAGGCTAGAAATCTGGGCTTTTGGGCTAGTAGACTTGACTATAAGTCTAGGCTGTAACTCTAGGGTGTAAATCAAGGATAGTAGAGTAGCTTAGAAGTTTAGGCTAGTAATCTAGATATACAAGTTTAGACTAGTCGGCTAGTAGACTAGGCTAGGGGGTAGAAGTCACGGCTGTAGACTAGGCTAAAAGTTTAGGCTAGAAGTTTAAACTATAGACTATGCTAGAACTCTAAGCTACTAGACTAAGGTAAAACGGTAGTCTAGGCTAGGAGGTTAAGGTAAATGCCTGGGATAGACATCTGGACTAGAAGTTTAGCCTAGTAGACTATGCTGGAATGCTAGCCTAGTAGACTAGGTTAGAATTCTAGGCTAGTATTGGCGTGTAGACTATGCTAGAAGACTACATGTGTAGAAGTCTGGGTTGCAGATTAGAGGTCTAGGCTAGTAGACTATCAGAGTAGCCTAGAAGGATATGCTAGAAGTCTAGACTATTGGGCTGGTAGAATGGGCTAGAAGTGCAGTGTGTAAATCTAGGCTAGTAGACTAGCTTAGACGCCTATGCTAGTAAACTAGACTAGAAGCTTAGACTAGTAGGCTAGTTGACTAGGCTAGAAGTCTATGCTAATATGATAGCAGAAGTGGCGAGAACTAGTCTAGTAGATTGGGCTAGTAGAGACTACATGGCTAGTGATATGGCTTAGACTAGGCTAAATGTCTAGTCTTGAAATCTAAACTAGGTGTCTAGGATACTAAGCTAGTAGACTAGGGTACAAGGTCTATGCTAGAAGCATATGCTAGTAAGCTGGGATAGACGTCTCAGCTAGAAGTCTAGGTTAATAGGCTAGGTGACTTGGCTAGAATTCTAAGCTAACCAGAACTAGTAAGGTAGTGGACTGGTAGAAGTCTAGTAGAGTAGGCTAGAAATTTAGGCTAGTAGTCTAGTAGACTAGAAAGCAATGCCTGTAGTCTAGTAGACTATGCTATACGCATAGGCTAGTAGAGTAGACTATCAGACTATGCTAGTAGACTAGGTTAGAAATCTAGTCTAGTAGGCTAGTAGAATAGGATCGATGCCTAGGCTAGTAGACTAGGCGAGACATCTAGGCTAGAAGTCTCGGCTAGTAGACAACCTGAGCCCTGAAGTCAAGGCTGTAAACTAAGCTAAATGTCTAGGCTATAAGTTTAAAGCAGTAGACTATGCCAGAAGTCTAGACTACTAGGCTCTTAGACGATGGTAAAAGGCTAGCCTAGAATCATGAACTAGTAGACTAGGCGACAATGGTAGAAGTCTAGGCCACTAGGCTAGTAAACTATTATGAAACACTGTCGAAAATGAGAATATTTAGCTCACCTGGCCTGAAAGGCCAAGTAAGCTTATGCTGTGGTGATCGTCCGTCGTGTGTCCGTCCATCGTCCGTCGTCCGCCTGTCATCCGTCCGTCTGTCCATCAACGTTTCTTTTAAATGACTTCTTCTCACGAATCACTGGGCCGATTTCAATTATATTGGGCAGGAAGCATCCTTAGGGCATAGGGATCCAAGTTTGTTCAAATAGAGCCAATCGGCCAATTTGGCCGGCGGCCATCTTTGATTTCGGCAGATTTTAGGAAACGTCTTTAAAAATCTTCTTCTCCGAAACCACTTGAGGAATCGATTCAAAACTCCTGAAACCTCATCTGAGAAAAGAGGTAAGCCAAGTTTATTCAAGAAGACTTGATTGACCAAATGGTTCGGTGGCCATCTTGGACGACTTAGTTTTCCACCAAAAACGACTTCTTCTCCAGAACCGCTAGAGGGATCAAGCCCATCTTTGGGAGATATGCTCAGGGACTATGGGCCATTAAAGTTTGTTCAAGGGAAGTTAATCCATCTAAAAACATGGCCGTCGTGGGCCAATCAAAATGTAGCGTGTTTGGCGGCCATATTGGATTTTTTTATTTGATGAATTTTGAGGCCGAAATTGGTTCTATATATGGTTTTGGAAATTCTGAGCTCAAATTTGCCATTTTCGAAACTGTCGGATAAACCGTTTGGTGGCCATCTTGGATTACTTTCACGCCAAAGGCACCCATACTAAAGCAATGGGTCTTCTTCTGGAGAACTGCTAGGCCGATTTCAATTATATTTAGCAGGAAGCATCCTTAGGTCATAGGGATCCAAGTTTGTTAAAATGAAGCCGATCAGCTAATTTGGCCGGCGGCTATCTTGGATTTTGGCCGATTTTAGGAAATGTCTTTAAAAATCTTCTCCGAAATCGACCACACAGTTTGATGAAACACACTTTTCTGTTCATATCGCTACGAATCACTGCCTACAGTGTCTCTCTTCATACTAAAGTTTAAATAATACAGTCAAACCTGTTCTCTGCACAATCACCAGGTCTGTATGAAGACCACATTATTCAACAGCTAAATGCATGAAACAATACACTACAGATGTGCCTCATGGAGACCACCTGTCTATATAGACACAACATTTTCAGCTAATCTGGCTAATGAAAAGCAAAATTGGCTAAATCATTGGCTAATGATTAAAATTTATTTTCAAATGTTCTTGATTGGTTGAATCCTAACTAAATCCAGCGTTACAAATGGAAAGCAAAAATGCCTGTTTACGTTGTTGAATATTTTGAAATTAATACCACAGCAACAGATTTCAGTCATATTAGTTTCAAAATATTCAACACATTTCTTATATATTAAGTCCCTATTGTATCTGGACTGTAAAATTGATAGTATTAACTGATGATAACTGACGGCAAACATGTTCATAAGTGACATTGAAGTAAATATGTGGCTAAAATATTTACTATTTGGCTAACAAAAATGGCATGTGGCTAATTTATTGGCTAGAACATTGCAAAGGCCAGATCTGTCACTGTTATAGACATGTTAGATTGTATTTAATTTCCACATTATGAATCTAATTTGTTCCAATATATGCCAATTAGTAGTGCCTTCCGTGCTAAAGCTATTTGCTAAGCTAACTTAGTTATTATGTATAGTCAGTATTAATAAATCCATATGGATCACGTTTCCGTCACTCTAAAAAGAATCCTGTTTTTAATACTTAGCTACCAGATATAGAGGTCAGATATCATACTTTTCTGACATCTACACCCAAATGTGATGAGAAAAAATCAGTATATGGTTTAGTCCCTCGAGGTGGAACGAAAAATTGAAATTTCAGCATCTGGCTTATAGACTAATGCATTTCTGTATGGCAGATTATTTGTGACCTCTATCTCTGAAAATGCAACTTACTGGGCCGGGATTGGAACAATACTGGGCCAATGCGGCCCAGTATTGGCCGCATACCAGCCCAGTAAGCTGCGTTATCAGAAATCTTCGTCGGCTAAGCCAGCCTTGCGTTAGAAAAGGAAAAGTTTGGAAACATTTTGCACGTGCAAAATCGGCTTTACGGTATATAATACAATCTAATTCATTTAATCTGAAAATAGCAGATTGTCACAGTTAAAGTTTGAAGATTTAACAAAAAGTTTTGAAATGTTTTACTCAAGGAGTAGTAGAGTTGGAGTTAAAATGATACCACCTCCCTCAACTGGCAGCCGATCAGCGATCCGTGGCCCCCACCGCCCTCTTAATCCCTGAGGACTTAGGGTTGTTGAGACATGTGGTTGGTGTTTGCCTTTCATTCCGGTCCTGATCGGTACCACGAGAATGAAGTGATTTAATCCTGGTCGGAATTAAAATGATACCACCGACCTCAACTGGCAGCCGTTTGGTGATCCGTGGCCCCCACCGCCCTCTCAATCCCTGGGGCATAGGAATTTGAGACATGTGATGTTCGTGGACGAGATGGGAGCTGCTGACATGGAAGGCCGTCACGAAAATAAAACTCCCGTGCGGACCCCATTGTCCGAGAGAACCTCCTCAGGATACCGGCCAGTGGCCGGCCTCTCTATTCTGTGTAGGCTCAGACAAACACGTAGTCTCTGCCAGAGTCGCATCGGCATGATGGGACCACACACAGTGTCTTCCATCTACCTTGACAACGCTCACCTGGTAGGGGGGGGAGGGGGTCTAAAGTGCTTAGCATGGCAGTCTCAGCGCCCTGTGCCACTGCTGTAGACGCCAGCATGAGCAGTATGATGAGAATCATATCTATACATAAAGAGTTAAACCGAACAGAGTGAACCCCTCGGGAAATATCTGTGCCAGATCGAGCCCTGCTCTGTCCGATTCGATAGTGATCTTCATCCCCTCAGGGGCAGAAGCTAGCTGCTTCACTTTGCCGCTGGCTAAGAAACGTAGCTGTAGGACTATATGAGTCATTTGCGGGCTAGTGAGTCCGACTCGCTGAAGCAGTTTAACAGCACCCTTGGCTTTTGTGACATGTGACACACCATCTACCTGTAGGATGCCCTCATGGAGGTTAATAGCTTATTCTGGTCCATCGAATGGACGACGCAGCAGGGGCTTTCCACCTGTAACCCTGATCTGGTTACCCACCCTCGTCAGGGAGACACCTTCACCTATGTAGGTGAGGAAGGATGATCCCAGATTGTAGAGCTTTCGAACTGTCCCATCCCTTTTCACAACAGTGGAGAGGGTAGTAACCTCTATGCCAATGACTGCGGGAGGCCTATATAGTGGCAACCATGTTTTCCAGTTACCACCAGGTCCAGCGTGGTACCACACTTCATTCTTCTCAAACATGAACTGCAGGTTTGCCATGGTCAATAGCAGACCCTCATGGGTCATAGGAGGGACACCGCTCGAAAAGGGTTTGACCAGATGAAAGCTGATGTCGTCATTTAGGGTGTTGATGTCTGCCACCTCTGTATCCGAGACCTCAATCAATGGCTCGAGGATGTACTTCCTTTTCAGGAAATCGTACCAAAACACGATCTTGTGACCATTTATGTTGCAACCCAGGTGCTCCTTCGTCACATCCTTGAGGTCTGTGAGCAGCTCCACCCCATCACCACGAATGGGGTGGAGGGAGAATGCCTTTGAATTTGCTTCGTCCTGTAGGGAAAATGACTTGCCATCGCTCTCTTCTACCTTGGCAGCATCAACTGCGTACACATCTGCCAGGTCAGCAACCCCAGTCGAGTGAGCAAATATGGGTTCCATAGCACGCAATATAGAAGGGTTTAAACATGAGATATAACCATGCCGATTGTCCGACTGCTGCTCTCCGGTGGTGAGAACGTAATCTCACCCTCTCTACAGGGCAGACGGGTGGTGCAGTACCGTGTATAATGGGTCCTCTTCGAGGTGCCCCAGTGGCGCACAACATACATACATGCCGATGTGCTACATCAACCTCCGGGCAGTGCACACAGCAGCTCACTGGTAGAAGTCGGCTGGGACGTGATAAAGTATCTCCCAGGTGCCAACAGCAACCTATGGAAAGCTGTCAGTCCTAGCCCGTTCACACCTGTAAATCACCTGTTTGACAGCCCCTCCATTAACATATATGCCAGCATGGATGGGATATCGGGTGCCCATTTAGAGTTTACCCTCTTATTACTCATTGACCTGACGACAACATGATATCATACCAGCATTATCTGACCTTGGCCGAGATGATGAAGAAAGTAGTTCGCCCCTTCATGAGCCCTGCACAGATAAAAGCCTTAAACGAACAGAGGCTCGCACTGCAACAAGGAGAGCGACTACAGCGGGAGAACTGGTATCAACAGAACGCGAGCCTTGCAAGGAGGCGAAGGACCCGTGAAAATTTCTGATACTGGCAGGCCCTTCTGGAGGAGAGTACGCGGGATGCAGGAGTCTTGACAGACGACGATGAGCCGGATGTCTTCACAGACGAGGATGAGCCAGGTGTCTTCTCAGACGAGGATGAGCCAGATGTCATACAGTGGAATGAGGAGATGGCGCAGAAGTGTAAGACCAAGAAAGCCATCCAGCAGCCGACCTACTATCTTGGTGATAAGGTGAAGTTCCAGATGTCACGTCTCAGAAAGCTACTGGCACCCGACATAGTGCTGGATGACCACTGTCTAAAAGACGTCTGTCTCAACACCAACAAGCTGGTACAGTTCGCCAGGCTCTCCAAAATTAACCCTTCTATGACTCATGAGCAGATTCTGCAGGTGATGCAGGTTTAATCTCCAGGTATACTATGGCAAATCAGAGTGGCGGAAGCAACCAGAACTATACCCCTCCCTGACTGCTGACGAGGGCTGTACCATCTACGGCTGGTGACTCCAGCAGATAGATACTATCAGGCAGAAACTCGTCCATGAGGCAGAAAAGTACAGCAGAACGTGCAGGCGATATAAGACAGCCTACAACGTCCTTGCGCATACAACCACTGCTGTGGGTGTGATTGGAGCCAGTGCTGGTGTGGCAGCTGTGGCCACTCTCACTACAGGGGTGGGTGCCATCGTCGCCATCCCCCTGGGTGGCGTGACACTAGCCGCCACTGTCTTGGCCACGGGCTTGGGGGTGTGGCAGCGGCAGATCACAAGGAGGCTGGAGAAGCATGCTAAGTATGTGACACTGGCACAGAGTATGCTACGGACTATCGACGAGTCTGTCAGCAAAGCTCTCGAGGATGGCCAGGTCACCGATGAAGAGTACCACCATATATTGAAGGTACAAGCCCTGTACTGCACGGAGAAACCTAAAGTGCGACAGCAATACCTCAAAGGCTCCAGCGGGTGGGTTGATATGGGGGAGCTAAAAAACGAGATGTTACGGCGAGGTCACCTCGCCGGTCTCTGGAGTCGAGATGACTACAAATAGTGTGCTGCCTGTACGGTAGTTTTAAGAACACCAGTATAGATGGCCTTTCCACTGAACCTCAGGACAGTCATCCGGAGCCATCCATCCCTCTTGGGTACACCATTGACTGGCCTGAGAGGTCTACTGGATGATATACCAGCGCTAACACCGTTCTTCAATCCATTCACAGTGGATGGACTGTCCCGAACCAGCTTCTCCGTCAACCCACGAGTGCTGACCAACCGCCCCATCACCATCAAGGATACGAAGCAAGCTCATGCTTTGATGGCTGCTCCAAGCCTCTCATACTGGAATCAGCAGCTGAACTTTGCCGTGTTTGTGCCACAGCAGGATGTGAAGTAAGTTCCCCTCTGCTTCACTCCTATTCTGGTACTCCTGAAGCTGTGCTCATCACCAGCTGTCTCAGATTGCATGTGTACTTCACGGTGTGACGAATCCTCCATGAGCTGGGTGCAAGCCTTCCTGATACAAATGACCGACCCACAGCTCAACAGTCATAGCATCTCAGCGGCCAGCAGACTACAGAGAGAGTTCAGCACTCACCCAGACTATTGGTGGCATGGTGGTGACAACAGTGGCCTAGGGGTTATATATGGTGACCCGAGACGTGACTATGCAGGATTTCTCTATCGAACACCCCAACGAGTAGGCCGTCGGAAGACAGCGACATTCTCGTTCGATCCAGACTCCGACCCTGAAGCGCTGGTGCAAAATATGCACATCACTGGCTTGCGGCAGGACTATCCAGATGTGTGGAAGTACTTTGTCCCACACACCACCTCAGGCCTCACACCAGCAGGGATCGTTCGGATCAACCAATCCCTGGAAGCGCTGTGCTACTGCCTCCTTACAGCACAGACCAAGCTGCGTAATTCCATAGATGGTGTCAGCGGAGCAGGGGTCCAGGCCATGTTCATCAGTCTCGTTGAAGATATGATCATCGTGGCAGATCCCAGCAGTCTTATTGCTAAGTTCCAGCAGGGATTGCAGAAGGCCCGTTGCAAACTTGACTTTGCTATTTCACCACACCTACGGTTGATTCCGAGCAACATGATCGAGGGCCTCCAAGTCAGGTGCTATAACAACATGATAGTCGAGGGGAGTTCCCCCGGTGTCCACTTCGGCTTCAAGACTGATATCAATGCACCTACGCGTAGCATGGGCCATACAGTCATTCCGAACCTGACACTGCAGCCAGTCGACACGATGCTTCCCATGGCAGCTCCGACACCAACATTGCAGCCAGTCGACATGACACCACTTCCCGTGGTAGCTCAATGAGTGGAGTCAGCCCTAGCTATCATGGTGCTCGGGATCAGCCTACTCCGCCGCTAGCAAATCAGCTATAAGACTATCCTAACTCTCTACAGTAGCAGTGGGAACTACGGTGAGACACTAAACCAGCTTGTCCTGCCCTACAGCCCCTATACACGCTGCCAACATGCACATCCAAGGGCTGGATGGTTCCATAGCGCATCCTTTTTCCAGTTTGTAGTATCGCAGAGCCTTGTTCAGCTCTGAGTCAGGTGAGGCCATGGAGGTCTGCAACTGCTGGAACACATCTGACAGATACTCTCGATCCTTGTAGAAACCTTTAGCTCGCAGGAGCTGCTCGACTATATTCCCGCCCATGATAAGGTATTTGAGGAAGCAGATCTGTCCCGTACCAAATCCTAGATAGAACTTCACAGCTGTCAGCTCCTCTGTCAGCTCAGCACCGGAGAGCTGAACAAGCTCATCTGGTGTCATTTTCTTGTAGTCCTTCAACTCCCTCCCGAAGACCTCGTAGTACTTCTCGCATAGTGTGAGCCCGGACATGTTTAAGATGTCTCAATAGAGAGATGAATAGTCCTGAGTACCAACCCGGACACCTGGCAGATGCAGACTGGGAAGATCTTATTAGCTCACTCGACAGGGAGCGCAGGCATTTAACTGCATTGTATACTCAGTGCTTAAACAATGATGTCAACGTTACAGATCGTGATGATGACAGGGGGAAAGGAGGTTCTTCCTGCCGCCACTGCGGCTGTCCTCGCTACAGTGGTGAGTGGGGTGTCCAAGCACTGTCTCGAAATAACACATCCCATCCCAAAGATCGCCATCAGTGGTGCCTCCTACACTGCCGCCGCCAAGATCTTGGGTGAGCGTGTTACACTAATGGAGGCCACAGTTCTAGGGCTATCAACGAGTGCAATGGCTGAGATCATTGTCACCTACGTTTAACCACTCTGAATAGTGAGAGATGGATCACGAGACCACTGCAGCATATGAGGCATGGCGTGCCAGAGGGGGCTGTGTATCCCATGGTCGAGCACGCAGACTGAGGATTGCCATTGGCCGGGAATGGTGGACCGCCCACAAGGCGTGCCCCTGCAGAGAGGGCCAGTACCCTGAGCACTGCTACCTATTCCCTTGGCCGACTGCGTGGTCCTCCTATGCCCAACTATTTCACTGGGGGTATGACTATTGGGTTTAAGCCGTGTATATAGCACTATGACTCTGTCACTCACATACCTAGAAAGCAAAGAGCTAGGCGAACTTGCGAACTTGGGCGAGGCACGCCTCGGATTCAGAGGACAGTGTAGCCCCAGTCTCCATCCTAGACTTCGATGAGAACGGAAATCTGCAGGAGATCCGCGGTACCATCCTAGCTCGAGATCTCATCGGGAACACTGATACGGTAGGACAATCGGCCATTAACAAGGCCAAGACTGTACACAAGGGGATGGGTATCAAGGACAGGGTGACGATGTGAGGTATGCTCGGAGTCGATAAGGCTGGAGCCATCAAGGTTATGGCTGAGTCCTATGCACAAGCCCTGGTTAAGGATCTCCTGCAACCACGGAGCTCATTCCAACAGGATGGAGAGCATCTCAAGGTAGGCACCATCAGGCTGAGCAAGATCACTGTTGATGGCACAGAGGGTGGTACCGCCAGCCTCCAGCTACCAGCCGTGAAGAAGTCAGGGTTCGTTGGTTTGCCGTTTAAGACCTAGGCACCATCAGGCTGAGCAATATAACTGTTGATGGCTAGCGCCAGCCTCCAGCTACCAGAGGTGAAGCACAATGCCTGGTTGCTATACTTCAGCTCCAAGTGTGGACGTGCCCTGCTCGAGACCATATACGACAGCCTAACCCTCAAGGAGACCAAAGGGGACTTTATCGCAGGTGTACAGAGGGCAGCTGATCTGTACTGCTTCATCTTCAGCAACAAGGAGACAGGTGCGCTGTCACACTTCAAGCCCTCTCTGGAAAAGGCACTTACCTTCAACTACAAGCTGAATCCAGCCAGGAAACTGGCCTGCTCTATGCGTCATTGCTGACAGACTGTCGGTCACAACTTTTTTCATTCATCAGAGGGCTGATGAACTTCGTCCGTCTCCGCTACTTCGGCAGATGCTTGAGGACCTTCGTCAGAAGCTGGAGAAACTTTGTCACAAGCTTGAGGAACTTCGCCAGTTTCGTCAGAAGCCTGTCACTGAAACTCTATCCACTGAGGGTCAGATGGTAGGACTCTCTTCTTCTGGAACTTCTCACGGAAGATCCACTTTGTCCATGCGTGACGAGCATCTGACTTGTGAGTGGATTTGATGAGGTAGTCCTGGTAGTTATCTGGGAATTTCAGAAATGCTGGCAGATTACTGGCCAATCTCCTGCACCTTCTTTCATTGAAGATGTGCTCAACATCCTCCTTGTGGCCAACAGTGAGCCCCTCCTGAATACCTTCTGCATGACCAGTGTCATGGCTGTCCACTACAGTGGCACTGACCTCCTCCCTGAAATAGTCATTTGCTCCTGACTGGAAGCTATCCAGCATATCTCGTTCTTCCTGGCTATGGAGGCTAAATACGGCATCCCACTTCCCAACCGTTAGTAGATTTTTTGGATCGACCCTCGCCCTTTGGAGAGCTAGAATAACAGGACTGTTTGATTGGGCCACAGGTAGGTTAAGTGCCCTGCCCTGGGTGCTGTCAAACTTCTGGTAGAGTATCCAAGTCAGGAGTTCTTTTGTACTATGAGCTGGTGCTCCTTCCTCTAGGGCGGCCAGTATCTACGCATCAGATGGAGGTGTAACCTTGGCTCGCTCGTGGATAATGTTGATGTCATGAAGCAATCCTCGGAACCTGTCACAGTGGGACAGTGCAACCGTGGCTGTCATGCTGACTGTCATGCCGACTTGTACTGCTGCCTATAGACAATCTGCTGGAGAAAGTTACCAAACATGGCAACCGTTTAAAACCTCTATATACCCAGACCTTAAACATGCTGCAGTAAGTGCAACATCCAGATGGGGCCATTGAACCCGCGACTTCGCACCGCACTGATCCTCGGAAGGACTGCCTGATGGTCATTCTACCCAGTATACACGATGAGAACCCATTGTCCACTGCTGGGAAGTACATTGACTTTGCAATCTCGGCACAGATCCACGAGATCAAGAGCATGACACTCGGGATCAAGCTTCAGAGCGCAATAGAACAGACGGTAGAGCTCCCGCAGGTTCTGAACAGGTGGGAGATCGTGCAGAGCAACAGCACCGTGGACACCACCTATGTAAATGATGAGTACCGAGTCCTAGGTCCCGATCAGGACCTGAATGAAAGGCAAACACCAACCACATGTCTCAACACCCCTAAGTACCCAGGGATTAAGAGGGCGGTGGGAGCCATGAATCGCCAATCGGCTGCCAGTTGAGGGAGGTGGTATCATTTTAATTCCGACTCTACTACTCAAGTATCTTACCTTGTAACAGCTGCGTGATCGAGTCCAGAGATACTTCTCCAGGCGAATATAAGGCCAGTTTTATAAGTCAAACTTTCTGTAGTGCGCGCTAATGATGACTGTTTGATTTATATAGTGTACTCTCTCATTTTCAGGCGGATTTAGCTGGCACGGCACAAGTGAGGTTCGACTTATAAATCGGGCCTAATATGTATAAGTTTTCTTCCTCCAAATGAAGAACAAAGAAATCAGTGAAGATGTAGGCTACTATTTCGGGAGCAAAGAGCACAATAGCATGATATACCATCATTCGTATCTCGCGAGATCTCCTTCGATTCGAGATCAAGAAAAATTATTCTCGTAGAAGCCTCGCCTCTATTTTTAGATTGGATATACCGTATTGTATTTGTGTGTCATCATCTGTTGCTGCACTCTGATTCTTTCAGGGAGACTATCTCTCAGGATTTATCCTGGAAATGCGGATTTTTAACAGGCCTCCAGATTTCTGGACATCATGTCAGATATCCGGATTTTTCATCCATGTATCAATTTTTTTTCTTTTCTTGCAATATCTGTTTAAATTTATATCAATATATAATTTTGTGTTATATCTATTTGTTCAATTAGCAATATCCATGTTCCCAGTTTTCGTTTCATATAGTGCAATTTCAACCCTATTCAAGTCGACATAGTTAGTAACCATGTAATTTAGCTATACAATACAACAGCAGCGTGATGATAACAAACATATTGAAATAAATATCTTAATTTATATTCATGCCTTTGCAATTTATAATAGACAAGTTGTAGTTTTAATTGATTTCTGTATACTCACATATGCAAATTAATTTGTGTTTATTAGGGCTAGCATTTTAAATATATTTGCTAGATGGTTATAGGCCTACATGTTGTTAATCACTTTAGGGTCTTACTTTCCATGCGCACAGATTTTGTATTAGACCTTGGTGGATTACTAATTTGGAATAGATCCAGTTTCACCAAAATGGGTACTATCAGTAAATGTATTATTTTCGAGTTGTTTGAATGGAGGGTTCCAGTTGATCCATCAATCATATGGCGTCATAATCAACTATGTGACGTGTATGATGACGTCATAATCAATTACCTCATGAGTGATGTAGATAAAGTTCGTTACGAACGCTTAATTGATGACTGACTAAGCGTTGTTATACGAATTCTGTGTTTAATACTATTTAATAAACACTTTATTGAAGATGTTGAAACTAAATTAACTGGAGCGCCATTGCTCCCATAGGCAGCAACATCAGTTCAACAACTACGTGTATAGTTTTCTGGAAACAGTTATTCAGATTCAAGAGGTTCAAGATTTATTACTCCCAGACCATGCATGTGATACATGGGGTATAAACATTATACAATTTATACAGTGGCAAGTCAGTTTACATATTATTTATATATCTCTAGGCCTATAGATTAACTGTTAACATTGAAACAAATAGTCTAGATTTACTACAGTAAAGTGATTGGTTCTTTTCAGGCAAGCTATTTTCATATTAACCATTTTTCCGATGACGATTTCACTTTGTTTTCGGGTATTATCGGGCTATATTTGTTGGCCGTATTTGTGTGACAGTTTCATCCTTTTTGGAAACGTTTGATAACTGCATTTATAAATCTGCAAACCTTATATAGTAGTTTTTTGTTATTGCTAGTGAATAGCTGGAAAAATAAAAAATAATTTGGTCGCTTATTGTACTATTTAGGTAGCGTTTCTATTCTAATGTATAAAAAGTCCCAAAATAAAAATGTATTGGAACTCATCTCCAATTTCGTTTTTATGACAGATACTGCATTTTCTTTCGTCTCTTAGTATTCCTTCCCACCTTGCGTTTTCTATTGGTAATGAATGGTTACTGGTCCCACACCTAGTGAACAATATTCTATTTCTATCATTAGGTATAAGGATGTATGGTTCCGTTTCCCAGTTTGTCTTAAAGAATTATAGATCTTACCCTTCCACGATTCCTGCATTTGGGCGAGCCACGTTTGCATAAATTGGTCCATTGTGTTACTAGTAATTGCAGCTTGAATGGGTTGGGTGTTATGGATCGTTTGTGTGTTCCAAAGGTATGTGTATTATCTAGAATGGTTTTAATGCTTGTTAGGCATTTGTATGTTTTTCTGCTTTCATTAAAATCCTTTAACATGCAATTATATATTTGTAGTGCTAGTTTATTTTACTTTCCTGAGATAAGCCTTATCCAGTATCTGATCAGTCGCTTTTCTGTTAATACCTTTATTGGCAGTTTCCCTAGTTTCCCATATGTCATGTATTTAGTTGTGCTTCGCTTAAGCTTTAAAAGATGTCTTAGAAATTATAGATGTGCTTTTTAAATTACATTTTTGGATTCCAATAATTTCACAGCCATAAACGCTTCTATCATTTGGTGGTAGAGATTTATTTTACAATCAATGGGTAGATCTAATTGTTTAGCTCGTCGATGTAAAGCCAACGTTGCTTTTCGGGAACGTTCAAACAAGCTTTTCTCCGCTAAAAGTAGGCGTCCATTGTATGGAAAATGTATGTCTAGGTCTTTATAGTTATATACAATTTCTAATGTATTAGTATTTAGACCGAATGGAAGTTTGCTACAGTATACATTGCTACTACCAAAGGCCATAATCTTTGTTTTGTCTACGTTTACTTTTAGTTTCCACAATTTGCATTGATGTTCAAATGCATTTAATATCAGATGGAGGTAAGTTGCGTTTATTGCTAACATAATTGTATACTCGCCATAGAGAAGAATTAAAAGTCTAAGTAAATTAAGTTTCTAGCTCATCTTCTCTATTGCCTAGTTCTATAGATTTACAGATTTGGTTACTAAGGCCGTTTCCGAGGTCATTTAATTATATGGAGAAGAGTCCTGGAGAGAGGTTCTCGCCTTGACGTACTCGCAATTTGCAAGTAAGGGAATCCGAGAATTTGTTTTTAACTTAATTATTGATTTTATGCTACTATACATGCTCTGTATGACTTTAAATACGTTACCATTTATTTTACGCTGCATCAGCTTTGTCCAGAGGCCATTATGCCATATTGAGTCAAAGACTTTCTCAAAATCTACGAAACAGCAGAATTGTCGTTTTCTTTTGTTTTAAAATATTTCTACTAGTGCTGACAGTGTGAATATATGGTATGTGGTGGAATATCCTTTCCTAAAAACTGTTTGATTTTCTGATAATTTATTGGTATTTTCTTGTAATTCATTAATATAATTGCTTATTATTGGTGTAAAAAGTCTTCCTAAATATCTGAGTAGTGTGATTGGTCTGTAGTTTTTGGGATCATTTGCGTCACCTTTTCGTTTGTACATCGGTATTATAGTACCCTCAGTCCAAGCATCTGGAACGTTTGCTGAACTATGTATTTTATTAAATAAGTCTTTACATACACATGTATGCTGATCATAATTTGTTCTGTGGTCTTGATATACTCATTTCTTATGCCATCTGATCTAGCAACTTTATTAGTTTTTAAACGCTGCACGACTTTTGAGATTTCTTCATTCGTTATAGGTTTGTTTAATATATCATTTTCTTCTAGCATCTCCGGAGAGTGCAGGGATCGATCGATGTGGGGATCGATCGATCCCAACATGGGCAAAGCGTGAGTGGAGCATATCTAAAACGGGATGAATCCATTGAATCCTTGTGTTTTATTTATCTATTTATTTATGCGTTTAACCCCGTGGTGTCAACTGAACCATTTACAAGTCACGTCGGCTATAAAACGGTATCCGCAGTGGTCTAGAGGTATATGTCCGTTGGTAGGCCAATAGACGAGTATTTTTGAAAATTTACCACTGAAATAACTGGCTCAGCAAACGTGTTAAATTTTCAAAAATACCCCACTCTTGGCCTGCAAACGGACAGTGAGAAAGCAAGAATTTGGAATTTCTTGACCATTAACCCGTTAATAGTCATGTCCACAAAGAGATCAGACATGCGCAGTGGTCACAAAGAATATTGATTTGGACAAAAAGCTATTTTTGTAAATTCCAGTGCTAAATTTACAAAAGGTGCCTTGTCGTCATCAAATAGACATTCACTGGCCAAAAATTTCAATCTTCTTGAAAAATCTTGATCATTAGTTGACCTTTTAATGATTAAATTTGTACAAAGAATTAAAATATATACTTATTAAATGTGAATTTGTAGGCAAAGAGAGGACTATTTTGAAATTTTACCACTGGACTGACGGGCTCGGTTATCGAGTCAGCCATTCCAGTGGTAAATTTACAAAAATAGTCTTATCGTGCCCTGCAAATGGACATTCCTCAAGACCACTCTAGAGGCCGGTTTTGGCCGGCTTGGTCGTGAAGAGATTAAAGCAACAGTGGATAATTATCTCACGTAATGTTGTCACGGCTATATCATTGTCTAGATAATTTGGATATTTAAAAGCTTTATTCCTCTGACGTCAATATTTAAGGAAGACTGTGGTGAATAAAGTTTATTCAAATTGTTACATCCTTCTGGTTCATTTTGTTTATATATGTCTGGTCAGATATCAAGCGGTGTGGTTTCAGCCCACACAGGTGTTTGCTTGTATTCACTAGATACTCGTCACTATGCTTTATTCCTATGTGAGAAATAGAGGATCTAGAACGAGGTACCATTTAATATCACTATTATCAACCGAGTTGAAAATTATCACTTTGCACGAACATTAGCGAATGCGAAGCGATAATTTTCTACGCGGTTGATAATAGTGATATTAAATAGGACAGAGTTTTAGATTATATTTATCATAAAACTGAGAGTTTGACATATTTTCTAAAAATATCTATCCCTGAAACCCCAGTTTAGATTGTCTATTAAGTTACCAGCAATGGCGGTTAATCACACCTTGACAACTAGCACATTGGATGTTATAGGCCGAAAAAATATAGTACTTGTAATGAAGGAATCCAGTTTTAGGCACGCCCCGCCCTTCTCTAGCTAAAGTCCACCCATGCTTTGACCGTGTTGTTATCGATTGATCTCTGCAGTCTCTGAATCTCAATTTCCAGAAAACTGTAGAGGTAAGTTGTTATATAGACAGCAACAGCACCCAGTCAAATTAGTTTCAAAATATTCAACAACGTGTTTATTAAATAGTAAAGACATACAATTCGTATGACACCACTTAGTCCATTTTCAATTAAGCGTTCGTGACTGACTTATCTACGTCTTTCATTGAGCATGACGTCATCCTACACGCCACATAGTTCATTATGACGTCATACGATGGATGGATAAACGGGAATGGTCCGTTATCACGTTGTACGAGCTTTAGTGACCGCAATGTGATAAATTTGCTACGAGGTTGGTAATAGAGATATTAAATAGGACATAGTTTGAGATTATATTTATCATAAAAACTTAAAGTTTGACATACTTTCCATAAACGTCGATCCCTGAAACCCCAGTTTAGATTTTCCATTAAGTTACGATCAATGGCGGCTAATTACACCTGGACAACTAGCACATTGGACGCTATACGCCAGAAAAGGTACTTGTAATTTGAATTATGAGGAAAATGTGCACTAATCAATGCTTACATAGCTAACAATATACAGTGACAAAGAATATCTTATAGCCTACTGTGGGACGTCACAAGCGGTATTGTTACGTCATGACATGCGTCACTAGCGTTCGAGGAGGACCGTACTCTGATTGGTCAATATAAGATTATTTTCCCACACTAACAACCGAAGAAAATACTTCCGTCTCTTCCTCTATCCGTCCGTCCGCCTATCCACCCATCTGGTAGTCCATCCATCCATCCGGCCGTCCGTCCGTTCGTCCGTCTGTACGTCCGTCCATCCGTCCATTCGGCTATCTGATCCGTAACCTTTTGGTGGAATTCAATCAAATTTGTTATGCGTACACGTGGTTATGACGTCACGGCAATATTTTGAAGATAATCAAAGGGGGTTTTCCGTGGATTTCACCCATTTGTTAGTCATTCCAGTGGTTAGTCCGACTTATAATTTCGAACTGGATTTTGTAATTGGCTGTATATACGCTCAGTCATAGAGGCGCCAGCTATAGTTTGGCGATGTGGTATAAAAGCAATCCTACAGCTAAGCTGTTGAATAATTTGCAACAACCATAGGCAGCAACAACTTCCAGTCAAATTAGTTTCAAAATAGTCAATGGGATGAGCATTACATAATAACGAATGTGATGCATTGGAGCTTACATGGCATCACGCGCAATAGCTTGAGGACACAAAATTGTGTCGATCAATGTTCAACATTTACTCGATATTACAAAACAGATAATTGCGATACAGATCAGGGAATGTGAGAGGATATGAATGATATGGAATCTATAAACCATATTCAATTGGTGCAATGCAACATTTGAGATGAGATTAGCATCGCTTTAAGGGTAAACGCCGGTGAATCAGAAGAAAACAACTCCATAGAAGCACGTGATCTTGTCAACCCTAATGGCGGATTCCAGCTTATCCATCAATCATATGACGTCGTAATCAATTACGTGACGGGTATGATTGATGGCATAATCAATTACGTCATGAATGACATCGTTGTACGAATTGTATGTCATTACTATTTAATAAACATAACGTTGAGTATTTTGAAAGTAATTTGACTGGGCATTGTTTCTGTTTACCTGTATACATTTTCTGGATATTTAGATTCAGAGAATGCAGGGATCGATCGATCCCAACACGGGCGAAGCGTGGGTGGAGCTTAGATATAGATGGGCAGGGCATGGCTAAAAATGGATTCCTCCATTCCATTGAGAGTTTGGTTTCATGAGCGCTTAGAGTTGGACTATCAGATAGCTATTCAGGACTATCCAGTAGCTATTTGGAAGAGAGTCCGTCTAGCAAAACCATATACACTCTAAATCAAATGAGTATTATGTTTGGATTTGAGCCGTTTGTTGTGACGGTCAGATAATGTCCCATTTTAACATACAGAGCAGGTCAGAAATTACTTAAAATGTACCCTAAACCAAATTTGGATATTCAGTCAAGCTTTCACAAACGTTGATGTTCTGCATCACCACTGCCTCAGCCCACGACAACCGCAATTCGGGGGCGGAGCATAATGCAAACACCCCCTCAGAATACGCAATCATATGGTAAATATGGGATTGTCTTGTGCGAAGTCATGACGCTGCAGGATGTCTTATAATTCACGTAAGACCCAAAAAGAAATTATGTTTTGAAAATACCAGGTGAGCTAAAAGTCCAGGTGAGCTAAAGATTGATGCCGTAGCATTGCATCAATGTTAATTATAACATACAATTCAAAACGGGAAAGTTATGATGACTAAGTGTACCGTGGTTGTGTCGACCACCTGTTATTTATAAATATGCGTCGATCATTAGGACGGTGGAAAGTCGAGCCAGCCAGGTCAGCTCTTTGTATCTAATAGAAGTGCACTAATGCTAAATGAATAGGATACTGTTTGTAGCGTTACATAACCAGCAGATGAGATCAATATAATAATGTTAGAAAGGGACGAATTAATTGGAAAAGATTCTATGGCTCTGGGTTGATGTGTATTTGAAAATGATGTGGATAAAAGTTGTTGTTGCTGCTTAGCTGGTTCAGCAGTTGTTGGTAATCGTAGTTTTGGAAATAATCAATGTTTAGTGGCAAGTGTTGGGGTCATGACTTATGAGAATAAATTGAACGTGACTGACTGACATAGTTGACGACGTAAGCGCTCTAATATTTAACTGTGGGCTAGAACAACACCATCTGGTAATGAATCATCCAGCACGTGTGCCTAGCACCCTATGATTCTTGAGACTTATCCATTAGTACGCAGTGGACAGGACATGGAAATTATAGCGTCTTTTAGGAATTCATAACGGAATCGAAATTTATTGATAAACTATATGCCACTCATTTTATGGTATGCAACAACAACACATACCATAATGTTGTTAGTTAGATGACAGATCGCATCAAACCATAACCGGTCCCCACCGCTTTGTCTATGTGAGGCGCAATCTTCATGTAAGAATTGGGTAGAGTATGATTGGTTAGAATGACGTCATAACCAAACCAAATTCGATCAGACTCTGCAGCAAAGAATTATAAAGAATAAACTTGTGCGCCAGGCAAGTGAGGGAGGAATCACTGATTGGCTGCAAGGACCAATCAGTTATTAGGTTAGAACTTCTAGGAAGAAATAAGCAGAGGTTGATTGGTGAATTTATTGTTCGGCCAATCAAAGTGTGCTTATTGGATACCTAGAAGAGTTGTAAGAATAGATTGGATTAGATTTTGAGAGAAGTTGTAGATTTCTGCAAAATGCAGAGAGTCCAAATTGGAGCTATAAAAGAAGGTACTTCTCTCAGAATAAATTAATCAACCACCATCTCTGATTCGCTAAGCATCTCTCTTGCCTAGTTCGTGAAGCTGTGGCTCTTATGCCTAACGTAGCTTTGATAGGTTAGATTAGGGTTAGGACTTAGGATAATTTAGCTGTTAGGTTTTGTACAACGAATTGTACTAAGTGTTTATTTGTGAGCGACTTTTCTCTAGACTTCAAACGTATTATATTTCTGTAAATAAAGTTTTCATCTTACGTATATGTAAGACAATTCGTTTGTCAGTTTGATTAGGTTAGGAATCTAGGTGAGCTGGGAGCAATACCCAGTCCTTACCAGGATCTTGAGAAAGTCAGATTTAGGCCCAGCAGTCAGAAATCAAATATCGTCAATTCACCATCTGTCAGACGAGGCGAGCCGACTGCAGTTACACTCCGTCATCACCACCGGCGACGTTGTCGCAGCAACACCCAAAAGTTTCCGGTAGTGTAGCGGGAGACATCTTTATCGACATCATAGATCTTAGTAAGAGTAGCTGATCCTTGAAGAGACTCCCCGAAATCTTCAATATGGATAATTCACATAGCAAATATGGTTGAATCCCACAAACATTGACTTCCCACCCCACCCCACACCAACCCGCCACCCTACCCCATCCCCACCTCACCCCCACATCTATGCTGCCTCCACACGGGGGAAGGCGGCTAATGAAAATGTCGCATTCCAGTCTGCAATCATATGGGTAACTCGCATAGCTATGCTGAGACTGCCTGATAAACTAACTTGGTTTATTATTATTATGTTCTATTTTTCTTATTATTTTTCTTCCTGTCTTAGATGTCAGGACGGCTATGGGGTCAGCGAGAGCTGCCCATTACGGAGCCGCTATAACGGGCTCCAAATATTTATTTAATAAATGATACGTGTTGCATACCCCTTTATTTACCCGGGGTGCGCAAGTAATTCGGTAGTAATACTTTAAATACCACATAAGGGTATGTTTCGTGGAAATTATATGTTTTATGTATACTTATATTTTTATATATTATATCTTAACTTAAATTGTGGTACGTCGGAGATAATGATTATCTGCACCCAAAGAGAGCACCCATGCGAGCTATTGTTTAGCGAATCATTGAATAAAATTAAAGCTCGCACCAAAATATTAAAATAAAACTAAAAAAAGAAAAGACCAGGAAAAATAATTCAGGTCAAAAATTAAAACTAAAAGTATGCCTCCCCTCTCCTCTCGGCACCTCTATGTGCTCTGTCTCTCTTAAACACGGGTCCCACGCACCTACCTGGGAAGTCTATGATTCCTGCCTAGCGTGCGTCCGTGCGTCGATCCGCGATGCGTGATCGTTTGCCGCGGATGTCAAACTAGGAGGGGGTGGTGTAGTTCGGATCGACCGGTCAGGTGCCGGCCACACCAGCTAAGCTGGGTACGCGCCGCCCGTCCTGGATTCGTTCTCTGAACACTCCCCCCCCACCCCCCCACCCCGGGTAGAGCTATAAGCGTATATTGGCCTATGAGAGAGATTCTAGAACAATCATCTGCGCCATTATTAGCTGCGCGCTGATTGGCTATTGCTCGACCGATGATTGGTTGGGGCTTGCGTCTGTGACGCCACGAGTAGTATAAAAGGAGAAAATCCTGAGTTCGAGAGCATCCTCGGCCATGGGCCGAACAGGTTGGATCTGCAAAAGCAGCTACTATCAGCCAAGACACTATTAAATAGATCACTTCGGTCTTGGTCAGCTTCTGTCCTGTAGCTTGCGGCAGCAACCCAACCCACCGCACCTCAAAGAATTTTGTAACTCCCGAACCGTTGTTCAGGAGCATTTTTGAAAACTTTCGTTAATATTGTTCTCGACAATCTGTTTGCGGAAACCGACATGCGGGAACGTTCCAGCTTCCAGAGAACGTGTCAACTCACGTCACGCTCACAGTGACGTATCAATTTCAGTAACACGATAGCCATCTTTTAAGAATGGCTACCGACTATTCAAGTAACTATACTTAACATATTTAATTATTCCATTAATTACGATTTTAATGATTATACTTTATCTTTGTAAAACGGTCTCGATGACTAAAAAGAACCGTACCGGTCTTAGGACCGCTAGTTATTATTTCTTTATCGGTTTATAGTTATTCTTATTTTACTGTAGGGTGCTCTTACTAACCGCACCATAGTAGGACCAACAACCTGTACTATATGTATTATTCTAATCATTTCACATTATATTACTTGTACTTGTTAGCTTTATATATGGCGAGCAGCCATCCGTTCATATGTTTTGTTTATTTGTAGAAAACATAGGACTGCAGTGCACGTAGGAAACACTATACAGCAACATTTATATATGCATCACTTTCTCCCGCCACCAACAATTTTTCACTGAGGTCGCTGTCCGTGCTACCGACTAAAAGCCTGTCTATTTAGCTCAATAGGATAGGTTTAACATGATTAGAGACAATTTCTTCGTCAAGAGACACATAGTGTACGCCTCTTTTCCGGTAGTTGCGATAATTTAGCCCCGCACTCCGGCAAAGTTGTGTAAAATTGGCCAACATATCTGTTGGGCCTCATATTTATAAGTTATTGTCTCTCTTCATGTTCCATGGTTCCATGAAGCCTTATGGCTTCTTAATTGTTTGGATGTCCCTATCCGCACCATCGGCTGATCTGCCCTGGGAAACTATTAGGGTTTCCGAGTGGTGATGGCCAGGGTGTGGTGTCACACACCTCCCATGTATCTTCTGATAACTATCCTTGCCAATGTAGGAAGCACTGGGAAAACACATTATAATTATTATCTTTTTATTTTTAAGGAAGTCTCCCCCGCACCGCAATGCATAATTGGGCATCTTGCGTTAAACCTAACATCAGGTTAAAAAGTTAGCTCCTTAGAACCTGGTGACGGGCGAGATACGCATCCCCACTGAATTCTGTAAGAATATCTGGGCAAGATGTTATGATCTGCCACGCCCTCACGGGAAGGATATTCACCGTGGGTATTCGTCTCTCTTACCCCCATCATAACGATAGATCAGTTGCCTAAAAACTTGCTTTTGTGAAAAGTAACCATTGTCCTGTGACGTTTTATTTGGTTATGGAGCAAGAGGTCCGGATTCTCACCAAGCTTGGAGGTCTTGCGAAATAACATGTATGCACGCTGTCTTGAGTGTTGAAGTCTTAGGACATCCGCTGTCAACGACAGCTGTATCTAGAAGCTAGGTAGGCGCTCGCCATTTGCGGCCTAAAATAGTTCTTGTCTCTAAAAACTAAATGTTAGGATAGGCATAGCAGAAGGCCCGTATGAATAAAAGCACCACCTACTAATTCAGCTTATTTTGAAACTACATAAGATGGGGACTTGGGAATGCTTCGGGAATCGCTCGTCCCGTCTTCACGTAAAACAGCACACAACATAATAGTCATAATTTCACTAGGTATGATCTTTTCTTTATAGCATTTTGGCTGAATATCAGAGTGAGCCCTTTTTGCCCAATGCTCTTCTCCCGCTTTAAGCGGTGGCAGCATTTTTCTGTGACGGAGGCCCGCGTGAGGCACTTACCTCTCGCAAGGATTGAGTGACGATGGCCCGCGTGAGGCTACTACTTCTCACCCAAAACTAGCACCAGGAGTAGTGCCCGCGAGAGGCACATAGTTTTTCGACACTATAAAAGATGATTTTTCTTTCCTTTCAGCTTAGAGGTATAATAGCTTATATTAAGTTAATTAGTGATCTCGTATGCGGGAGCCTCCTTTGCGGGGATACCTCTGCGGACCTACGAGTCTGTGTGGTACCTCCGGGAGCCCCGCGTTTAAAAGTTCATCAGGCTGTCTCTATGTCTTGTATTGTAAGTCCATAGATCACGAAATTGCTATGGACAGGCATACCGGTGACACAAACTCATGGGCTGATACTGTTGTGTTCAATGTTCGCGACAATGGTCGTACGACCCCATCGGAACGATTGAATTCCACCGGTCATAGGAGCCGGTCTTTATTACCCGCAGGGCAGTGTCGCAAGGGATCCGTAACCCCGAAACCGGGAGCTAGCCAGCGTCATCACTCGTCGTGTACATGCGATGTGGCGAGTCTACACCATACACCAGAATGGCCCGACACCACCCCGCGAGCTACAATTTTCAAGGTAAATATAAAGGTAAGCTGTTAAATATTTTGAAACTAATTTGTCTGGATACTGTTTCTGCCTAGTATTTATTGAATAGTGAATGCATCAAAGACATTCAATTCATACCCATGACGGACTGTCCAGCTTCATGACAGAGCATTCTTTGTCAAATTTATTATGACGTCAGCCTACATATGACGTAATTGATAGTGATGTGATATACTTGAGTGACAGACTAGATTCATTCATTGGGGAAAGAGATTCTCTGAGATTATAAGAGAGTTGCTAATGGACCTTTCCACTGTATCCATCCAACATATGACGTCATAATCAACTAAGTGACGTGTATGCTGACGTCATAATCATGGCGTCATGAATGATTCGAAATAGTCCATATTTACCTCTTAATAGTCCGACAGGTTGTACGAATTGTATGTCTTAACTATTTAATAAACATGCTGTTGAATGTTTTGAAACTAATTCGACCGTGCGCTGTTGCTTCCATACGCAGCAACCGCACCCGGTCGAATTAGTTTCAAAATATTCAAGAGTTTACCTGCATAGTTTTCTGGGAATTGATAGTCAGGGCTTCAGAAATCGGTCGATCCCAGCACGAGCGTGGTGTGGGTGGAGCTTAGATAGAGATGGGCGTGGTATGGGTGGAGCTTAGATGGGCGTGGTGTGGGTGGAGCTTAGATAGAGATGGGCGTGGTGTGGGTGGAGCTTAGATAGAGATGGGCGTGGTGTGGGTGGAGCTTAGATAGAGATGGGCGTGGGATGGGTTGAGCTTAGATGGGCGTGGTGTGGGTGGAGCTTAGATAGAGATGGGAGTGGTGTGGGTGGAGCTTAGATAGAGATGGGCGTGGTGTGGGTGGAGCTTAGATAGAGATGGGCGTGGTGTGGGTGGAGCTTAGATGGAGATGTGCGTGGTGTGGGTGGAGCTTAGATAGAGATGGGCGTGGTGTGGGTGGAGCTTATATAGAGATGGGCGTGGTGTGGGTGGAGCTTAGATAGAGATGGGCGTGGTGTGGGTGGAGCTTAGATAGAGATGGGCGTGGTGTCGGTGGAGCTTAGATAGAGATGGGCGTGGTGTGGGCGGAGGTTAGCTAGAGATGGACGTGGTGTGGGTGGAGCTTAGATAGAGATGGGCGTGGTGTGGGTGGAGCTTAGATAGAGATGGGCGTGGTGTGGGTGGAGCTTACATAGAGATGGGCGTGGTATGGGTGGGGCTTAGATGGGCGTGGTGTGGGTGGAGCTTAGATAGAGATGGGAGTGGTGTGGGTGGAGCTTAGATAGAGATGGGCGTGGTGTGGGTGGAGCTTAGATAGAGATGGGCGTGGTGTGGGTGGAGCTTAGATGGAGATGTGCGTGGTGTGGGTGGAGCTTAGATAGAGATGGGCGTGGTGTGGGTGGAGCTTATATAGAGATGGGCGTGGTGTGGGTGGAGCTTAGATAGAGATGGGCGTGGTATGGGTGGAGCTTAGATAGAGATGGGCGTGGTGTGGGTGGAGCTTAGATAGAGATGGGCGTGGTGTGGGTGGAGCTTAGATAGAGATGGGCGTGGTGTGGGTGGAGCTTAGATAGAGATGGGCGTGGTGTGGGTGGAGCTTAGATAGAGATGGGCGTGGTGTGGGTGGAGCTTAGATAGAGATGGACGTGGTGTGGGTGGAGATTAGATAGAGATGGGCGTGGTGTGGGTGGAGCTTAGATAGAGATGGGCGTGGTGTAGGTGGAGCTTAGGTAGAGATGGGCGTGGTATGGGTGGAGCTTAGATAGAGGTGGGCGTGGTGTGGGTGGAGCTTAGATAGAGATGGGCGTGGTGTGGGTGGAGCTTAGGTAGAGATGGGCGTGGTGTGGGTGGAGCTTAGATAGAGATGGGCGTGGTGTGGGTGGAGCTTAGATAGAGATGGGCGTGGTGTGGGTGGAGCTTAGATAGAGATGGGCGTGGTGTGGGTGGAGCTTAGATAGAGATGGGCGTGGTGTGGGTGGAGCTTAGATAGAGATGGGCGTGGTGTGGGTGGAGCTTAGATAGAGATGGGCGTGGTGTGGGTGGAGCTTAGATAGAGATGGGCGTGGTGTGGGTGGAGCTTAGATAGAGATGGGCGTGGTGTGGGTGGAGCTTAGATAGAGATGGGCGTGGTGTGGGTGGAGCTTAGATAGAGATGGGCGTGGTGTAGGTGGAGCTTAGATAGAGATGGGCGTGGTGTGGGTGGAGCTTAGATAGAGATGAGCGTGGTGTGGGTGGAGCTTAGATAGAGATGGGCGTGGTGTGGGTGGAGCTTAGATAGAGATGGGCGTGGTGTGGGTGGAGCTTAGATAGAGATGGGCGTGGTGTGGGTGGAGCTTAGATAGAGATGGGCGTGTTGTGGGTGGAGCTTAGATAGAGATGGGCGTGGTGTAGGTGGAGCTTAGGTAGAGATGGGCGTGGTGTTGGTGGAGCTTAGATAGAGATGGGCGTGGTGTAGGTGGAGCTTAGGTAGAGATGGGCGTGGTGTTGGTGGAGCTTAGATAGATATGGGCGTGGTGTGGGTGGAGCTTAGATAGATATGGGCGTGGTGTGGGTGGAGCTTAGATAGATATGGGCGTGGTGTGGGGGAGCTTAGATAGATATGGGCGTGGTGTGGGTGGAGCTTAGATAGATATGGGCGTGGTGTGGGTGGAGCTTAGATAGAGATGGGCGTGGTGTAGGTGGAGCTTAGGTAGAGATGGGCGTGGTGTGGGTGGAGCTTAGATAGATATGGGCGTGGTGTGGGTGGAGCTTAGATAGATATGGGCGTGGTGTGGGTGGAGCTTAGATAGAGATGGGCGTGGTATGGGTGGAGCTTAGATAGAGATGGGCGTGGTGTGGGTGGAGCTTGGATAGAAATGGGCGTGGTGTGGGTGGAGCTTAGATAGAGATGGGCGTGGTGTGGGTGGAGCTTAGATAGAGATGGGCGGGGGATAGCTAAAACTGGAAAGGTCCATTAGTGGAAAATTATCATCAGAAGATTTCAGATGCTGCTGGTTAAGAAGCATGTTATAACGATTTTTGACACAGGCGTGGGAATCAGGGTGTACATCGTCAGATGGAGAATCCCAGGCGACTACAAGGTCAGGGCCACTTACGTATGCTCGGTCGCTTTCATTTTGCACGCCCTTAGGCTATTTGTAAATAATAGCGCAATGATTAGCGGTCCTTGAATCACTGACGTTCTTCTATTAGAATCCCCATCGGACCGATGTAAAGTGGCATTGACGAATTATGGTCTGGCAATGGCTGACTGTTTTGAAAATTCCTGTGAATAGTTCAGATGACATATTAGAGAACTTGCAATCGAGCTCACTGGCAAAGATGACCACCATATTCGAAGCAGCATACATTAATTTACAAAGAGTGTCGATTGATATCTTTTTGATTTATGGCAAAGGATTGTATCGTTATTATTCTTAATTGTCTTACTCCAGCATGCCACCAGACAATAATTTCAATGTCCAATATCTCTGGATCTGCTGAATATTTTGAAAACAATTTGACTGAAAGTTGTTGGTGGCTTAGCCACCAGTGTTGGTGGCTTAGCTACCAACAACTTTAAGTCAAATTATTTTCAAAATATTAATCATATCGAGAGTTAAACCCGACGGCCAATGTTGTCTGAAAAAATTCAGCATGCAGACAGTTAACCGACAACACGTCTTTCACATTCGTATCTCGCCATATCTCCATCGATACGAGATCATCTCGAGAAAAGTATCTCGTATGTATTGAGTAGCCATTGGCGTAGTGATTTCCACCAGAATATGGCGGTAGAAAGCATTGAAACTTAAAAGGACACGAGTGCAACTCTCTTCATACCAGATAATATTAATTCACGTAAAACGAGATGATATAAATCCTATAGTAGTCTGTATGACAAGTAGTTAACAGAAAAATAGTCCCTCTGAATTCGTCGTAAAATTAAAATCTGTCCAAATCTGTCGCGCACAAAATGAGATCAGGAATTTTCTGACGTTGCGTAGATGCTGATATCACTCGAACCACTGGATGGATCAAGTCTATTTTAATGTCTGTACCAAGCTAGTAATACAGAGGTTAAGATGATAGCAAAATCAACACGATCCATCGTGTTTCTTTTACAGTCTGCTACGGAGATGTAGTGGGTTCCGATATGTCTGGTCACCGAAGTGGAGTCTGTGTAACAGTCTAGTCGTTGCGATGACGTAATAAGATGGCCGGTCAATACATCAGAGGTGTATTCTCGTAGAAGCCACGCCTCTATTTTTAGATTGACGCCTTTCAGAGACCCGGTGAACACGAGGTGGCTAGTCAGATTCCAGTACCGGCCCAGTAATCTGCGTTGTTACTTGTCATGGCAGTGTTTAGAACTAGGTATACTGACGACCCTCTCGTAGTAAAACTGTCAGCAGAACAGAACGCGTTACGTCTGCGCATCTATCAAAGTGGCCAAAGTGAAGATCGCACCAAACTACGCCAGTAACGCAATAACATTCTGCGCCAGATTAGCGAACGCTTAAAAGATCTTGCTATCCAACAAGCAGACGCTCTAGCAGATGAATTCACTGCCACCGATGACTGCCACAAAATGTTTCGGCCAGCCCGAGCCCTGAGAGTTGCTGACTACACACCACCACTAAGTGTACACAACTCTGAAGGACACTATCGGGACTGACCAGGGCAAAGCCGAGGCAATTCGAGAATGATTCAAGGAACAGTTCACTGGCCACGATGATGAGCCCTTGCACCCATTCTCACCCCAGGTCATTACTAATACCAACTAACACAGCAGAGGTTGAGAAGGCACTTAAAGCCCTGAAAAATGGACGTGCATCTGGACCTGATGGCATGAGCAATGAACTATTCAAATATGCAAGTGACATTATCTCAAAACCGATCACGCACAAAATCAATTCAGCTTTTATGCACCACCTTCCCATCGACGCTGTAGGCCAAGGCATCCTTATCGCGCTACCCAAGCCCAAGAAGCCACCTGGCCCCAGCCAATCTGCGGCCCATTGTGCTCCTTAACAGCATACGGAAAATTCTATCCATTGTTACTCTATGCCGCATCCGAGACAAGATCGACGACTTCGCCAGATCATGTCAAGGTGGTTTCAAACGTGGACGCAGCTGCGCAAACATCGTATGGGCCTAACGCATGCTTGTGTCAGTAGTCATGTCCAAACACTGGGATTTTCACAAAATGGGCATTGACATGTCACGTACCTTCGACACAATTAAACGCTCAAAGATCCTAGATGTACTACGCCAGGCCAATTGCAATGAAGATGAGCTACGACTAGTGAGACTACTGCTTGCAAACACCAAGCTGAGAGTACGAGTCAAGTCAGCGAAGTCTGTAAAATTTGAGACATCAATCGGCTCCCCACAGTGAGATGGTCTATCCCCTGTGCTCTTCACCTGTTGCCTCGCTGCTGCATTGAAATCCGTGCTGGAAAACTCCACAATACCAACCCCCCCCCTCCCCCTTACCGGTGTCAATACTGCATGGGCATGCCGCTAGATATGGAATATGCCGACGATGTGGACTTTATAGATGAGGAAAAGAAACCCCTTGACGAACTTCTCCCAATAGCTGCAAGCAAACTAAAAATTGAGAATCTCTTTATGAATGAATCCAAAACAGAGTTCACCCACATATACCCACCTACAAAGCATGAAACTAAAGAAAATGACGATCCACTCCGTAGGGCGAACCATGGAGGAAAAGTAAAATCCTGGGCTCACTGCTTTGCAGTACTGCTGACATTGCTGCACGCCGCATCATGGGGAACATAGCTTTCCAGTCTTTCTGGAAGCTATGGATTCGTAGATCAAAGATGCCCTTGGTAAAAAGACTACGTTTATACAATGCAACCTGCGTATCCTTGATGCTGTATAACTGTAACAGCTGGGCAGCTCCAAAGGCAGCTCTAGACAAACTTGACGCCTGCCACCGCAAACACCTCCTATGCACAATCACTGGACACCTATGGCCAGAGAGCATAATTTCCAACGATGCACTATACTAGATGTGTAATACGACGCCGCTGTCTGTAAAAGTCACCCAGCAAAGATGGTCCATGTTTGACCATGTGCTAAGGATGCCCGAAGACACACCAGCACAGAGAGCCTTGGAATTCTTCCTACTCGGATCCAGCAAATACAGAGCCAGGAGAAGATGTCATTGTATAAATCTGCTAAGCGTGTTACGAGGTTACCTCAAGAAAGCAGGGTTGGGTACACTCAGGTCAAGAATGGGCCTGAGGAAGCTAAGGATTTTGGCTGAGGACAAGACACAGTGGGAAAAAGCGAGGATGGACTGATTGCAGCTGTAGGATGTTTCTACTACTACAGCGGCAGAATACAGTACTCATACATGGCAGTGTTTGTCATCTATTACGGGTCCATCGTCCATCAACTTTTGATTTAAAACTCATGTCCTCCTAAACGCTTTGAGAAATTTATCCAAATGTGCAAAGGCCCTAGGAAAGGTGGTAGGCTTCTGAATTGCTTTACTGAAATGCGATTGGTTAATTTATTTTCTAGCGGCCATCTTGGAATTCCCCACATTTCCTTAGAACGATTTCATAGCGTATTGGCATTTACGGAAATCAAAGATTATCTTCAAAATGTGACCCCTCGAATGAATGTATATAAATTATGAAGCCTACCACCGAAGTTCTTAAATTCATGAAATATCCATGTGTGTGTGCGTACGTGCAGGCAGGAAGGTGGTCGCGTGTGTGTATGTAGGTAAGTGTAAGGTTTGATAGCTCAGCTTCTATAGTTGGGCCTTGCGTTTTTTACCCTTGGGCTCTGAAGAAAATTCTGACTTGGGGTCAAGAGCCCAAGGCTGGGAGGTCAAAGGTCGTGATTATCGATATGTCATGTTCTGCTTGTGGAATCATCAATAACTTGCATGGGAGAAAGATAACGCGGATTACTGGACCGGCCCTGGGCCAAAACCGGGCCAATATTGGCCCCGAAAATCCACGTTATCAGGGACTGTTGCCCTCGGGGTCTCGAAGAAGTGGCAGAATTATCATTTTAATATAAATTTTATTGCAAAAATAAGAAAAGTGCATACACGCAATTTGAGACAGCACAAAGATACAAATATCATTAGTAGGCTTCAATGTGGAATAACCTATACAGTGATTACTGCAGTTCCGGATCATCGGCAGTTTCGGATCACTATCTTAATCATCAATCTAATTCTTTGGAACTAGGCCTTGATTTAATATTTTATTATGTTTTTCAATAACTTCAGTTTATGGATGACCAAGAAACATAAAAAAATGTATATCAAAATTGTGTCAGATTTCCAACATTTAATTCATAATAAATCCTTTGTCGCGATTAACCATTCATTGCAGTCGACACGAAACGCAGGTCATCTCTCAAAGCTGTGTATGTCGTAAATGCTTCTATAGACAGCACATGTTTGTATGTCAATGATATGTCAATGATATGTTTCATATCCTACTTTTTTGCCTTGTCAAAACATGACAATGGGAGAAGACTTGTTTCGAAAATATTATTTTATAGTCGTCAAACGAACATTTTAAATAGCGCGATCCAGAACTACCCAAAGTGATCGGTATTGCCGCATTCAATCGACTCATGTTATTGTGAAATTCTTCGAGGGCAACCGTCAAACTTAATGCTTTTTTTATATTTGCATAAAGCACAAATGTATGTCATCAAAATCTAGCATGTTTCATTACAAATATTCCATAAATAAATTTACAGGAAATATTTTTAAGTCGTGATTCGAAACTGCCTGAAATACTGTCGATGTATCCATTTCTAGCTCTGTCCCGCACATTTCTAGTTCTGTCCCGTACATTTCTAGCTCTGTCCCGCACATTTCTAGTTCTGTCCCGTACATTTCTAGCTCTGTCCCGCACATTTCTAGTTCTGTCCCGTACATTTCTAGCTCTGTCCCGCACATTTCTAGTTCTGTCCCGTACATTTCTATCTCTGTCACGCACATTTCTAGCTCTGTCCCGTACATTTCTAGTTCTGTCCCGTACATTTCTAGCTCTGTCCCGTACATTTCTAGTTCTGTCCCGTACATTTCTAGCTCTGTCCCGCACATTTCTAGTTCTGTCCCGTACATTTCTAGCTCTGTCCCGCACATTTCTAGTTCTGTCTGGTACATTTCTAGTTCTGTCCCGTACATTTCTAGCTCTGTCCCGCACATTTCTAGTTCTGTCCCGTACATTTCTAGCTCTGTCCCGCACATTTCTATCTCTGTCCCGCACATTTCTATCTCTGTCACGCACATTTCTATCTCTGTCCCGCACATTTCTATCTCTGTCCCGCACATTTCTAGCTCTGTCCCGCACATTTCTAGTTCTGTCCCGTACATTTCTAGCTCTGTCCCGCACATTTCTAGTTCTGTCCCGTACATTTCTAGCTCTGTCCCGCACATTTCTAGTTCTGTCCCGTACATTTCTAGCTCTGTCACGCACATTTCTAGTTCTGTCCCGTACATTTCTATCTCTGTCACGCACATTTCTATCTCTGTCACACACATTTCTAGTTCTGTCCCGTACATTTCTAGCTCTGTCCCGCACATTTCTAGTTCTGTCCCGTACATTTCTAGCTCTGTCCCGCACATTTCTAGTTCTGTCCCGTACATTTCTAGCTCTGTCCCGCACATTTCTAGTTCTGTCCCGTACATTTCTATCTCTGTCCCGCACATTTCTAGTTCTGTCACGCACATTTCTATCTCTGTCACGCACATTTCTATCTCTGTCATGCACATTTCTAGTTCTGTCCCGTACATTTCTAGTTCTGTCCCGTACATTTCTAGCTCTGTCCCGCACATTTCTATCTCTGTCCCGCACATTTCTAGTTCTGTCCCGTACATTTCTAGCTCTGTCCCGCACCTTTCTAGTTCTGTCCCGTACATTTCTATCTCTGTCCCGCACATTTCTAGTTCTGTCACGCACATTTCTAGCTCTGTCGCGTACATTTCTAGTTCTGTCACGCACATTTCTAGCTCTGTCCCGTACATTTCTAGTTCTGTCACGCACATTTCTAGTTCTGTCCCGCACATTTCTAGTTCTGTCCCGTACATTTCTAGCTCTGTCCCGCACATTTCTATCTCTGTCACGCACATTTCTAGCTCTGTCCCGCACATTTCTAGTTCTGTCCCGTACATTTCTAGCTCTGTCACGCACATTTCTATCTCTGTCCCGTACATTTCTAGCTCTGTCCCGCACATTTCTAGTTCTGTCCCGTACATTTCTAGTTCTGTCCCGCACATTTCTATCTCTGTCACGCACATTTCTAGCTCTGTCCCGCACATTTCTAGCTCTGTCCCGTACATTTCTAGCTCTGTCCCGCACATTTCTAGCTCTGTCCCGCACATTTCTAGCTCTGTCCCGCACATTTCTAGTTCTGTCCCGTACATTTCTAGTTCTGTCCCGCACATTTCTATCTCTGTCACGCACATTTCTAGTTCTGTCCCGCACATTTCTATCTCTGTCACGCACATTTCTAGTTCTGTCCCGTACATTTCTAGCTCTGTCACGCACATTTCTAGCTCTGTCACGCACATTTCTAGTTCTGTCCCGTACATTTCTAGTTCTGTCCCGTACATTTCTATCTCTGTCACGCACATTTCTAGCTCTGTCCCGTACATTTCTAGTTCTGTCCCGTACATTTCTAGTTCTGTCCCGCACATTTCTATCTCTGTCACGCACATTTCTATCTCTGTCACGCACATTTCTAGCTCTGTCCCGCACATTTCTAGCTCTGTCACGCACATTTCTAGCTCTGTCACGCACATTTCTAGTTCTGTCCCGTACATTTCTAGTTCTGTCCCGTACATTTCTAGTTCTGTCCCGCACATTTCTATCTCTGTCACGCACATTTCTAGCTCTGTCCCGCACATTTCTAGCTCTGTCCCGCACATTTCTAGTTCTGTCACGCACATTTCTATCTCTGTCACGCACATTTCTAGTTCTGTCCCGTACATTTCTATCTCTGTCACGCACATTTCTAGCTCTGTCACGTACATTTCTATCTCTGTCACGTACATTTCTATCTCTGTCACGCACATTTCTAGTTCTGTCCCGCACATTTCTATCTCTGTCACGCACATTTCTATCTCTGTCACGCACATTTCTATCTCTGTCACGCACATTTCTAGTTCTGTCCCGTACATTTCTATCTCTGTCACGCACATTTCTAGCTCTGTCACGTACATTTCTAGTTCTGTCACGCACATTTCTATCTCTGTCACGCACATTTCTAGCTCTGTCACGTACATTTCTATCTCTGTCACGTACATTTCTATCTCTGTCACGTACATTTCTATCTCTGTCACGCACATTTCTAGTTCTGTCCCGCACATTTCTATCTCTGTCACGCACATTTCTAGTTCTGTCCCGCACATTTCTAGTTCTGTCCCGCACATTTCTAGCTCTGTCCCGCACATTTCTATCTCTGTCACGCACATTTCTAGCTCTGTCCCGCACATTTCTAGTTCTGTCCCGTACATTTCTAGCTCTGTCACGCACATTTCTAGTTCTGTCCCGTACATTTCTAGCTCTGTCCCGCACATTTCTAGTTCTGTCCCGTACATTTCTAGCTCTGTCACCCACATTTCTAGTTCTGTCCCGTACATTTCTATCTCTGTCACGCACATTTCTAGCTCTGTCACGCACATTTCTAGCTCTGTCCCGCACATTTCTAGCTCTGTCCCGCACATTTCTAGTTCTGTCACGCACATTTCTATCTCTGTCACGCACATTTCTAGTTCTGTCCCGTACATTTCTATCTCTGTCACGCACATTTCTAGCTCTGTCACGTACATTTCTATCTCTGTCACGTACATTTCTATCTCTGTCACGCACATTTCTAGTTCTGTCCCGCACATTTCTATCTCTGTCACGCACATTTCTATCTCTGTCACGCACATTTCTATCTCTGTCACGCACATTTCTAGTTCTGTCACGCACATTTCTAGCTCTGTCACGTACATTTCTATCTCTGTCACGTACATTTCTATCTCTGTCACGTACATTTCTATCTCTGTCACGCACATTTCTAGTTCTGTCCCGCACATTTCTATCTCTGTCACGCACATTTCTAGTTCTGTCCCGCACATTTCTAGTTCTGTCCCGCACATTTCTAGCTCTGTCCCGCACATTTCTATCTCTGTCACGCACATTTCTAGCTTTGTCCCGCACATTTCTAGTTCTGTCCCGTACATTTCTAGCTCTGTCACGCACATTTCTAGTTCTGTCCCGTACATTTCTAGCTCTGTCCCGCACATTTCTAGTTCTGTCCCGTACATTTCTAGCTCTGTCACGCACATTTCTAGTTCTGTCCCGTACATTTCTATCTCTGTCACGCACATTTCTAGCTCTGCCCCCCCTCCCTCCCCCCCCCACATTTCTAGCTAAGATCCGCCAGCTTTTTATGCCAGTTGAAATCGATTTGAAACTTTGAAATCTGAAATCCAAGACTCTAAATCTCACGGGAAAGTTGTTGAACATTTCGAAACTAATTTGACTGGGAGCTGTTGCTGCCAACATAGGCCTATTCAGCAGTATCTGTATTAAATTGAAAATCCACCAAAGACATAAAATTCAGACACTTTGGTGATGAACTGTCCGATTTTCCTTCGGAAAACGGGAAAACGGTTTGCCAATCTGCAAACTATTGACAATCTGCTGTCTTCGCATTCATTACATCATATAATAGACAAACTGAGAAAAGCCGATTTTGCACGCGTAGAGCGCTCTGGAATGTTTTCCCTAATGCAGATCAAGCTCCATCGGGTCAGTGTTGCAGTCAATCACGTGTAGGAAGAATATCTCTCAAACGGTTAACCATTTAACGCACACAGAATAGAAACGACGGCTTATTTATGATATAAATAATATTGTTTTGAATATTTGGAAACTAATTTGACCAGGAGCTGTTGCCACCTATGGCAAACACACGTGTCATGCG